>CM057812.1:73623455-74333455 GCA_030067965.1 Latrodectus elegans | reverse complement strand
TTAAATGTCCACTTTTAGATCTTGTAATGGCTATCTGATCACTTTTGCTATACTGACGGGACAAAACACCTCCAGGTCTCATTCTCAGATACCCAGTGGTGCACTGGAAGTATGTTCAAGGAGGCACTGTCAAATCCTGTAGCACTCGAAGAAAGTTCAGAGTAGGTTACAGAATCGAGGGCATTTAAATTTTCCCAGGAACCCTCCTTAGCCATTAAGTCTGCTGTTTCGTTGCCATGGATGTCTGTATGAGATGGTATCCCCTGAAAGTGAACTTCTCGGAAAAATGAGAGATGCTTGAGTTTGTTAATAATTGCGATAGCAGTATTATCTCACACTCTTTGTATTTTAAACTTTATTTAATTAATTAAACTCAAACTTATCTGAATTATCAAAAAATCTCAAATTATACCTCTTATTTCTCAAAAACTTCGTAAAATTGGACTTTAATTATAATGTTTAAAAATGAGGAAACGAAATTTTTTATGAATCGTGTTAATTTAAATTTCATCTTACTTCTCTCTCTCTCGTTCACTTTTATATTTACTCCACTCTATTTACATCTATATTTAGTATTTATATTTGATGAATACAGTAACTTTTCATTTTATATTCAAAAAATAATTCCTTAAAAAATTCTGGAATTAAGAAAATTAAACACGAGTCACTTTATTAAATATTAGCAATGAAATTTATCTCTGGGTAGTAATGATATTTATGAACATCAGTACTGCCTTATAAACTTTAACATAGTTGGTTTTATTACTAAATGAAAGAAAAATGAAAATTTTAATATTAAAATAAGTGGCATATTTTAAATTTAGTAAATCTTAACTGTTAGTTTTTGTTTTTTATATTAAAAAGTTTATCATACAAATACATTTTTACATGAACGTTAAAAAATTGGGATACATTTAGTATCAAATCAAGAATTGAGATATATTACGTATGCAGCAGAAAATGATACTACCGATTTAACTTCATTACATTCAAGATAATCAAAATATAATCAGTCTAAATTTAGAATGCTTTATTCAGACTTATATTTTCATTGTTGTAGTTCTAATTATTGAAGATGCAGGGAAACCCCAAATCAAGGTACACTAAACATAAAAATAAATATATTTGTATGAAATTTATCGATAACATTGAAAGTGGTTTTATCCTTATATATATAACAGAACAGTATTAGCATGCTTGTGTTATTTTATTTAAATGATTCTCCATCAATGAAGTTGCTACAGTTAAAGTTATACTTCTAATAAGTAGTTAGTATAATTTAGTTGTTAGTATAATCACTTATTAATATAAATCTAAATAAGTGATTATACTAACAACTAAAATTGCTTTTTAATTTGCAAGCGACATATTTTTTTTTAATAAAAAATTGCTACTTTATAAAGAAACTTTTCTATTTCCTGTAACAAATAGCTTAAGACACTCATTTTATTTTTCAATGATTCAAGATAAAAATCTCGGGTATCTTGAATTAATGATGGTAACTGCATTATCATAAATTTTAACAAATGGAACTGAAATTCTAGTCTCAGTGAATTAAGAATCTGACTGTCAATGAAGAAATTAGATGAGCATGTTAAAATTGTAAAAGTTTAGTAAAAAAAAAAAAAAAAAAAAAAAATAAGCTTGTTTTGCCATAATTCTCTTACTTTTGTTTAAATTGCAGGTAAAGGTAAATATGAGTTTTATATAAATTTATTATTGATAAAATTGAAGAAATTAATAAAAATATAATATCAATAATTTATAATCAAATATTGGCATTAACAAAATATCAAAAATATTCTGTTTTTTTCAATAGATAGGTTAACGTATTTTTTATTTTAAAATTCTAAGTTATTTAAGTTCAAGAATTCTGTTTGTAAAGCACCTGTGTGTGTGTTAAGTTAGATAAAAAATATATTTCAAAAGTAAAAATTGCAAGGAATTTATTTTTTAATTGCATTTAACTTCTAATTTTCCCCAAAAGTACATCTACTTTTCTCAAGATAAAAAATTTTAATAATTAAGAATTATCGCCCACTTTTAAGCCCTTTTCAGAAATAATTATTCAATCCCCATTTACTTCATTTAGTGCAACTTGCGGTTAATCACATTAATTTAATCTAATTAATAATTCCTCAGTGCGTAATATGAAATTAGATTTGTTTCGATTGACTTAATTCCTAGGATGGAATCGATTTTAAAGTTCTATTTTTGAAATGCTATCATAAATGCACTGTTGTTGCAGTTAAGGATGTCTTCCTATTAAATGAGGTTGGAATTATCATTTTTCAATTCATGAGGAAAATGGTTCTTTGCCAGTGCACTTGTATGTAAACTAACTTTAAAGTAGCGGATACTATTATAATGTTGAAGTTTAAAGACTGCAATATCTACTCTTATGCACAATTTGTTGCTCAGATTTCTAATTAGTAGTTAGTGCCGAAGAATTTGAGAGTTAAAAATTATAACCTAATGTCTCAAACTATGTGCTATAGATTTCGTAGATAGTAACGTGTTTGGTACATTCAGGTGACTGCTTGAAAAAAGTTGCTTGTATTCGGTTGATGTTTAGTTTGTTGCCATTGAATAATAAAAATTAAATAATGGATAAAAGTTATCGAACGTTAAAATTAGCTATTGTCAACAGAGAAATAGGAATAAAAAGATCATGATATTTTGCGAAAAGAGAAATTTTTTAACCGCTATTTAGTACACGAATGAACTTTAACAGTAACAAAATGTAAAATCAAAATAAGTATGAAAAAATAAATTCTTACTTTTAAATTTTAAAGATTTTATAAAACAAATATTCTGAGCAAAAAAGAGGATACTACAACAAAATAAATATTAGAGCACTTGCATATATTGAAATCTATAAAATGTGTTTCATAAATTAAAAATAGCTAATAGTTCTTATTTTAACAGGAAATTATAACTGTAAGCTTCCATTATCATTAATAAATTATAATTCTGTGGAGTAATTATACAATAAATGCTATTCAGACACTATAGAATAAAAAGAGATGAATTTTATGTTAAAATGACATGAAATTTGATAAAACAGGATTTATGAAGAATTTAGTTTCATTTAAATTATATTAAAAATGGTTAACACATTTACTCTTTTTTCATATATTTTGGGCATAAGAAAAATTAAAGAAGAAATCTAAAGTTTCATGACAAGTGACAAAAAGTCAACCTTCTGATAAAAATTTTTACCAAAATCAAACCATTCAGCATCAAAGTCATGAGGATTATTTTACGTGTGGAGATCATAACTCTTATCTACCCAAAGTTTCTTTTTATAGGAAGTACTTTGGAAATTTGAGACATAAGTGATTTAAAACTTACAAAATTTTAAAGTTAAAATTGTTATTATAATTTTGAGTGAAAGAATTCTTATTCAATAAGGGAAAATTTTATCATGCCAATATGAAAGTACGAAATATTTAATATAGATTTAAAGTCTTAACAATAGAAATAATTTGTACTCTATGAATATTAAGGAATCGTCATTTTGTGGTTTCAAATGTTTGATTTCTTTTGGTCAGTGATATCCTTTCAGCTTGTATAGATGTAGGTACAAAAAATACAAGTCTTTTTTTACGAAACATTTTTAAAAACGCGGTTGTTTTCTATCTATCTTTTTGTTTACCAAACTTTTTGAAACTGGGGATTTTTTTCCCCTCTCGATTTTTTCCAAATGCCTCCCAATGTGTTAGTTGCATCTGAAATAATAACTTGTTGTGGGAATGATGGGGATTTTTTCTGTTGGACACATTCTGGGGAGAGTGCCAATGAAATGGACGGTCTCCTGTTGCCATTTAAGTGAATATAGAAGGGGAGGTGAAGGGGAAAAAGGGGAAAAAAACTAGAGATCGCTCGCCTGGCAGGGCTCCAAACTGATATCGAACGACACCCCTTTCCCGCCACTCACCCCTTTCGGGATATAAAGTATAGAAGAAGGGGGTGGGGTGTAGAGAAAAAAAAGGGAAAAATAAAGGAAGAAAAAAGGGAAAAAAGAACCAAGTACGACCCCATTTTCTTTATCCTTACTTCCCTTGCTGTCAAAAAGATCCAAGTACAAAAAAGTATTGAAGGAAAGGATTTGGGCCCGCGAAAATGACCCTTTAGATATTTGTGACTTGAAGATTTTCTTTTTTACTTCTATTTTAGCCGTACTTTTTATCTGTAGATGTATGTATTTCGGATCATTTAGCTAATATTTTTAACTTTCCTCTCTTCCAACCTTTTTGCTGGATTATCTCTTGTTGATTATTTGGATTATAGCAACTGCTTTTTTTTTCCTCTTCATTATGGAAGTTCGATAAAGGGGATATCAATTTTAAAAAGCTCAATCACCGCATTTATTTTTCAAAACGTTATCGCAAAATATGTTTCTTCCATAAGGATTTAAGACAGAAATGATTCAACATTAGCATTATGAATGCAAAATATTTTTCTTCTCTTATATTTGAGATATAATTTAAGTCAACAGAAGCATGTCATTAATTGACTTTCACAAATTATTTTATTATTTTTATAAATTTTCTCTTAGTAATATAAATCAACAGTTTTGTTCTAAGATATCCAATCGATCTCAAATGATTTTTTTCTATTTTAAATTAAAAGAAAATAGTAGACACACTGCTAGGTATTATATAGTATTTTTAGAACGTGAAACTATCTACAAATTTGCTCAGTTTCGATTATGATCTATCTACTGTTGTTATTTTGTAAATAAGAGTTAATTAGTCTCAATTCTTATGGAAAGAATGCGTTGATTTTCAGTATTGCTTTGATTCAATCCAGTTTAATATTTTATCGTTTATTTTTAGCTATATTTAAAAGACTTTAAAAGATCAGACACAGACGGAGAAAGAGATAATATATTAAAGTAAAATATTTTAATCCAAATGCGCAGTTAAAAATATTGAAAAATTGCAGTTGTATGTATTGTTGAAGAAAAAATTGCTTATTGTATTAAACATTCAAAATGGTATTGGATCAGTGTTTTTAATTCTTTTGTAACAGCCAACTGTAAAAATTCTAACTAATGTTTTATCAATATATTTATTTCTGCTTATTTTTATTGATCGATGATATAAAACACAACCAACTGCTCCATAATTTTAAAATAAGGTAAAGTAAAAGATGTCACGTCGAAGCAATCACTAAGCAACGCCACACAAATCAGTTTTCACATCTTATCGCATTCACTACACGAAAATTACTATTATACAATTACTCGTGCAATTCTGACTGTCAACGCAACGATTGAAAAAATAATTTTTCAAATAATTAGAAATTAAGTTAATATTGTTGCTTAGAAAATCTTGTAAATTATTTTCCTCAAAATTTCTTAAGTTTCCTAAATGAAAATGTTCATAATCACATTTTGCCAATTTATACAAACTCATTTTCATTAATAAAATAATTTATAAAAAAATGTTATTTAAATTATTTAATTTATAGTATCAATTTAACATAAGTAAGACATCAGTCCAAATATTTTTCTGAATCAAGAGTTTTCGAGAAAGATCTTATTCATAGATTTGCAATATTAAAATATTAAGTATTAAATGCTCTTCTTAAAATAAAAATAAATTTGTTCTCTTTACTTTTGTAAATCCATCTTAAAATTTCATTTTAAATCTGAAGGAAATTGTCATAGATCTGTTCATGGTTTGGGCATGATTGTGATATTTTTAAATATCGAAGAAATTTTAGCATGATTAACTTTGGCTTTTCTATTTATTCCTGTTTAATATTAAGATCCTTAAATAAAATTGATCAGTGTACTTTTTTAAATAAATTACTCTCTACAAATAGTTGTGATAAACTTCAAAATAATTATAAAAAATCGATGATGATATACTCTAAATTAAAAGTAGTTATTATATAGAAATAATACTCATTATTTAGAAACTGACTTTGTAGCATATACAATATGGATTCGAAATAAATGTTTTTAATCTTACTCATAATTCCATCGATTTAAAATTGAAATTTTCCTATCTATTAGAAAGAAAAGTTGAAAATAAAATATGCAAATTTAAAGCATTCAAAAAATAAATTGCTTGTTTTTCAATGAAGCAACATGAATAATCATTTTTATTACTTATATTAGTATACAAATAAAATAGAGGAAAATGCAGGAATTCGTTTATAAGCAAACATTTTTAAAATTAATCGATCCACACACACATATAAACTTTGTAAGGATATTTGGAAATAAAATAATTAACGAATATACTATAATACATTATAATTATTGTATATATATATAAATAACTATATTCAGATATATTACTCCACCAGCTACCTGTATTGTGATAAAAATTCTTTTAGTTAAGTTTGTTTTTAAAAGTTGCATTAATAATAATAATATGCATATACATATATGTTGTGCATCAGCAAAAAGAAAAAAAAATGACAAATTGATAAAGCAAAGTTAAATCTGAACTGCGCTATTTACGTAGAATTCAGATTTAACTTGACATAACTTTGTTATTTAATAAAATGAATTTAGATTTTGATACGTGTTGCCTTAGAAGTACTTATAATCAGAGTAGTATAAACAGCGAAGGTAAAGATAACTGTATCATATAGGATAATTGTCTAGAAGATATGATTATATGTTAACTGGAACCTATGAATAAATGACGTGAATTAACATATAAAGCTGTGTATAAACGATACAATTTTTTAAAATTATCGCCGACAATTTTAGTTTCATAAAATTAATTTATAAAAAACATTATCTGCAGAATAATATTTACTTATATATTACGGTGAAGACAAAATTTCATTATTTTTGTTGGTATCATTGCAAAAATCAGAAACTTGTTGAGATGAAAAAAATAACAATTCTATGGTAATGAGTTAAACTGATCACGCCTTTTGAATAGCAGTTTACATTTGTACAGAAACTTATCTAATTGTATTAAATTAATGACCTTTCATCCCTTCAATGGGTCTATAAACTAAATACTAAGCATGCTTGGTAACTAAACACTGAGGATCTCACGTTAGGCTGGCCACCTAATTGGGACATATGCTTCGCACCCCAGAGCATTCAGTCATGAAAGCAGTTATGGGCACTATAGGATTTTGCCCACATGGGCTGTCGTGCTGCGTTTAATTTAGTTTATTAAATTAATGATTAAAATATAATTTTACATATGAATATAGTTGTGCGAGGTAATGATTTAATTTTTCGGATACCTTTCTCATGTAGAACATATTACATAAGACAAGTAGGCCTGAAACAATCATATGTTTAAAATTATTAAATATTATAATTGCTCAAAATTAGTTACGAATTAATAATTGAAACAGGAAGTTAATATTTGAACAAAATTCATGTACGAGGTATTTTTTATATAAAATAGACTGTCGAAAATAATTGAAATTATTAAATGAACTTACAACTTCTTAAAGAAGGATGCTTGAAGAATGGTGATAAAAGTTATATCTGACTAGGCAAGCAAGTAAACAATATTTGAATACATTTATTATACCTGACGTACAGTACAAAAATAAAAAGAAAATATCTAACCTCTACAGAATAAGAAAGACTTTTAAAACATGAATTTGTCTTATATTATGTAAATATACCAGATTAATGGAATCCAACTTTATACTATTGATGTAAATGTGATAGATTATACATAAACATATTCATATTTATGAAGCAAATGCATATCTCACCAAACATTTTAAAAAGAATGTAAATATGATTGATTCTATCTGGAAAGATTATACTAGTATGAATATTTCCATGGTTAGAAAATCTGAATTCGTCTAGACAAAATCATTCTTTAGCTTGCCGCACATAATTGACGTTTGCTTTTGTAACTCATACCTATATAGCTCTTATAACAACCATGCAAATACATGATATCGGTAAGTATTTATTTTTTGCCTTAACGGGATCGAAGTTTGACTGAAACATAATCCATTTATTGTATAACCAAATAAGTATACATAAAGAACAAAATCTTCAAGCGAGAGAAGCAGAAAAGAGCTCGCTCACGTCCTCCGCCATTGTGTGGCGGTGGTATTGAAAAACATTGGACCAGAGTTTGAAATGGCATTTGATTCAAAATGCATTTCACGATCTTACTCCACGTAGATGCATTTATGTCTCGATATATATTGCCCTCTTTTTCCCCAACTGAGCGAAAGTTCAATTTCAAAATACGATATCGAATAATTCATCAAAGTCTAGGCTGGCTCAACCCTCTACACCCACACCTCCACGTCTATGCACGAAGGATCATTCCGCCCTCCAACCCCCAATCACCCACGCACTTTGCAATGTTTTCATTCTCCTTCACTTTCACTCTTTTTTTTCCAGCATTTTTCACTTTTCACTAAATAATATTTGAATAGGAAGAGACTTTATATCTTCTTCGCGTGAATTTCATATTATTGAAAGCGATTTTGTCTCTCTTGAGTTTTTAGGAATATTAAATTGACAAGACTCAACAGTTCTGAGATTCATGCATTTTTTCCTTGGAATGAAAAGTAATGGGGAAAAAAGGGATAAATTTAATTTGTCAGATTGTCTGACGATTGCCAAGACTTGTTGGTGCTCGCATTTCAGTGCTTTCAAAATATAGGAGCAATTGATGGAACCGTTATGAGTGTAAAAAAACATTCTATAATAATTTCCATTTCTAAAGTAAAAGTTATATCAATAAATCTAAATATTTGACTGACAAAATTTCTAAAAATCAGTTTCCTAAAATTTATTGGCTTTTTCTTGATGTTATATTAATCTCTTGTTAAAAACAATCTATTATAATGTTGTTCATAAATATCATAAATGAATTATTTTCAATAAGAAAATAATTTTAGATTGAAGCTTATCAATTCTTAAATCAAACATTTTGTTGAAGGGTCAGTCTTTTGACCTCCAATTTAACAATTTGTGATTTTAGAATCTTACTTTATGTCTACATGCTTGTAGTGATTCCTCACACACTTTCTGAACTAATTCAATTTAGATTTCGGCTTTTTGTGCCAAAAGTGACCGTTAAGAGAAATAAACCAAAACTTCTGAGTTTTAGGATTCCGTATTTGGAAATTCTGAGAACATGAATCAATTCTAAAGTATAAAATAAATTGAGATATAATTGACAAATAATTTGATCTTTTTTATTATTATAGAATGAAATAATTTAAAATCAATAAAAAACTTTCGCATGAAGTTATGAATTACTTTTCAATCAAAATACTTTAGATTATTCAATATTTTCACTTGAAAATTTTAAACATTTTGCATTTAAGTGAATTAAACCAAAAATTTAGTTAAATTGGAAATGAATTTCTTGAGAGTAAATATAAATACATGTAACTATATCTTCCCCCATAATTTCAATGATCAAATAAATCTTTATCTAAAATACGTGGCTTCCATAAGTAAAAACATTATTTCATCATAACTCAAATTGAGTGCCTTTAAGAATAGTTTTATACTAGGGGTAATTTTTTTTTCAATTTTTCATAAAATTAAATTATGAGGGGAATTTTTTTTGCTTATTCACCCCCTCAAGTCAGGAGACAAAAAATATATACGAAATGGAACAAAAGACTTTATCTCTTACCGCAAAAACATAAAAAAGGAGGAAACACTTGGAACTCATTCACTTTATTATACTTCCGTTTTTTCTCCCTCTCCTCGTCTTATTCATCGATTCTTGAATAAAAAAAAAGTGGTAGCAAAGTTTGAAAAAATATTCACAGTAGGATTTCAAAAGTAGGAAGAACGATTTGGCATTGGCATCCGCATGATTTGTGAACCGTAGAGAATGGATGGAGGAGGAGAGGGTCGAGTTGAGTTGAGAAGTAAAAGTTTGAATTTATAATTCGATTTTTTTAAAATGATAATCGATGATCTGAGTGTGCGTGCAGAAAGAAAGAGGGGGGTGGCCGAGAGAGAATAAATGTTTTTGTGTTTAATGCTCCGATTCAGCTGTTGCCATTGATGAATGTGAGTAAATGCGAGGGAGTGTAAAAAGCTCAACCGGTGGGGGCATCGATTCCCCCCTTCCATCGTCTGGGAGGTCCTCCACTTTACGCTCAAGAAGAAAACTCCGCAATTTCTTGGTGTGTTTGTCAAGTTATTTATAAGATTCAAAACGGGCTTCCCTGTTGATGTATTTGCTGCATATACCACTTGTCATCTGGTGGAGTCTTTTCAGATTTTTATGCCTTGATTTAGTTGGAAGGCAAAATTGAAGTCTTTTGATTATCTTGAATCTTTCTCAAATATTTATTTAAATTCCATGTGACAAGCATTAAAGGAAAACTCTGATATTAATTTTATATGAATGTATTTGCCTTCACATTTACGATATTATAGAGGATTCACTTCTGGAAAATTGGAAAATAAAATGCATTTACAAGAATTTCATAATCTTTTTTCCTTTGCTTGAGAAATAAGGAATTCACATACTGTTAACTTACGAATTAAAACAAAATTATCAAAAATCAATAATTTCTTTGTTTAATTAAAAGCGAAAACGTTGAACATAATAAATATAGAAAGAAACCTGTAGTTTTAAGTATTTCATATTCTTCATGGAAGAAAAGCTAAGAGATTTTAGTTCATTTTGACAGATATCCTTAAAGATTTTAAAATGGCTTGGAATTATTTAATAATAATAACTTACAGATATTTTACTGCTTGTGTGAATTATATTCATAAGCACTTTTATAAAATGTTAAGAAAAGGTCAAAATTATTTTGCTCATTTTGACAAATATTTTTAAAGATTTTGAAATCACTTGGAATTCTTTATTGATAACAATTTACAGACATTTTATTGCTCATGAATTAAATTCATAAGCACGTTTGCAAAGTATTAAAAGGTAATGAATTTTAAAATGCTCTAAAGGAATCAGAGACGAGTCAATATTTTTAGAATAGTAACTTTTGAAAAAAATAAATAGGGGTAATTTTTCAATCAAATGCTAAAACAAAATTCACTAAAAATAGTATTAATGTTTGAAGATTAAAATTCATGATTTAAATTAAAAAAGATAATTTTTATTTAATATCTTTGGATCCCTCAACAATAAAGATTGAGAGTTATTGGAATTCACTTTCTTGCAAAATCTTTCCCATGATTATAACCGTAATATAATTATAAATTTTTTTATATATTTCTCGTCGCGTCTATTTTAAAATTTGCTCTTTATTGGAATAATTTTAAATTTTAAAATAGCTTTATTCATAAAATAGCTTTTTGCAAACAGCTGAAAACTTACTGAAGTCCAATATTTCTGGAGTTGCTTTCATAGTCGTAAGTCGAATAGTTATGGCTCATGAGAGGAAATTCGAAAGTTTTCCAAATTAAACCTTAAGAAATATAAGTGATGAAAACAAAACTACAATAATTATCTCTCTTTATTACTCAGCATCTAGACTCAAACGCCATTTTGTTCATTTTAAAGACTACCTTTTGATTACTAAGCCACAAATGTAATTATTGATATTATATGGAATTCCAATATCAAGAAAATTAAGTACAGTAATGTTTTTTAATTTGTCTTGATTCTTCGGCAAATGTTGAATTAAAGCATAAAAGCTGAAAGTTCTGCACACTTTAATAAATGTTTCTATCATGAAATCAATTAATAATAACAGTTTACAGACATTTTATTGCTTTGGAGGCATTACAATTTCAAAGTGAATTCGTAAAATCTTGGAAGAACTTATGAGATCATGTGAGAGTCGAAACTCAAGATCCAAACCTCCATCTTCATTTACCAATTTCTTTCATTCTCTAGGAATATAAAAACACAGTATTTAAATATTTGTAAATAAAATATTTTTATTTTAAATACTGATATAAATTTTTTTTTCATTTTATTCCGAATAGTGGTTTTTAATTTCTTCCAGGATAAAGATTAAGTTTATAAACCAAAGTTGAATTTTATTTATATAAATATAGGTAACATCTTATCATTCATTGTTGAGTGAGATCAAACTTAGTAACTTCTGCAACGAAAATTTGTCTTTTCACATATTTATTATTGGGAACTTTATTTGAAACAAGAAACAAAAGTGTTTCTTGTTTCTGAGTGAAAATTGGATTTTTTCCCGTAATTTTTTCCTTCTAAGTTCTTGTTTATTATGTTGCATTTATATAATGTATTGACTCTCATTACTAAAAGTATTGACATTTTGTAATTAAGCTTTTTGTCCTTCGAAAAATGAAGTATATTTATTTATTTGCACAAACATACACAATCCTAAGATTAATACTAACATGTTTAATATTTGCCTGAATATTTAATTATTTTAATTTGCAAAATTCTACCTATTATTTTGCATAAATTTACTAATTATTTTTTATAATAATTTAAAATTAGCGTCCAAATAAAAAATAATCTAAAATACATATAATTTACATATTTTTACTTATTGTAGGTGTACACGCGTCTTTGCATATATATTAAGAATTTTCATTACTATCAAAATATACCTTTTGCATTTAAGAAACCAAATAATTTTAATGTAATAGAAACATTTTTAAGTCTTAAAAACATAAAATTAAAATTTACGTGTGTGATATTAAATTTATATTTCCTTCCCTATGTGATAAAAATTACATTCAAAACAGCAAAACTTTAAGCTATAAAAACGGATGAATTTTTAGAATTTGCAGAAATTTAATTTGCTCAGTTTCACTTTCTTTTTATTAAAAGCTTCACTAACTTGTGCTTATAAAAATGGTAATCATGTTACATTTTTATTAAAAAAAATTCTTTTAATAATTTTTAACAAATTTAAATAATTTAAATATAATTCAAATCTGTCGTTAGTAGTTACGAATGATTAAGATCAATATATTTAAGTTATGTATACTTAAATCTCTAAGAAATGCATTTTATTATAATATTGCAAATTTTAATCCGAAAAATTTAGAAATTATTTTAAATAAATATATTAGATATAAATTTTATTAATATATTGAAACTAATATGATTTTTTAAATAATAATTACACACGTATAAATAAGGCACGATTTATTTTTAATTTATTCAAGTATGTAAAATGCTATAGAAAATTTGGAATCGAAATTAACATTAGTTCGGAGATTCACTAAATAAACATACATATATTCGTTTCGAAAATATATCTTTATGTTATTTTTACATTTTGAACATATTTAATTTTAAAATCGTTAATGTTTTATGATATAAAGTAAAATTTAGTACATTTTATTTTTATAAACTGAGATTGCATTGAAGTATTACAGCATTAAGTAAATTTTATTATATTTTACTTTCATAAATTTAATGAAGTAAAACACATTGTCTCTCATTCGGACTAAGAAAAATAAAAATTCATCCAAATTTTTTTTATTAAATTTTTTCAATTTTCTAGACATACCACAAAAACATTTTTCATTAGGTAACAACTTTTGCAAGGTGAATCTTCAAAACAATAATTAAATTTTGTTTGTTCATGCAATAAAATAATTTTCATATTAAGTATATTTTGAATTTTATTAATATGTTTTGAATCCCAAGCTGGCTAGATGAAAAGTCACAATTTTAAGCTTCAGTTCACATTTCATTAGTTTGATAACTCATGCCTTAGGCGTAGAGATTTATGAGTGCTCAAAATTTATTTTGAAACATGTAAAAAAATTCAATTAGTACTTGTGCTCAATAAGTGACTATGTAATGATAAAATAACCCGAATTACTAATTATGCCAAAAGTTTCACTATCAAGTCTAATTTTTGCATTGTAATATATTTTATCAATGTTTTATAATTCAAAATTATTAATGCAAAAATTTTGCAATAAAGGAGAATTTAAAGTGATTTTATAGAATTTTTTTTAAAGTTATTGCACTAAAGAAAGCTTTTATTCATCTTTCGTTCGTATCTAATTTCATGTATATTATGATCACTCTGTAAAAGTGTTTTTCTTACGAATACACCTTCATTGCGGTAAAACCGTATATAGAGCCATTTTTAGGACAGAATCGTACTGAAATTTGAATATGTATACAGAATTTTTATCCGTGGAAAATCAGACTTTGTGTATAATTCGCAAATTATATTTTTTTTAAAAAAAATCTTTTTACTTTTAAATATTTATTACAAAGTTTATAAAATATTTCTTACAAAATAAACTTTGAGATTAATCACTTGTTTAGCAACTGCAAATTTTTAAATATTAATTGTTATTGTAAGCGTTTTTTCTTTATACATGATGAAGTGTAATGACTGTTTAAATGTCTACTGAGATTCTTCTCTTGCATCAAGGGTTATTTATCTTTTTAAACGTGCCTTGTGTGTGTGTTTTTAAAGGCAAAAATCTAGCCATCTTCACGATTGATGTTAACCTTATCAGGATGTCTACTGCGTGGTGACAAATATGACTTGCAATAATTGAATATAATTTTATCATTAACCATTTGTTTTAACTGCCAAAAAAAAAAAAAAATTTGCGTTATTTTTATTGCATTTCATATCAAAACAGTGTTTAATTTTTTAAAAATCTTTTTCAAATATTTGACAATTGATAGATTATTATATATATCTAATCATATTAATAATACGAAAAACACCTTTATTCATTAATTAAGCAAAATTTACACACGTGACTTTTTTATAACTATAAACTACTTGATATCGTCAATATAATTAATCTTTTAAGCTTCTTTTTTTAAAAAAAAACTACCAATGCATCACAGGTGTTTTAAAAAATCTTCTCCAAAATGTTTCATAATTTATAATTTTAAAATTAGTCCATGATTAATTTTTGATACTTCTTAATTTTTCATTTTTGATCTTATTTTTCATACTAATTATTTGATATATTTTATACTTTTTTTAAGCTCTTATTACCCGGACATCTTCTGATGGAAAAAATTAGAAATTGTGCCAACAAAATGGCAAGACTTGTATCTGCTCTCAACAAAAATCGACATGACAGCTCGTGTACTCTCCTTCTCTCATTCAGAATGATATAAAAGAACAATGAGCTCAGTTGATAAAAATGAAGAGATGATTTCCTTTCCTTAGAAGTTGGATGCCAAAAATAGTCAGAGAGAAATTATTGCAATAATTTAAAATTGGTTTATTAAATTCATATGTTAATTTTAATTAAAATTCCATGATTTGTAAATATATCAAGAAAAATATTTTTTTTAAATTTCTTTTATATGTATAGCATAATGATACTAATAAATCAATTTGATATTGCAATTTGCTTTTATTGACTTATTGTAACATTGCTTTTTTGCACTTAATAATCGCACAGATGTAGGTGAAACTATTTATGCTGAACCCTTTTTCTGTGTGAATACTGCTTAATTTATTTTTTTTAAAGAAAATTTTCTTCCTTTCTTATCATATCTGTCAGGTCTTTCAGCCTCCAAGTCTAATTTATTTCCTTTTTTATAGCCCCTTTAGTGGAGTTAATTTCCCGCCAAATCTGTTTCTAACTCCGCACAATCGAATTAACTTGGAATGAAAACTTATGTTTTCACGGTTCAGACGGTACTTCCCCCTCTTCTGCAAACCGTAATCCCTTATACGCTTCATTTCTGTTTCTGATTTATGTACTCGTCTTTCCTACTGTACAAGCGATAATGCTTGAGCAAAAATTTATTCAATAGCAAAGGGAAAAATAGAAACATAAATTCCCTGTACAATGGGAGAGCATCTTGTATCATAGTGTAGGCTTGGGATATTGTTTTTTCTTTCCCTATTTTTTATGTTATTGGAAGGAAACTTTTAGGGAAAAACAGAATTTGAATAGGTCGTTGCCATAGATGTTAATAATGGGACGACTTTTTTCTTTTCGAATAATAGATGCGTCTATTTTAGGTAGACTAATAAAGTTTCTTAATATCTTTAAAGATTTCTATAGCAATTTTAAATAATCAAATTATTTTATCAACATATTAAATTCCTGCAATAACTAAATATAACAATAGGGTGTGAATAAAAGGAAATATATGTTAAGAGACCTCTTTGTTCTAAAATAAATATCGTTTGAACTACTTACATTATGTGTGAAATGAATTATATTGTAGTCTTTTTGATTCCATCAGTAATTAAACACATTTTAAATTTTCGTCATTAACATTTTAATTTTTTTGCTGTGAATGAAATATTATTTGTATTAATTTTGATACTTCTTATGAGAAATATTCCATGAACGCGCACAGTGATTTTAGTACCTTAAAATACTATAAGTATTTCATTCAAACACTATTTTATAAATACTTGAATTATGGTAAATTATAAACTAAATATATATAAGCAATACTCAGCAGTAGAGTAAACGCTATTTTAGATCAGATGACTGATAAACTTATTGATATGAGAAATAAGATTATCAGAGAATTATAATATTTATTTATATCATAAAATTATAATGTAAGTATTTTGAAATTTATGTAAATATAAATAATTATTCATTAGCATATTATTTTTAATATTTGTTTGGATAATTTAAATAAATATTTGCATAATCTGTTAATAATTTTATGAGCATTTTATTCCAAACTTATTCATTTGAGACGTATGAATAATATTTGCATGTAATTTAAATTTAAGTGAAATATTCTTTTCTTTCAACTCAATTCAGCTTTGATTTTGTTAAAGGTTATTTAAATTAAATATAAAAAATCTAAGTCATGTTATAGTACTGGTTTTAATTTATAAGGTAGATATTTCATAATTTCCTTGCATTTTCTACATAATTAATAAACAAATAAAAAAATTAGCAGCAATTTTAAACACAGCTATGGAAATGTGTATTTTAAAATTAAAAAGTAACAGTTATTTTTCAAAACATGCACAGAGTTAACTTATTAAGACTCAGGGACATAATAAAAAAGGGTAATATTATTCGCAAACAATTTGTATTAATGCTTGAGTATTTGCCCGTAAGATGTATTGTTAACAACAACATATATTGAAACAATACAAGTAGAACATTTTCATTAATCATTAATTTATAAATAATTTTATAATATAGTTGAAATATTTTGAAATAAAATCATTTTATATTTTCACGTATTCGTCATTAGAATTGAAATAAAAATTATGAATGTGAAGATAACAATAATCAACGAAAAGAAAGGTAGACAAAAAATATGCTATAAAACGGTAAACTGCTTCCAATGAGTGGCAACAAGAAAACCTCAATTCGGCTGATCTGCAGTTTGGTCACGCCAATAATCTTCATAGCAGGTGGCTTTGTGTGTATATATAAAAGAAACAACTCTTCGAAATAAAAAATGAACGGCAAAATCCAACGACTAAAGAATAAAAAAAATGAAGAGAAAAAGAAGAGCCCTATCTAGCATAACTCTGCACTGCACTGGAATGGGGGTTGTCGAGGGGGTGGTGAAGGGGAGGCCATCAGCACCGAAGCAGAAACAAATGCCGCGAGAAGCATTGTAATTAGAGCCTTTTTGGCTTCGAAAGCGATGGGAAGCCATGAATCTTTCATGCGATCGGGCCTTTTTCCAATACATTAAGCTGCCATCTTGCGCAGGGTACGTGTGGTCGACCTGCCCTCGATCTGACACTGCCCTTACTCACCCCCCCCCATTTCGATCAGGCCCACAAGCTTTTTGGTGAAACCTATCACTCCTATCATGATCAGGCATCTGGAACTGAAATAGTTTTGCTTAGAATTTCGATTTGCTATTAATTGATTGATTGGAATATCAACGTTTAACGATGGTGTTACGTTTTCCAAATATTTAATCTGGAAGGCAAGCATGTGACCATCGTTAATTAATGCCGTGTAATCGACAATGGGATCTATATATAGAGAAGCCATGGCTACAAACAATGATTATGACGTCAGTAGGTGGGAAATGCAACCCTTGTCGAAAAAGAACATGCTGTCTACTACGATTCGTTGCTCCTCTAGCCATGAAATCAAAATAAAATGAAGTCAGATTATAACATTTGATGATACATTACGCACATGATTTGTCACTTCCATATTTCGAATTGGTAATTTGACACTTTTAGTCATAGAATAAATTCACTTTTATTACTAAAATAAAAACTAAGTTTTAGTTGATTGATATGAAAATTGTAATTTTCATGATCATATTTCATTACGGTTTCATTAATGTTTTCCTTTTATAATAGTCATAACATTTATTATTCTTTGCAGATATAAAACGTGCAATGCACTGTAATAAACTCATTTACAAAACACAACAGGTTTATTTAATTTTAATGCTTTATAACTAAAAACATAAGCTTTTGCCCTTAATGTTACAAAAATTTTAATTTTAATTAAAAATTTTAAATGTTTATTTGTGTTACTTATTTTTATTTAAGTTTTAATACATTTTTAGTAGCACAATGATTAAAAAAAAACAAGGAAAAATAAATGAATCTGAATTATTATTTTTCAAAAAGAGCTAAAGAAGATGTTTGATTTGCGGGGAAGATAGATTAACTATTATATAAGTTACTTTAAGTTTTAATCTGACATAAATGTTTTTAAAAGTTTGTTAGAATATCTTTTTGATTCAAAGATGTTTATATTTTCAAATGCTTGGCTGATCTTAGGATGTGATCCATTCATCATCATAAGGGTGAAAGTGATGCCAACAGTGGGACACCCAATGGATATGCCATCTTTGCTCCGAAAGTGAATGAACTGAGAAAGTAACATTCATGCCCGAACCAGGATTTGAAACAGGGACCTACTGCTTCAAAGTTTGGGACGCAAACCAACCCCCCCCCCATAGGTCGGTACATAGATGTATATTAAATTATATATGTTGTAGCTGTTTGGAGTTGTACTGGCATGTGAGTTGAAATATAAAGAAATTAAAATACATTTGGTGTGTTTTTCTGATGTATCCTAAAATATGTAGAAAATGATGTTAACAAAATTTGCTTTTGACAATGCTGATATATTTTGTTGTTTTGCGATGGGTCTAAACTCTGTATACATTACAACATGCAGAGTGATTTACTAAGTAGAAATAACTTCACTGAGCTATTTATGTTTAATCCAACACAAAATCTGCATATTTTCATTTCAAATACCACTGGTCAAAAGAGTTAGTACTAAATAATGTGTATATACATACATACATACATACGTACATACATACATACATACATACATATATATATATATATATATATATATATATATATATATATATATATATATATATATTACATAAAAGTAAAGTTACTTCTGTGCAATAATTTTTCAATTTTTCATATAGTGTATACATATAAAAAATTTAAATACAAAAACGTAAACCCTTAGTTTATGCCATAACTTAAGTAACTTTAATCTAACTTGGTATTTCTAACATATATACTTTATATCAAAAAGATAAATCAACCCTGATAGTTGTATGTGAATTAACTATAAAAATAGTAATACCATGGCATTTTAAGTCATTAATCTGAGAAATGGTTCTAATAAATGATACACTTGTATTTAAGAATCAGTAATTATTTAAATGAAGTTAATGAATTGATTATAATTAAAAATAATAGTAGTACAAAGTCTTGTGAGAATATAAATTTAATAAGTATAAATATCTTTTAAAGGAACTATGAAAATTAATTCCAAGTTTTTAATACAAAATTTGAAGTACCCTTCTATGAAATGTATGCATATTATACCCTTATAGGACTTGTTAAACGTAAATTCTCAAAACTTTCTCAAGACAAATAATTTCCGACTGGGTAGAATTCAATATCGAATAATTAGTTTTCTTTCTATTTCAATTTAAAGCTTCGGAAATTGTAAACTTCCGTAGATCTGGTGTCAAAGCAAGGAAAGAAACGTTTCCTTAATATTCCAACTTTAGAACTTAAAAGAATCGAGAGAGGAAAAAAAAAGAGGGAGAAACAACAAGTCTGAGGGCCATGTATGCATGTCTTCTTAATCTTAGTAAAACTGAAAGACAAGGAAGGAAGAAGTAAAAGGGAGGGGCAGAGAGGGAAAAAGAAAACGATATAAGAGAGAGATTTCTTTCTTACAGAACCACTTCCACTTAAGCGAAGAACAATGACATTCGGAAGAAAGAGAAAGTCGGGCAGAGGAACCTGTTCTCCGCGAGTAAATTAAAGACATGCATCAATCTCCAAACTTAGAACAAGAGATTCCCGTAATTGGACTGCTTTGCAGTTGGAAGGGTTGGGAAAAACAATCACTGGGCATTGCAAAAAAATTATTACTTTTTTCTTTTCCACTCGGAAAGAGGAGTAGCTCCATTTACTGAATATCTAAGTGAAGGAAGATGTCAACTTGTAGTCCAATAATTACGTTTTTCCACTGCTCGCTTGCCAGGAAGAGGTTGAAATGTAGGAGATTTGGCGACTGTTTTCATTTTTCCACCTCTCTTTCTAATCGGAAATGGGTTTCCGATAGTTAGTTTCAAGAGAGCATAGAATATTTGGCAAAGTCAAATCTGTAATTACATTGGTTAACTAACGAATGAGTAATAATTTTTTTTTTGATGAGAAGAAAAATCGAACCCAGTGTGATTAATTTTTAAGCTTATTAATCTATTAATAGTTAGCAATAAATTTTTATTAAAGTAAACTAAATTGTATCATTTTATATAATTTGTGTATATTAGTTATAAAAGCACATATTTTGTTAAATAAATTTAAAAGTGCTATATCTTTGTACGTAAAAGATATGTTTTCATCATTAGTGTATTGTTGTACTGGCACTTTTTACAGATAAGAGCTATTTCACTCTAGATTTCTTAGACTATAGTGAATTGAAGACCACAATGAAAAACATTGCCCACTTTGGAAATTTAACTCTTGATTCAAATAATTAAAAGAAACAGTGCTGTTAATTTAAGTGCTAGCTTTATATATAAATATATGATTGAAGTTTATTAAAAAAAGAGTTTAATCAAAGAATTGTGTTATAAAAAATTAGAAGACATTTTACTCGACAGAAAAAGCAACACGTAAACAAATTTCTTATGTCTTCCTGTAAAGAACTGGAAAAAAAATAGAGAGAGAGAATGGATGTATATCCCAAAAGCTTGATAACGTGGTTCTGTTCTATCTACCATAGTTTTAATTGGATGTTGCAAAAATAATTTAATAAAAATAATTGAAATATAATTAAGAGATGCATTGCACCATTCAGCTGAAAAAATTTATAAGTGGGAAAAATATGAAAAAAAAAAAAAAAAAAAAAAAAGAATGAAAAGTCATATTAATGGAAATAAATTAATTCTACTGTTATTAAAAATATTATCCCTGAATTTACAGAAATTGCATATTTTAGAGTAACATAGATTGGATTATTTTATTACAAAATCTTACGTATTCTGTTGCTTATTTCTTCTGACCTGATATCGCTGATCCCAATCGACAGCTTTATATAATTTTAAATCACGGTTAAGTGATGAGGTCAACATCAAGGCTGTTAACTTCCTTCCCCATCACATCACCAGATTGACATTGAGTCGTACGAAATTTTTAACATGGAAAGAAATCGTCAGCATTACGACGTTCTATTGGTTTGTGTATGGAGCCGATTAACTCCCGCCCATTGTACTTGCTACACCAAGAAGGTGACATGCTACAGACGTGAAATTTATACGAAAGGAAGAAGGTGCTGTGATATGCAAATGATTAGCTTTTCAGCACATTCAGACGAAACAAGTGCCAGTAGCACCTACATTGTGTTTAAATGAGGAAATTGTTCAGCCGGTTCCTCATACACAAATTGCATTTGAACGTTGTTGCCTGGTGAAAAGTTGTTGTGATGCCTCCTATAAGAAGGAGAAATGCGTACCAGCACATTTCTGAGTTTGATAAAGGTCGAATTGTAGCGTACTGGGATTGCGGTTTATCTTATCGCAGTATTGCTGCTCGCGTCGATCGATATCCATTGACTGTTAGCAGAATATCGAATCGATGGATTCAGGACGGTAATACGGAACGCCATGCGGGATCTCAACGGCCACCTATCACTAGCAGCCGAGAAGACAGGCATATTATCCGCAAAACCGTAATGGATCGTGCAACCACGTCACGAGCCGTGAGTCAAGAAACGGGGTCGTTTGGAAGACAACAAGTGCCTGCACGAACAGTTCGACGACGTTTGCAGCAGCATGGACTCTCAGCTCGGAGACCATGGCTGCGGCTTCCCTTGACGCTGCATCATAGAGAATAGAGCCTTCAAAGGTGTGATCAATGACGAACCTGGGCACACGAATGGCGAGACGTCATCTTTTCAGATGAATTCAGGTTCTGTGTACAGCATCATGATGGTCGCATCCGTGTTTGGCGGCATCGTGGTAAACGTACACTGGCAGCGTGCATTCGTCATCGTCATACTGGCCCATCATCTGGCGTGATGGTATGGGGCGCCATTAAATACACGTCTTGGTCACCTATTTTTTTCATTGACGGTGCTTTGAACAGTGCATGTTACATTTCTGGTGTGGTAAGACCCGTGGCTCTATCCTTTATTCAAGCCCTGCGAAACCCTACGTTTCAGCAGGATAATGCCCGACCGCATGTTTCCGGTATTGTACGGACCTTCCTTGATACGGAACATGTTCGGCTGTTGCCCTGGCCAGCACATTCCCCAGATCTATCACCAACAGAAAACGTCTGGTCAATGGTGGAGCGACTGGCTCGTCACCAAACGCCAGTCACTACGGTTGAAGAACTGTGGCATCGTGTTGAAGCTGCATTGCACCTGTACCTGTACATGCAATCCAATCACTGTTTGACTCAATGCCCAGGCGTATAACTGCTGTTATTACTGCCAGAGGTGGATGTTCTGGGTACTGATTTCTCAGGATCTATTCAGCCAAATTTTTTGAAAATTTAATCACTTGTTATTTCTAGTATAATATATTTGTCAAATAAATATCATTTTGTTATCTGCATTTCTTCCTGGTGTAGCAATTTTAATGGCCAGTAGTGTATTTATCATGGTTGTTAAAATTTGTTCGGCTATTTATATCCTTCTCTTAATAAACAATCAACTATCAATTGCAAGCCACTTTTAAGTAATAAAGTTCACAATTTAAGATCTTTGTACGTGTGAATGGGCATTAGAGTCTTTAGCACTTTTACTAGGCAGAGGTATAAGTTTCAATATACTAATCAATAGCAAGTATTTCCTGCGTGTTTATATTGCAACGATAATTAATTTAAAATTCATTTTGTGAAAGTTGAAAAAAGCTATATAAATATCTGTGTATTTGTACGCAGCATGTTATGAAGAAAGGTTGTCAACTGCAAACCTACCTGTGGCTAACTGGGAGAAAGTGAATGTTGTGCTCATACTTTCTCAGATAGAAACTTAAGATTTTTTAATTTTACACCAAAGACACTTTATTTCTATTCCCTAGTATTGAAAAGTCTATTCAGAAGGCAAATAAGTAATATGAAAAATAAAAACTGTTTGCCTGAAAGTTATTTGTTAAGTATACAATATATAGAGTCATATTTTATATACGTTATGTAGGATCGAATAATGTATATTTTATGTGGGATTAAAAATTCTTTGTAAAAATAACTAAAACTATGTGTGATTTTTCAAAACATTTTAAATATTTGTATAACAATCTAATCAAAAAATATCATCTAAATTCAAAATTATAAGACAAAGTTCATTGTTTATAGATAGATAGAAAGAATGATGCAGAAAATTTGGAGTACATTTACTTTATATTCCGATTAATTGTCCATCTGAATACGAATATTAACACTTGTTAACATGAAATAAAGCACATTCACAACTAAGTTGTTTAAAAATTTAAAAGAACAATTACAATAGCTTTTTTTTATCCTGATCTAACTGTATACCTACTTTAAGGAATGAGTAAGAAACTGATTTCTATAAAGCAATGAATTAAGTTTCTGAAATCTACTTCCCATTTACGTTAATTTTGTGAATTGAAGAATATTTTTCTATCTGAAATAGCTATTGATATGTTAAAAATGTCTTTAAGAGTAACTTAAAGTTTCTTAAAATCAGAAAGTCAAGTTTTATTTATATGGTATATAGCGTTTTTATTAAGTCGACACCATGTAGTATATAACTAACTCATAAACAGACATTCAAACAGATGGCAAAGCTGGAAGCAAAGGTGCAGTATCTGCCTTCCGTTACTCAATAATAACCGGGATCAAACCCTTTATAGAATGATATTTTGATCATCTTTTGTGAAAAAAAATCGTCCACTTGCTGATGGCGATGCAGTTCAACATGATCATTCATAAGAATGAATTCTTCTCCAAATACTATTGCATAAAAGTCCTTAATAAGCCTGAGTATTACAATTTAATAGGAGTAAGCCCTTAGAGCTTTACTTCTGATGATCCACAGAGCTCTTGTTACAGGTCGATGCGATGGCCATCGATGGAAATTCTATTTGAGACCATAACTCTGCCTCGATGAGTCTGGTAGTTTCCTGTATAAATGACAAAGTATTGCGAATATTATATTTCTTTAGAAGATAATTCGCCAATTATCAAGTTATACTCATCCATTAAGAGAAAATTTCTTTATTTTCTTCTTCCGCACCCGAAATGTTTCTGGCCAATTTTCTTTGGGCAGCATGGTCCTTCTCAGTACGTTAAGCCCAAACCGTGTATCTGGAAGCATAAAAATTCATATAGGAAAGTCATTTTGGAACCATGTTTGATTTTATGTATATAAACTTAGATATGAATAGCCTTTTGAAGTTGCTGTTGCAGTAAAGTGGCGTTGTCAATTTAATCTCTTTTGAGAGTTACTATTTAAATGTTCTTTAATTTCAGTTGTAATAAGCAAACGAACCTGTTCTGGTTTTCGACGAACATTACCACTTTCCACACATCAATTCTTAAGAAATGGCACTTTGAAAAATTCTTAATATTAGTATTTCTATGTATTGTATTTGACTTGTTTCTAAGCAATCTTCAACTTGCAAATTACTGATTCAGTTATAGTGCTGGGGCATCATATTCATTGTTATTAATTTCACTGCTAAATACTAGGGACACATTGAATATTTATTCAATGCAAATCAATTATTTTTAATCTTCTCCAACAGGTAGATTAATATAAGTTGTTTTTCCCTTCAAAACACTTAATTTGACTCAGATAAAGTCGGCATATTTCAGATATGACGTTGTAGTATCTAATTTCATTTTTAGCTACTGCCGTTTAAATTTTGTCAATTAAATGTAGGATTTATGCTTGTTTTGTATTCAGAATTCATACAATTGGGCAATTTATATATATAACACAATAAGTTATGAGGGCCATTTACAAAGAAATGTGTGTAATTTGAGACATTCAACACGCAAGAAAATGTGAACGAAACAACAAAACTATTCTAAGAAAATTATAAATTAAACATAGATAACAAATTTAAAGAAATATGTAACTAGAAATGTCAATTATTAAAAGAAAGATGCAAACTAAGATATGGAATAACTAAAAAGAAAAACATTTTGTTAAATGAAATGTCTAATTATTACACAAATATGGAAATGAGAATTCTGATCATCAAAATGCATAATAACACCAACTGAGAAATCCAATTTGGCAATATTGAAGATACATAGGAACTACTAGATCATAAGTTGCACAACCTTGAATATGAAATGATCAATGTTTTATTCTTTCGTATACACCCATAGCTTCTTATAAACTCTCTGAACTTTTTTTTTAAATTATATATTCTTGAGTATATTTTATCATTTGCTACAGTTTTCTAAATCTAAGCCATGTTTAGAAACTTTAATACTAAGTAAAAAACTTGTATGCAATAAGAATAAAAAATTTCTTTTTTTGATATTACTGCAAAAAATTACAGATATTCTTGGCAAATAAAAATATTCCATAATTATATTTATAAAAACCGCAATATTTGAGAATCATCCATAATTTGAATTCAAGAAAATTTAAGCTTCATTATTTATCCAATTCCAATATTTCTACAAGACATCAAATGCTTGAAGCAAAACTTAAAATTTGAAAATTTAATTTAGATTTTAAAGTTTACACATGATTTTTTCATCTTCTTGTATTTTAAAAAAGAATTTATGATCCTGACAGTTTGATTCGAATAAACTTTCGTGGCTTGATTCAAAGTAAAGCAACGTCGGCAGTTTAAAATTTTAATTCCTTTCCCGAATCTTATTGAAAAAGCATGGCATTTATTTCATCTCCCTGTGTTCATGCCTATAAAGTATTTAGAGCTCGTTAACGGAGTTTCTGGCAAACTAGATGAGCGGGAATACTCCCTTTTTCACCGCAAGGTGTCGCTTCATCTAACACATCTAAGTAGAAGAGAAGGACGATCATCCATTTAAGGCTCCACCACTAATAAGCGGTGGTGCACAGTCCATAATAAGTGTTGTCTCCCTTCTCCCTCCATATACCTGGTCCCAAACAATTCAACTCCGCTCCTTTTCCCATTCGTGTTCATTAGAGAGTACTAAATGTGTTGTGGCATCATTTATTTACTCCATACCTCTGAGGTAAGGCGAGATACAAGGTAGAAAAGTTTTGCGACAAAGTTTCCTTGGCAAAAGCCACATGAAATTGGATTTTTATTAGCTAAGCACTTTTCTCAAATTTTGAATATTTTTATACATATTATTGAATATATTTTTATATATATAATTGAATATCTTAAATAAATAGACTCGTTGAAAATCACTAATTGTTCCTAATTAGGGAATACAGAATATCCGATAAGTAATCTGATATAATAACTGAAATATTGTATGTGTTAGAGAAGAACATAGTCAAAATTGTTTACTTAAAGGCATAATCTGTGCACTATTTTTTTTTCAAAGACAACGGGAAATAACTGTTGAGTTTTTACTTTTCCATTCTTAATTGTCAGGGAATGTTTGCTGAAAGTCTTTCAGATTTTCTTACTTTGTGATATTTTACTAAGAATTTATTCTTACCACTTCAAAGAACACTGAAGTTCATATGTTAAATTTTATTAGTAAGGAGCTCTTAATAAAGACCCCAGGATAATATTAAATGGTTATGCTTATATTGCAAAGATTAACACTGCATGGAATAAAATAAGCAACAATGCCAAGTTTGATGGGGAGTTGGATTCATTAATATCCTTTTAACACACACTTACTTTTAATACAAAATTTGAACTCTTTAAAGGAAATTTAAAGTTACTTTAGATGTTTGAATAATCTACATCAGTTCAACATAACTTAATGATATAGCTAGAGACGTGTGAGCAAAACACGTAGAGAACACTTAAGCCTAAATGCAGTACCGGAAAACCAGAAACCTTATGATAGCGTTGTTTGTCTGGATACACTTTTCTTCAATACCATTCAAGTGGGTTTCCATATCTCTTCTTTAGTTTTGTGGAGATTTAAGAAAGCTGAAATGAGACCTCATGAAAAAATATAAAATGGCCTCTTCTGCATTTCCACCAGAAATTTTCGTTGTTCAACAGAATCTTCGCTTAGCTCATGGTCTGGGTTCTTACGTTACGGGAAACTCCACATATCCAGTACTTTCTTCCTCGAACCCCTAAATCTCTTTTCCGGAATGCTGAAGCTAAAACCGGTTCTGGGTCATCTTCTTTACTTCACTTCCCATCGTTGTCTTTAAATTAAATACTCAGATCCCATGATTACTAATTACAAATAATTCTAATTACTAACCATAAGAATAATTATGTATGCATTTATGATCAGTACAGTCTATAACCATTTATAGATCTCACTATTTATGGAAACTCCACATGATAGGCATGATACAACGGATATTTACATACATCATATCATTTTTTAACTGGCAGGCTATTTGTTATGTGGTGTTAAATCAAGTGAATAGTAAGAACGATTGTTCAGAAGTGTAGTATGGTAAGGATTCAAGTGATGACACTTGAATGACATTTTTAACACCATAAAATAAAAGTATTAAACATAGGGTTGTAGACAAAATTCTCACACACATTATGTTTTGATTTAAGTTTTAATAGCGCTTAAGCCAGATCAAGTCTAAAAAATTTAATATTCAAGATTTTTTTTTGGTAGCGGTTGCTTAGAAAAAAACTTACTAAAAAATCTTAAATAAAATTAGATAGCAAAATTAAGGGTTGTAAGAAAGATTTTTAAATTTTTTCTGTGAATTTAAAACTTTACGACTAGAAATTTCATAAAAAATAAAGAAGTAAAAATTAAAAAGAACAAATTGAATTTTGGAAAACGGGCAAAATATGGTATAGGTTGTAAAATATTTACTGTTTAAAGTGTGATTATACACGAAATACTTTTTCAGATACTTACAATAAAATGACATTTTACCAAGTTATTTTTTTAATAATTTAAATATTTTTTAAAATTCATATTATTTGATGTTATTTATTAATAATACATAAATAACAAAATAATTAAGTAAATAAATAAATAACAATAGAAAGCATTTTTTTCATTGCTTTTCTCAACAGTTACTAATTTTCTTAAATATTTTTATGTGTGATTAAACCATTTTGCTTAACAACTTTGGAAAAATCACATTATTATATTTGTGGTCGAAAACCTTGAAAATAAGTGTAAGATTACATGCAGTTAGTAGAAAGTAAGTATTTATCAGTAACCACGCTTTTTCTTTTTAGAATTCGAGTCTAGATCCATTAGTTGTAGACATGAATTATTAGTCACTGTGTTTCACTGTTGGCAATATTTAAAATTTAACTATATATATATATATATATATATATATATATATATATATATATATATATATATATATATATATATATATATATATATATATATATATATATATATATATATATATATATATATATATATATATATATATATGTATGTATGTATATATGTATAATATATATATATATATGCGACTGAAAAATCCGCATTTGTATGAAGTTGGTGGAGTATGTATATGATTAGGAGATAACTAATTTTATATATGTCCGATTGATGTAATTTCTGTTTTATAGGCTTCAAAAATTGTAAAAACTGAGTATTACAAATGATGCATTAGAAATGCTGGAATTTTCTTATATGAAATTCACATCCCATGTAAAGATGTGATACCTTTATAATTAATTTTCAATGAGTGCTCCTGAACAACTTTTGGCTAACTATTGGCGTTAATAACATCTATAATGAGCATAAAAGTATACATTTTACTGCAGGTTTACCTTTTAAAATCTATATTTAAATGTTTTTTTTTAGGTAAGCAGAAATTTACTTAAGATTGAAGAGTATCTAACCTATTCTGAATTTTCAATGCGAATAAATTGGTGCTGGCCGAAATTTTAGCTGAGTCTTCCCATAATATTGGTGATAATTCCATTATTGTTAAAAGATTATGCAATCAGTTCATGGCAGTCATAAGGAACATGTATAGGATTTTATAGACAAACATACTAACGCTGGAGAAAATCGTCATAATATTGATACATGCTGTAAAAACTCGAAATACATGCAAAAAGGGAAGTCTGTAACAAACAAGCAAGTATCAGCATTTATATTTTAATATACTTGCAGCACAATTTACATTTAGCGCAGAAACCTTGTTTTAACATTCATTGGTGCCATATCATCAACAAACAGCAATATAAATGTTTCTATCAACAATGAATTTGTGCATGGCAATGGTTAATATCATCTTTAAAGTAACATTTTGATACTGCATATTATTTTACATTAGCTCCATCCGTATTTGGCACCATTATGGATGAAGCATGTTTCCAGTATGCGACCGACACCGTTATTTTTGGCCAACCACAAGAAGCATGTATAATAATAAAGCCAGAACTATATAATAATAGTAAGAGAAGGACTACTATATTGAAGGAAAGATTGGGTACTGATTTCACTGGACATCAAAATTTTCTAAGAAAATAGTTATTTACTTCCCATGTGTGACCATGTGTGATTTACTTCCTATTTTAACATGTGAAATCAATAGATAAACTGATGTTTGAATTTTTTCTTCTATATCAATTTGAACAAAAACAATTCAGCTAATCACCTCCAAACAGAAAATTACAAATTCCTATTGAATTTTAATTATGTATAATTTTTGTGTAATTTAATGAAATTATTATCTAAAATTAAATATGTATAAAGGACTGTATTTGTAAAAAATATGCAATTAATGCCTTTTATAAGGATACAACATTTTCTTAATTTCAGTCGAGTACACAATTGGTCAATTTCATAATTCTGTGATGATCTGTGTAAGATGAAGGGAAAGGAAATAAATGCAACAAGCTGAGACATGCTCTCCCCAAAACTATCTTCTCTCGAATATATTTTGTCTTCCTAATGAGAAGTGCGCGAGAATCAGAAATCCGTTTATTTTAGATGATGATCTTCGCTTCTGTAGCAGCTTCAGATGGCAGCTTTTAAAAATGTCCCCCGCTTTCTATTTGGTCTCTCAACAGAATGTGCTTCTATGCAATCAGTGCTTTCTAAATTAGTGGAGAGACGGTTTATAAATGAATATTTCCGTTCTCTCGGATCTCTCCGGGAAAAGTGGTGCTGTAGATTAGAGCTGAAATGGATTCATGATTGCGGAGAAATTCACGCAAATTTATATTCCATGATGGTCTATTCTAAGATTATGTATTATTATATATTATATAAAGATACATATATGTGTTTCTTATATATATATATATATATATATATATATATATATATATATATATATATATATATATATATATATATATATATATATATATATATATATATATATATATATATATATATATACATATATATATATATATATATATATATATATATATATATATATATTTGTCATTAGATAAAAAAAAAGAAAATATGATTTTTCATTGCTACTGATCCTTTTTGTGTTGCGGCGAAGGAATTACCTACTTTTGTTGCTTCTTTTTAATTTCATTTTTATGAATTTATTCATATTCGTACATTTTTTAATTAAATTTTATACGGTTTTAGGAGGACATATATACATATATATACATATATATATATATATATATATATATATATATATATAAAGCATGATTATGATTAGAAGTATATTAGGCAAGCATTGAAAGATACAAGAATTAACATAAAAATTGAAAAATACAAGAATAGATATAACTCTTATGTTTAACAATACATTTAGCGTAAAAGCAGCATAAATAAAATTACTAAAATATAATTAACAGTAATTTTTTTAAATAAAATTAATCAAAAACCAAATGGAGAAAGATAATCAAATACTAGATGGAGAATAATATATTGAAAATACGAAATGAATAGATACTTTAAAATTTCAAAGTAAATAGAATAAACGAAACTGGAACGAATTATCATCATGGCTAGGCTAGTTTCTTTAGGGGGTGTTGTCCATTTTGGGACAAAATATGGCTTTTCTGCATTGGCCCAAGGCTTAGTCTTAATCTTATTATTTCGTATTTTCAAGGTATTATTCTCCATCTAGTGTTTGATTATTTTTCTTCATTTGGTTTTTATTAATTTTTTTAAAAAAATTTTTCTGTATATATATATATATATATATATATATATATATATATATATATATATATATATAGATGCGCGTTCTTCTGATTGGCGAAACATCCATGAATTAGAGATAAAGTTAAGAGAATAAGGGAGATAAAACGCAGCAGAGGAAAAAGATGCAAAAGATAACATGGAATTTTCATACTTTGGAACGATAGAAAAATATGAATGGATGATTTCGATTAACAATTTATATATTTGTAATTGAGAAATATCTAGTTTCTGGAAATGTCACAATCTTGGTGTATGTGTTTATATATGATTTCAGAACCGGTTCATTAACTTGGTGTATGGTTTCTTAGAACAACAAAGTCTGGTCTGTTCAATCTAAATCTGCTTTTGATTCGTGCGATGTGGTTAGTGATAAAACTTCAAAGAATATTGTTTCAGTCCTTGTGTAACTAAATCCCCAAGGCCTTTTTCTGTAAATAATGCCTTGTTATGGATGTGATAATCCAGTTAAGTTATTTAAGCCATTCTTGCTCCAAGATGTAGGCAAAAAGACCATAATGGTACAATCCTTTAACTACAAAACGAGCTGTATGAAGTTTGCCATAAACATATTATCAATTTACTTTATCCATTATAGCATGGCTTGTGTTGTAATCCTTTTTTCCATTTTATAAAAGTTAATAGTTACATAATCTCTTGTGCATACATAATACTTGATTCTAAAATTATAATTTATATCGTTCTTTCTACAAACAAGTATTTGTTAAGGCTTTTTAGAACTTATTTTCAAATTGTCATAGTTGTCAGTCATTTACTACGTGAATGATAAATTTCGTATTGACAAGGTTTTTTATTCTAGTCAATGCAAAGTTCGTTTCTTTTGAACGAGATTTTCACATACGTGGCGTCACTGCATTCTCTGTATGATACAAGATCGTTACAAAAGGATTGTTTGGTATAAATAATCTGAATTTATTTCAATGTATTCTTTTTGCTTTAATAAAATTAGCTTAGCATAATTCTACAAATACACAGGGACACCTCTGCAAATGGAATTTGATTACATTCAGTTTGAATCTCATATCGATATTAGTCTTCATACCTTCAGACATTGTCTTTTCACATTTTGAAATTAGACCCTAACTTGGTGATCTACGTTTTAAATTGTTTAGCTGAAAATTTATGTCTTGTTGCCAAGAGATATAGTGCTTTGGTACCCGAGGAGGAAAACTTATTGATGGAATTCAGGGTTCATCATTTTCTGTAAAATATTGAGGACTAATTTATTCAGTCAACAAATATTCATTGTTTCTTGAAATTGTTTCTTTTGCACAGTTATAAAAGCAACAAATAATTTTTATATTCTGAATCTTGTTATAACTTATTTATAATATTTAGATATTTAGGAATACGTAAAAATTTTATAACAATATTTATGGTTACTTTTAAAGTTTTTCAGTGGAATCAATACTGCTTTGATTTGAGTATTACTGAAAAAAAATTAAATTATACTCAAACCAAATAACATGAAATAATACTCATCGGGTGGGTGTCCAATTTTTAGTTGTGATAAAAAATTATATGTAGTATCATAAAGGTGTTACTTGTGAAGTTTGAGACCGAAATTATATTCAAATTGCAATATTATTAAAATGACTTTCCAAACTACGATGGTTTATTAAAAAATTATGATACATTCAGTAAAATAAAGGATTAATTCTACTTACAAAACATTTTTGAATGATCAAAAATTTTACATTGTAAAACGTTAAATAATTACATCTTAAAATATTGAATTAATTAATTTAAATATTATAATTAAAAGTTATATTGCTATTGTAAGGAATTTCAAATACAGCAATTAATTTACAGACTAATAAAATCCTTCGATATATATATATATATATATATATACAATATGAATATATATATATATATATATATATATATATATATATATATATATATATATATATATATATATATATATATATATATATATATATATATACTTTATTCTCCAGTTTTATGAATAATGTTCAAATTCAAAGAAAAAGTGAGAGAATACTCAAACTCGCGTGTGAAGTCAATTCTCCCGTCTTCTTTCTTTCTTTTTCCCTTTTCAGAAGGAAAACTTTTCCGTTTCTCCCGTTCATCCCGAGTTTTCTTCCGAGCGAGCAGACGACCATCATCCTCTCTTTTCTCGTGCCCGGTGTCCGTCTGCCAAACGGTTATTATTTTTTTTTTCCTTTTTTCAATTTCGACCATCTCTGTGAAGGATTGATTTCTGAGTCCCGTCAGCATGCGTGGTTCGCTGTTCCGGCACGTTTTTCTTATCCATCCATTTGTTTCTTCCCTTCACTTCCGTACACCGCCCCTCTCTGTCCTCTCTTAAATGAATGGTTCCCCAGCGAATCCTGGTTTAGCGGACCACTTTCTCGAGAGGAATTTCTCGCCAAATTGATGTCTGGAGCCGGGCTCTATCTGGACGGATGGCAGGTAAATAATGCTCTTCACAACCAGAAATAGGTCAATAATGATAAAATAACCAATAAATATATTTGCGATGAGGCAAAATGTTTCTGCCGTTGTTTTGCCTTCAAAATACCTCTGCCATTTGAATAGTTGGTAGTAGGTATTATAAATGAAAGATTAAACACAAGTTTAATATATTTTTAATTTTATTTTTTAATTTTATCTGACCTGCTAATCGAATACTTCAGATTAACTTATTAATTGTAGTTTTATTAATAAGCATGTTTTGTAATTTTGGTTTAAAAATAATATTTTTTCCAATATTTTATAAGGAGCAACACTGAAAATTACTTAGGGAAAACACACACATATGGTTTGAGAATATTATTCCATTCTGTTTCTGGGAAAGACAATCATGTTGACAATGTCTAAAGAATAGAAAGACAATGTCTCTCTCCTTATGCCCACGTATTGATAAATTCTTTTGGGCATGATTTTTAGAGATAAAATATGCAAATTCATTTTATACATTATTAGAACTGTTGTGACGCGCTCACGCGAATCAAAATATTCCGTTTAATACATTAACTTTTATCGAAAAGAATACTTGAAAATTTTCTGAATTTCTTCCTTTGTAAGGCATAAATGAAAGGAGTTATTTTTGACATTCTTATTCATGCGTTAACAGTTTTTTTTATCTAATATTTCATTGTCTCACTTGTATGCATATATATTTCTTAAAAGTTATCTCTCAACATAATTAGATAAATGATGTTGCATAGCACAACATTTTAAGTCCTCATATAAAACAGTAAGTGAATTGCTCTGATTTCATTAATTCAATGATTTTTTTAGTCGGAATCTTAAGAAAATAAAGATAACACTTATAGTTATTTTTTGCTAGTTTCATTTAAAATGAATAAATAAACTTGTTTCTAATTTTTCAAAATCTTGATGGATCCTGTTTATATTCAAAATATTATTTTAGAATATAATTTAATACGATAAATCTATTATATAGTATTTAGAATTCGCTATTAAGATAATGGGATAAGAAATGTAATCACCCCTATTTCCCTTAAACTCAACAGGAATGTCCTTTGTATTGAAAAACTATCACTAGAAAACCGATAAATATCATTCAAAGATTTCAACTGGATTAAAAGAGCATTCCTAAGAATTTTTCATATAATTAAAAAAAAATTTTTTTTGTTTTTACAGTTCAACAGGATTGAGTGAGAGTATGAACTACATTCTTCCAGGTTAGTGTTTTGAAGGATATACTGAGCGGGTTTACAGTATTTCTAGACTAGACTTGTGCTCTGAGGGTTTTTAATGTAATGCACATTATTTTCATTCAATGACATCCATCTTATATGTATAAGAGTTGAAACATTGTAAAGAGCACCATATGATAAAAAAAAAATTTGGGAAGTCCTATTTTGAATGATTTATACAACTGTATGAAATTAGAACTTGGCAGATTATTCTAGAATTTTGATATTTTAGTGATACTTGTAAAGACATGAGGTCAAAATCAGCAGGCATGACTTTGTAACGAACCTGCATTTCTTCTGCTATTATAGGCATTTATTTGCTTTATTTTAAGAATTTTTGTCTATTTAATACTATTTAATTTTTAACGACTAACAAATGAAAAGATTGGCGTTTCAGTTATAAACATTTTTTCCAAGCTTCTTCGCACATATCCTAATGGACACTGGACCTTAAAAAGTTTCAACTGCGTAAGCCTTTCAATTCTAGAATCTTTTCAGCTGAATCTGATATCAATCAAGCTAACTACAAAAAACATGAATGATCTCTTTCCTTATCTGAATATGACAATGCGGATTAAGTCGTATGGATTGTAAGTGATGTAAGCAAAGGCTCTAATTTTTGTTTTAATTACTTTATCACTGTGTGTCTTAATTTATGATAAATATATTTTTAGCACTAAATTTTTCTAGACGGTTGACGGTTAGAAGTGATTTTATTGAGTCGTGTTTTAAGTAACCAAGTTAATTATTTTGCGTGAGATATAATTAACATTCACGGTCAATTAAATGCACTTTAACTGGTTGTTAAGCTGTAAAATAAACCATAAAAACTTCTTGAAACACTCCTAACTAATAATGACTTTTTAAATGTAATTACATTTCAATTTGTTTTGACTAATTTTATCCATTCTTACAGCACTTTTAATGATTTTAATATTTGTTTTCATTTAGGGACTACTGTTGTATACTTGAAGAAGTAACCTTCAAAAGTTTTAAAAATGAGAAAAAGAAAAATGTCACTATAGTATCCAGAAAATAATGAGCTAACATATGACCCAGCCAAAGATTGTTACACCGAGAAGGTTTAATCTTATTACATTAACTATAAGGAAGAAACGATGTAAAATCTTTGTAGGACCATATCCTCTCTACTGATGTGACATTACATGGAAAAAAGGATATAAAAATTATCAAACGGAAAAGTATCACAATAACAAATATCTTTTACGTAAATATTTTAAATAAAGCATTTAAGGATAATGGTAATTTTAAAAAAAACATTCATAAATGCCTTTGAAACTCTCATGTTTCTCTCAGCCCAGAATTCTCTTCAAAATTATATATATTTATGTATACGGCGTCTTTAAAGTGGCAGTGTTTGGAGCTTCCTGTAGAGGGATCTAACAGTTGAAATGACACAAAACTTGGAACTATTTAGACTAATCAAAACATAAAAAAAAAATTTAGTACCAAAAGTTGTCGTTAGGGTTTTTTGTGGCCCTGCTGTAGCTTACGATAACGAGAATTTGCATAAAACAAGTGTATCAAAGAAAAATGCTAATTGTGTGCGATGACAGCTCCAATAATAGTTGTCATAAAAGCAAGTAGTAGATAGCTCTGATAAAAAATCTCAGTTGAAGTAAACTGGAGCTCTTGTGGCCATGCCTCTCACGTTAACAGAACGAACGTTTGTGTAGGTGGAGTGTCAAATTTGTCTATTCTAAGGGACAACAAAACAAAGACAGTGCGGAATATTCCTCGTGATATGTTACGTGTGGCTGTGGAGAACGCTGTGCGCAGAATGCCCGTTGTTATTTCTGAGAACAGTGCTCATATTGAATGTGGTCTAATTCCTCACTGGGGAAGTTAATGGAGTAATTAAACATTAATAATTCAACTGAACAATTGTAAGCCTTAGTATTTTTATTTTCTCACATTTTACACATTGTAAAGCACCACAAAATGCCCTAGCGGTAATTTTTGGAACTAATTTTTTTACTATTTTACTAATTTTTTACTAATTTTTTTTACTAATTTTTATATATATATATGTGTGTGTGTGTGTGTGTGTGAATAGGAAATATCACATAGGCTTTAGAAGTAAAGAAAATGTAATCAAAAAGTAATTTTTTCTAATGCATTTTCTTTAATAGACATAAATATATATAACTATTATAGAAACATGAAACATTTGTTTTCAAATCCTTTAAGATCACGAGACAGCAAAATTCTAATACGACGTGGGCATCTTTCTCATTTCAAATGGGTAGCGTACTCATATTTGATTAAGTGATGGAAAGAGAATGATAAAATTTCCAAAACAATGAATATTAGTCAGCGTGGTGTGGTACTTTGGACAGAAAAAATACTATTCAAATTTGAGTTTTATCAATTGTAATTCATTATTGTGAAATATTGAGCTGTATCAGTATCTTCCGAAATCGATAACAGAAAATAAAAGAAAATGTTTCTTTAAAAATGTCTTACTTTCAATTTTATCTGTCCGGAAATATATAATATGCATATTAAAAATTAATTTATAAAGTATTCGCCCATAAGAAAAAATATACAGTAGCAATTATAAAGGCTTACAGGTGTTTCATATTATAATACAATGTGTCAGACCATATGCTTTTTCATTAAGAAAAGTGCTTGACATTTCCATTGTAAATAAAGGGAGCGTGGCAATGTAAAGAAAAAGAAATTTTCCGCACCTTAAATAATTCAACACAAATCCATCAAGTAATCTTGATAATGAGGAACACTTTTCTAGTCACATTACTACCTTTTCATTGCAGAAAAAATATCCAGAAATGTTTGCTTAAATAAAGAACACATGTTTCATTTACACTATAAATTACACAATCATTATATTCATTATTATTGTACATAAGAAATTCAATAAATTTTGCATGCAATTATGCCTTTTATATATATAAATTATTTCATGGACCTGATTGCAAAGAAAATTTTAACTTTAAGATTGAAGATGAAAACCTTTTTTGTAAAAAATAAATTTGCTTACATTATTTCATTTGCCAGAATTTTTAATTCTATATTAATAAAATTAAGTTTTATGATTTCTTTTTTATATAATAATCATTTTCTAAATTATAAACGTGTGGGAGAAACTTCCTTATTAACATATTAATTGTACTTATAATGCAAATCAACTTTAAAAAATTTAGATATTTAAGATTAAGGCAGAAGTTTTTCACTGGAAATAATTCTTCAATTTATATCACGAATATTGTTTTGAATTCTTGTAGCTCTTATAGCAATATCTATTTCTTTATGGTTAAAGCTAAGATTTTATAAATTTTTATAGACAAATCAAGAGAATTGATATTCTTTTGAAAAATAATAACTTGAAAACATTAATTAAAAAATTTTAATGACTTTATAAGACAAATCTCAAGAATATTTAAAACAATTATCGTAAAAGTTAATGTTTTGCACATTAATATTAAGTTATCCATAACGAAGCTATTAATTTAATCAAATATAATTTTCCTGTTGAATTGCATAGAAGATTTAATAAATAACTGCTTAGTTTTTCTTCATAAATAATATCGATTAAATACTCTAAGAAAAATGGCCACTTTTATAAAATAAATTTTTTTTTACATATAATGCTTTTCATGGAAAAACAAATATCTATGAATGAAACGACTTTTTTTGAAAGGGGATGCTTTTACATTAATGAAAATAATGACTGCATGGTAGTTCATTTCTTGTAAGTATGAATGAACTTTTTAGGGTTACAATTATTTTTATGTGTAAAATTTCAACACTTTTTTAAGGAATGAGACAAGATAATTAGTCTGAGAAAAACATTTGTGTGAGTTAAAATAATGTAGGGTTATAACACAATTTATATAAAAAAAGACTTAACGTTATTTCATTCTCATAAAAATAAAAATATATGTAAATTTTTTTAATTTGTCATTCTAATATTTTGTGTACAAAAAATATAATTGGTATTTTTAGAATTGCTAATGAAATTTATCTTTAAGAGTTGAATATGTATTGAAAAATGATTAATATACCGGGTGATTATAATTAAACTCCCGATTTTAAAAATCGATAATTTTAAAACTACTGTTCAGAATGACTTGATATTTTAGCAGAATAATCGTAAGGCAATGGAATTTTGTTTGGCGAAAGAAAAAAAAATAGCTCCAAAATGTGCCGATAGATAGCGCTGTCCGGGTAATATCAGGAGGAAATTCCAAAAACGTATTCGTTAAACACAGAAATGTTGTTAGCCAAAAGAAAAAAAATTAGAATTCAGGGATTTACTAAAGATTTATTAGCGAAAAGACAAGAATACAGCGACAACAGCGATTATGACAAAAAAAAAGAGCTTCATGGAATTAACACCTTGCATGATTAAAGCATAAGTTGTTCGATATGCCCTCCGCTTTGTTCCGCTACTAATTGGAAGCGCAAAACGGCATGACGCTGCTGAAGTGCCACACACTGACGTTGCTGAAGTGCCACACACTGACGCTGCTGAAGTGCCACACACTGACGCTGCTGAAGTGCCACACACTGACGCTGCTGAAGTGCCACACACTGACGCTGCTGAAGTGCCACACACTGACGCTGCTGAAGTGCCACACACTGACGCTGCTGAAGTGCCACACACTGACGCTGCTGAAGTGCCACACACTGACGCTGCTGAAGTGCCACACACTGACGCTGCTGAAGTGCCACACACTGACGCTGCTGAAGTGCCACACACTGACGCTGCTGAAGTGCCACACACTGACGCTGCTGAAGTGCCACACACTGACGCTGCTGAAGTGCCACACACGACGCTGCTGAAGTGCCACACACTGACGCTGCTGAAGTGCCACACACTGACGCTGCTGAAGTGCCACACACTGACGCTGCTGAAGTGCCACACACTGACGCTGATGAAGTGCCACACACTGACGCTGCTGAAGTGCCACACACTGACGCTGATGAAGTGCCACACACTGACGCTGATGAAGTGCCACACACTGACGCTGCTGAAGTGCCGGAATGACATGGTTACGCAAAAGTGTTTCATGCCGCTTGCCATTAACGGTGCAGGTAACGGGGACCCGCAGGTGTGATCTCCTCGAAGAAAAACGGACCAACGATAAACGCTGCCGTTATTCCGCACCACACATTAACCTTTTCAAACTGAAGAGGTAATGGCTGTAGCTGGGACGGATTCTCGGACGCCTATATCCTGCAATTTTGCGTATTTACAGAACCTTGCAAATGAAAGTGGGCTTCGTCAGACCACAGAATGTTCCATGGCCATCCGTTGTCCACTTCCATCCGGGAAAGAAAGTGCAGTGCAAAAGATTGACGTGCTTCCAGGTCAGCCGGTAGCAACTCCTGCACATGAGCTATCTTATACGGATAACAGAGCAAGATCTTCCGTAGGATTTTACGCACCGTGCTGTTCGGCATATCCAGCATTCGGCCAATTCCCCGTGCACTGCTGATTCCAACATCACTGTTAGTCTGTTCTTGTAATGCTGTAGCCACATCTTCCACTGCCGCAGCCGAAACTGGTTTTCTTCCTCTACCCCGTTTAACGACAAATGAACCGGTCTCTTCGAATTTAGCAATCATTTTTCGCAGACCTTTTGCGATTATTGGACCCCATTTAATGGATTTTAATGTCCGAAACTTCCTAATGCACAGTCATAAGTGCACAGTCATAGTTCTTATAAAAAAACTTCAAGAGCAGAGCGCAATCCTTCATAGTCAGAGTCATGATGAAGCATTTAGGCAAAGAGCTGGTGCTTGCATTTTTATGGCAGCTAAGTCTCATGTGCGCGTGTCATGTATTAGTAATTTGCATATATCTAGACAATGTGAACGCTGACATTTTAGAACTATTATTTCCTTCGCCAAATAAAATTCCATTGCCTTACGATTGTTCTGCTAAAATATAAAGTCATTCTGACCAGTAGCTTTAAAATTATCGATTTTCAAAATCGGGACTTTAATTATAATCACCCGGTATTATGATATACTTTTTTGAAAACAATACAATGTGACGAAATATGAAGTGTATAAAAGTACACTTAGAGTTTATGAAAAATATTATAAATTAAATTGAGAAAACTAGAATTAATTTTGGTAGCTGTTGCGGTGTAGTGTTGGAATTAAGAAAATGACAATCTTGCACAAAAACATATAATCTTAGTATTGGCACAATATAGCATTAGCACAATTAGTGCTCTCAAAATTTTGTAGTTAGTTTTGTTGCATTGCTTAGCTATAACACGTAGTATAAATTGTGAACAAAGTTTCTAAAGGTATAAATTTATATAAATATTTAAATTAACTAGATATGTTTAAAATCAAAGAACTTAGTATAGGCACACGTGAAAGATAATTTTGCTGCGAAATCAAGAAAAAATATATCGTGAAATTGCTGCTTATTTAAATTTAAGATTTTCCTCAGTGAGAAATGTGTGTAAAAGGCCTGAAGAACGTGGTACGGTTGAAAACCAAAAGCGCACAGGACAACCAAAGAAGTTAAATGCTAGAATGGTGAGAAAAGTTAAGAAAAAAGTCGAAAAAATTAATTATGGCAGCTCGAGAAATTTGGTTAATATGGTCGAGTCAGTTTCTGGAGTACAGGTCTCTGAAAGAACAATAAGAAATGTACTGCACTCTGTTGGTCTACATGGCAGAGCACCAAGAAAAAAACCTTTTATCGGTGAAATAAATCGTCAAAAACACCTCGCTTTTACCAAAGAATACATAAACAAACCTCTTGATTTTTGGAAAACTGTTGTTTTCACGGACGAAAGCAAATTTAATGTGTTTGGCTCTGACAGTAAAAGGACAATTTGGCGAAGAAAAAACGAAGAGATAAAGAAGAAAAATGTGATTGTTAATGTAAAGCATGGAGGTGGGCCTATACTATAACACGCCCATGTTATAGTATAGGCCCACACCATGACATGCCCATGTTATGGTGTGGGGAAGTGTTTCATATAATGGTGTTGGAAATCTTGTTTTTATTGAAAGCAGTTTGAATGCAGAAGGGTACGCGAACATTTTGCATGATAATCTGAAAGCAAGTGTTACAAACATGGGACTTCAAAGTGAACTATATGTTCCAGCAGGACAACGACCCAAAACATACTGCACTCAGATCCAAAGAATGGTTACTGTACAATGTACCAAAACAGTTTCAAACTCCATCCCAATCACCAGATATAAATATAAATGAAAATTTTTGGCATTCTCTAGATGTGATGGTGAGAAAATATCACATTAGAGGAAGGATTCATTTGAAACAACTTTTGGCTGAAGAATGGGACAAAATAGCTTAGACTTGATCCAAAACTTGGTTCAATCAATGCCCAGGCGTTTCCAAGCCATTATTGATGCAAATGGACTTTTTTACTAAGTATTAAATTTAAACTAAACGTTGTTTAACGTCAAATGATGAAAATGTGCCAATGCTTTCTTCCAAGTATATTTATGTATTTATTTTATATTTATATGTAGTATTTAAAATTTAAAAATTTTGTGAAATGCACATTGTTTCAGTAAATCAAAAGCATTTTGTTTATTCTAAGTTGACTGAATTGTTTTATTTAATAAGTTCAAAATTTGCAAAAAACTAGATGTGCCAATACACTTTGCCGCCACTGTACTTTGAAACATCATTCTCCTCGTTTCAGTAAGAAATACAATATTCTAAAATGCAAAGTTGAAATTTACTTTAGTCAACAAACACCACTAAAAGAACAACAATAAATAAAGAAAGAAATAAAATAGAATTTGTATTTTCCTCGAGAAAGCTTGTAAAATTTCTTACTGATACTTATTCTTGGTCATGAATTTTAAGGTAAAGAATCTAGATTTTGATGTTTATAAATTGATTCCAAATAAGGACCGCCAACAGTCGATTTTAGAAAATTCCAAAAAGCTGATTTTATTACGTGTTTAATGGCTTGTGACAGCATGTTTAAATTCAAGTTTCTGTACATTTCATTTTTTAGAATGAAGAAAAAAATTCCCTTAACAAGTTTTGAATTTTTTTCTCATTGAATATGTCAGTATACTTACCGAAATCTTATTGGTCAAAGAAATCTCTATCTCTTTAAATTTGAATATATATATATATATATATATATATATATATATATATATATATATATATATATATATATATATATATATATATATATATATATATATCAAACGATATTGTAAAATTTGGTCGTTTCTGTTTTATTCTTCGTAATAATCTTTTGTCTTTTATTTTAGGATTCGTGAATATATATTAGTGGAGATATAAAATGCATTATTTAAAGATCATAATTTGAAATAAATAACAAAAGGTAAAATTATAAAAGTCAATATTAAGAGAACAAAATGAAATTTAGAAAAATAATGATACATTCACGTGTTCTTATAGTTCACAGGGTAAGTGTTTTAAAATATTCTAGTAAGTTTTTGCTATTATACAAGGATTATATATATATATATATCTTTAATTTATAATTTTTGGTATGCATTGTCTTCATAATTAAAGAATTAAAGCCTTCATATTAAAATTTGCCAGAAGAAGATAGTTTATTAATTTACGAAGAAAACATTATCTAATTTTTTTTAGGTAAGATTTTGTTTTCTACAAAAAATGCGTTAAAAATGTCACCATAAGCAGAAAATAATGCTGTGTGCAGTAATTATCATAATACTTAAGACACAACGACATTATTTTAAAATCTTTCCTTCATTTCTAAGAAAAATGTTAATTTCCATCTCATTTTTTAAACGTTATAAATATAAGAGAATAATATTTTTAATAATAGAAAGAGAATATATATATATATATATATATATATATATATATATATATATATATATATACAGTGTTGGGTTTCGATTTTTCGTCACTCAATCTTTTACATAACTGTGCTGATTAAAATGGGACCTAAGTTTTAAAGTGGATTCCAAACCATTACACACATCCAAGCATAAAGTAGGATTCAAACCCAGGTATTGTTGAAGCGAAGACAAGAGCTATATAATGTTGGCATATATAATGATTATATACTTCAGGGATATGTGTGTGTGTCTCTCTCATAATATTACAGCAATAATAACGATAACTAAGTTCACGAGGAAATGTTAGAAATTATAATAGTGCATACACACAATGTGGCATGGAATAAAAATCTACACATATTAAATTTTAATTATGTAATGGAAGATATGGCATGAAAGTACTAAGCATATTTTTAACATTTAATTAATGTACTGATAAGAGAAATTTAATGATTAAATAATGTAACGATATTAGTGCATATCTAGTCAGTTAAAATTTTTTGGGCATAGATGCCATATAATCCAGGATGCCAAATTCTGTGTTTGGTGATTTTTTGACCGATTTTCTTATACATATAGCAACCTGGTTTTTATTATATCATAGATATGCAAGTCCATAAGTATCATGTAGAAAATTATATTTTGGCAAGCCTAGTATTTATATATGTGATCGCGCACATTGTAATACGTGATCTTGGCAACATTTCTTCATCACCAAAAAAATTCAAAATTTGGCACTCTAGATTATACGGCATCTGCATCTGGGCTCTTTTTTTGTTTTTTTAAATAAAGCTTGAAAGTTTATATGTGAATTGATAATTTACTTACTGTGTTAGTTTAATTTCAGTTATTTGTGATTTAAATGAAAGTATTTAACAATCTATTTGCTTATGAAAGAAATTCTCAGTACAACTTCATATAAAAAAATCTAATTATTTAATTATACTTTTTATCTTTAAAATAAAGTTAAAAATAAATTTTTCTCATTTTAATTTTAAATACAGCAGGTATTTAATGTTTATTTTCAGGAAAGGAAAAGAAACAAAACAAATTGCATTCATGTTATACTATTTTCCCATTGTAAGAATTTCTAAATCTTTTTATTTTCCATGTAACTCGCATATTTACATATTCTTTTATATTTTATACGAGAACAGAAAATATTAGCATTTAAATTTTATTAATATAAAGAACTAGCACCTATTTTTAAATTATTCTAGTTATGTTTATAAGATTTTTTCATATTTAGCCACTTCAATATATGGGTTTCTGAAAAATCTACTGCACACAAACTAATGGTTATTTAATAATTTACTCAAAACTCCTCACATTTTCCCGTCGTTATTTGAACACAACTTACCGAACACTTCACGTTGCTACAAAGTGTCGAGTGTCATAAAATGGGGGAAGGGGGCTGTTGCCACGTGACTGACGACGAAAGGGTGGTCGTCAGGGGAATTTCATTTATCCACTACCCTTTATTCTTGCTTCACCGCAGGGATGCCGATCACGTGGCCACTTTATAATTACCGTCACGTGACCATGGCTCCCCCTCCTCCCACTTTGTCGACATCGCGAAAAGATAAGGTGCAGAGGGTCAAGGGAGCCGTTTGACGTCTCTTTTGACTTCACAGACACTCGCCAGTGAGGAGTTAAACGCTCTCCTGGGAGACCCCAGCGCTATCCACCACGATCCTCCGCCTCTCTATTCAGTTACCGTTTCTGACTGAATGGAAACTTTAGTCTGACTTTATTCCTCCCCTTCACTGCAAATGCCTAACTGTGAATAATAATTTATTCATTTCTCAAAGAGTTTAAATATTTATCTTAAATAAAAAATTGTAAGTGAGAAAAAAATGTAATGGTTTTGCAAATGTATCCCAATATACAATTAAAAGTGTTGATATAATTTTGTTTTAATTATTGAAAGCAAATTTCATTTATGTTACTTTGTTAAATTTCCTATTTCAGTAGTATTTATGCAAGTGTGGATTTTCCAAAGTAAAATGTAATTTCAAGAAAAAATGGCTCTTTTTTGTGTGAAATTTTTAAAATATGTGAGTCTTGTTAAGGATAGGAAGATGCGAGATTTTAAAAACTGAGCAAAATCTTTGTATAACTCTGTACAAACTGTTCAAGAAGGCTTAAAGTTCCTCTTGCATGTGAATTAATTTACAGAAAAGTTTTGATGTTAATCATTTTCCTACAAGAATGATCTTAATACAATCCATAACTTACAGCCCTGTTAACTTTCAGATTCTTTTTAGATTCATTATTCAACTCAGTAAGACAGATGGAAGAAACAATGCTTTATAAAAATCTTACAGTGTGTAACATTTTTCAAAGAAAACCCACAATAGAGGGCAAAATTGGAGCAGCCCTCTATTTTGAGCCTTTCTACATGAACGATCTCAATCCAATCCATGACATACAACGCAGTTGACTTTCAGATTCTTTTTAGAATCATTATTTCGACTCAGTAAGACAGATGGAAGAAACAGTGCTTTTTGAAAATCTTACAGTGTGTAACAAATTTCGCAGGAGATTCAAAATAGAGGGCAAAATGGGAGCAGTTATCAACACCATTGAATATAATAAGACAATGGTCAATGGCAGAGATAATTAGGAAGATCTGTATTAGTATTAATTAGGAAGATCTGAAGATCTGTAGGAAGAAGTATTTACCAAACCTAATTGGTTGCAATTAACGAAGATTTAAAATACATACCAAAAGATTCTTATGAAAAGAAATGATTTGATCAGATAGTCTATCAAAGCTACAAAGACATGTTTAAAATATATTGACTTCCTTTATAATGGCCAATATTACGAAAGAATTCAAAATTAAGCTATGATTTAGAATTAACTTAGCAATTAAAATGGAATGAAGTAGAAAAGGATCGATGAACATCCAATAACACTGTCTGATTCACTTGACTTCCTTATCAACGACTAAAGAAACTCAGTTTTTTGTTGGATATACTAACTACTGTTTAACTAATGCTTATACATGTGATCAATTTCATAGCACCAATTTGTTAAATTTTAAAATGTCACTGTAAAAGATATTTATTTTTGATACGGCGTTATTATTTCTTGCATAACTGTTTTATCCTTTAGACAACTAATTTTTTTAATATCAACAGTTGCTGAAAATCAACTTCTGCATACTGATCATAGTTTCAGCTCAATGTGATCTGCAATAGTATGAATATTTTTTAGCACAGTTTATTATTAATAGCAATAGTCTCATTTTGTATCATACACATCATAAATTTTGTTACCCTACGAAGCTGAGCAATTAATGCAGGTTTTTAAAATTATGTATTAATGCGTTGTTATATTGCTTAGTTAGTATGCATTATGTATACTGGTATTCGGTTCAAAATGAATATAATTGCAATTTTGTAATCTAGAATGTTCTAAGTTTTCAGAAATACCCTATTTTGAAAATTTTCAGTGCAATGTCTTCAGTGTCCTTTCTTATAGTGGCTGAAAATGTTGATGAAAATTTTAATTCTATTAATAAGTCAACAAGTGTAAGAGAGCTCTATTCAGATGTGATATAGTGATCTTATTTTTCAAAATCAGTAGTAGTTCTGTCCAAGCAGATTTATAACGCAGTGGAATAACACCTGTTAAGGTATGGTTAGGATCAGGCGCTATGTAGCCTATGCTTGTGTATGTCTACTATACATAAATAGAAGAATTGTATTATTAAAAAGATGACAAGATATTATCAATTAATTTCTCACAGCTGTCCTTTTTCTATTATCATAATTCAAGAGTAAAATTCTTGTTTTACAGAAAATCTGATATGCAGAGAATTCGCAAATTTAAGTTATTCTCAAATTCAATGGATTTTTTTACTTGCACGATAGGAAAAAAAGATTTTGAAATTTGCATGACAAACAAGCAAAGGCTTTTTCAAAATGAAAGCTCTTTTACAAATTTTCGTTTTATGCAAGAGTAAGAAAAAAAACTCAAATCCTGTTTAATTTAAAATTAGTGAGGAAAATTTTCATAGCAAATCAAAAAGGTGCGTTTCGAGAGAAATTCTCAAAATTAATTTCTAACTTTCGTAGTCTCAATGGATTTATCCTTGAAGATCTGGATAAATAGCACGAAGTTTGTGACAAAGAATCAAAGGATTCTCAAGATTAAAAATTTGTATCAATAAATTTAATTTAATCAATTTTGAGGAGACTGAAAAGAGAGCAAGAAGTCAATTTAACTTAAAGTAGGGCAGACAAAGAATTTCCTTATGAACGTATATACTTTAAATATTTTTTACAAGAATGATTGAGGGAAGTAAGTTGTTTTTATAGATAAGTTGATCGACAAGGAGTTTAAAATCTCAGTAAATCTGGCAGATTCCTTTTCCCTGTGCGAATGGATAATAAATTACAAAGCTTATTTTACAAATAAATAAAATATTCTGAAAATTAGATATTTTCGATAAATATTTTGCGTAAAAGAATAGTTACGAGAAAAGCAATTATTTAACTCAAGAGAAGAAAGGTAAGACATTTTCTTGATGAATGTGGATTTTCTGTAATTATTATTTTTAACGGTTATTAAAATTGAACAGTTAAAAATAGTTCAGTTTTACAAATAGGATTATTTGTGAGAACTGTATTTTAAATTCATTCCAATTGCTTGGCAGGGACAGTTAAGAGAAGATAACAATGTTTCCCAAGATGAATTGGCTGCAAATGCTACAGTCTTGAAATACATAGCCAAAAACACTTTATACATGGCAACAATTTATTGTAAATATGAATTCACTGGATCAAGGCTCATGCTAGACATATTGGAAATCGAAGAGCTCATTGGCAAAACAAGCTGCCAAGCCATGCTCAAAAATGCATTAAATTGAATTAAAATGGTCCAAATCATACGTAATTTCTAAATTCCACTATTTACAAATGGCCTGGCAACAAGAATGGAATGAAGCAGAGCAAGGTAGATGGACATACAGCCTTAAACCCTCTGTTTCTCTCGATTTCCTAGTCAAGGACCATAAAGACGCACATTTTCTTTCTGGACATATTCTAACACAGGAGTATCTCAACAAAAAGGGTATGGCTCCAAGTAATGCTTGTTAATACGATGAAGTTGGGACCATTGTAGATTACGTTTTGGAATGTAATTTCCCAAAACAATGGCACCTAAAAACTTAGAAGATCTTACTCCATTTCTCCTCTATGCTAACATAACCCTTTCATTTCAGCATAAGATAAAGTGCATAATCACCTTCGTTTTGAAAAAGGATCTGAACCCTATAAGGAGAGTTTCATAACTGAGCAGCAAATATCATCATAAGAACAGTTTGGTGAAGGGAAAAATCTCTGTAACTTATTTCTTTTCTTTCTTGTGATAATCCAATATGAATTATTGTATCTATTTTGCAACTAATTTTTGTAATTTTGATACTAATAATTATGCAGATTAAGGTGCTGTAAATATTGATTGAATTAGCACAATGTAGGCAACAGTATAAAATATCCCAACATAATTAATCAATTAGTAATTTTAATGTCTAATTTTGCATCATATTTCCTGAACTTTGTAAGTTTTTATAAACTGTGAACAGACAATGCAGATTTTTTTATGTGAGGGAAGCAATTGTAAAATAGCACAATTAGCATATGTTATATATATTTTATAAATTTTTCTTAAAGGGAAGAAGAGCTATAAGAGTCAGTTTAATGTAAAGTTGGGATGGTTTTTTATAATGAAAAAATTTTTTTATATAGTTTTTTTTTCCTGCAGGAATATTTTAAAGATGTTTCCTCGAGATATTTTAAATACGCTAATCCTCAGTGAATTTTCAAAATCAAGTTATTTCCTTATTTCAGTTGTTCGTAGCCATTCTTTTCCTGAAAATTATGGTTAGAGGTAAAGAAGTCTGTATTACCAACATGTAATGGGTTCTCAAAACCCAAAATCCTTTCATATAATCATCCCTTTTGTGAAAATAAATCTACCCAGAAGAAACGCGACAAGTTGAAAACAATAAATAATCTCGGAAAAAACTTTTCCTTTGAATTCTTGTGCAATAATGTTAAAAAATATAAGGAGCTAATGTTATACATTCTACCAGTGGGAAAGAAACTATCCAAATTCCAATTTTTTTAAAAGTGTTTTTTTCATGCAAGAATGTTTATTCATGCGTGTAAAAGTACAAGAACCTATTGTGCTTTACTTGGTATAATTCGGAAAAGATGATTAAATTGAGGGGTTTATTTTTTGATGTATGTGTCAAGAAAGTGAATGCTACTAGCATATGTTAACAAAATGGCAAGGAAAACTTAAATTCGAAGTTTTTTTAATATATATTTCTTATGTTGTTGTTGTTGTCGTTTGCCAGCTAGGCTGGCATTATGCGATGCGCTGCTCCACTTTTCCAGCTGAACCATATTTTGACGTGGAGTGCAACTTCCTCAGTATACACATGCCACAGGTACTTGTTTATAGGGTAGGCTACCATTTACAACCCATTCATACAAGGAATGGACAAAGACAGGGTAGATAGAGAGAGAAAGTACATTCATTCCCGAACCGTTATTTGAACCCAGGACCTCCCTATCCACAGTCAAGCATGCTGATGACTAACGATGTTTGGCGGCATATAATTCTTTTAAGAACCTGAAAAAGGGAACATGACGTTTTTGTTTTACACGTTGTAAAAATATATATATATATATGAAAGGATTATCAAAATGAATTCAGTAGTTGCAGATTTTTTCATTCAGTCAGATATAAAAGAGTTATCATCATGCATTGACTGATGAGAGAAAAATTTCTAATATTTAACTTGCAAGAACATGTAAAAAAAAGTCTTTGTTCATGAATTCTTAAAGTTAACACTTTTTTGTAGATATGATTTGCATGCGACATGAAAATGGAGGACTATTATTACACCTTCCCTATTAACGGAAAGGAATTTTCAAAATCAATTAATTCTTGTGTCATTTGGTCTTGCTAAAGTAGGATAATGAAGAGAAAATATCATTAAATATAGCCTACTATATTTAATGATATTTTCTACTATATTTAATAGGAAAAGAGTTTTAAACTATATATTTTTGAAGCTTCTTTCATGGAAGGAAATGAGAAACAGCCACTACACATTGATTGAGTAGCATGGGATTTTTAGAATCAATCTACGCTTCGCAGATAGTTTTGCAAGAACTTACAACGCATATACACAACAAACAAAACACGAGAAAATTACTATTATATTTGTATAAATAGGAAGAAAATTTAATCGAAATATTTTTCCTTAGCTAATTTTTCTTGCAAACTGTTTGGGTAGAAAGCTATTAATACAAATTGGCTAAATGACAAGAAAGTCTCAAAATTAGGGTACAACTGGGAAAAATATTTATAAAAAAACTAAAAAATTATGAGAAAATATTATAAAAAAGGCTGGGGAGGAAGAAAATGTCCATAGAAAAATTTATATTTCCTGTAATGTTCTTGTGTAAAAATGGATGAAAAAATAGAAACCAATAATTAAAATTTCCTTTAAAAGACTATTCATTCACAGAATACAAATTCATATTTTACAACTGCTTTTAGAGGAGAAAACGGTATCATAACTCTTTACTACAAAAAAAAAAAAAAAAAAAAAAAAAAAAACACGATATATTTACAGTTTTATTTTTTGAATAATAGTTTTTTTTCTGCTCAGGTTATTTTTTTTTAAATGAAGAAGTTTAAAAGAGTGCTATAATATAAATATTTATAATGAAAAAGTATTATAATAAAATTAGAATTTTTATTAAGTATTTTTTCACATAAAAAAGGTCACCATAATAATATGCCTCTTTTACTATACATATATATATCTAGAAAGAGGGTAATTAAAGGAAAATTAAGTTATCGAATTCTTAAAATTAAGGAGTTTTTTGAAATACTCAAATTTTGGTAGAGAGCGATGAAGATTTAAAATATTTATATTGATAACGTAAGTCGAAACGAGGTAATTAAAATAAAAATTTTTCTGTGAATGTTATCCTAAAGAAGGAGTGGAAGAAACTGCATTTTATACTAATAATAAAATCCTTCGATTCTGAATTATTCGAAAACGATATTTCCAGACACACACAAAGGAAAGATAAGGTTTTTTACAATATAAGGTTTCAGGCTCGATCTTAACCACAATTGAACATGAAAGAGAGGGAAGATGTGTTTCTGCCTTTTGTGCGCATGCTTTCCTTGGGAATTTTCTGAATTTTCTTACTAACTACATAAAAATATGGCCCCCATAAAAAAATCTGAATACTGTGGGGGGATGGATATTTAATATAAACCTCAATTATCAATTGTTAGTCTACCTTTTACAACGTGCTAAGCAAAATTGCTGTTAAACTGAGATATTTTGATTACATATGCCTTTAAATGCGCAAAAATGTTCTGTTTGCTATTCAAAACTTAATACCTCATAAAAAATTTTTTTTAAAAATTATTGTAATTGGGAAAAATATAAATTTTTATTAATCAAACAGTTTAAAAATTCATACTTAAATATTAAGAAATTCAAAAATTTAAAAATAATTATATAAAAAAGTAACCAACATTAAAAATTTTCCTTAGATCTATTTAATTTATGTTAAAATAAATTCAATTATAAAAATTTAGAGCAATTTAAAAAATAATTTTTAAAGATCTTAGTAAAAATTACGAAGGAAATTTTACCTGCAAAATTATAAACATCCCTAATAGACCTAAATTTATACGCAGAAAATACATAAACGCATTTTTAAAGAGCAAATCTTAACAATTATTGAATAAGACTTACGTGGGAAAAATATTTCGATCTTTAAAAATTTCAATGCATGTGAGAATAACAAATGCCTACTCGAAGAAATGATTTTTTTTAGAGCCAACTACTTCAGAAAGGTGTTTTTCTATATTTTGAGCTATATTTTTTTTCCGTTCTTGAGCAAAATCATATGAAATGTTTTTTCTTAACTATGCATCTAATTTCTCATAAATAGAATTATTGAGATTTAAGACCCATTGTGTATCTCATATTTATTTCACTATTGATTAGTTCATACAGGAATAAAAAAAGAAAAGCAATGCATAATCGAGAATTTAAACATAATATAACAATTACAATCAAATAAAATTGTAGGATTAATATTAATATTTGGTTTGTTGTTGTTACTAATGACACTTGGACAGCCAAGCTCGCTATGACTCGGCTATCCGAATTTAAGTCAATTGGGGTCGTCTTTCGTTTAATCAGAGCACCATAAAGATGAAAGTATGATTTTTGCTATTCAATTCCTCCGATAGATGGCAGCACCAGAGGATCTACTTCCTCAATTTTGGCATTGATCTGAAGGAGGAGTAAGTGAATTTGGTTTTTCTTTCATTCTTGGTAAACTTTTGTCATTAGAATTTGATGCATAAATTTATAGAACTTCAAAACCTGTTTGTAGCATTTTTGCAAAGAAACATCCAATTCCAGTCTCCAATAGAGACACTTAAAACTTGATATACATAACCTTTTCAATTTACTGAAGAAACTTAAATATTTATATAATATAATAATAAAAACTTTAGAGGTTTAGCTTTGTATTTAATTTGTAGAATTGATAATAAATAATAAAATGTATTTCACTAAAATGCTATATTGTAGAAATTTATTCATCTCTGGAAAAAAATTAATAGTATATTTGAATTATGGAATAAAATTCATATGAAGCAAACACAAAACAAACGGGATCAAATCTCAATGTTAGTCTGTGTAATTAGTGTAAGAAGTAATTAAAAAAGAAATTCTGAGTGTTTAAAAATATAATTTCTTACATTCATTATTTATATTAAAAAATAATTCAAATATTATCTAATAATAAAAATAATGTGTGTGTGTGTGTGTGTGTGAACGTAAGAATTTAAGATCACCATATTATATATATCACAATATAATTAAGATATTTTCAATTAATTAAAATTTTTAATAATAATATTTGTATAAATATTATTATACAAACTAATAGTTTATTATAGTTTTATACTGTACTATTTAATAATGTATATTATTATTTGCGCTTTTTAACCTTAAATTCCTGAATTATTATTTTTGAATCAAGCTATATTAGAAATTATTTTCAAATTGATAATTCATAGTTGATGTATCATACAGAACTTTACTTGATCTCTTATTAATATAATTTTATAATTTACTAAAAAATATTATATGATTTAATATTACTTTTTGATTACGATGCTTAATTATTCGTCATTGCTATTACATACTTTACTAAAATATACAATAAATTAAATATTTAACTAACATAGAAAAAGGAAAGGGATTTAATTTTATTTTTTACGAACTTCATTTAGTGATTGACCTTTTTTTTTCCTAAGTTAAAATGTTTTATCAGTGGCATTTCTTAATAATTTTAAATAAAAGCGAAAGCATGGTAAAAATTTAGCGAAAATTCATAGAATTGATGGAATATTGCATAACTTAAATATAGTCCATACCAATAAAACTTATATTATACTATATATGTGTGTGTGTATCCATGTATATATGTATGTATGTGTATGTGTGTGCATAATGTTAGGAAGAAAATGAGGGTTTATATAGCAAAATCTCGATTTTTTCCCTAAAAAAAAAGAAAAAAAAATCATTCACCTCAAATGAAAAATTATCTCAAGAAAAAACAGGATAAAAAATAATCTAGATGAAAATAACCTATCCATTTATATCCTATCCCCCAATCCCATACAAATATCGCTTTAATACGGAAGCACCTTTCCCGCTCCTTCCCCACCCCTCCTCCCAATAACAAGGAAATGAAAACAAAAACAAATTCCAAATCGCAGTTACTTTTCAATCTCCTCGGGCATGCTATTCGATGCAATTTACTTCACCGAAGTCGGAAAGTTGCCTGTGTGATCGATTTTTATTTCAGAATTTCTCTCTCTCTCTCTCTTTCCTTTTCAATCTTTCCATTTTATTTATTTTTATCTGTTTTTGTTTCCTTACCTCCAACTCTTCTCCTTTCCTTTATAAAGTGAGGGAAATGACAGAAGTAACGTATCCTTACAGATTACGAAGCCCTCTTCGGCCCCATGCAGTTGTCGAATCGATTCGTAATTGGCGAATTATTTCGGACGCGGTCGATTGAATATCGGTGAACATTTGATGAGCTTGCTGGTTTGGGACAAATGAATAGCCAAAGAAGGTGAAATCACTGGTTGGAACGGAATATTCACTTGTTTTGTTTTAGTTTTACTAAGGTTGAAATTAAAATCTAATTTAAAATGTACATTCAAATCTAATTTAGAACAAAATAGGATTTATCTTTGTAAGCCTTCACGTTTAAGTTTCTTAAGTTGCCAGCTATTGTACAGAAAATACTGATTGATTTTAAAAAATATTTTTCAGCTCTATGATTCTATACCAAATTTCCATCGATAAACATAAAATTTTTCTATTTTCGATAATTCTTAGCAAGATAAAAAAAAAAAGCTAGTTTTAGGATTTTAATAAATAACTATTTCTTTTCTTTTATTGTTTCTTTTTCCATTTTGTATTGAACTTTTTCGTAAATAATTTACCTTTAAGCTAAGTAAATCTGGTCAAATATTTGAATACTTTTTTTCCTTATTTGGTTCGTCCTTTACACGCTTCGATTTCCAATTATAACAAGAAAGTCATTATTAGTATGAGCAAACACAATTTCAATAGACGCATTTGTTCTTTAAAACAAAATGTGACAAGTGTACAGAGTTGTGTCCAATTTATTTTCTAAAAAGTATGCCAAAAGTTTGTTTAACTTTAATCTTTCTTTAACAATTTTTAAATTTTTTCTGCTGAAATTAAAGCATTTTGCAATTTTCTTAACCTTGTCGGATATTTGTTATAAACATGCAAAATGGACAATAATTATTTAATGAATATAAATTTTTATTGAAAATATTTACCAACTTCTATTTAGTAAAACATTTCAGAGAAATGGGATTCAATAGAGACAACATAAAAAAATTCAAAATAGGTATAGAAAAACTTTATCATTAGTTATTAGAAGTAGCTTACTCTTTCCGAATGCAAATCAATTTTTAAATTTATTATGTTAATCTATTCCAAAATTAATAATAAAGGTAGTTTTGTTTAAACTTCGTTGAATAAGAATAAACACACTTATGATCTGATAATTTATTTATACTATAATTTACCCTTAATTAAAATTTTTTTAAATGCTTGCTATTAAGGAAAGAAATAAAGAAAAATTTCTATCTTTAATATTCTGTGAATCAAATCTTCTTTGTGTAAGTGTGAGTGGAATCTATATCTCTGTATCTGTCTACAGCCGAACGAATGTCTAAAGAAATGAATTGATGATGATCATTATGTACAAAGTTGAAATTATTAAAGAAATACAAGACTCTATTTACTACCATTTTTTCAAGAAACTTCATAACCGGGGATCCAAAGAACTTTTGGAATATTAGCAAGAGCTAGTCTGTAACACACGTATAGTGCAAGTGGAATAACAGTTTCACTATATTTCAAATAAAACGCATCTTATGTTTTTCCAGTCATACGATCATGTTTTATACATTGCATGAGACAATGAGGTAATAATTAAAAGTTGGAAAAGTATCAAATTATTCTCAAGTGTTTGTATCAAGTTCTTCTAAAAATGTGGAAGTAAAATTAATGTTAATTTGCAGATAATTTTTCATTCATAAATGAAAAACATGACATGCAAATATAAAGGTAGATAGATAGAGATACACATACATATAAACATTTAATACAATTAACGTATATTGCCAATAACTTCAAATTTACGCCATATCATTGCACAGATCTTGAAAGCAGGGGAAAGTGAAGAATGCCTTTCACAAACTGAAACGTATATCAACCAAAATCCGTATATCATATCTGATGGGCAACAGGAACTTAGCGTGCAATAATCTCAGTTGTCACATTTCTAAATAGCTGTCGCCTTTTCTCATTTTCTTTTACCCAAGAACAAACAATTGCTTGGACAAAGAGAAAATAAAACAAAAGGAGAAATAAAGAAGAAATAAGCCCATGGAGAAGAGGGAGAGAGGGTGATCTCTCAAAAAAGAAGAGAGGAAAATAAATCACGATTCTGGAGCTTTCTGCAACTGATCATTTGTGTTCAAGCGCTCAATTAATTTCGTCTTGACACTTCTTACCTTTTCTTTCCTCGAATTTTTTTCTCCTTTCTTTTTTTTTTCTACTGTTTGTTCGTCGCGCGCCTTTAGTGCGAGGGGTAAACGTCTCTATATCTATTTATTTTCGGTTATCCTGGGCTAGAAGGGTCCCCAGCGTTTTGTGCGATTGTCAAGGGAGTTGAGTTGATCGATAAATGACTCTTCAAGGCGACTAACAGGTAGTTTTCTTCGAGCAAAATGCCTTAAAAAGTCTCTTTTGTGGGCTGGAGTAAGGGGAACAAATACAAACTGCGACTACCTACAATCCTTTGCAGAGTACTTTGGTGAACTATTCATGTGAAATTAACATTATTTAATGAACAGTAATATGATTCAAATGCCCAGTCATACAATAATTGTTAATTATATTGAGTGTTGTTTTTATAAATCACAGGGTTACATATTTTTAGTGTAGTTCACTGATGCCTTTTAGATAGTAAAGTAATTGCAGTCTGAAAAAATAAAGAAATGGAAACAAGACAATCAGCAATCTAAAATACAATTGCAATATTATGACTTGTGTTACGAATAATTCTTCTGGATATTTGGGATCCATTAGATACGGCTTTAAAAATTTAAATGTAAATAGAAGTATATGAGAAAAGTTGCTCCAGCTATTAGAAAAAATTTGCTTATAAATCCATATTTTTAGAGCTTTTTGCTAAATGATCAAAAGTCTAGTCCTGTGACAATTTTCATGTTCAATTTTAGTTTTGGACAAACATTTTACTATCTTAAAATTCTAGTAAAACTACATGTGCCTTGATGAATTTAGCACTTATGTGGAAAAATAATTAAGTACAGATGAAAGGATTAATTTAAATGCCATCTAATCATAATATTACATGAACAGAGAGAGAGAAAAGTACAAACCACACTATACATTAATATATTAAAATATATTTCTGAGTTAAACAAGTGTTGTTAACAGGAGAGCAAAGATTTCTTTAGGGATGTAATATAAGCTCCAAGTTGTACAACATCAAGTATTACCACAAAATTAATTCTCTGTTTTTTCATTTCGCTTCTTGTGGATTGAAACTATACTTGAATCAATTCTTATGGTCCTGTTTTTCAAAAGCAAAAGATCAAGAATGTCCCAGAAAAAAAGCATCATTTTATCCACTAATTGTTTTTAAAATCTCGTAAGCAAATACTAATGTATATCTATATATTTCTATATATAGTGATATGTATATATGTATGTATATGCTTAGTATATATATATAGTGAGATACAATGATGTTATTTATTATGCCTCACTAACACCATGTCAGCAAGAAATTATGGAGTTACAAATATGCGTTTTCTCTCATGAGGCAACAAAAAATGTGGAATGGATTTTAAAGGTAACTGAATGGGGATGCAGGTAAGTTTGTACATTCAATTAAAAGTTTTTGAGCAATTAAAGAGGAAAAGGTATACATTTTATGATGCCATGATCAAGAAAAAATGACATGAAAGTACAGAATTGAATAATCGCTATAGTTAACTCAATATTAATTGGTATGTATGGTAAATTTTGAGACATGTTAGATGAAACAAGTAGTAACCACCTTTGCACGGACTCCAGAAATCTCTCTTAGTTAAAGTATAATGATTAGTGATGCAACTGTTTATCAACCGGTGGTATTATTTGAGTTTTCTGGTCAAACTTTAAAAAAAAAAGTAAAAAAAAATCACATACCCCAATACTCTAAGAAATTTGTAATGATATAAGGAATATCATACTAAGGCTGTGAAATATCAGAAAAATGTTCTGAGTGGATGGAGGAGTTCATAATGCGGTGGCCCAGAAAAGTTAAGGAACAACCGGTTTCTTGCATCTAATTTGTAAATGAATGAATGTAGAAACACCAAATTTGGATGACATGAGCAAAACAGATATTATTGATTGCAGCATGGAAGTTTACAAAAGGAAAACTCATCTCAATAATTTGAAAAAAAAATATTCGCTATAAAATTCCCTTTCTGGAAATAAGAACAATCATATTTTTAAGTGACAAAATGACGTAGAAACCAAACAAAATGGAGCTTTAATAAGGGATATGCTCACCATCTATCTTAAATACATTGGGAAAATTGACTTTTCACGCTGTAAATCAAGTTATTTTTTACCCTAATGGGAAGTGAAGAGCAGACACAGAGTAAACTGTTTTTCAGCTGTCCGACAGACTTTGGATGAAAACTGAAATCAGCAACCTGTTTATCAAGATATAGTCCCACAGAGGGTCTATGGAATTCAGATCTGGAGAGTAAATTGAGAATTCTATTCACTCCTAACCAAGATATTCTTTAGCCTTTTCCCAAGATATTCCTAATCTCGACATTTAAAATATTCCTCAACCATTAAAGGTCAACGAAATCGTGCTTTACTATTCATAAGAATGGTATTATAGCCAATAATACCGGCGTATGGGCTAACATATGGATCAAAGTTGTCCTCATGATATTTCCCACTACTCGTAGTTCCCCCTTGGAACACAAGCAGGGCAGTGTGACACTGAGTAAGATCTCTATTTAAACCTGTATTCTACATCCTTTGTATTGAGGAGATCGGCTTTTTGTTCCCCCAGATCAACACACGTTTTGAATCTCTTTCCTGTAAGAATCTAGAATCGTCAGCAAAAAGTACAGAAGCTTACCTCTTCTAGCTCAGAAAACCTGTTCAATTGCCCAAGATAACCGGGCCCTTATCATGCGAGCTTTGCCTTACATAGATACTTGCATGGTGAAGATGCCTTTCCACCGTATTAATGGATATTCAAAGTTGCAGCGAAATCCTACCTTTCCTTAGAGCGAAAACAGCTATAAAATGGTTTTCTGCAAGTACCGTAGTTCGTATGTGGGCTAGAATATTTCTTCTGGAGACAGAAGCTTAGTTTGATATGGATTTCAGAGGGGGTGGACTATACTGAGAGAATTAAGACACCTAGCAGCATCAGCTTGTGACATTCCTATTTCCATATATGCGTCCTTCCACCACTTTAACTAACTGGACAAATGGCTTCTTTAAAACAATGAAGGACTCTACTGACTTATTATCAACGAATCTGCTAACAAAAGTCAAAAATAAACAAAAAAGTTACACGAGTAATTATCATAGTCTAATGTTTGAATATTTTTATATTTTCCTTCTACTCATATATATATATAATATATATATATTATATATATATATATATATATATATATATATATATATATATATATATATATATATATATATATATATATATATATATATATATATATATATATATATATATGCATAAGAACAAGTAAATATGTGGAGGTTCATTTTTTCATTTATGTAAACTAAAAATTTTTTAATTGTTTTGGTGAAAAATGTATGTAACGGATAGACAAAAAGTTCCTTGAATCTCTTTCCAAACCTTTATTAGGACAATATAAGTGCACATTTATTTAAACGCTTAGAAAGTAGACTTCTTCTGAACACCATATAATGACACGCACATTATTTTCATAAGCATTCTACTTTTAACCACGAGAACAGATGAAAACATACCAGAGAAATACATGTATAGATATAAATATACATTCATTTGTAATTTTTAAAAAGTAGAAAATTATTTATAAGAACCGAATCTTCTAAGCAATATGTTCTCTTCCAATTCACTATTCGGAAACTAGACAAACTTCTATCGAATTTTTTTATAAGTTTCAGGAATGAAATCACTATGTTTATTAAGAAGTGTGACCATAATTGCGGCGTATCAACTCGTAAATTTTATGAAATTAAATGTTTTAAATCGTTTCATATTGGCACTTGTTATTTTCAATATTAAAATAAGTTAAAAAAAAGAAAACAGAAAAAATTCTTCAATTTGTGTTTTCATTAAATTTAGAGTTTCCTGTTTCTTTTAATATTGAATTAAGAAGAAATTCATAATTTTAGGAAATGTTGCCATTTAATATTACTGTAAGCCTAATTATGTAAAAATATCATACTTACATATGGAATTCATATATGAAAATTCTTGTATGACCACACTTCATGACTACATTTATTACATCTCTTACAAGACAAGCACTCACAATTACTATAATAAAACCATAAATATTTTCTTTTCATTATTGGTTGAACATTTTCTTTATTTCTTGAATTTTAATTTCCTAATGCTTATTTCTAACGATAGAAGATTCTAAATACATCCAATCCCTTTTTTGTTATTAAATATAATTAAAGGATAAAACTGACACCTGAGGTGTCATCCTTATATCTACACAATTAAAGGCTATGTAATAACTCAAACTATGAATTTTTTAATGATTAACATTGTAGAAAATGGGTATTATTTGGATTAAAATAACTTAAAAGTTCAACCCACGGTACTGGTGGCACAAAGTGGCATGGTATAGTTTTAATAGAAACGAGGAAAGATTAAAAATTTTTAGGGATTAAAATATAAAATACATATTAAGGAATTTTTACTTATTAAGGAATTGTACATATTTAGGAATTGTTCAAAATATATAAAAATGTAAGAAAATTATTTCTGTGTATATTATGTTCAATTTTGAAAATCGCCTTCAAACAACGTACAGGATTTATCTGCAAGGTATCTTTGTAGATTATTAGAATTTTGTGAATATATATTTTTATTGTAAATATAACAAAAATCAAAATATCATTCAATTTTGTGACAGGTAAATACATTAAATATCTACTTTTAGTGATATCTTTAAGAACTAATTCTTGTATTGGTGACTTGATGAAAACAGGACTACAAATTTGAAAGTCACACTAATTAAATCCAGTTAGTAATTTAGAATTAAATGTTTCAAGATATTTATTTTACATATTATTTAAATGGCATAAACACATTTAAAAACTTTTATTAGCATTAAAAAGTTTTGTTGCTTTGTTCTTATATTAGTTTTTAAATATCTACTAGATATTTATGAAAACGTTTTGTTTGAAAACCTATGAAATAATCAGGTTACAAACAAAAGCTCTTTCTATTTTTTCACATTTCTTAACATGTTACTGTAATGGAAAATATTGTTTACTTTTTTTATATACTGCCATCTTTCCCCAAAAGATTTTTTACCCTCGAACCAGCTTAAGCATTGAATTGTCTAATAACTCATTATTTTATATGTGCAAGATATGTAAACTGAGGATTACATCGATAATAAATTTGTGTACTCTTTAAAATATCGTAACTCCATAGTTCTGACTGCCATTATTTGATATATTTTCCCCATGACAATAGGTTCTATCACATGTTCATTTGCTTATATACATCCTTGAGATGATTTAACTTCCTGTTTATTTTTGAAACACATTTTAATTATGCTACCTGATCATGTACAAATTCAAAATATCTCATTTTTGTGTGATAAATAATGAAATAGCATTGAACATTTTTAAATCTAGCTAATTTTCATTTGTAGGGAACAAAATTATATAATTATATACACATACATGCATAAATGCATGCATACATACATACATACATATATATATATATATAATTTAAAATTTATATAATTTTGTTTATTTTAGTTATATTTCAGGTTTAAAAAATCCTTTTTATATTATTTTATTCTTATAATATTGTTTTAAAAGTACAAAACCGTATCAAAATAAATATTACAATTGTAAATCATTTTTAAATATCGTTAATGATGAATATTAAATGTTCATCATTAATGATGCTTAAAAATGTATAAATCATGGTAAGACAAATCTTTATTTATTTATGTGTCTGATTTTGCGAAAAGGAAATTATTATTTTGTATTTATCTTTATTTATTGCATTAGGATTAACTTAAATATTAACTTAATATTATAAAAATAGTAATTAAATTTTCGTAAAATGCATCACAGGAAATGTAATTGATATGGCATTAAAAATCCCTCCATTTCCATCGTTTATTACTGTTTTATTTTTGAAGTTATTGTAAAATTTCAATTTGTACAAAATCCCTTAGGAATTTTACATCACTCTACCGTTTCAAGTATTTCAATGTTAAAGATGTACGGTGTGAGGTTTCTAATTCCTATTTTAAAAAGGTACTTCTTTTAGTTCTTTCAAGTGTTTTTCCTTATCTGCTCGATTCTTTTCTTTATTAAGGAATTTTTTACGGGTTCATTCCTATATACTTCATAGTTTTTGTGCATCTAATTGCACTATCGGATAATGAAAAGGAGAAATGAAAAGAAGAAAAAAAACTTTTAAGTTCCTTGGAAGAAGACATTTAATCCTTGAATACTGTGATGATACTGAAGAGAGAGATAGAGAGAAAAGATTACTAATTTTGTTGACTTTGATTCGTTAAGATGTCGTCCCAAGTGAATATAAGAAAAAAATAATAAATGAAATGCTCTTTTATATTTTTCCTTTTCGAAACCTTACTTATAATTTATTTCAGAAAATATTTTCAGGGGATTGTTGATTTTTGTTATCAACTAATTTAAAATGTAAAATAAAAATATGATAAAGAACATCAAAGTTAAATTTTAGTTTTAATTACAAATGAAAAACAATGATTTAGAGTTTCCATTAATTAAACTGTTCTCATATTTTGCAATGTATTTGGGAACAGTTGTAAAAAATCTATATTCTTTGGGTGAACATCAGATAATCATTACTTTAGTGTCTCATTACAATAATTATTTCAATATACTTCAAAAATGAGACGTTAAATAAAATAGATATTCATTATCTTTTCTTATTTGCTAATAACTATAAAAGGGGGCACTTGTGATTCAGAATCATTCCTTTATACCTGAAATTAATTCGCAAGCTGAGTTTTTCTGCACATTTTTTTCTTCTAAAGTTATCAGGGATTTTAATTCTCTTTCTTTTGTTGTTTGACAAATCCACAAAGCAACTGTGACATTATATCGTAAAGAGAATTAAGTAAACACTTTCATAGTTACACATTTTATCTATTCTCTTTTCAACTTCATAGTTTTGAATTCCTTAAAATTAAATCTGGTAAAAAATAAGATTTATCTTGCATTGTTTTGCAGTATCTTTCTTTTTTTATCATATCGAGGCTCTTGATCTTGACACATGTTTTTGAAATCAAAATACAATATTTAAAAATCTTTGATACAAGCATTCTTAAATTCTATTTCCGTAAAGAATATAATTAAAAAGGGTTTAAAATTTTTGAATATATAAGATTCAATCTTTAAAAGAGAATATTTAAATTCCTTTCGTTCAAAATAAACATTTTTTGGCATATTTATAAATATCTTTCGTGGCACAAATTTCTTACATGCATTTACTTACTTTGAAAACAAATATTTAAATTTTTGTAAAATTTGTGAGAAAATTATTAGGTTTTTATAAAAATAGATTTTATATTATTAGTTTCATAAACTTGGACCTAATCAGTATATCATTTCATCATTTTAGGCTATGCTTAAATTTAAAAATAGTGATAAAATATTTCGCTTAAAAAGCAGTCACAAATGTTAATTTTAATGAAAGCAATTTTATTGTAATAAATAACATAAATATAAAACCTTTTACTTGGTATTTTTGAATATTTTATTATCATAATATTTTGTTTTCTACCCAATGTTGTAAATATAACTTAATAACTAAAAAACAACTTTTGATGAAAAAAATTTTGAAAAAGTTTTGTTCGCAACTTTTTCAGCTAATTATTTATTGATTTAAGTTGAAACAGCTGTTGTTGCTTCAACATTTTGATAACAGCGAAACTTTGATATTTATTTAATTTTTATGTAGGAATTAAGAATTAACGATGGATAATTCCTATTCCTTAACCGCCATTGTTTGAGTCATTAAATAATTATGTTTACTTCTCCATTGTGTTTATATTATCAAATGAAAAAATGAGGAATGGAGTTCAAAGCAACACTTTACAAGAAGATCGCTTTACAATGAGGGAACGATCAATATTAAATTTACGGATTCTGTGTCATTATATTAGTTTTATATAATAAAACATAAAAGTACTTTTCTTATAGAATAATACTTCAAAAATATTTTTTTTAATTAAAGGAAATCTTGTAACCGGAAAAGGCAATCCTTTGTATTTACTGCATTATCAAATTCAGTAACCTACAAATCAAGATAATTATTGCTTTTAATCAGAGAAGGCGAATAAAACTTGAAGCATAAAAAAGCATGGACTTAAAACACTTTAAAAGCAAAGAAACATAAAAGCTAGAAGAGCGTTAGAGGCAAAAAATATATTTAAATAAATACGAGGAAAAAATTCCTGTAATAAAGTGCACAACCTTTTGGATCCGTACTTGCCGCTAGAGTAATTGACCACTTAGAAATTTCTAAGAAAGAAAAGTCAAGAACTTAAAGGATTAAGTCTTCTAATTAAAAAGGAAGAATTGAATTGTGAATTGAGCCTCCTTTTTAAATGCATCTTTTAGATGTTTAGGGAAATTTTTTTATGCAAATAAACTAATGACTAGCTAAGGCATAGTCAAACGCTTCCAGAACAGTTAAAAAAGAATTTTTTCTCGTTCTCTTCTTATCGTCTGCTCGTTTATTGAGATTTCGTAATCAGGTTAAGTACTCCTGACTTAATGCGAGAAAGAAACTTCTAATCTAAACTTCCTTAAATCTTCCACTTTTACAACTAGGTATTTGGCAACAGGAAATGAGGAATTAGAAGTTATAAAATGGGGAGTTATATCTTTTCTGAGTTTCTCTTTTTCCTATATTGGAGTTTAAAAACGATATTAAGACGAATTTGATTTCGTTTTGAAAAATTTACTATTTTATTAGCAATATTGAAATATATTTGTTGGAAATGGTATTTATTTATAAACTTTTAAATTTAGCATAATCTTCATCAAAAAATTTACTCCAAATAGTTTTTAATTTAAAGCAATTTTAAAGAGGTAAAATCAAATTGAAACATAGTTTGAAAATATTCATTAATTATTGTTCATTTAAAAATATCTAAGTGTATACTTATTACCTTGACAAAAAAGAGAGCAATAAAAAAACTTCGTGTCATAAGAAATCTAAGAAAAATTTTAAATTGTGGTGAGTATTAAGGGATTTTTATGAAACATAGTATTGCTTAGACCAATAACTAAAGATTAACTGAATTTAATTATTTCATTCGATGAAAAAAGCATATTTATGTAAATTATTTTTAAAATTGAGAACTATACTTACAGGAAACACATAATAAGAATATGTTCGATATTATAAGAATATATTCTTCATTACTAAATACCCACATTTCTGAGAAATATTAAAACAAATGACCAACTTTAGATTACATTATATTTTAAAGTGTAGTTGCTTTTTTATATTTGAAGATAACTTTTCTGAAAAATTTCTGTATTTGTGAAAATTAACATCTTAAAATTTATTTTTCCCCCTCACAGTTGTTTCCCTCAATGGTAATTTCATACTTATAGGGGTTATTATTAAATTATTCGCAATTATTTTCATTTATAAGCCTTTATTCTTTTCAGGCATAATTAGCTGGTTTTCCTCTAGATTTAAGAATTATTTTTCTCATTCTATGAATTCACTCAGAATAAATATGGATACCCTCAACGATTAATTGAACTATTAATTATTTCTTCTCATTGACAAACCAAATTCATTTTATTTATTTTCCCTTAAATGTGAACGGAACTATTTAACCAATGGTATAGTAGATACGAAAAAAAATAGAAAAACGATGATTGAATTTTAATAACCTACAAATAAATAATTGATAAAATACAATTGAAATATTTATTGTTAGATTTTTAATGTCACATACCCCTTGAAAGAAACCCATTTTTTCTCAAAGTCATCATTTCTAAAACAACCATAAAATTCAATTTAATATGATAGAACTGTCAAATAAATTCTCAAGTTGATATAAAGTGTGACGTATGTTGCATTTCAAAATAAAGAATATCATTCAAATTTTGTCATTATTAATAAATTTAAAAATAATTGAGTTAGTTAATTCTATCAGAATGGCATTCGAATATTTCTGTTTACCTAACCCACATTAGTGTTTTCTATTTCGTGTTTGTATTTAGAAACTCTATAAGAGTTTTGCGCAATTTTTCAGCTGCTTAGAGACTACAATTTCTTAAAACTGCAAGAATTACCATTATAGTTACAACTGAAAGTTAAACTCATATATTATAAAGTTTAACTTTCAGAATTTAATTTTTTAGAAAATTTTTATTTTCTTATATTTTAATAATAAAAAATAAGTCCAATTAATAAAAAACATGACGATAATAACAATTAGAATATCGGAATTCTGTTAATGAGTTATTCTTGTTAATTAATTGGAGAGTTACTTATGGCTGTGAATGATATAATTGAGAATAAAATACTAATTTATTTACAGTTATAATTTGAAACTATAAATTTAATAAACACGCGGATAAGTTCTTTTTTTAAGAACAAATGTTATAAATTATAATATTTTTACTCTTTATTTCGATAAAAGATTAAATTTTATTATTGATATTATTATTATTTTGCACTTACAATTTTGGAGTAGGAAATTTTTTCCATAAATAAACTTTATTTTTTAATATCTAGCTGATAAATGAAGATGTAAATAATCTTCATTATGATCACTTATCATTTATGATTTTTATAAATAAGACATTTATTAAGACTTTGATAACTAAAAGAGTAGGCAAACAATGCAAAACACGATAGTGATATTTCGAAGTAGGAATATTTCTCTTTTAATAAAAAGTTTATTCAATAATTACTTATTAAAAGTCAAGCATTCTTTTTAGTAAAAATTAATTAATTTTAGGATTTATAATTGTTTTCAAATTGCAAATTAGTTTTTGAAAAATTCCAAGTATAAATGTATTTTTTCTTTTTTAAAAAATTTAACTATGAATTAACTAAAATTTAACTATTAAAATTATAGAAATTGTGAAATCTTTTATTATTATGTGAAATAAATTAACACAATTACACACATATATATTTTTTCTTTTTAATAATTTTTAAATGCAATGTGTATCGATAAATTTTTCTTGAGTGTGAAATCCTCAGAGATTATATTTCAGTGTTTTTGATATTATTATTCAATTATTTAAAACTATTGCAATCAATTCAAGCTGAATAATATTCCGAGAGAAATATTCTTATTTAAAACTCTAAATGATCAAACAGATAAACGAAATATCTTTTAGTAATTTAGTCCTAATTTAAATCTATTTTCTTAGCATATTTTTGAAAAATATAAATTTCCTGAATTAAGAAAATATATTTCACCTAATTAAACTGGTTTAAATAAAGGAATCAAAAATTAAACATCTTATCATATTTGATTTAAGACTTTATTTATATTTAGTTGAAAGTATTAAATTAGTAAAAAATTTAAATTTACTCCGATTCCATTTTAAAATGATAAATATCATGAATTTTTAAAAGAAATTTTTCTTTAAACGAAGGTTATTGAATATTAGTAAAGAATCTTACTTGGACAGTCAAGGCTCATAAATATCCCCTAAAACTTTCCTTCTGGACATAATACCAACGTTATGTAATCCATGATTTATATCAATGAAAATAATCGGAATTTATTTCTGTTTCATTCTTTAAAAAGAAGAAATTCTCGAGCGTCTTTAAGAAACTAAGAAGAAAATGTTTCTTTTAACTCCTGTTGGTTCCAAGACAAACTGTTGTTCCCAATAATAAAATTTAAGTAAACACCACTACAAAAAATTTATATATATTTTTATGATGGATAACCAACGAGGACAATCTTTGAAATTGTTTGAGATAAACTGAAAACACAATTTATGAATTACTTTCTTCCATTTTATTATTTCAGAGGGAAAAGAAGGGGGAAATTTGAAGGTACAGAAACAGTGGTGAAGGAGAAAAACCATTCCTAGCTTTTTTGTTAAATTAAATAGGAGAGCTGTAGCAGAATGCCCATCCAAAGTTCTGACGGAAACAGAATGATTCATTATCCGGTCTCTTTTGTTTTTCTAAGGACGCAGAGGAAGGGTGGGTTTCGAAATGATACGAGCTCGCTTTTATTTTATTTGGCCGATGGTCACAGATGGGGGGAAAGATTCCGATTTTTCGATGGCTACGGTCGCATCAAGGTTATTGCATTTCAACCATTTCAAAATATATTTTTCAAATTTCATCTAAATGATGGAGAGTTGGACATGCTTGGTAGAAAGGAAAATTATTTTAATGGTAAGAAAAGCCCTTGAAATATCCCCACCAGAGAGAAAGTTATATGTTAAATGAAGATTTATAGAAGCATAATTAACTTTTATATTCGAAAGATTTCATACAAAATCTTCTAGTCGACATCATAAGTATTTGATTTATCAGGACTCATGATTTGATAACTGATTTCTCCCTTTTTAATCTAATAGATCTGCAATCCAAATACTGCTTTAATAATACAAATGTTAGTTTCACATCTTTTGAATGGTCGCAAAACTTAATACTATCCCACTTCATCAGCACAAATCTTGCCATGTTGATATTTTTGATTACAACTCACAGATTAGTAATAGAAAAGCCAAATGGAAAAATAGTAATTGTTCTTTAAAAAACTGTTTTGAAGGCATAACTATTTTTCCTTGTTTAAAAAATTGTAAAATGTAAAAGGTTAAAAATAATTATATTTATTTCCTAACGGCGGGCAGTTGGGTGACGAACCCTAGGCCACAACAAGGCGAGAAACTTCTACTCATTTGTCGTTACCCAGCGGGCGCCTGTTAACCATGTCACAGAGGCGAGTATCATTAACCGCGCCATACCCCCACAAACACGTTTATAGGGTGAGCCACATTCATACATCATCACAGAAGAAAGGACAGAGAAACAAGGAGAGAACAGAGAAATGAGGTAACATCCATGCCTGAAGCGGGATTCGAGCCCGGGACCCACACCTCAGGAGTCAAGAACGTTAATCACTCAGCCATGGGAGCAAAAAATAATTAGATTAAAAGTGGATATTTTTGACATTTGTTTCACTTGATGATAATATTTGGTGACATTATTACTTGCGTTGTCGAAATGGAAAAGTACTAAGAATTTTTATCGATATTTTCTGAAAGTCACACTACACAGAATCTACAATAGTTTATACATTTAGTTTGTCTTATTCAATCATAATCATTAGTCAATAATTTAAAAGTTTCAATTCCTTATTTAATATTACACGCACAGGATATAAAGCATTGTACCGTATCTCAAAAAATTATCGTAGAATACGCAATAAATTGTTAAATAGTCATAGCATGTAACATGTTCTAACCATTTGAATTGCACATTTAATTGAGTTTGCTTCGCATCAAATATTAAAATGTAACTGTGATCCTAAATAATCACTTATTTCTTTAGTGTAGTATTTTTGTTTCTTTGGTTGTGAAAGTCCATTATAAGAATATTTTATCACATTTGATCTTCTTTGTAGTAGCCTCTGTGTTTTAATAATCCACCTTTTCGAAGACGCTGGAAACTTCAGCATTTAAACTCTGAGAGTGACAAATTTAACGATGTAAGGTCAGTAGTACTCAAAATTTAAAACTGCCAATAAATGTTCTTATGCAGTTCAAAAGTATTTGAAATCTATTTTATCTGATTGCTCATAATTAAAGACATGGCATTTGAAATCGACCATATCTTTAATTATGAGAATTAAATGGATGCCATATCTAATTTGATTAAGCTATAGTTAATCCCTTAAACAGATCTTGATTTAACCATGTAACCAAAAAATAGAGACCAAACTTCAAATGGGTTGACTGCCTGTAGAGAAACCTGAAAAGTATCAGGGTAGAAAATCAGTCAGGTATAGTAAGACATAGAGTTCTATTTTAAAGTCCTTGACTTACCCTGGTTGCTGTATCTATGAATATGAAAGTCTTTTTTGACCTAGTCACCGAGAGTTTCTAACGAAGTCAAAAATATCTTTATGGAGACATAACTTAGCATGAGAATCTTGTATCAGAGATTAGCAATCAATGACAGGAACACTATCAGCACTAATTTGTAATAAAATTAAAATCTATTTTTGTCTATACAATATAAAGTATAGTGATTGGACTCTTTTGAGGGTCACGAGAATATTTTTATTGCTTTAAATGATATATTTACTTTATTACAAGTTATTGGGAAAAATTAAAATATATTATAAACAAAACGCCCTACTTAAGTGGTTGACCTAATGCAAAACCCCCCATATTCAGTTCCCAAGCATGCTTGGTACTCAGTTTTATTGACCGACTGTAGTGTTGAAAGGCTGAGTCAACATTATCAAGCCCGATAATCGAACCTATGCCTTGAAGTATTACCATTACAATACGGTCTTCTAAAAATAAATATATATACCTCAACAATATAAAAAAAAGCTTAAGAATTGCTAGAATTCATTCCAAATTTTCATAATCTATTAAAAAATGTTTAATTTGGCTTTGAATCATATTATTACAAACTACATAAAATGACTCTTAAATTGGCAATATTTATTGGTAAAGTTTCAGGAATTTGTTTTGAATTGTTTTCATATATCATAAATTGATGTATGCAAGGATTCTTTTAATTGAATATATTAAATTTTAGTTAAATTTGTTTGTTCTTTGCTAGGTTTATTTAGTAAGTTTTTGATAAGTTTTATATTTCGTAAAAAGTCATCCAGAAGTGTTGTTAAAATGGGAATGCTGAAATAAACATTTAGAAATTGATCAACGAAACATTCGTCTTTTGATTCAGTTATGTTCGAAGTTAAGATTTTCAAAAAAGTACTTTTTTTATTCCTTAAGATTTTCTTTTTATTTTGCTTACATTTTTTCCCGGTTTTCATGTACTACTTATGCCCATTATGAATTTTTACACTATGTTGCATTAGAAAAACAAATCTCACGCTTAATTTTTGGACACTAAAATGTATAACATTATAAGTTAAATTGTCTTCCAAGGATTAATATTTGTATCATAACACCATCTTTCACAAAGTTTGATTAATTTACTGAGAGTTAATTAATATGCCTATTCATTTAAAATTTAATAATAACGTGAATTGAATTTATTCATATCAATGCTAATTAAAACATATTTAATAACGTTGAACTTATTAAATTCCTTTTTACATATGTACGTATATGTATTTAAGCTTGTTGAAGCTGTAATTATTTCTTTTTAAATACATTATTTGTTTGTATTTATTCAAGGGTTATAAAATGAAAATATTTATCAATTATTTTGTTTTGAGCTTTATAATTTCTAGCACATTACCTTTTAAGTTAAGAAATTTAGACTTAAGAAATACATCATTTTGAATGATTATATCTAGAACTTATAGGCATTTCATGTATTTATAAAAATCATGGAAAAATTTTAAAAAAAATTAAAAGCACCACCAGAGTTTAATTTTTAAAATTTTCTTGGATGCATATGATCATTAGCGGAAAGTTTCCAAATTTAAAATTCAATAATATATTTTTTAAGTTTATCTCAAAATTAAACTAGATCCTCACCTATACACGTTTTAGTATTTATGTAACTTATTAAAGTGTGTGACGCAGATTTATTATTAAATAAATCGAATATTTCAATTAATTTTGATTTAATAATTTATATTTTCTAATGAACTGCAACATTAAATTATGTATTTTCAGAAAATTAAATGTCTTTGAAGTTTACGGAAATATTTTAGAAAATAACTATTTTATAAATGTTTCGAAATTTTACAAAACTGCTTTTAAATTACACATCAGTATTTTAGAGAATATGAGAAAACACTTACGAATTTTGATCAATTTTATCGCCTCTATTGAATATTGAAAAGTAAAATCTATTTTATTTGTTAAATGTATAAAAAAAAGAGAATAATATTTAATATAACAACTATTTTAATTGTTTTTCAAAGCAATAGCTTAAATAATCGATATATGAAAATAAGACAGATTTGTTAAAACTATTGATTGAATAAGTATTTGCATAAAATATAATTTTAATTTTGTTTTCAGTAGATGGTAACAATGCTTATAACAGATTTATATTTTTATGAATGACTTTCAACTGTTAAGTAGAATTTAGATTGGATGAATTTTTACAGTTATACTTGGAATTTGAAATATTACTTGAATTAAGGATTGAAGTCTTGTCTTGAAATCTTTAGTTATAATACTGTATAAGGTCAAATATCATGTTTTGGATAATTCATGTCAAGAACCAAGTGTGGTCTAGGTCTTAAAAAAGTCAACAATTTAATTCCAATAATTTTGTGCAAATTTGGCATTTAAGAAAAGCTTATAATTTATATATTTAGAATTATTTCTTAAAAAATTTAAAATAGAATAAAATAATGGGAATACTGTTATTTCTGGTAATCCAATCCTTTAGTAAATTTAAAATTATCCAATTATAATAAAGCTTTTAACAAATGTAGAATTTACCAATTTCATGATTAAACTTGTATCTTGGAATTGCTCTCCATTGCTTGCTGCCATCTTTAAGTGTAAAATTTCATGTTCAACGTATTGAACCAAATCATATTATTGAGTTCGTGTCATATGTTGTCTTCATGACGTCAGGGATCCAAATGAGGATGCGTTGAATCGGTGTTGAAATGTTTACCGTTTTGACTTTATGCTCTACAAATCGTCATAAGAGTTATGTCATGTTCGGTTTTGTGTTTCAATGGAATATGGAAATAGGGTGCTGAGTAAGTAAGTGGTTGAAGGGTTGAAGTTCTGGATTTGCAGTTAATAGTTGGTTATGTTTAAGATAACATATGATATAGTTATGATTTAATGATTAATGGGGCTGGTGTGTCAGCTGATGACTGATGGGTTATAGACTAGGGTTCATGATCAATGATTGACAGAGGCTATAATGGCATATACTATCTTTAACTGTACAACGGATCTTAGTAAAGGCTGCTAAGCATTTTGCCTAAATGATTGCTGAGTTGCTGCGGATTAGTTTCATAATTAATAACTGGTATGTCACCAATCATCAGATCAACCAATTTATTAGATCATAAAAACCGTATGTTATCGTATAATACGGTTTTTATGATGAGATGAATCACATAATGGAGTATCTAATTAACGGCTGCATGATTAATAATATTGCTAAATGCTTAATTGTTATTTACGACCATGAAGACGTATGTTGTTTTTATATGATTGACCATGATGACGAATGATGTTTTTATGAAGGATGTCATATGTGGCTTTGTAATTCACTGTGGTGTTGTACCGAGCTGGTGGAATAAATAGAGTCTGAATTTATTATGTTTAGTTTAGTGTACTGATAATGATTTACTCTGTTTAAATGATCATAGATTATAATAACTGCACATCATGAAGATAATTGAGTTGTTAATATTCTAATTTTAAGTTCAACAGTTTGTTGATTCTAATTATGATTATAACTATGTTGACTAATTGTGATATTAATGATTGGTTCAAAATTAACTTGAAGCATTGCATTTTAGTTCAAATAAATAACTTGTTCTAAAATTGTCCTCTGAATGATAAATCAAGCAGACATAGTGTTGATTTTAAAATAATATTCTTATCTTCATTCAAATGTAAGTTTTAAAAAAGCACATCATGCATTCAACAGGGTTCCCAACATTCTCATTCAAATTATCTTTTTTTCAATTTGCGATAAGTCGAAATTTTGATTAAGTGTTTTGAGTTAGTTAAGATACAGAAAATCTAACTACGCAGCAATGATGTGTATTAGTTTTAGAAAAAAGATAACGTATGTATACAACGAAGAGAAACAACAATGGAAAGAAAAGAGTGAAAACAACACGTTACTTGAAAGCTTTTTATTTCAGAAAATGAGCTGCTCTCCAAGAAATAAAGAATTGTTACAGAGAATTGTGAGAAGGTAAATAGATATTATATAAGTAATTTCATTTGTATGCCTACTGACTGCATTATGGCTCTAAACTTTTTGACAGGGGAAGTAAGAGTCAACTTCAAATATTAAGTACTTAACAATTTCAGAAAATTTCTGAAAATATAGATTGTACTTACAATTTATATTATAAACAAAATACAAATTTTAAATTTGAACTATATACACATTGTCTTATCAATATGAAGAATATATAAAAAAAATTTATTTATATTAATTTTTAAACATTTCAAAATCCAGGAAAGGAAAACATAAATAGCGTTTTGCTTGTAATAAAATAAAAATGGATCAACATTCACAATTTAAAGAAATATGCATATTAGCTCCACAAATATTCATATCTGTGTACAAATGTACATTTATTAATTTCAAGGTTAACATTCATAAATATAAAATTTAATTGTAATATTATGTAAAATATTATAATAACGTTTTTAATTTGATATTTATGCATAAAAAACATAAAAAAATAAAATTTTATAAGAATTTGGAAATAATAGAGATCAAGATCTCAAAGAAATATATAAAAATAAAACATCACGTTCAGTATATTGTCTCATGAATCTCTTATCTGTTTATATATAAATATATATATATATATATATATATATATATATATATATATATATATATATATATATATATATATATATATATATATATATATATATATATATATATGTATAATGTATATAAATGATTCATTTATTTTTTACTTCAATATTGTTTCAATAATCGAAAAATTATTGAAAATTAAGATTTTTAGTAATGAATTTGGCAAAATATCAACCAATTCTTTATAGTTTAATTAAAATTGAAAACTAAAATTTATATATCCAAAAATCTAAGTTAATTTTTAAAGCAAATACTCAAGTAAATTCAAAAAGCCTATACATTTTATAAAACATATAAATAATAAACACAATTTCTGAAATTTTATTTCTTTGTTTTTAGAAATAATTTTGAAAGAAATATAAAATTTTTTTAATCTAATTTTATGAGGTCACAAACAAGATACATTTGTTTCCCTTTTATGGTAACTTAGTTATAATTTAAAAAATAATTATTTTTAAAATTTTTGTATGATTAAAATTTACTTATTGTGGATACGTAATAAAATTTAAATTAATTTAGATTTTTGATACAAATTTTTAAGGAAACTAAAAAACGCACATCTTGACATATAAATAATAATGGAGGGTAAAATATATTTAAGACGCAATGTATTATTTTAAAATTTTCATTAAGAGATAAACACAAAGTTGTTTCGAATTAAATATTTAGTAAACAAAAAAAAAATGGAAGAAATGCTGAAAGACTTATACTTGCTGAGAACTAAAAGTATTAATATTCTTTCAAATTTTTTTTTTTTAAAGTGTCGTTTATATTTACGTATTATGTTTAAAACATTTTATGAAAAATATTAGTTTATATAGATTTTTTTTAACATTTGTTCAAAATTTTCTATAATTAAGTAAAATTTGTATTAATAATTGGTAAAATTTATTACTTTAAATATTTTATTTTTAGAGTTTAGTTCATTTAATATTTTTGTAAAACAAATGAAATAAAAAATGAACTTGATTTTTAAAACTTTTATTTCTTTAAGAACACTTGTATGTTAAAAGACAATATTACGTATAAAAAAGTAATTGTTGATTTTACAATTTCGTTTTTAATTTCTTTTGCGTATAAATTTTTTTATTGCCGAATTAAAAATAATTGTAAATGGTTCCTGATTATCTGAAATATAAATGTAGATTTTAACTCCAAACTTACAGATTATTTAATCATTTTTAAAATACTATACACACACAATACAATAAATTGAAGAAGCATCCTTGAACTAGGTTAATATTCAATGGGGAATTATAAGATAAATATCATATTCATTTTTGAAAAAATAACTCCTCTTAATTTGAAAAACAATTAAAAATAATTTAAAGAATTTTTTGATTAAATAAATGATTCCTTTTAATACTATAAATTGAAAATGTTTTCGAATCATTTTATTACATAACGTTTTGAGTTAGTACAATAATATATAATTTTTTAATGTATATAATCTAGTTAAATAAAATGTTTAGGAGTATGAAAAAAACTTTTAAATTAAATCAATCAATTTAAAAAAATAAAATTAATTAAAATAATTTAATTAAGTTAAATAATAAATACAATGATTTCAGTCATGGTAAACATTCAATTAATTACTTGTTAGATATATCTTACCATTTCTAATTTGTTTTAATTTAAATTATAACACAAAAGAACTTAATTTATGTGGCATTTATACGTTGGGATTGATATAATCTTAGGGCTACATAATGGGCAATGGGCCAAAGTCTGAGATGGATTTTTATATTCTTCCATAGGCGAATGTCGTAATTTATAATCTTTTCAGAGGTACAACATCGACTCTGAGCAATCTCTGTTTAGTTTGAAAACCATGATAATTCTCTTTTATACATTTAAATGGTGATAACGTCATTCAATATCTCTACGGGTTTGCTGAGATATTTTTGGATTACATCTCAAACCGTTTCCAATACCCATCATAAAAGCTGTGACAATCGTAATGTGTCAAAATACATATATTAGCAAATGAACATTCCCTACAACATTTTTTAAACAATTTGTGCATTTTAAAACATGCACATTTCATATATGCATATTTCTTAGTATTAAATATATAAATTTTATATTTAAAAATAAGCATTATATTGAGATTAAATTGTACAAATAATATGAATCGATATAGAATTGTTATGATTCTTTAACAAATAATCCAATATTCTAATCAAAATAATGTTCTACATATCTAAGCACCTCTAAAAAACAAGACATTTCAATCTGTAAAGACGAAATGAACTAGTTAAAATAGTTACAAAACTATCACCCTCTTTCTTCAACTTTGCATAGATCATGGCAAATGAAGAGCCTGGCTCTTCAAATTATTGCTTAATGATACACTTATTGCTCTTTTTTTTTCTATTATTGCTTTTTGTACAGTATCAGCATAGCTATAATATAGCTTCGAAGGCATCTAAACTCTAGAAGTATTATACAACTTTCTTCTTTATATTTCGAGTCATCTGTTTCTTAAATGAAACTCGTTTGTGTACAGTATCATGTACGAATACTTTGAGCTACAAAATGTACATTAGTTATATAGTTATTTACATGGTTATTTGTAAATTATTGCTATAGAATGAATCAGAATAATATATATTATTTCATTAAAGATCTCTAAAAAAAGTACAAACCAATATTTTATACAGCTTCATCTCGTAATAGTTTGAGAGAAGAACTATAAACAACAAAATGCAAATTTAAGGAATATAAAATAATATAGATATATCACAACAATAAACATAAAATGCTTTAACCGCTTCACGAGATATGGAATGTATTGGCTTTGTAAACAATTTAAGTGACAGAAATTATCGATATGTTTATCGATGCATTTTTTCCGCTTATTTCATCGAGTAAGCAGATTTTTTATCTGAGCACAGATTGCAAAACATAGCGAGAACATTTTCTTCATTTATTAAATATTTTTAGTAATTTTATGAAAGGTATGCAATTAATTGATAAATTTAATATCAATTGAATTATTCACGACATTTGTAAATTTCATTCATATTATAGGGCGGGAGTAGTTTTATAAGAACTTAATTAAAATATCTAAAATATATGATAAAATATTCATAACTTATGCGACATTATTAATAACTTTAAGACAGTTATATATACTTTTTTAAGAAACAACTGTTTTATACTCCTTTAAAAAATATAACAAATTTTTCAAAGCTAATGTTTTAATACCAATTTTGACCTGGAAACATAAATTTATCGCAAAAGGGTTAAAGCACGAAAGTAAAACTTATAAAATATCACATTGTTTTCCAAAAACGACTAGATAAATAAATCAATAGCTACATTTCTATATACATAACTCCAATATACAAATAAATTACTATATTAAAATGATGTAAGAAAATTATTTTGAGTATGTAAATTATTGCTTTCTTAATATGACTACTTTTAGTGCCGCTGTATCCTTAGAGATACAATTCCTATTAAATTGCATAGAATTTGCTTATTGCAAGGACCGCCCGGCATATTATTTCTAATACAAATGGTATAAGTAAATAACGCATGCGCAATGGCTCTGCTAAACGTTAATATATCACTGAATTTGTGAATGTTCATAGCATATTATTCGTAAAAGCCATAAAGAGTTTTGGTTATTTACATTTGAATTCCGAGTATTTACAGATTTACGTACCAAATAAATCAATTCTGTACATTATAAATGCAAAAACGTGATTTGTTACAAATTATTGTTAAGAATAATTGGAATTCCTGATTGATTCAGTGATTATTTCTAGGAAACTTGAAAGAGAAAGAACTTAATATTGAAAATATTGATTTGTTTATTACATAACTTATAATTTTAAGTTAAATAGAAATATTTATGTTCTTTTACCACTGTAAGAATCACTAAAAGGAATTTATTTTTGACTTAAAACTAAAAAGCATAAGCAATTTTATAAAAAATTAATCAGTATTTAAATTAATGAATCAATATTAAAATAGAAAAATATGTTGTTATTTTGGAGATCTCATCCGTATTTTAAGAAAAATAGTTTTCAATTAATATTGTAGTTTAAAGCAAAATTTCGTTTTACTATTTTTTATTTCCTAATAAATTTTTGATAATTATCATAGCAAATATGTTCTTAACATTTTATTTATTTCTAAATGGTTTGATAATAAAATATACAGGGATTTTTTTTTAAACGATAGTGTGTTTGCGCGTGAGGATACTTCATACACATAAAATGTAGAGAAATATATTAGATTTTATTATTCACCTAATAAATATATTGGGTTTATTTTGCTTAAAAGAATCTCCTAAATAGTTGTAGAATTTTTTTGGTATATTCAATTAGGTGGTTTTCTGAGTAATTTACCTAAATATATAAAAATACTTTTTAAAAATGAATTTTAAAAAAATGAAATCCTTGCTAAATTCTTAAAGTGACAGGAACGTGCAAAAGTTTGAATGAACGAAACATTATAAAAAGAAACTGCAATGTTGATTCAAATTTAATGCATTGGAATAATAAATAATTTCGTTTTATTCATTTCATATAAATATCAGATAAGTTTCTAAAATATACTGAAACGTAAAATTTTTAAGAATTCTTTTCTACCAAGATATTTTTATTAGATCACTTTTAAAAGTCTTTTAATTAAAAGGAATCCTTTCTTTCAAGTAACTAATTGAAATATTATGTAATTCAAAATAAAATTCTGGAAACATTTCCAAAATCTTTTATACTAATTTAATATTGACCTATTTGTATTATTGTTCAGTAAGATCTTAAATTTCTTATTGGATCCATTATCATATATTTTAATAACCATATTTTAATAAAAATATTAAGTGCAACTTATTATAAATATTCAAAAATTTATCATTTGTGAATTTTTTTTATTTTTAGATTAAAATTAAATTAAATATTAATATAAAAACCATTCTAAATTAACAACATATTAAAAATTGAAGAAATCATTTATGTTAAATTCAAATATCAAAAGAAAGTATACTCTGTAAGTGTATTGTTTTTTTTAATTAGGAATAAATAAATTAATTAATATATAATTTGTTTTTTAATATGTCATTAGTTTAATTATTATTTGCATTTCGTCACTTTTTCTGAATTTAGTTTGTCAGGATAAATTGTTTAATTCTTTCTTCCATTTTATTACTAATTTTGTATTATTTAATGGAAAATTTGCATAATTTAATTTTGCATATGTGAATGTTATGTTACTAATTAAATGCCTTATATTTTTCATAGAGATATTTTTCACTAATAATAATCATTAATTCATGCAACTGGCAATTTTTCAGAACTAATTTATTATTTCTGAATTTTTTTTTTAAATTTCTTTAAACATATTGTAATAATATTTAGTTATACTAAATTTTATTTAGGAAATTTAAATCTATGTAAATGTTTATTAAAAATTTAATTTAAATTACGAAGTATTTTAACTAACTTTAATAGTAAAAATTAAAATATGTGAATATTACTGTGATAGAAATATCATAAAAATAAAATTTAATTAGTAGTTTTTAAATTCAATTAAACAACGATAAATTACTTCGAACAGATAAGAATTTTGAAAAAAGGTAATTAAGAAGTGCTGTGCCATTTTGTGTGCTATTCACCTATTTGCGATTTAAAAACCATCTCACAAGGTATCTTATCTAAATCTATATATTGCTTACGAATTACTATATTTTATCTAACATCATTTCTATGATTATTTAGTTATGATTTATGAAAAGAAAATCTTCGGAATGCATTTATATGGAATAAGTCATAGAATACGTATTTTATTTCCGTGTTCTTTGTCTACACTACCCGATTCTAGTTTGTTTTACTGACAGCAAGCAAAAATACAATTTCTTAGATTCGTTGTAGCTGTACATTTCAAAGTTTCATATTGACGGCTTGTTAAAAATGAAACTAAAAATTGCGCTCTTCCAAGATCCACGAACTGGCACTAACTGCGCGCATCTTAAATGTACTTGATTTTGAAAAAGAATTTTTATCCAATTATGCAACTTTTCTTATCACACATGTCTGATTAAATAAATATACTATTTTTATGCATTAAGAATCACTTTGATGTGCGGAAAGTAATGTTATTGCTCCAGTTTTATTGCGTGGTATTAAGTTATTGAACTGAATATGAACGCTTTCGAAAATCTGGAAGCTTTATGTAAAATATTAAGGCACACCTTAACAAACCGCATCTTTTACCAATAATGAGGAAACATAAATATGAATATTTACATTTCTCCATTTGACAAATGTGTCTTAGTGCAGTTTCTAAGTTAAAATGTCAATTTAAAATATTTTAAATTTTGGTACCTGTGTATTATTTCCTTTTTTTTTTCTTAAAATTTTAGGAAATTTCTCAAAGGCTGACAAGAATATATAATTTAAAAAGAATTTTTTATATTAAGCGCTATTGCCAATGCTTGAAACCTTTTATATTAGAATAACATTACAAATATTTTAATAGTTTCATTGTATAATGAGGTATTACTTCATTTATTTACTTTATTAATTTCTCTTATATATTTCAAAAAGTATCAAGTTTGAAAGAATTTAGATTTTCCCTTTTCATACGTTTTATAGCTCCATAGAATACTTTTTCTATTTAAAAATTAATATTATATTAACTTTGATTATAAATAAAAATAACTAACATTTAACCAAAATATATGAATTGTGAATAAAAATAGCAATTTTGTCATAACGTTAAATCTTAAAATCATACGAATTCTATAATACAAAATTTCATAATTATCTTTGAAATTCAATTTCCTAGTTATTTCACTTTACTTAGTTCATTTATTAGTATAGTGAATTAAATCCGTGAGAAATTCAGTTACAATTAGTCAAACTGTTAAGAACACAATTTCGATTCAACACGCTTTTTGTTCACTTTTTCACTTTTAAAAAGTTGTTTCATAAGGAAAGATTTTTTTTAAGTGAACCTAAAAGCATTTTTAACACATTTAAATTTTTCTACATAAAAGTTAATCCAACATTTTTCAAATAGCTCTTAACAGTTTCTAATGATTCATTTCTTAAAACAGAAAAAATTAATATTTTTGCCAGAAACAATGTTTAATTTTTATCTGTTTAAGCCATTTGATTTTAAATTTGATTTTAATTAATTAAAAATATAATAAAATATTTATAAAATTGTCTCATTTTTTCTTTTTATGTGTTTATTATGTATATAAATTTGTCAAACATCTTGAAAACCAGAACTATATGTTATTATGTTATTTGTCATTAAAAGTTCTGTTATCAAACCTTTAATAATAAAAAAAAATCTGCATTGATGGATAAAGAGATATGTTGATAAATGGATTATGGTACAACAGTTTAGCTTCACTATTGCAATAATAAACAGGCACCGAAATTTCACTTAAAATTTATTCCTTCATAAATGTTGAGAGTTTTGACTTATTTTTTAGTTTTCATTTAAATCTAATTTACGTTATGAAAAAAAATAATTTAAATAGAGAATAAATAATGCTGAAATTTGAGAATCTTATCTTGCATATTTTGGGCTTGCCTTACTACATGATAAAGACGCAATTTATTTGTCTGTAATAAAAGCATTTTTCATTTATTGGATTTTCCAACAATGACAAGTTCACGGCTATGTGAAAAATTATTTCTGTTATATATCTTACAGAGAACGCAGTAACTACTTTTTAATTTCAATAAATATAGTGATTGCGCTGTAAAAAATAGATTTTGTGAAATTGACTAAAAATTCCGAACATTTTTCTAAAAAGTAAATTATTTTGTGTTTCATAATTGGAAGTTGTCGTTCTAACTGTAATTAGTTAATTAATTAATGTAGCCTTATATTCTAAATTTCCATAGGAAAAGTAAAATTCCCAAGCTTGAGAATTATAGTTTATAAATTAGTGCATTTTACAGTCCTTTTTAGACTTGATTTTAAAAATGTGACTTTTTATGACATTTGTACCATACCCTATAAGCACCTAATAGAGGATCAATAGTAATTTAAAGGCCTTAATTGCATAGTTTACGTTGTCTATCATAGTTTACGCATTCAAAAATGAATGAATGTTAAACTTTTAATCATCTGCAGTTTGGAGCAAAATAAGTAACATGAAAAGAAATGGAAAATAAATGATATCTAATCTAAAAAGTAAAAATTTTATAACGAAGGTGACATATTTTGAAAATTGTCTTGAACATTATAGATTATATCACATAATTTTTAAGTCATTAATTTTTAATTTTCGTATAAAAGGAAATTGTGTAATCTTGCTCCAAACTACAGGTGACAATTCTAAGTTATATTTGATGTGTTATTAATAAATTTGATCTTAAGGAGTTTGCGTTGTACCGATTTCCATCAATTCGGAAGAATTGTCACTATTGTCAAACACATGAGAACACATGGTACCTTCGTCATTTGTTGAATCCTTCACACCTTCTTTGAAACACGATGATTCGTAATGTTTATTGAGGTAGGACTTGAGGGCGAAAGACTTGTTGCACCTTGCGCATGCGTAATGCTTGAAGGCCGAGTGCGTTTGCATGTGGGCCCTCAAATTAGATCTGTCCGCGAAGGCTTTGCCACAGTGGGCGCATCCAAAAGGCTTTTCCCCCGTGTGGGACCTCATGTGCCCTTGAAGCAGCCAGGGTCTCGAAAACGCCTTGCCGCACACAGCACACTTGTGGCTCAGATTATGTGTGAGAAGATGCATGGCCAAAGCAGGCATGCTGACATACACCTTACCGCACGTCTCGCACTTCTTGGCCTGCTGCGAGTCTGGGCTGCGATGCGTCTGCTTGTGTCTTGAGAGATTGGAAGAAGTGGCGTAGTGCTTTCCACATTCGCCACACGTGTACCTGGGCCTCTCGGTTAAAGGCCCATCCCCTGAAGCATTTAAGTTGTCATCTTTCTTAGGATTCTTTCTTCTCCTTGACCTACCATCAGTGATGAAGAAAGCTTCGTACGTATAACCGACTGTCACACCAGAGGGTGATGCTGGCACAGAAGGCGCATTTTCTGAGTCCAATCTGTTATAGACGAAGTGAGGCGACGTCACAGACCTGGCGTCGTCACTGCTGACGTCACTGGCACTTGCATCACTGAGACTTCCGGATGGACTAGGTCCCGATCTCTCCAGGGAGATGACGTGGTGTTTCGTAGTCTGTAAGGGAGTGTTGACGCTTTCAACTGTCGTCTTGATTTGGATGTCTTCAACAAGTTCCTCGCCCACCACTTTGTCGAGATAAACACAATCTCTCGATTCTTCTGGTGAGGACAAATCGTAGACATATCCTATAGAAAAAAAAGATATGTTTCAGTAACTCTAACTTCTGTACGAACATTGATAATCACAAATTAGAATTTATTTACTTATGTGAACATTAAAAGTCTTAGATTTTACTATAAAAATTCTGCGAGAAAATTTAAGTTCGTCAAAGACAGAACTGGAGTTCTAATCAAAATAATAATATATTTCGAAAAAAAAAATTATTTTCTTATTAGATAAGGATTAGATTTACTGGTCTCGTGTATGATATTCACTGAATTTATTTTGATACTAGTTTCAATTATGATACAAAGTCGATTATGATATTCATTTACGATCAATTAATCGTAAGCGATTACCATAAGGTACTTAATCATATTTTATGCAATCAGATATTATTATATAGGGTAAGATGAATAAATATATTTTGGTATTCAGTTAAGATAGAAAAAAATTGATTCTGAATTCCATCCCTCTGATATAAATTTAATTTGGATCCATTTCTAATCATTTTATAGGGTTAATATTAGCTCTTTGTGATTGGTTGAGTTTTAGATGTAAAAGAGTAGAAATTTATTTAATTGGAGTACAATTTGCTATATTCTTCTTTTAAGGTCATAATTCTTATGCTTTGGAAATTAATTTATTAAAAATAACACATTATAATAATTAATATCATAAGTGTATACCAGGCCTTAATAAATTCTGTAATCTTAAGGAAAATAGTATTAGAATATAGTTTTGAGCATACAAATACTCAAAAGAATAGTTGAAGAGAATGAGCTAATTTTAATGATTAAAATAAAAACTAAATAAAGTAATTTTATTGAATTTCACAATAATATCATTCAATATAAAAGACCTCTTTAATTGACGAGAATTAATTCTTAAGAGTTCCTAATAATAATTTAAATATAAGTAAAATTTTAAGGCAACGCGTTACTCCAGAGCCTTGTAGATAAACCAAATTAAGTCATATTATATTACAGTTATATGCATTACTCCTCTAATTTAATATATATAATTATATCACGGCTATAAAAACTGTCCAATTTCTAACTAATTTTTTAATATTTAATAGTAAACAAATCAAACATGTTATTTTCAAAAAAGAAATTGAGTTGCTTTTACTAAAAATATTTGATCGATACCTTAAAACAATAAGATTATTGTTTAGTGTATTGCATAGAATAACTGACGCTCTATTGTATTGATAAATTAAAGAAAAGTAAGATTTATTAATAGTATTTTATCATTTTAGACTGCACAAAAAATACGTTAAAAAGCTTTACTACAATTGATTGCTTTGAAATATTTTTTTAAAATAAAAACGAGTGAATATAACTTTGAGATTTGGATATACGTGACGGCAAGAAATGGTAAAAATTTATGGTTATATTTAAAAAAACAATATATTTTATCTTATATCAAATACTGTTTTACTAGCCATTGCAAATGCTGCAGAGAAACAAAAAAATAAATAAATAAATAAAATAAATAAATAAAAAATCAAAAATGCGAAAATATTATCTCGACATAAATTTCCATGAGTTCAAAACAGGATTATGTAAAAAAAAAAAATCTCTTTAGGATGAAAAACACAAAGAATGACCGTCATCATAAACACATCAGTAATTCCTAAGGATGTTAATTCCTAATGTTATTACCACGTGGAAAATGTTAATCGGTGATATAATCGCTGCACCTACCGAATGATTCCGAAAAAAGTACTCTAAATTAGACACCATACATAAAATTATTCATGAAGATTTCTAGCAGATAATACAGTTTGCCATTGGGTTAAACATGAATTAACTAAACACAAAAAAGTAATGTGCTACTATTAGTAATTTAAGGACATCCATAAATTAACTCATAACACTATTTTTAAAATCATAACTGATGAAGGAACAAAAATACCGTTTTTTTACACAGTCCAATCCATTGAGTAAGTAAAATATGTGTTCTTTGAAGATGATCCAGTGCCCAAAGTTAAGGAATTACAATATACTGTGGTAGATCGGGTAATGAACATAATCCGTTACAAGATTATGTTCGCTATCCGAATTGTTCGTTAGCCGATCATCGATTTACCATAAAGTTTTTTTGGGAAATTCATTCATTCGTTCTGGAAACCCTCAAAATTAAATTAAAAAAGGATGCATAATTTCTTAGTAAGTTTATTAAAAACATAATACATATGCATAGTCTTGCATATCAATCAGTCCTTTTCATTTTTTATTTATGAAGTATTAAAGAACAAATCCAATGTCGATTGCTTTTCTCTCTTTTTAAGACATTATAGAAGTGATTAACAGCATTGTCATTGTAAAGATTCTTAACTGATATCAGTTTCAGTTTTGAACGAAATCCAAATCTGTAAATGCTCTATTGAAAGGTTTTTATAGTATAAAACTTTGAAGTTTAATTAGGCAGGCAACATAATTGAAGAAAGAGATGAAAGACAATTTTTGTTCCGTTAGGTTTGGCAACCTTTCACATCATGCTCCGAGAGCCAAAGATAGTTCGTTATAATTCCATTTAGTTCGTTATCTGAATATTATCTGAATATGTGTTCGTTGTCAGAACACAAAAATCTGTCTTTAAAGTGTTCATTGTTCGATTTTTGTTCGCAGTCCAAACTGTTTATTAATCGATCACCGACTGCACTTTGAAAACAGCAATGTATGCCAGATTCTTCAGAAGTTTATAACTGATCAAAACCATCAATCGGGAATAACAGAAATTGGACACAGCTGATTGGTGCATTACTTAGAATTTTCTTAGAAATTCTTAAAAGGATTTATATAAATGATTCAGTCATAAAAATGATTGTCAAAATATTTGTTTTTGCCCTAAGACAATATATTTTTGCAATTATTAAGATTAACAATAGAATTTCTTAAAGGAAAAGGCATCATGGTTCAATACAATATCCTCTCAACTTTATCTAGATAAGTCTGACTTTTTTAATTCTTTCGCATCTAAAAACCTTACATGGGCATTATTTTCAATCCAGAGACAGAAAAAAGTATTGTTGCAATAAGTGTATTTTTTATCTGGATATGGGGAAAACATTTTGCCTACATTGATGCTAAAAGAAGCAACTTTGAACAATACAATAATTTCTTAAATATAAGTTTAAAAACATGTTTATTTGTAAAATTTCAGAGTGACCCTCATATTCGATCAATTTAAATCGTATTTTAATCAATTTTATCTCATAATTTTTCTTTAAATTATTTGATTTTGATAAATTAATATTTTGGCGAATTAAAATACAATAATCTCTATTTAATTAATGGTTCGATATTTTTTATAAAATAGAGAGAAAGGTAATATTTATGAATACAATACCAAAGTACTTTAAAATTTTCTTCTGCAATCTATAGATAGCATCTATATATCTTTCTTATTTATTTGCTTACTATAAAATTTAAGGTAATATCCTTTCAATAAATTAAGTTTAATAAAATTATTTTAATGCAGCTAATTTAGCTGAAAGTTCTCTGAAGATTTTTTTTTAAATTTTTTTAAATAGTAAATTACTGCTTTTTTTCCAAATTTTCAAAATTTAACGAATTTTAAATGAGATTTTTCATAAAAGAATTGATTGGTGTCGCATTTATCGAAATAAAAAATACTAAATATTTCTAATGATTAAAATAATAATATGATGTATATATATATATTAAATTTACTTTCAGATACCTGATAGTTTTATTGAAAAATAACGAGATAAAATATATGCGATGTATATTTCAGATAGTTAAAGCCTTATATTTTATTATTAATTATTTTATTATTGTTTACAATTAAGGAACTCTCATTTTTTTAAATAGGACAGAAAGTAAAACTATAAATAAGGAATACGTACTGAAAGTAAAACTATAAATAAGGAATAATAAAGAAAATTCTAATAATTTTAATCATAAAATGGATTCTAGCATCTCACTTAGAATTAAACTTACTTTATCATATAATCATTCAATAAAAATCTTCCAAGAAATTTTGATTATTGAAAGCATTTTCTAAAGGCTATTTTTAAAGATATAGTAGATGTAAAATGATTTCAATTTATTGATAATCATTTGAATTTATGGAAAAAATTCAAGATTGAGTAAATTTGTGGAATTAAAGATTATCTGAAAATATAACAGAATAATTTCTAAAAAGTGTAAATTGACATTTTTGCTATAAGTTTTTCATTTAATAACGCAATTTTTTGCGTTTTTTTAAAAAAAAATACGAGTTTCATAATTTTCAGTAATATCAAACTTATTTGCAATAATTGAAGATTTTTTCAATTAAAATAACAGGATTTTTTTTCTTTATGGAAGGATGATTCTTTAATTTTAAAAAAAGGTCTCCAAACATAAATTAGCTGGGAACACTTTTTAATGGATTTTTTTCCTCTAAAATAATAACACTGAGTTTTTTAAAAATTTATGGATACGGTAAAATCTGAGTTTTTGTGTCATTTTATGGGAGGAATTCAATGATTTTACAATTTTAAAGCATCTATCAAAAAAAAAAGTTTTAATTCTTAATTAAATTATAAAAATTTTAATAAAAATATAGAATGGGTTTTCGTTTGCTAATTAACTGAAAGATGTTAAAAATTATGGAAAAGGAATAAAAAAAATATGATTCAAAAAATGAATTACATGTAATAGGAAGTTAATTAATATTAAAATAAAATGATCACAAAAGTATCTAAAAATCATTTTAACAATTGTATTTTAGAAAGAATACATTTTTTATAAAAATAATTAAAAAATGTTATATTCTAGTGTGATTTAAAATGTAATAAATCACTTTAATCCATGTAATAAATATCAGATTTTGAAAACGTCATATGAAGTTGTTAATTACAATTATTTTTGGTATTAAAAGTAAAAAAAAATTTTTTTTGATTTAATTCATATCACGTTATTGCTATTTTTTGTATGGATACCATAGATGCCAATTTCTTTTAGAGGAGACATATAAGTGCATTCATAATAAGTACATTTTCAAGATTATTCATCAGTATCTTTATTTTCAGCAATTTTCTTAGTTGAGATTGTATAAAACAAACGAAGAAATTCTTGCCGTTGCCACTGACTGAAACGAGAACAAGAATGCAAATAAGTGTATGACGTGGTTGAGACATCAATCAGTAGAGAGTAGGAATATCAGTCGTTATAATAGCTAGTCCACCGCGCACATTCATCAAACGTAAGTCGTAGAGTAGCGAAGGGAAACGGTCGCGTCGAAGAGGCTAGCTCGGTGTTGTTTGCTTTACAACTTCAAAAGTGGGGTTATTACCTGCTGTATTAAGTCGCCGAATTTGTCAAAAGTTGAGGACAGTGCTGTGAATGAACGCATGGCAAGGCATTGGTTTGACAAATTCAGGTCGGTAGATGAAGTTGTCCCTCTGTGATGAAGCTGGTGCTCGGGGGACTAGTCTTCAAGTGGTTCACTATGGGCTGAATCAACTAGCCAAACGGCCACTGGAAGTCTGTACTCCCAGCAATTGGCACGTGTGCAACAGAAGCAACCAGCATGGATTAATCGCAAGGCCGTACTGTTCTTGACCGATAATGAGAGGCCACATGTCTCGCGGGTAGCGAGGTATATCGTACAGCGACTTGGTTGATGAGACTTTGTGTCATCCTCCTTACTCACCTGACCTTGCACTATCAGACTGTTATCTCTTCCATTCCCTGGGCAATCGTCTTCGTGGAAAATCTTTCACCAATGAAGCAGCCTTGCTCCAAGCATTCACGGACACCTTTGCGTCCGAAACTCCCGAGTTTTACCGCAAGAGATTGAGTAACTAGGGCGAAAGTTGCTAGATGCCGATGGTGATCACTTCGAGGACTAACAATAAGAAACTCTTCTATGAGTCATGTTCTTTTGGTTCATTAAAAAAAGGCAAGAACCATCATGTTTACATTATACATATGTGTTGATAACTTTTAATTCTAAATCTACAATTCAAAGATATGTATTAAAGATAGATTGAAATATCTGATCCAACGGGGTTTCATTAACAATTACTTTAAAAAATATTTATTTTCCTTCGTTACTGAAAAGGATATTTAATATTAATACTGTAGGTTTCAATAGTTTTTTCATCCTTCTGAGTATAAAAAGTTTTATGTAAAAGAATTAGTTTTAGATTTCCATTTACTAACCATATTTTTCATGAATACTAAAATATGATCATTTAATTCCTATAAATTGATAGAATTTTAAAAATAAAATACTAAAAATCGAATGCAAAATTTTTTTTTTAATTTCCTTCTTTAAATGTTGACTAAAAAGTGTTAAAAATCTAAAAGTTTAGAAAAGATGCTTTCTGATTTGCAACAATTTTACATTAATACTAATGTTTCTAGAAAATAAGGACTTAATTTGTTTCATTTTTTCAGTTTGTTTATTGTATTTATTACTTGAATAAACTAATTTGTTTCATTATTAATTTTATAAGTCAGAATTTTTCTGATTTTTTAAGAGTTTTATTTAGCTTTCAATAAAAAAGCCTCCGCATTATTTATTTCACGCAAGAAAATTAACAATATAAAATGTTGGCATGTATTAGGATTTTTGAATGAATATTTTAAACTTAGTAACAATTATGCATGACTTTTCAAAAAAAAAAAAAAAAAAAAAAAAAAAAAAACGAGTTTCTAAAAGATTTGTTTTTCTGGGTCATTATTAATTTTAACTTTTTGGTCATTAAATACATTCGCATTTAGCATTATCGGAAAACAATTTTTAATTAGAATTATAGCAAAAATATATTATCGTTGAGTTTTGCATATTTTAAAATTGAATTTCGGTTTGCTTCTTTTTGAGGAATTTTAAAAATAATTAATTTACCAAAAAATCTATTCAGAAAACCCTTAAATCTTAGTTTGGGTTTCAATTTATTAAAAACTGCACTTACAGTTTACTTTTAATAAACACAATAAAAATGAAGGACTATCGTGGGAAATTTTAAAATTTAAATAAAGTTAATGTAGGCGTGTGAAACAAAGACACAAAATCTCATAAAACAAACTCGCATTTTGATAGTTATAATTTCACCAATCATGAATTAATGGAACCATCAAAATGATTCCAATTCAAATAATTGCATTCAGTAATCTCGATCGATTTTTTTCCACTGATAAATATCACAAAAAATATCCATTCATTATTTTTGTTCTCTGCTCTCAATGCAGCTCGGGTAAAAATAGTGTAATGCGTCTAGAGACAGTGAAATACCATCAGCTAAATGGCCGATTATTATCCAATCATTATGCAGTCCGTGCGCCGCTGTATTAATCACAGTGCTGCTACATACATGTGCGAAAGAGCTTGTCGAATTTAATAGCTGCCGGTGCCTCTCGCACTTGTGGCAGCTTTCGCGGATGCTGCCATGCTTTCTTGCACACGCTTTGTCCGTAGCACAACCCTCTTCCAATACGAGTGGGGGAGAGGACAGAAAGGTGGAGAAGAGGGGTTGGAATCGACTATTTTTAGGGGCCTAAAGGCCAAAAATGATTCATTGTATCCATCGTTCTGCTGCCATTACGCCCATAAAATGTTTGAGTAATGTAACAAGTTCTGCAGCGTAAAAGGGAGAATCCCACTTTTCCAAAATAGTTCGCACTTCAATGATTCAGTGGTCATTTCCAGTGCTTCTGTGTAAAAAAAAACAACACTCAGGTTATGTACTAGAATTGATTCGACAGAGCAAACTATTTTATTCTTGAATTACAACCATACGTGATCCACTGAAAAATGGTAATGACAAATATGGAGAGTTTAGTTAAAATGGAAATAAATATGTAGAAAAAAGTTTAATAGTTTAGTTTAGATCATTTATGAGTCATTGGCAGAGAGAAAAGTGTTTTACAGAATTGATAGTGTAAGATATTAACCACATCGCGTGTGTAGCAAACTTGCAATGTAAAAATGAAATTACTTAAAATTAGATGCACAAAAATGAACAGAAAATTGCAATTTTAAAAATGAAACTATATCTCAATTAATATACAAAAATAAACATTAACTTTAAGCAATCTATTAAACAATGATTTTTATTTATCCTAAAATGATACTATCTCTCTAAATGATCATGAAAATCGAGGTGCATTTCAGAATGTATGATGAAAAGTAAATCATTTTTAGTATTTAAAATGCCACCAAAAGCATTTTAGTCATATAGAAGTAGAATGAATTTCTTAAAATATAATTACTAAGTCTAAATATATATAATACACAATATGGACACATATATAATACACAATATGGACTAAGATATCCATATTGTATTTCAAAGAAGATTTATTCCCAATGTTTATAACTTGTTCTGTGAAAGTTGAGAAATATTTTTACAATTGAACTCTACTTTAAAGAGACATAAATGGTTTATCAAAGTAAATACCTTTATGTGTAGTTTTCTTTCTTTTATTGAATAAAAAACTTGCTGATTTGGCTTATTTACATATTTAATTTTATACAAACAACATTTTATCTTTATTGCTTATTTTCAGGATTCATAATAAGAAGCAAATATTTAAGAAAAATATTTGAGAATTCTATAATTATAAAGCAATTAATTTATTGGAAATATTCAAAATATTTGTAAATGGAAGTGAGTATATACAGTGTCTCACAAAAGTGATGGGACACTTGTGCTTTACAAGAGGAAACTGTAATAAAATAAATTAAAAATGCATGTACACATTTTTATGGGTGTTTCATACTTAAATTTAGTAACAATTATTACATAACACATATTTTGTCAAAATATTAAAATATTAATTAAATAAAAATACAATTCTTTAGAAGGGAGCAGAAAAAGGCTCACGTAAGTGATGGGACACCATTAGATATGCAACAAAAGTGTTCTGAAATTAGCAATAAAAATATTTTTTGGGTGTTTTATTTTTACTCAAAAGCCATTGGCAATAATGTATGAAATCGTCTGCAGTATTTCTCTCCAGATTGTTTTAGAATTTTTGTGTTTTTCATCTGTGTTCAATCATGAATGCTAAACGAAAAGAATTTTGGCCTGAAATTCGGAAATTAGTTATTGATTTGCCTATTGAAAGTGGAAAATCTATATTAGAAAAACTGCTGAAACAGTTAACTTGAGACATTCAACAGTTTTCAATATCATTAAACCATATAAAAAGAAACATATGATTCAGAATAAAAGAAGACATGGCCGACCATCAAAGCTATCCAACGGAATAAAGCTAATTGTCGTTCGAATTATTAAAAAAATTCCAAGAATGAGTGCTCCTTTAAAGTTTTTATTGATTTACAAGCATATGAAGTAATTGTTAATCCTGAGATTATTACAAGAGTAATTTGATCTGCTGGATATCATGGTAGAGTATCCAGGAAAAAATTCTTCGTAAGTGAAAACAATAGAAAACTCAGACGGGCTTTCGCAAAATCCAACATGAATAAAAATTCTAATTACTGGAATAAAGTTATGTTTGCTGATGAGAGTAAATTCGATACATTTGGTTCTGAAGACAGAATACTGGTGTGGAGGAAAGCGAGGGAAGAATTTCATCAACAGAATTTGGTGCCAACAGTAGGAGGAGGAGTTATGGTATGGGAGTGTATGTCGCGTCTGTTGGAGTTGGTAATATTGTTTTTATTGACAGTAAAATGGATCAGTACCAGTATATTGACATAATGTATTGACTAGAGTAAAATTTGAAATCTTCAGCCAGAAAATTGAACCTTCATAATGATTTTAAATCCTACTAAGACAATGACTCCAAGCACACTGCTTTGAATGTTAGACTTTGGCTGCTGTATAACTGTCCTGAAATAATAAAAACACCACCATAATCTCCGGACTTAAATCCCCTAGGGAATATTTAGCAATAATTGGAATCAATAATTCGCTAACACACCATTTCTTCAAAATAACAATTAAAATCGGTGGTTCAAGAAGAATAAGGTAAAATCACTCCAGAATTCAAAAAATATTAGTCAAATCAATCCTAAGGAGATTGAATCATGTTTTTTAAAAAAGGAAATCCAAGAAAATATTGAAATCTCTTTTAAAAAGTAAAATTTTTGGATAAAAATTTGATGGAAAAGTAAGAATCCCATAACTTATGTTAGACATTTTTGCTCCATTCTAATCAACTGTATTTTTCAGTTAATACTTTAATATTTTGACACAATGTATGTTACGTAATAATTGTTACTAAAATTAAATATGAAACACACCTACAAAAATTTTGTCCATGTATTTTTAATTATTTTATTACAGTTTCCATTTGTAAAGTTCAAAGCACAAGTGTCCAGTCACTTTTGTGAGACATTGCACATATTTAGAAAATAGCACATCAAAAGCCACATTATTTTGCGTAATAGTATAAAATTAATATTAGTAGTACTGACAAATAGCTATAATTTCCAAGAACATATATTTATTTTTGAATAATTTCTCACACTAAATATGAAATTAATTTACATACTAAGCTTATAAATTATGCTAATTTAAGGAAGTATGATTAATTTAATTATATTATGGGTCAGTGATCTGGTTAGTTAGGGTGTCATTCTCATAATCAAAAGATAGTGAGTTCTAAACCCGACCCGATCGAATGTCCGTCAAGTTTGCTGATAGCTGCTAACCACATAAAAGAAGTCATAGTTATAATGTCTTTCAAATGAAATGATATCTTTGGGGATGGTATACCAAATATCACCAGGAAATGGTATGGAAGTTTCACCGGGAAATGGTATGACATCCTAACATATTAAGAGAAACTTAATTGTCATGTGGTATTTGATGAAATACAAGTATATTTAAAAAATTTTGAAGACTAACAATTCCTTTTACAAGGTAAACTAATAGAATAGCACATCAAAATAATTATATATTTATATACTTCCTTTTACAAAATATTTTAAGAGAGAAACTAGTACGTACTTTTGATGATCTCTTGCAATTTATTTCAAGATGAAAATAAAATTTATGTAAGACTGAAGAAAATCTAAAAATTCACCTCAGGTACCTCGAAAGATGCAAATAAAAGATATTGTAGAAAAATACACTAACAATGGTATGTTCTCTAATGACAAAACTTGAATTTATTTTTGTGATCCTGAAGCAAAGTAATAATTGATTGTATAAACATACCCAGGTGACTCGCAGCGGACGAAAATTATTTTTCGAGAAATAATTCTGGAAAACTTGTGAAATTTATCTTTATTGGAATAGTTTTGGCACAGATTTCATACAATCTAGGATGCCAAATTTAGAATTTGGTGATTTTTTGGCGGATTTTCTTGTTAACTGGCAATTTGGATTTTATCATGTTATAGACATGGAGACCTATAAGAATTAAGCAGACACTTCTATTTTGATAATCCTAGAAGTTACGTCATCGAACGTGTCACAATACGTCATCTTAGCAACATTTCTTCATCGCCAAGGAAATGCAGAATTTGGCATCCTGGATTATACGGCATCTCTGTACCGTCATTTTTTAAAGATTCCTTATAGCAGTCTATATTATTTAATATAAAAATATTTGTTTTTTAGAGGTAATGTGAGAATGAAAAAATTCAAACTGTCACATCATTCTGTAACACGACATCATCTCACTCAGTTATTCTAAGTCTAGATAATTTCAAGTGTGAAAAATTAAAGTGAATATTTATTATTGACCCCTATTTATTGAATTTAATGTTTCATAAAAATAAAAAATGGTGAACATTTTCGCAATCCCGAAAGAGAGAATAAATCTTATAAATAACATGTTTCTGCAATATCATTTTTTGAGTAGCATAGCTCTTTTAATAATTGCCTGCTTGAATGAACTAAAATTATATAAATATTGTAAGACAATGTATTTTCTGTGAAATGCAATAAAACAATTTATTATTAGAAATTTCTTTTAGTGTTAGAAATTATTAGAAACCAAAGCTTAGAAAAGACAGCCTAAGGGTTAAGTTGCTATAAAAAGTTTAGAAATTAGTATTCTTAATGTTAAGAAACAAGAAATTCATAGTCATTCTAAGTGTAGATAAATTTAATAAAACACTGATGAGAAATCATTCAGCTGATTTATGACGCGTCTATAACTTTAACTTCATATCTTCATAACTTTAACTGCCATCTGCACACCTCAAATTATTGACATGATTTTTACGTTTAGGAAGCTAATGAAAATCTTGGCTCTAAATTACTCAATTTGTAGACAGAGAAAACTCTTCGCATTTTTGATGAACAGTGTGATGCAGTCTTGAATATTGGGATAATAGAGGCTCGCATATAGTTTTATTAGGTTTTTAATAAACCTGAATGTAATGACTGAATTCATGCTAATAAAATTAAAAATTAAGAACTTAAAATTATGATACGACAGAATTTGCAACATCTTCTTTTTAAAATGTGACCCAGAATGTATATAAAACAAAGTTGTTCTGATATATATATATTGAATTCCTTCTTTTTGTTCAGATTACGGTGATTGAAAATTTGCTTGAAGGTCTTTTACTATAACACAATAATAGCACTTTTACAGCACATAACATTGAAAAACATTTATCGCAACAAAATGAAATTTTTTACTTTGTCTCAAAACGACAACACTAATAAGTGGTTATAATATTTTCAGTATATTGTCTCATGAATCTTATATGTATATATATATATATATATATATATATATATATATATATATATATATATATATATATATATATATATATATATATATATATATATATATATATATATATATATATATATATATACATATATATATATATATATATACATATATATATATATATACATATATATATATACATATATATATATATATACATATATACACTCACACACACACACACACACACATATATATATGTATATATGTATATATAAGTCTCTAAAATAATTAAATAATTTATTAAGAAATTACTAATTTTAAGCAGCTCGATTGCCGATTGAAAATTTATATAGCTAGAACTCGAAAAAAGTTGGTCATGAAGACATTGTTGTGCCTGATTTTTCTGCGTCAGTTATTTCTATCAATTGGAATGACAAAATTCTGTAAATAATTTATAAATTTGCGTTAAATGTCATTATCAATTTAGCTGATACACTTTACTATAGAAGGTGGCCTGATTAGTTAGGGCGTCGTTTTTATTATCAGATGGTAGTGAGTTTGAATCCCGGCTTAACCAAAAATCCATCGTGTTCACTAATAGCGGTTGGGGCATGTTAAATTTGGGCATGGTTCCAATGACCTCCAAGTGAAATGATACATTTGGAGTGGCAGGCTAAGTACTTGGGGTCTTTTGCTTGGTTCTTGTTTCTAATTCACGAAGACTCAACCCGGTTGCTTCTATCTGACTGGGGTAGAGCCCAACTCAGGGCTAGGTACAGGAAAGCATGGTATTGTAATAACAACACTTTTCTATAAAACTCTACTCATCACCCATTGAAGAACATTACTAGGTAAATATGTTTAACGTGTATAGGCCCTCTCAACATTAAGACTTCGTAGAGGCTCAAGTATTAATTATGCTAACCTCCGAAAATGAGAATGGTGTCTTTATTTGCCGAGTAACTATGGTCATTTTTATTCTGTCTTTCAGAGAACTCTGGAAATATCGTAATTATTATACATATCATTAAATGTAAAATGCTGAACTGTTGAAAAATTGAAAGAAGATCCTAAACATTCTTGTACAGGCAAGTTTCATGGAAACCTATAATAATAATACAAATGCATTACCAGTACGTTAGAAAAATATACAACCATTTCATGGCTAATAAATTTTAGGCAGTTTATATGTCTTTCACTTAACCCAATTTCTTTTGTGCATGAAGGGCATATTTTATGACATGAAATACTGATATCACTCATTCGTCTGTGAGGTGCCTTACCAATCTAATAATTATGTTTCATTTGCTCAGAATACTTCATCAGGGCATTATCAAAGCATATTTCTTTTCAATAATGTTTTAGATTAATGAATTAATCATGGAATGAATAAAGGACGGCGAAAATTCAATGAATTCATTCTCTGGGAAACGATGAACAGAAAAGAAAAATGCCCGGAACCGGACCACGTATCGCCGGGAGTCTAGGCGTGGGGGTCTAAAAGAGAGCGAGAGAAAAGGGCGCGTGCCAGGACGGCCGCTCGATAAGCCCCCCTTTGGAATGGGTCACGGCTGAGTGGGCGCGTCGTGTCCATCTCTGCCACTTCATGCCCCGATGCATTCCCTGCCTCTTGTTTCTTCTATTTCTAGCAGGCTAAATGAATTCACGCACCAAGAGATTTATTGAGAATCCAGTTAAATGTAACAAGTTAGTTTCCTGCCGCTGCTGTGCAATAACTTCTACCAGGAGAGGGATTTTTAAGGAAAATTGAGGGTTTGGACAGTCGGCAAGACGGGAGGAAGATTTTGTTTACCCTAAAGACTCCAATTCTTCATGAAATAAGATTTTCAACCAGTTTAAAGTGATAACAGACTTTTGAATAGCTTTTTAATTAATTCGATTCTGCATGCTATGTTTCATGCAAATTAGGCTGTATCTATTTGCAACAGTTTGAAGGAAAAATCCTTAGAAGATACTGGTAAATTTTAATCACGATTAATCCAAGTAGAGCAGGTAGCAAAGATTTGTACATATCTTTTGGATTTGAAATTCAGATCCACTATTAAAAACTTGAAATTGAAGTAAGTCACCACGCCTACAGAAATTTTAAAAAAAAGTTTTTTCTTTGGGATTTCCATTGGACATGGAAATAAATCGACATGAACCAACTAATTTGCTTGACAGAAAGATGATTTCGAAATTGAAATAAGACACCACGCCACGAAATGTCTGTAAATTTGGCTAATTTTGAACAACAGAAGTTGGATATTTAATAGGATGAAAAGAATTGTTTTGCTACTGATCAGTGCTATAAAACATTTAAACATCTCCTGCATACTGGTTTTTTGCGAAAAGAATGTTCATCCATATCTGACAGTAGACCCTGTTTGGAAGGTAGGTTTTTGTATCGCTCAACGGTCATTCTTTGCTCACGAGGGCTAATTTTATTGATACCTGTGCTTTAAAATGGATTCTAAACCTCTACAAACACCCAAGACCTAGGTGGGATTTGAACACACAAACAGTTGAACAGAAAGCAAGAGTGTTAACCATTCAGCTTGTAATGAAGGATGTATGTTTTAAAAGAATAAGAAAAATCTTCGCTTCGCCCACCTTTCAAATATGCATTGAATGATAAGAAGAACGAAATCTTCATCTTCAATAATAAACCAATCCCTTCATCCATGCTATGACTTTCCATTCCGAAAGGAAAGATTTTATTGATATGGTTATTATATTTTGACACATTACATACAACTGTAAAATTAGGTATTTCAGAACTTTTCAAAGACTTTTCCCTTTTCAACACTTGATAATGAGCCAGTATTTGTGAAATAAAAATCTTTCGAAAAGCAAAGCACAATATTTGTTTCGAAAATAAATACAAATTGTTTTGCTATGTTATTAAGACTAAACTATCAATGAAACTCAAAAAATGAAATAATTGGTGAAGAATTATTTTTATTGTCATAAAAATTGCTTTAATCACTCAGATGATTTTTGAATTTTATATATGGATTTTTTTTTTAAATTTTCTCAACAGAAGAATAACATAAAAATGTAAAAAGAAAAATTATTCATATATAATTTAAGATATATAATATATTAGTTTATGAATTAAAGTAACCAATGGAGACTATTATGCAAAATCAAATTCTTATTTAGAAAAGGAATCAGTACGATGATCATGCAAAATGACGTCAATTTTTAATCAAAAAGCTTTATTTACTTATTTATTGAGATAAGTTTAACATATTTGTGTTTTAAAATACTTCTGCTCAATTGAATCTGCCTCAGCAAAAAAATTTATTGAACCTATTAGCAGAAATAATAACTATTGTGTGAAAATATAATAAATAATATTACTAATATATCCGTGCATTAACTGAAGAACTACAGAATCTCACTAAATTTAATAAATGCAGTAGTAAAATGGTAGTATTATAAATGGTGCAGTAGATTCTTTATTCACTTTACTTGCATAACATTCATAACAAAAACATGCTTGAAAAAAGACACTTATAATGATAGAAATTCTAATTTTTCATAAATATAATTAAAAACATTAATTAATGAACGAGTTTTAAAAAGAAAAATTAAACAAGATTTTATCTCATCATAAATTATTTGAAGTAATGAAACGAGGTGTTGTGGCTAAGGGTATTTAATGGCGTAAAATAAATCATGCCAAGCTGATTTTTTGTCAAAAGGTTGCCAAAAACTCAATCAAGCAAATAATTCCTCTTGAATACAGGATGTGACATTGTTAAGTCATTGTTTTTTAAATGATGAATTTTAAGCTAATTGGCGAGAAGATTTGTACATGAATGTTCATGAAAGTTACATTTTAAAAATAGGCAATTTACATAAAAGAGGAAAAGTTAATTTTCAAATCATGTTTCTTATTTTCGATAGTTATTATTTTTAAATTATTTCTTTGAATATTTTGTATTACTTGATCAAACATTTTCAGCAAAAATTACATAAAATACTTTTTTAAATATTGCCAAAAATAAAAATTCCTGGCTGCATGAGCTACAGGGGTATAATGAGTTAAAAAAAATATTAGTCTAAAAGGCTTTAGCTATTGAAGTCAGATATATTTTCAAAGAATAATTGAAACTGAATTTTCATTTAATAATTTGCCAGAATAAAAAAATGTTCGATACAAAACCAAAACTAAGAAAAAAATTTTCTGCAACGAATTTTTATTTTATTTTAAATAATGGAGAAAGTATTTTCAAATTCTTCAATGATTATAAAGATAAGATAAACGTTTCATGATTAAATAGAGAATTTACTATAAAAAAGATATTCTATCATATTTTTCAGGGCATTACATTTATGAATTTAAAAGTGTACTTCGATATTTTTGGGCTAAACATTCGTAGTAAATGAAATCCATCATTCATTCAAAATGTTTATAGTAGAGTTCCATTCTTTTTTCTTAAAAAATCCTATCACTCTAAAAACCCATTTTATTAAACCTCAATTATTACAATTAATAATGGTTTTAATTAATATAAGGACCAAATACTCATAGCTATCCCTAGTCTGGATAATATTTAAGTCATGAATTTGCCTTTACTATTTGAAATATGCTGAAGTGTATTCTATAGTTAATAATACATTTTTAATTTACAGTTATTTAAAAGCAAACTTCGTATTAAATGACTGTTGATTATTCTAATTAATAGATTTTAAAGCTCTGAAAAAATTATTATTTTCAGATAAAACTTGATTTAGTAAGCATAATTGTTAAAGTCAGTATTTGACTAAACATCACTAAGCATTTTATGCATATTAAATTTCACTGGGTGTAAATTTTAAGACTACACTGACTTCAGTTTTAATAAATTACTTCATACAATATTATATTAGAAATATATATTCCTCATTATGTTGTTGTTGGTGTCTTGTGCCACTTAAGTTTAGCACGCGAATCCACTTTTCCAAATGAGCCGTAATTCGGAGTAGAGTCCGACTACCTCAGTATATGCATGCAACAGGTACCCGTTGATAGGAGAGGCAACCATTCACAATCCATTCATACAAGGGAAGGACCAAGACAAGAGAGAGAGAGAGAAAGAAAGTGCATTCATACCAAAACGAGATTCGAACTCAGAAGCTCCCTATCCGCAGTCAGTTTCGCTGACTGATACATATATAGGTGGGTCCGCTATTACTCCTTATAATCAGCAATTTTGTTTATTTCTTTTCATTCTCAGAAACTGTTTGTGTTTTATTTCTGATAGATATATTTCAAAGTTGTTATGAAATTAATAATTTTGCAATTAAAATTGTAAACTATTTTAAGAAGATACAAAAGCTAATTGAGAGCAATGAAAAGACCAAGGTAAAAAAACATGTTTCTATTACACCATTTTCTTTGCTTTGTATTTACTTTTATATTTCCTTCATTTAATTATCAGAATAATATATATATATAATGTAAGCTTTTGAACTATGTAGCTTACGAAAAAATGACGAAAATTATAAGAAAAATGAAAAAATTACAAAATCCTATATTATACATAATACTCTAATAAACAAACACAAAAAATAAAAAGGACACGATACAAATATAATTGTATTTAACAAACAAAATAACATAAAACTCTCATTGAAAGTGGAATGAAATAGAATGACAGGATTACATCAAAATATGGTGTTCTGTATGCGTCCAGCACGCAAAAAGAAAATATTTAATTACAACACACAATATCAGTTTTTGACAAGATAATTCAGATCAATAAAAATACATTTTTGTGTAGTGAAACCATTTGTTGAGAAGAAAAGCTGTTATCCTCCTCTGAGCATTTATTCTAATAAGACTTAATTTAAATTTTATTAAGTAACATTACAGAACTCATTATTTTGATAGTTTTTCAAATGGTTTCTATAAAAAATAATTGGTATTATGCAGGTTTGGCAAATTTTAAATATTTGTGCAACATTAGAAATATTAATCTATAAAATTACCAAAGCAAATTTCTTTGCAAAATGGAAAGCATTGTTGTCAGTTGGAGTCAGCAAAATAATTAATGTCATATGAGTTCTTCAGAAAGGCATGGAAGTAGCATCGTCCTGATTTGACTGCTTCCCCAAAACAAACAATAGACAACCGAATAACAATTAAAATTCTCGAATCAACAATAAGTAACTTCTTGAACTAACGGCATTGTTCTGTAAGGAACAAAATTAGTTTGTTTCCCTCTTAAATGGATAAATTAGCATTTATCTTCTTTTAAAAGAAGACCAATATTTGAAGAGGTCATCGAATTCTTTGGGAAAATTCCAAAATTACCCCTTTCCCTTGTTGATTATACCGTTACGTACTCTATCGATTGATTGTATTCATAAACTAAGCACTGATATGTATGTAAATTGATAGCCGCCACATTTAAAAATGTCTACTATATTATGCGATTAGTTTATATATATATATATACACTACTAGCCATTAAAATTGCTACACAAAGAAGGCGACATGCTACAGATGTGAAATTTATACGAAAGGAAGAAGGGGCTGTGATATGCAAATGATTAACTTTTCAGCGCATTCAGACAAAGCAGGCGCCAGTAGCGATACTTACATTGTGTTTAAATGAGGAAATTGTTCAACCGGTTCCTCATACACAAATTGCGTTTGAACGTTTTTGCCTGGGGAAAAGTTGTTGTGATGCCTCGTGTAATAAGGAGAAATGCGTACCAGCACGTTTCTGACTTTGATAAAGGTCGAATTGTAGCGTACTGGGATTGTGGTTTATCTTATCGCAGTATTGCTGCTCGCGTCGGTCGAGATCCAATGACTGTTAGCAGAATAGGGAATCGATGGGTTCAGGACGGTAATACGGAACGCCATGCGGGATCTCAACGGCCACCTATCACTAGCAGCCGAGAAGACAGGCATAATATCCGCATGGCCGTAATGGATCGTGCAACCACGTCACGAGCCGTGAGTCAAGAAACGGTGTCGTTTGGAAGACAACAAGTGTCTGCACGAACAGTTCGACGACGTTTGCAGCAGCATGGACTCTCAGCTCGGAGACCATAGCTGAGGCTTCCCTTGACGCTGCGTCATAGACAAGAGCACCTTCAATGATGTGATCACGGATGGCGAAACGTTCCAGGTTCAGTGTACAGCATCATGATGGTCGCATCCGTGTTTGGCGGCATCGCGGTGAACGCACATTGGCAACGTGCATTCGTCATCGTCATACTGGCCCATCACCTGTCGTGATGTTATGGGGTGCCATTGGATACATGTCTCGGTCACTTCTTGTTCGCATTGACGGTGCTTTGAACAGTGCGTGCTACATTTCTGGTGTGTTACGACCCGTGGCTCTACCCTTTATTCGAAACCTGCGAAACCCTACGTTTGAGCAGGATAATGTCCGACCGCATGTTGCCGGTATTGTACGGACCTTCCTTGATACGGAGCATGTTCGGCTGTTGCCCTGGCCAGCATGTTCTCCAGATCTTTCACCAATAGGAAACGTTTGGTCAATGGTTGCGAGCGACTGGCTCGTCACCAAACGCCAGTCACTACGGTTGATGAACTGTGGCATCGTGTTGAAGCTGCATGGGCATCTGTACCTGTACATGCAATCCAATCTCTGTTTGACTCAATGCCCAGGCGTATAACTGCTGTTATTACTACCAGAGGTGGTTGTTCTGGGTACTGATTTCTCAGGATCTATCCAGCCAAATTTTTTGAAAATTTAATCACTTGTTATATATTTCTTGTATAATATATTTGTCCAATAAATATCATTTTGTTATCTGCATTTTTTCCTGGTGTAGCAATTTTAAAGGCCAGTAGTGTATATATATATATATATATATATATATATATATATATATATATATATATATATATATATATATATATATATATATATAATGGGAAATACTTTGCAGAAAATAGTAAAAGCTTAATCAGAGGCCAATGAAGTGAACAAAAACAAATTTAAGTATGTTGTGGGTGTGGGAGGGGGAGGTGCCGGGTTTGAATCTCGGTTCGGGCATAGATGTTAGTCTGATTATCTGTTCTGTCCTTTTTCTTGTAATGATGTATGAATGTGGCCACCCTATAAACGGTTTTTGTAGTGGTATGTTGTGGGCCTCCGTGACATGGTTCACAAGTGCCGCTGGTTAACGACAAATGAGTAGAAGTTGTTATGGCATAGGGTTCGTCACCCAAGTGCCCGCCGTTGGGAAAAAAATATTGTGTGTGTGTGTTTGCACATTATCATGCTTAAGTACGATTGTGTGTATTTAGTGATTTTAAATTGAATTAAGCTATGCTAGTAATCAGGTTGTTATAGTAGTTAATTCTTGTTTATAAGAATTATTCAAATTTCATAAAACTGTATCAGACTTTTTAAGTCTGTTATAGTTTTATGTGATTTGAATCTATTACATAAATTTTAAAACAACTAATACAAGTAGAATTCTTCTCCAATATGTATCAAAATTAATTTAAAGATTTATTTAACCAGTTCTATCACTTAACTGATAACTATTTGTACGTGCCGACCGATAGCTAAGTGGTTAGTGCTCCTGACTGCTGAGCTGTGGAACCACTATTTGAATCCCGTTTCGGGCATGGATATTACTGTCTTTCTGTGTTCCTCTGTCCTTTTTTCTGAGATGATGTATGAATGTGGCTCACCCTATAAACGGGTTTGTTTGGTTATGGCATGGGTAATGCTACTCGCCTCCATGACTTGGTTTACAGGTGCCCACTGGGTAAACGACAAATGAGTACCAGTTTCCGGCCTTGTTATGGTAAAGGATTAGTGTCCTATTGTCTACTGTTGTTAAAAAATTATTTACAAATATTATTTATACTTAGTTATGTATTTGCAATGAAGTAACAGAAATCAAATTTTCAAATCTAAATTTAATGAATAGAACAAATTTAGTAATTGCTTGGAAATTTTATGTAAGGCATTTCTAAAATTATTTCTGTGCTCTATTTTTTAACGAAGGTTTAATTTGATCATCATATTATTTATTCTTAGAAAAAAAAGGTAATTTGCATTTGATGATTCTTTTGCATCTGCTATGATATGAAAAATAACCAGAAAGCATGTATACTATATTAAGTTTATAATATCCTTATCAAAATTTCTTTTGTTTAACTAGTTTACAAAATTTTTATAACATTTTTTTTGACAAAATCTCTGATGAAATATAAATTTGGTTTTTGTATTATACTTTTTCTCTCTTTTAGAAAGGATTTAAATTTTACGAATATTTGATTGAACGAATATTTCACGAATATTGATTAAAAATTATTAAAAAATTTTATCTTCTATATTATTTTAGAATATTTGTATCAGATTGTTGATATAATATTTAAAATTATTTTGTAAGATGTTTTAAAAATATATTTATATTGATATTAAGAATATTCAATCAGTAGTTATCAATACTTTACAGGCTTTAAACTAGGGCATGTCAGGATATCATTTTTCTTTAATGATTGATATATTTTCTTGTAAGCGCATGATCATTTTATAATGCCTGATCTTATATTCTTCACGTTCATATCTATCTCTAATCATACATATCAACTATTTATCATCATTCATCGAATTTTAACTCGAAGGCAAGTTGTCGCCTAAGTGTTCAGGAGTCAGATATTTCAGTGATCTCATGCTCGTCTGCTCTATCGTCGTGTTGTGAACGAGATAAAAAAAAAAAAGAAGCAGCAAATGTTTTGGGGACTAAGTTCGTCTTTTCTTTTCCTCTCACTTCTTTTTTCGCACTTACAGATATATAAATGACACTGCAGCTGATTCGCAGGCGTGACATTCAACTTCGAGGAGTGATCAATCCTCCTTCAGCCCCTACTCCAGTGCAACCTGTAGAGGGAGAGACGAATGAAAAAAGCAAATAAATAAAGGAAAAACGCCAATGGAACTTATTGATCATCGAAGAGCAGCAGTCGGGCCTTCTGCCAGAAGTCTTGTATGAGCATCAGGGGTGGGAAGAGCAGCCTGCGGGGGTGGAGGGATATTTTCTTGATGACTTCTCGCTTCTGTGGCTCAAATTGACTAACGGTTCTCTGCCTTTTTCTCTCACTCCGATTCTTGTGTATCGGTATTGCATTACTGCGGAAGAAGACGAGTGAGGCATTAATGTTATTATGTAAGCAACCCGATGTTCGGTGCGCAGTCTGGAGTGGAGGGCGGGTGGTGAGACATCGCCTAATTCCTCAAGCAGCCAGAGAAAGGAAGCTCCCTCAACAGATAGAAATATTTGTATCCGTCTAGGAAATATTCGTAATTCAGTCGATAGGCAACAATGTGATTGGGAAACTTTCTGGATCATAAGTTAGCCGCCTCTCTCTCTCGCTGCGCGGCAAGTTTACGAAGTCATGCTCAGAATGTGAAAAGGGAACTAACTATTATTTTCTGATAACTGTAGCAGTTTAACTATCTTTAATTACAGATAACTGTCTGTAGATGATGAATGGTTCTCTATGCTTTCATTTTTTTTTCAATGTTACTTAACGCATTTAACTCATCTCACAGCTCCGATAAAATAAAAAATGAATCCATGTTTTTCTTCTTTTCTCTATATTAAGTATGGGATTTATTCATTTTTCATTTACTTCTGAAAGAAATAAAGAATTGTGCAAATGTGAAATCATTTTATTTTCTGCAGTTGTGATTTGTATAGCCAACATGTTTTTTATACATTTTTTGGGATTTTTTTGTAGTTTTTTCTCACCTTTGTGTTCGGATTTTTTGTCACATGCTTTGCGATCACTCCTTAACAAAAAATGTAATTATGGTCCAGTCATGATAAAAAAATTGCAGATATGAAGGATATACATAAAAAATTAATAAATTTCAAATAGTTGAAGAATTTATTTCAATCCCCTCCTAATGTGTTGCGGAAGGCAAATAAGAATTTATGAACTAATTTTTTTGAGGCAAGCTATAACATCGTGTGAAATAGATACATAAATGCTCTGGATGAGATTTTCTGTATTATAGAGTTAAATTATAACATTTCCAGATGATGGCATTGACTTATCCATTTCATCTGAAATGCTCTCTACTTTACGTAAAAAAGATTAAAATAGCTTGTTGTGTTTGGTTTCATTTGATTTGATTTAATTGGTGTAAGATGCTTAGAAGGTATAAACTGCGCTGAAACTAAGTATTCTATGATAAAATTAAGTGCTTGGTAAAATCATTGATTAAAAATAATTGAGAATGTTGAGATAAATAATTCAGAAGTATTCAAAGAATTTAATGAAATCTGTAGGGAAAAACTCCAGGGTCTTTCCGAGTACCATAACAGTTTTATGAAATTAATAAAGTGCTCTGGAGTCGGTTTTGTTAAATAGTTTTTTGTGTTTTTCTTTCTTACCTATTGAAACGATCTGAGAAGTAAAAGAGAGAGCCCATTTCTATTTCAAGAGCACTCATTAGTCACATGACCAAATTGAGCTCATTTTCCACTTATAGAATCTGTATTTCAACATACCTGTTGAGGATGACCATATCTGTGATATTTATACCACCTAAGAGGGTTAGGAATGTATGGATGATGTTTAGAATTTATGCAATTTGCTTTTATGGAATTTGGTCATAATGGTGTCAGAAAAATTCAGACAACATGTTGAGTGGGAATAAATATACCGTCACGTCGAATGTTTATATGACGTACAGCAAAAATTCCTTGAACATGAAGTTCTTCTAAAAATTCTGCTTCTGTAACATTTATGCCGTTTGGGTAAGAGAAAGCACTATTTGATTCCTAAAACTGGCTACTGACCTTAAATATTTCAGACTCGGCCCTTACCAGGATGATAGCCATTACCTGTGCCCTGGGAATCACTCTCGGAAAAATTAATGATCACTTTTAATCCCAAGTCAAGGATGTGACTCTTTCATTTGATCCCTAGCAGACTAACTAAACGTAGCAAGTTTCCAGCAAATTAATACACTGGTGACAATACGTCGAAAGACTTGGCATGCAAGGCCAACATGTGAAGAATTTAACTGTCCATGAGAAGCAGGAAGCAAATAGAACCGCTGCAGCTACTTACGGAGAGCAGCTTTGTTTCCCTTCGAGTTATGGAAAGGATTTGAAGGAAAAGAGAAGAAAACAGAAACAAATACAGATCCTTGGATCCTCGAGATTGGGACACCCGTATTCACCTAAAGAAAGTGAGCAGCAAAAGGACAGCTGTTCTTGGAAAACTTAAAGGAGATTTATAGCAAATAATATCTGGACTTTACATTGAAAAATGTATAGAAAAATAAAATTTTATTGAAAATTAAGTGGATGATACCACAAAAAGGTTAAGTACCGATGACAAAATGGCGTGTTCATAATTTTCTGCTATAAAAAGGGCAAATGTTATTAAAAAAGTGTTGCCGGCAGTTAAAGAAGATCATAATACCCTGAATAAAAGTATTTTTAAGTATATACTTAGATTGCTTAATAAAGATATGGTGCGTAATGTTCTTAAAGACGTCTGTGGCTGTCGTGCAGACATAATTGAAAAGGAAACAGTCATAAGTCTCTCAAAACTTGAAGCGTAAATTTCTTATTGTAGCAGAGTTTCAAGTTGATCGAACTCATCTGACCGTCATCAAGTCATATTGTTATGTTGCATTGAGCCTAGCATAATAATAATGTGACTTGATGGTGTACTGGCGTCAAATGTAAATGACGTAGTAATCGTTATATGCGTTAATTTCATGGCTTTAACTATTCACTGATTGTTTTTGTGGATAATTTTTTTAATGATTAAGCATGCAATATCTGCAATGACAATTATTTTATTTTTTTGGTTTGGTCTTTGGTTACCCGTTGTTATAATGATCATTGCAATTTGCTTTTGTAAACCAATATTTGTCAGCTTTGTCAAATCGTATATCACTGCTTCAGTCCATATGTGTATCAATTGTTCTGTTCATACAATCTGGCATTTTTAATCTGATTACACGAGCTCTATGGTAATTAGCATGAATCTTTCGACAACGATGTTCGTAAGATGATCATAGTCGAAAAATGCAGTTGAAATTTTGTTTCTAACATAGTAAATTGCCATATAGAGCTTAGTTAATTGCACTTTTAGAATGAGTTGGATTGTTTAAAATCATACAACTTCAATATTTTGGCCCAAGCTTTATTATGGTTTTCATTTAAAATATTATATTAATGGGCTAAATTTTTTGTTTTTAAGAATATAATCGTTTTTATCTGCTAAAATTATTTTTAAACTGTATTTTATTATTTGGTGAGATTTTGTATATTTTTTTACTTAAACTGTGGAATAATTAGTGGAGGGAATTATGTATTACTTGATCAACTTTTAGCATGAAAAGAGTAACAATAATTACTGATAAATATAAATAAAAAACTATGAATCAGCAGGAAAGAAAAGAACCTAAATTAACATTAAATAAAATGCCAATTTTTAAATATTAGTATGTATTAACTAATTCATTCATAATTTTGCCTTAATTTAAGATTATTTTTTGACGAAAAGCATTGAGATGCGAAAATACCCATTGATTCAAGATTAAGGATATATTTATTCTCACTATTTTTCACCAATATTACAGATCATTCTTAACAAGTTGTAATTAGACGTGATAATTAAATAGGTGTTTTCAATCAATCATTGACGAAATTCATACTTCTGAAAAAACGAAATTCATTTTTCTGAAAAAAAACCAAAGACTAATAAAAATTGTCACGAGCTGATAAACTGAGGGAAGTTCTCTTTTCAATGTAAAAGGGAATTTACAACAATATTAGGATTGCAAGTTATCTACAAATATTTTTTTGTTGCTATCTGAGAATTAAAATAAACAAAACATGATATTAAAACTGACAGAATATTGTGCTATAAAAACTTTCAAATTAATGATTTTATAATAAAATAATTAATAAGTTTGATAATTTTGATTATATGTAATAAATTATATTTTATGTGAGCCTATAATTAATTTGTAAGCATTTGAGTTGCGCGAATATAAAATAACTGAAATGTAAGTGTGAAAAACTTCTTAAGATTCTCTCAAACTCCACTTTGATCAATCTGAAATTTCATTTCAACAAAAGGCAATGTTTATAACAGGTAAAAGTGAATAAAGCAAAGATTCAAGCATGGGAGAGTTCATAGTAGAATGGGGGGTGGAATATTATCGGGTGTTGATATGATGAGCAGAAATAATCATTAAAATCAAATCTCGACATACTCACTTAATTAGATGTCAGGTAAGTGTCAGCGTATTTTAGCTTTTCCGTAATTAAAAAATCGTTGAATATCATTAGAAGGAAATCATTATCGAGTGTCATTAGTCTAGGACGGAGCCGTCCTAGCTTGTCCGCAGAAGATACGACCCGATGCTTTAGCCAATAAGTAATTACTTTAATCAACGAAGATGACGTCCGGAGGTTCAAGCACATATTTTTTTTTAAACCTCGAACCCCGATGTCATTTCCTTACTATCACACAATTCGACGAGATTATTTTCTTCTTGCTAAATTTAATAGTCTTGTTATATTACTTGCTGTGTTTTGGGAGGTAATAATAAGTGGATGTAGATGTTGATTTATTTGGTCAATTTAATGCAAATTGTCTAGTGCTTTGGAAGTAACGAGAATTTTATGCTTGCAATTAGTTAAATATGAGGAAAAAATGAGAAAATTATGGTATTTTATAGTCTTTGAATATGACAAAATAATTTCAAGGAATTTTTCTATAAAAATACAGGAATTGGCGTAAAAAATATGGTCAGATGTAATAACATAGTTATAATCTGCACCATATAATTTATATTTTAAAATTGATGCTGGCTTATCAATCCGGGAATTGATAAGAAATCATTATGTTTTCTCACTTTTATATTTAAGGAGTATTTGATATATTTTTTTATAATCGCTTTTATTAATAGAGATTATGAAATCATGAGTTGCTTATGACATCGTCCTATTTTGCAGAAGGAAATTGTCCAGGATCAGAACTCATCGCAAATGTTCTCATTCTCTTCAACAGCTTTGAGATACTCAGTTCTTAAGTTGTTTTGCTGAATGTATAAAACTCCACTTAAGAACCGCTTAAGAATTTTCTTTCATTTGGATATTTCACACAGTTTTTATCTTGAGTGTTACAAATAATCCCCTAATTTTTCCCGCAAAACTGCATGCATTTTATATGTTAGAATGTTGTCTGGAGTTTATAAGGCTATTATTATTTGGAATTTTCATTAAATTGTAAATATCCACCACATTCATTTACCTCTTTTAGAAAAATTTGCCATGAAATACTGAATCCGAATTAAAACTCTTATAGTTACTGCATAAATTATGTTTGTTATAAGTTTAACAAAATAAATAAATGGAAACAAACTTTTCATTTGATAATTACATTTCTGGTACTAAATTTTTTTTAAAGATTTTTGATTATTGTTTGCTATTAAACATTAGTTTATTTTTCCTTAATTTTATTTTTCATCGAGATTGATAAAAGTTTTAAATTTTTCTTAGCTTAAAGAGACAGTTATTAAGTGTCAAGGGAAGATTATGTCACATAAGAAAATGAAACTACATTTTTAAGACCAACACTTCAAGATATAAAAATATAGTTATAATTTTTAGCAACATCAATTAAAAACGAAAGATTAAAATTGCACCTAAACTAAAATTAGTATTAGTATAAATTTTTATGCGCAAAAATTCTCCAAAATATTATAATATACAGGTAATTTGTGTTGACAAGATAAAATTTTGTTTATAGAAATCTATAATGTAATACCTGTTTTTTAAACAATCATGAGATAATATTGAATATTTAAACATATTTCATATAAAATTTTAAAAATTCTTAAATTTCATTCATAAAAATAACATTTTTATGTGAAACACATTTCTCTAGAAAATAATAAAGTTCTGAATAAATTATAAAAACACTATTAGGCATAGGTGACGCATAATCCATGATGCCAAATTCTGAGATTAGTGATTTTTTGGCGGATTTTCTTATGTATCTGGCAACCTCGTTTTTATTGCGTTACACATATAGAGATCTATAAGAATTATGCCAAAAATTCTAGTTTAGTAATCCTAGTACTTACGTCATCGTGCACGTGACATTACGTCATCTTGGCAACATTTCTTCGAAAAAAAATCAAGACAATTTCATTGCCAAAAAATTCAGATTTTGGAATCATGCATTATACGGCATCTGTGGCGCACTATTATAACGTTAATCTCTATAAGATTGAAGCAGCAATTGCAATTAAGAAAATAGTTTTTGTGTTAATATACTAAATTATACATTTGTATTTTGCATAACTTAGTATATTAGCACAAAAACATTACATATTTAAACTTATTAACTGTACAAATATGACTTATATCATCATTTCCATTTAATATCTAATTCTTTATTTATATATGAAAAATTATGAATAAAATTAATGCATACATACGTATAAAATTTAAATAAAACTTAACATTGTAATATAATTTAAAAGTTATTAAAGCCACATATTCGATTGAAAATTAATTCTGACCTCATGGAACATTTAGCTTGCTTTGCATCAGTTTATTAATTGAATTATATTACAATTTTAAAAATTAAGTTGTATTTCTGGAACTTTAATCTGTCATTTTGTCTTTGTAATACAGTTATATATACACCAAATAGAATTTAAAAAATGTAAAAACAATTAAATTTTCCATTGTTTGCTCTACATTTCGCTCTAAACAGACTTTAAGCATTGCATTCTTAATTACAACAGACTGATTCTTTATAATAAAATACCTACTCTATAAAACATAAGGTAATTACTCTCACTTATTAAATAAACATAATTTCAAGAGGGCAAACACCAGCAAAGTATTAAAAAGCTTAAAAAAAATGACGCAGTTAACTCAAACACCATAAAATTATTAGAGTGATCCTGGATATTTACTTGTTATGAGTTGGTTCAAAAACAGACCTTAATATTTCACTCTTCCTATATTTAACGAGGGAAAAGTTTCCCTACGTTTCAAAGCTCATTTGAACCAGACGAAAGGGACTCCTAAATTGAAAACCGTGTTTATTATGCGCATAATTCTACCTCCATTATATTTATTATTATGGCTACCTATTTATATTCCCCTCTGTTGGGCAACAGTTGCCTGCCTATGGTACTGGGAAAAGGGGAAAAAAAGTCACCCACCCAGCGGTTCTTTAATATTTTTCTAATTGCCCGCCAAGAAAGTCTCAAAGTGTTCAACCATTTAAGTTGTAAATGCTATTTGAGGAGGAAGTTTCAGTTGGTATGCAAGGATCTTAAACTTTTTTTCCCCTTTTCAGTTTCGCAGGGCAGTTTAAGGTAAAGTAGTAATTACCAAGAAGTGAGAGGGACACAGGGAACTTTTTTCTTATTCATAAGGTTCGTATTCGTAGTAATTTGCAAGGTTATTCACCACGGTGTGTTAAATTTCTGTTCTTTTTTTTGTTTTTGCTGCTGCGGTTTGTTAGAACATTTTACCAAAAAGTGTCTCGAAATTTCAATTTTATTTTAAATCACGGAAGCCAGTTATTATATAGCCATTTGAAAGTCGTTTATTTATGGAACCCCCAACATATTGCGCTTTTTTAATAAGAATAAATAACTTTGATTTATGGACATCAAATTAAATAGCTTTCAGAAATAAGTCTTGAAGTTAGAGCTTTAAAGAAAATTACGGTTTATTTGAATTATATATTGATTGTTTAGTTCTTTTTCTCCTTGAGAAATTGTTTCATTTAAAATTGCTTTTATCAAAGCAAATGACTTTTGGTTTTTAAATTGAATTTAAAGGCACTTTAAGAACTCGATAATACGAAATTTATAAAAGAAAATAAATGAGCTTCTATAAGGAAATTTTAAATGAAAATCTACCAAAGCTTTCAAAATCTTGTAAAAGAAGCATTTATCGAATTTAATTCATGAAAAAATTAAAAAACAAAGATTAAGCAAAATTTAAAATGTAAATCAATAAAACTTATAAAAATTAATGAAGTGAAAAAATATATTAGAATAAAATTTATTTTCCCGCTTAAAAAATAAAAAAATGCTATAGAGATAAGATACTTAAGTATGAAAACAGCAAAATAAAAGTAGATTTCCTCGATTAAAAACAAGATCTCATCAATATACAAAATTTTGTTAATAAATTTGATATCTTCTCACAATTTTCTCGGTTATTTCATATTTTTTTATCTTCACAACATTTATAATCCTTTTTTGTATAATATAATCAACTTTAAAAATTATTCTTAAGATAAAATATATGATTTTTCTTTTTATAAGCAATTATAAGAAGCTTAATATTTTATTTAATTTTTGCTAAAAATAAATAATTTTATACAGCCTTTTTATTTAGGAATGGTGAATTAAGATTAACAATGCGTGTGAAAATCTGATGGTCCAAGCATTATATATATATATATATATATATATATATATATATATATATATATATATATATATATATATATATATATATATATATATATAAATTTTTATTTACGTGTGTCGTTTTAACAAATTAATTCAAATTTTGCATCCTGCGGCCACTGAAGAAAATGAAGTTCAGCAAACTGTAATAAGTTGTTTAATTATTGAAACACAAAAATAATTTCGTAAGCTACAATTCATTTCCACTAAAAGCATTAAATTTTCTCAACAAGAAAGTTCAGTAGGAAGCAATTTTATTAAAAATGTAAAAGTATAAAGTAAAATACTTTCGCAGGAGAAAAATGCATATCCTTTGAACGATTCTCATATCATATATTTTCGCCAGCTCTCTGATGAAAAATAATAAATTGTTAAAGTTGTACTTTGTAATAAGAAAAATTTTATGAAAATAAAATATGCTCGGTTGCATTGTGAATCTCTCGCTCTTTCTGTCTTTTTTTATATTCCTAATGATTTGAAAGAGTCACACATTTAAGTCTCTGGATATTTAGCTTATACAATTTTTTATATTACTTTGTATTTTTTGCAAGTAATGCCTTAATTGAATACTCAATGAACTCAAATGTTATATAGCTAATATTAGAAAATATTATTATACAAAAAAGTATTCAAATTTGAATTTACACGAAAGTTCAGGTATTATACTATTTTATATTTATATAAAAACCTATATATTATTATTCAAATAATGTTGAACATGGTTATCTAGTTCAGTTAAGATGTCACTTGTAACAAATTCAGAGTAATATAGAAAATTCTATAATAGACTAAAAAAGAGGCGTAAAAGTTTGAATCCTTCCTTTCATTAAATAATATTGATTTATCGGTTATTTTACTTACAGAACCTTTAAAAGAAATATTGCAGAAAATCATTATAGTTTACATTACAATATCTCCCACAAGCAATATTTTTCTCTCTCTCTGGTTTTTCTTCCCATTTTTCAAAAAAGGCAATTTTAAAATACCAACTAAACCACATTTCAAGCTTTACCTCATCAAATATTTGACACCAATAATTGTATTAGAATTTTTTAAAAGCTAGAATGCTGAAATTGATTTTAAAAAAATTAGCACTAAGTTTATTAGATTATTTATAAGATTTTGAAATAATTTTAAATATTTTTTGTCCCATTGGTAGCTTTTCTTTATAAGTTTGACTAAGGTTGCTTCCCAAAAAATTTTCACATTTGTATATATTAGAAACTAATATTTATCCAGCATATAATTGACAACTTCTAATATTATTTTTGGAGAAACATATATCAATATCTGAGAATGGATCATAGACTTTCAGACTGATTCTTATTAATATATATATATATATATATATATATATATATATTTATATATATATATTAATATATATATATATATATATATATATATATATATATATATATATCTGTGATTGATAACAAAAAAAATTTAATTGCCTTTGTGTAATTTGTTTTTCAGCAACATCTGGTCTATAAAACTAAGCATCGTATAGCACCAGTTCTTACAAAATGCGAAATTCCTTCTGTAATAAGGAGAGAATGCAGTGGAAAATCTCCCTTCATCAAGCAATGGCGCCTTCGTCATTTCTACTGAGAAAGGAAAGAAAGAAGTACAAAAGCAAGAGAAAAAGAAGAGAATAATCTTCTGAGGGGCTGAACATGGAGAAAAGAAGAGCAGCAAGAAGTTGGCAAACAAGAAAAACGGAAAAGCAGAACGAGAGAGAGAGAGAGAGAAGCGTTGGGGCTAGTATTTTCCAGGCAACGTCATTAGGTTATCCGGAGCGTACAAATCACCAGAAAACTCAGGGTGAGGAGAACGCTAGCTCAACTCCTTCCCTTGTGTGTCTAAGCGATCAACAAGTTGAGGGGATCGAATCCAATCGGAAGGTCGGGCCGAATCTTTCCAAGGTCCATCAAACTCCTTCGGCCATTAGTGCTTCCTCCTCCTCCACCTCCTCCCATGCCCTTTCTTCCTCTTCCCCAAGTTCTAATAGAAACTGCGATGCTGTTTATCACAGACTTTGTTGGGTACTTTGAGCCACTCTTTTGTTTCCTATCTCTTCTTTCCTGAGATTGAGGCGAGATGGATGGTTCTTCTCACTCTGCGAGGCACCATGAGGATGGTAAAGGAACTCTTAAATTGCAGCAAAGTTCACCGACATAAAACAAGCTCTACAGTTCGCCAACCGAATGGATTGGACGCGAATGGGTTTTAGTAAAAGCCCTCCACCTTTCACTAACTTAATGCGATTGGAAAGACAAAACAGAATGAAAGTTGTGAGTTTGTTAATTCTCTCCATGCGAATATTTTTCAATTTTTCGGAAATTAATTTGAAATAATTTATTAGGGGTGATATAAAACTAAATATTTACATAGTTTTATATTTTATAAATAGTATTTATTTTTATAAATATGTTTGGTTTATTTTACCTTTTTAATAATGAAATTAAATACTAATATTCTCTATACCTATGTTAAAAAAAATCCTATTGGTTATTAAGTTAGTAATTACATAGAACATAATGCATAAAACCAACACAGAATGCACTAAATCATGAGAAACCTTATATTGCTTTTAGCAGAAAGATGTAGAACTTAGTTGGCCTATATCGAAAAACTATTGACGTTAGCTAGAAAAATTTTAGCGTCATAAATATTTAATGTAAAATGTTGCTCTTTATTTACTATGAAACATTAAATAAAAAAAATGATCTGATAACACGATATATCTTTTAATGTTGTAATTTACAATTCTTCTATATATCAAAACATTAGAGATAATTTATATAAAATTTTAATTATAGAATAATTTATATATAAACTAGAATTCTATATAAAATTTATCCGTAGAAGAGACATGAAATGCTCAAAGAAAGGGTGTACAACTTATCATTGTGACTAGTAATCAAAAGTTTTATCATGGAATCAGAAATGAATTGTGAATTTGTATTGACACATTAGAATTTCTTCTATATAAAATACAAACTTAGTAAAAACTATACTTTGATGCCGTGGTAGCCTAGTGGTTAGGGTATCGGCCTTCCATCCGGAAGAGTAGGGTTCGATTCACAATGCTCCCTCCCCCAAACCCACCGAGCATATGCGATATACGTGCTCGTTAAATCTGTGGAATCGAAAGTCCTGTGGTCGGTCGTTGAGCAGTTACTAACAATGCAATGGTCTGGAGAAATTTACTTCCCCTTCAGAAAAATGCCAAAATTGTGGAAGTAGATCCTGTGGTGCTGCCATCTATTGGAGGATGCGAATAGCATAAAGTCGTACTTTCACCTTCATGGTTCTCTGATTAAACGAAAGACGCTCCCAATTGACTTAAATTCACATAGCCAAGGCATAGAAAGCTTGGCTGGTCCAAGTGTCACTAGTAACAACAACAAAATACAAACAAATTATGCTTCATTATTTGCGAACAATAGTCATAAAGCATAATTTATTTCTATAGAAAGAGTTTACTGTGATTTACTTTTTAAATCGAATTTACTTTTTCAGTGGGTCATATTCATGCTTCATAAAGGAGAAATACAAAATTAATTTGATGCGTATGAATCTTTAACTTTATGTAACTTGAAAGAAAAGCATAAATATAATTATAGAAGTTAATAATTAGATATTTTAACAACTGACACACATAATTTTGCCAAAAGATATTTATTAAACGAGAAGTTATTATTTTGATTTGGAAGATATATGAGAAAACAGTATCAGTGTAATATTATAATATATTTTATAAGCAGACATAAGCTAGAACAGTAAGTATTATACATCAATACAATTATATATCAATACAAAATACTATATTTTAATGTATGATATAGCTGGACTCTCAGGAGTTTCAATAATCAATACATTTAGGTTGGACACAAAAATATCTTTGAAATTAAAGTGTTGAATGTTTTTTTTTTTTATGTAAATGAATGTCTTTTTTATATAGTTTATATATATATTTTCATCACATAACCAATAATTTGAAAAATGCTGTTAATTAATGTGTGGGTGAGTCCAGTTTCTTCCTCTCATTTTAAGAAAAATCGTTTGTCTAAGCCGAATTTAACTTTGCGCTAAGGATAGGCGAGAATATTTTGATCTTTAATCTATGTAAAAAAAAAGAATTATCGTTCTTTTATCTAAAAATTTTGTGATAATTTTTAACGAGAAATTTTTAAAGTATTAGGTACACTTTTTCCGAACTGAATCATTAAATAATTAATTGATCTACCGCAATAAGACTTACTATAGAAGGAAACATAGGAAAATGTTAATGTTTTGTATTTTAATAAGTTATTAAACAAAGTGCTTAAAATAAATTGATGATTCTCAGGGGCTGATAGCTTTTAATTTACAGAATGGTTCAAAATAAAATTTTTAAATATGTGGAGCATGCGGTCAAGGTTGTAATTGACAAAATTGGAGTTCTGCCAAAAGATGAGGTATTATGGCTAAAAATAATTTTTAAATGATTGAAAAATGTAATTTTCATTTAAAAACGATACCCGTCCTTCGGAAACACCAGTTGCCATTGATAACCATGTCTCTCGATATGAATAAATGAAGTTAAATTCTGTAATTAGTCATCACTATGGCAGCAAACTATTTGATGAATTTGGGCTTGCAAGAAAATTCTTGTTTTTGAAAGAAGACAATATATTCAAGAACAAGGTTGCGCCAGTTCATAAGAGGTTACAAGGCATAAGAGCAATTTGAAATTAAGGTGAACTTCTTCAAGTATATTGGTATTAAAACAACTGAAGCATCTAAATATTTTGAAGTTCTGACACACGTGGCAACTGTGCTACATAAGCATTTACACTTCAGTGTTAATCTCTGGTTTCGTTTTTATTAAAGTTCTAAACACACACATGTATGTAATATAATACAAAACTTTAATTAAGTGGTAGAGTGGTTTTTCTTGGAATAAAAGTTTCTGAAGTGTAATGTCAACAATTGAACACCGAAAGGTGTCACGAAACTCATGTCGTGGTAAGTATTAAATAGTTTTTTGGATTTTCTACTTTGAGACTCATAAAAACTGCCCATTATTTACAAAATGGCCAACAATACTGAATGCTGCAGAAGTTCGAATGCCTTACTTCAATTTTTTAGTTGTTAATGTGACTGTAATGTGGTCTGACATGGTTGACTGTAACAATTTCATTGGTATTTTTGATTATATTTCTGGTAACGATCATTCATTGAAATAAATAAAAATCGATTTTACTCATTTTAAAATTTTAAATCACAATTTTCAGATCTCGTATTTCTTGTTTAGTTTTATTCCAAATCGATTTTACTCATTTTAAAATTTTAAATCATAATTATCAGATCTCGTATTTCTTGTTTAGTTTTACTCGATTTAGTAGGAGAGTAGATAGCATAAAAAGCGTAGACTATCTTAAGAATTTTATTTTAAAATTAAATTAATGGTTTCAAGAATTCTTTATTTCTTTAATTTAATTTTGACGAATTGTTTTTAATGTCAAAGGTAATGAAAGAATTTAGAGGAAATCATAATGATCTAATAACTTATATTTATTCGTATGATATGAACCTCAAAAGTTCTTAAGCTTTTGCTTATTGGAAATATTATTTATAATTAACTTGAAACTATTTTTAAAAATGCTTTTTTAAAATTTTGCAAAAAAGAAAAAAATTGATTTATACTTTTCTAATTGCAAATTAAATTTAAACGAACTTAAATAAAAAGAAAAATTAAAAATTATTAGTCTTCTATTTCAGATTTCGGTTTTAAAAGTTTTGTTTTTAACAAATGGAACACTTTCCTTAAACTAAATGCAGTAATATACGATGAAATTTTATTAATCAGTCAAATATTTATGATAAGGGATACATGAACATTTTGTTCTAAATACTTTGAAAACTATTTACAGCTTTAATGAAAATTAAAAGCAGTTGAATTTTACGCAAAATCATTAAGTAGGAAAAGTTTATGCTGTTTATTTATTATTAATCAAAATTAAAAAGTGATAATAAAATATTATTTATGGAATCCAATGATATAATATTGGTGACAAAATGTATTAAGCTTTAATAAAACTAATATTCAAATAAGTAAAGTAAGGAACACCAACTTATCTTTTTAGACACTTGTTTTTTTATGATTTTAAAAATATTTTTCCAAAAATCCTTCACTTTACTGATAGAAACTATTAACAGCTTATGTGGAACAAGTATATTACCTTTGTATTCAGAAATTATATTTTTAAATATACTTATATAATTTAAACATATCCTTTATTTTATTTAACAATTAATTAGCCTTTGGATGAATTGTTATATATATAAATATATATTGGATGAATAGCTGAAATATAGCTTAGAATTAATTAATTAGCCTTTGGATGAATTAATTCTAAGCTATATTTCAGCTATTTTAAGGAAAGTTTTCCCTTTAATCAACTGTACCATATTTATGTATGGTCTAAATTGCTAAGATTTTTGTATATCAAACTGTAAAATGAAATTTTAATGGAAGATAAATTTGTTAGAATATATATATATATCAGCTTAAAATTGTTGAGTGGGCAATCGTGAATCTCTAATTCACAACTATCTGCTCGAGAATTCATCTCCACATTAAATAAGGTTATTTAAATAGTTCTTCATAATTCATTTTAGATCACAGATTCAATTTGAACTTTACTTCGAAATGAATCTGTGATCTAAAGAGAATGATAAATCAAACTAACCATCACAAAATTGATCAAAAACTCTTCAATATATTACAGCTAAGGCACAAAATTTTATATCAATATGGAATTATGTAATGATTTCCATCACACTATATTTGCTAACATTCATTTGTACCAGACTCCTTTTTTAGATTCTCCCTCTAGAAAAACTGTTTATTCGTACAATCTGTCAAAGAAATGACATTACTTGTATAATTTGGTTTATTGTTTACTAGTTGATAAAGAATTGGTGTAAAAACGATATAGATTATTAATTAAAATTTTTAAAACGATATAGAGCAATATTTTACTTTAATGATTAGTTTCAATTTTTTGAAGCTACTTTTTTGATACTAAACAATTTACTAATTCTATAAACGAATTAAAAAATATTTTTATATACAAAAGCAAAAACAGAGGGTACTAAATTATTCACATTAATGAAAACTCAAATGCATTTGAATTTTCATTTGAGTGATTATTATTTAGCATGGAATATGTTTTTTTGTTTTTAATTTTTGAAAGAACGATTTGAAAACACAGCTAAATTCAGTGTCAAGATTCCTTGAATTTTTCTTACAGTATACAGGAAAAGAATCAGTATACTTGTTTACATTATTTTCTTATATATGATATTTATCTGCTATCTAAAGGTAATCGATTGCTTATTAATATGAATCGTAGTGTTTAATTCAACAATTCATGAAGTTCAAATCCTAGTTTGGCGTCAATTTGGTTAATGATTGGTAACCCACTTTAAACCTTAGCCCCAAGTTGATAAATCGAATGAGCTAATTGTAATCAACAACAAAAGAAAATTTTTTTTTGGCTTATATTGCACTGAAGATACCGAGTATAAATGTAGCCGTTATTAAACAATGCGACATGCATGCTACGTTTCTGTTTTTTTGCATGCATGAGTTTTCAGATTTCCTCCGTTTTGACATTTGAATAAAGAATGCTATTGATGAAAAGTAATGCACATTGCATTTTAAAAAGCATTACAAAGTTTCGGTTGTTATGCTGTCTACCATGAGATATCAAACGTAAAATAGTAGAATTAGTCACATTTCTTTTTCAACGTCAATGGAAAATTATTAAGTATGATTACAATGCTTATTTGAATGCTAGCTAACAATTTACGGAGAAAATATTTTGTTGTTGTTGTCGTGTGCCAGCTAAACTGGCAATATGAGGTGCGCTGCTCCACTTTTCCAACTGAACCACATTTGGTGTGGAGTTCGACTGCTTCAGTACACACACATGCCATAGGGACCCTTTTATAGGGTAGGCAACCATTCACACCTCATTCACACACAAGGAAAGGCCAAAGACAGGATAGAGAGAGAGAGAGAGAGAAAGTACATCCATGCCTAAAACGGAATTCAAACCCAGGACCTTCCTATCCGTAGTCAAGCACGCTGACCATTAGACAAGTTGGCCGGCACAGAGAAAACATAAATTATACAATACTACGTACAAGTTATGCTTACAAGAGAAAACATAATTGATACATAATTTGAAATCTCTTATCCTAATGCTTCAGAAATATCGGACCAAATGATACTTATACGCAATTATACATTTATTTCAATATCTTACCAACATCATATGCAATATGTTATATATAAGATAAATAATTACTCCATCCTTTAACTATCTGATGCTAAATAACAATTGCAAGTTCAAATTGTATTAATTCAATGTATTTCTGTATACTAAAGAAGAACATTTATTCCAATGTATTCAGTGCAGTGATACAGAGTATTGCAGAATAATTGAACCATTTTAATTACGTCATGTAGAATGATACTTATGCACTAAAATAGCATTTAATTTAGTTTTATGTGGGGAGTATTTATGTTAAAATACGTCTTTGTTGCATTTTACTGAATATACATGACGTATGACAAAATTGTTATATGTTCTAATAATTTATTTCAAATGTTTCAGCAAAATCAGTACAATGAATCTAGATGATACTTATGTTATTGCTTTCGTAATGTTGTTAGAGCGTTGAAAACTGAATCGATGGAGCTCTGCCATGGGGTTCAAAGTTTCATGAGTTCATTTCCCATCTTGCGCAAGGATGTTTATAGGGATTTTGAATCCTCTCTGAACTATAAGTTCCTTTTAATTATTATTTGTATATAACAAGCAATCATCGAGTATCAAAGTAATCAAAACAATCAGTAATTTTATTCAGAATAATACTTATGTGGCATAGTTATACAGATTCCGTTGTTTCAGATATCCCCTACTCATTTGTCACTTATTTTTATTCGAGCACTTCAGTTATCTCACATGGAATGATATTTCTTAAGTGAGAATAATACTTATTCAACAACTTTAGCTAAGGCATGCAGAAATCAACAACATATTCAAAAAGTATGCATGGAATGCCACGTCACTACTGTGGTGTGAGGAATAATATTTACTGAGTTACAATAGCTCTTATTCCGATGCGTCAAGCACATTTATATATAAGAATTGCTCTTGTATACAATGTTATCCTGTTTTTGTAACAAAAGACGAAATAATGCTAAATCTTCTGGGGCATCGCTTACTTTTACGACATAAAAGTTATTTCCCTGATTCATCAATAACTTACATTATGTCCAAATTTGGTGAGATTATTCAATGACTGTAGTTACTATATTTTCATTTAATCATTATTGAATTTCATATATAATTTTAGAGAATATCAATTTACTTAAATTTTGGTGAAGTTTAATAGATCCTTGGAACAGTTCGTTTTATAATTTCAATAATAAAGGAAATATTATTATTAAAACTTTATAAATATACAAGATAAATATAAATAAATAGATTAAGATAAGTATTTCAATCCTCATTTATGGCGAATTTAAAGGCTCAACGCAAAATATAATACAATGTTTTGTCAAACTTTTTAAATTTAATTTTCTCATGAATATATTTTGTAAATAATGAATATAGATGCATAAGTGTCTTATATTAACTATTCTGATAATGCTGAGAACACATAATCATTAAAATAGCTTTTCAAACAAAAGCAGGGCTACCATTTAATTTACTTTGCTCTTGTGTGAAATGATTGAAATTTTTGTCTTCGTATATGAAGAATTTTTACTGGTAGCAAGCATAAAACATAATCTTTAACTGGTTTGTCATTAAAAAATAATTTTTTTTAATTACAAAGGCTTACCCAATGGGAACTTATGCTTCGAAATAATCCCGAATCATTACAACTATTGATAATATAATTTAGAGTTCAATATATAAAAACTTAAGCAGAAAATCAGAAAGCTTTACATTATACAAAAGTACAAAAGTTTTACAGTAAAAAGTTTTACAATACAAAAGTTTTACAGTTTTACAACTTTTAGATTTCTTTATTTGTTTGTTTCAGTGAAACAATATCGATATTGCCTCTAAATCCTGCAGCCTTACAACCTATACATTTAAGCCAAACTAAATTTGCATGTTCAATGTCTAATCTAAATTCTTTCACTCCTGGCTTTCTCATCACACCAGCGGACATTTATGTTAGAAGATTTAAAATTTCACAGCTTAAAAACTCTAAAAATACTAGAAAAACTAGAGGCCGTGGTAGCCTTGTTGATAGGGCATTGGCCTTCTATTCAGAAAGATGGGGTTTGATTCCCAATTCCGCCAAAAACCTACCGAGTACATGCGATGTACGTGCTCGTTAAATCCATGGAATCAAAAGTCCTGTGGTCAGTCATTGAGCAGTTACTAAGGATGTAATGGTCTGGAGAAATTTACTCCCCCTTCAGATCAATGCCAAAATTGAATGAGTAGATCCTTTGGTGTTGCCATTTATCGAAGGATTTGAAAACCAAAAGTCGTACTTTCACCTTTACGGTGCTCTGATTAAACGAAAGACGCTCCCAATTGACTTAAATTTGCTTAGCCAATGCATAGCGAGCTTGGCTTGTCTAAGTGTCATTAGTAACAACACCAACAACAAAAACACATTAGTCTTTAGTAAGTTCAAATACCAAAGCCGTTATTTTCAAGATCTAAGAACATTTTCAACCACTTGTTTTTGTGGATTAAATCTCTAAGAAAAGGTAGTCACTTCATAATTGCGCATGACGGAAAAGTAACCAAATTCAAATACGCGTTTGTATTTTATAATATTGCACATAATAGGGAATTAGATTGTACAGAAATGTTAAGGCACATGGGTTTATTCAGCATGATTATCTTAAACTAAGTCAGGTATAGAGATCTCTACCTTACGAAAATAGCACATTTCCTCAGAAGAAAATTAAAGTTGCGAATAATAATGCATTTTCGTTCATATTCATATCATAAGAATAAAAAGCAATATAAAATATATTAATATATAATTGGTTTTATGTGATATAATCTGCATAAAGATCGTAATTAAGTTCTAAGATATCACACAAAAAAATTCATTCAAAGCAATCTTATTGAATGAATGAAAGCCTCAAGTTTATAATACCGAAATTTGAGAGCAAATACCCGGTGAATAATGTAGCAAAACACGAGCAGCGCTTTTACTCTCCGAAGGTTTATCTTTAGAAGTGTTAGAATTCGAAGGGATGGCGGTGAATGATATTCGCTGCATCCAACAAGTCTTATTTTATTCATCTGTTACTTTCTTCAATGGTTGTAGATACGCGAAACCCGAGAGTAAAAAAGTGGGCAAGTGAATTTGGGATAACACTGCTTGCCTGAATTATTCAAACTCCGTGCATGCCGTGAGGCCTACCCACCGATATTTTTGGATAAAAAAGAAAAAAATAATAACTCCTCCCAGTTTATATCGTTTCTGTCTCTAGTGAATTTTCGAATCGGCGGAATGTTATGTTCTCGCACATTTCTGTCCCGAAAGAATAATGCATTCGAGTTTTGAATTTCATAACGTAAGCGAGAGGAAAATTGAAACTACAAATTGAGAAATAAATGACTTTAGTGAAATTTTGAGTTTTTGAAAAATTAAATACATGCAAATTAAAATCTGTTAATTTGAATATATTTTTAAGAAAATTTGAAGTATTTTATGTCGGGTGTTTACTTAGAAAAATTATTTTCTCATTTAAATATAATTGAGAGAAAGAAGAACTGCTTTTAGGAACAAAAGCGATTTTTTAGAAACTGAAGTTAATTTTATGTGGAATTGATAAGATTTTCGAAAATTAGTATTTTAAGCTTTGGAAAGATCTGATGTATCTTCAATAGTATGGATAAGAATTTCCGAAATGTTTGTTTCAATTTAGGTGTCTCTGCCGACACTTGGCCATGGGTGAAAATTAAACTGCATTTTCAAAATCTTTTGGTAAATAGAATAAAGACGAAATGTGTGCCAAACAACAAGGAAGTCAATAGAAACGGAAATATTTTTTGTATTCATATACTTTCTGCATAGTAGAGTTATTGCCTGGTATAAAAGGAATTCGTAATCATGACTTGAAATGTATTTTAAGATGAAACTAAAGGCAATGTATATCAGTTTTGGCTCAAAGTCAAATAACAAGCCCAAAATCTCAGACATACTGATATCTTGATTTTTTGGACTAATCCAACTGAGTGTGAGCTTAAAACCTCCATTGCGCTACGGTAGTTCATTAGTGGGATGCATTATTTTCGTGAATAAAAGGCAGTGCATTCAATGTCTGATTCAATTAATTACATTTGAGATAAGATGTCCTATGTAGTTTACGCTTTATGAGATCGAATGTATTTCCCTAAAGTTTAAGATTGAAGAGGATGATTCTATTTTAGATCGTGATTCAAAGCTTTATAATTTTATTTTAAATTCTTTAATGAATTTTTTTCATGAAGGATTTTTGAGAAATGAACTATCACTGTCTTAGATCACTCAAGTCACTCAAATAGAAAAGAAGCTTTATACTCGTGATCTGAAAAATAATGGCCTCGATGCCTGACACATTTGAAGACCACTTGCTAAGAATCAATTGAAATTATCTATCCAAATTAAAAGCAAAGTCCCGTATAAGATCCAATGTCACTTTTATGTTGTGATGTATTGACTAACACATCTCAGCGGTGGTTTTAAGTCACATAACCACTTTTAAAAATTGCTAGGTAGCTGGTTATGTACAAGAGCTTTGCGTGTGGTACAGAAAACCAGAAACACATTGTAATAACCTAACTTAACTCTTATAAATCTTCAATTATTTCATAAAAAATTTCTACAAACAATTTTTATAGTATAAAAACAGTTAAGGGGAGTATTCTAAACTTTCTGCTGAGTTTTTTATTCGGAAAAAGAGTACATTTTTAAACTCATTCATTTAAATAAGAAAATTTTTTCTTTGGTGCTTATACTTATTTTTACTGCTTGAATTCTAATGAATTAATAAGCGTTTGTGATTTGAACACGGTAAAAAGAATGTTACTAATGAGTAACATTTTCTCCCGAATTTATTCGCATTACTGTTAACACTGTACTATTCTAGAAATGAGACATAATAGAAACTCGAGAAAAGATCATATAGAGATTAAAAATTTTGATAAATTCAAAATAATTTCTAAATCAGTGGTAATTTGGTTTGGAAAAACATCATTCTTATCCTCAAAGCACAGAGAGCTTAATATCTGAATCCTTCGGGGATGATAAAAGCAATGAAATAGCTTATGAACGTTAAACATTCATAAAATGGAACGTCCATCTCCTGATGAGCTATAACAGTTTGGAAAGGATGTTTTTCTCCTCTGATGTGATTGGTTCAAATTTAAACAGCGATTTATTGCGCTCACCTTCATGGATTATCAGTAATAGATATTGGAAGTATAATGCAAATCTCGTTTTCACAACAAAATATGTATATAGCCTGCTAAATAATGTATATTTGATGCTCGAACAAGGAAATAAATACTATTCTGAAAAATAAATCATTTTATTTTCAAACTTGACAAAATTCATAATCTATATTTCCAATGATCCAGTTGCTTAAGATTTTCAAATATTTTGAACAAAAAATTTCCTATATTGATAAGGAATTTATAATTTTCATTATTTACAATTTAATTGGAAAATTTACTATCACACATTAATAAATGAAAAAAATTCGTTCAAAATATTTAAGCAAAATCATTATATTCGAGGTGCAATTTTAAAACTTTGGTATGTCGTTTTCAAAATAAACGAATAAACGTCATCTTCATTTATAACTTTTATTAACAAAACATAAGAAAAAATATGTTTAGGAATAGTTTTAACTATTTTCAATATAATTTAACTTACAAATGTATAAAACAGTGAATAACTTACCTCCTTCTTATTCTCAAAAATTTTATAAATTGGAAATATTTTTTTAAAATTCAAATAATTAAATGATGCAAAATTGCATAATTTTTTTTGAAATCGTCATTGCTTGTCAAGTTTTGTCTGCTTCCGATTTATATTTATTTGTAAAGCATTTCAAAATAGGCCAATATATGTTTAAAATATATGAGAGTCATGGAAACTATAATCAATAAATCTTTTTAGCGTTATAAAGCAAAATTGGAAAATTTGAGCTAATATCTTAAGAAAATGTAAAATGGTTCATTCTCGTAAGTCCTATCCTAAATAGGCCAATATAGGTTTAAAATATAGGAGAGTCATTGAAACTGCAATCAATAAATCTTTTTAGCGTTATAAAGAACAATTGGAAAATTTGAGTTTATATCTTAAGAAAATGTAAAATGGTTCATTCTCGTAAGACCTATCTGCTTCCGATTTAGATCTATTTGTAAAGCATTTACAAAATAGGCCAATATAGGTTTAAAATATATGAGAGTCATTGAAACTATAATCAATAAATCTTTTAGCGTTATAAAGCAAAATTGGAAAATTGAGTTTATATCTTAAGAAAATGTAAAATGGTTCATTCTCGTAAGTCCTATCCTAAATAAGCCAATATAGGTTTAAAATATAGGAGAGTCATTGAAACTGCAATCAAAAAATCTTTTTAGCGTTATAAAGAACAATTGGAAAATTTGAGTTTATATCTTAAGAAAATGTAAAATGGTTCATTCTCGTAAGACCTATCTGCTTCCGATTTAGATCTATTTGTAAAGCATTTACAAAATAGGCCAATATAGGTTTAAAATATATGAGAGTCATTGAAACTATAATCAATAAATCTTTTTAGCGTTATAAAGCAAAATTGGAAAATTGAGTTTATATCTTAAGAAAATGTAAAATGGTTCATTCTCGTAAGTCCTATCCTAAATAAGCCAATATAGGTTTAAAATATAGGAGAGTCATTGAAACTGCAATCAAAAAATCTTTTTAGCGTTATAAAGAACAATTGGAAAATTTGAGTTTATATCTTAAGAAAATGTAAAATGGTTCATTCTCGTAAGACCTATCTGCTTCCGATTTAGATCTATTTGTAAAGCATTTACAAAATAGGCCAATATAGGTTTAAAATATATGAGAGTCATTGAAACTATAATCAATAAATCTTTTTAGCGTTATAAAGCAAAATTGGAAAATTTGAGCTTATATCTTAAGAAAATGTAAAATGGTTCATTCTCGTAAGTCCTATCCTAAATAAGCCAATATAGGTTTAAAATATAGGAGAGTCATTTAAACTGCAATCAATAAATCTTTTTAGCGTTATAAAGAACAATTGGAAAATTTGAGTTTATATCTTAAGAAAATGTAAAATGGTTCATTCTCGTAAGACCTATCTGCTTCCGATTTAGATCTATTTGTAAAGCATTTACAAAATAGGCCAATATAGGTTTAAAATATATGAGAGTCATTGAAACTATAATCAATAAATCTTTTTTAGCGCTATAAAGCACAATTGGAAAATTTGAGTTTATATCTTAAGAAAATATAAAATGCTTCATTCATGTAAAAATGTGTGAATGTCATATAAAAGAATGAAATTATGTAAATTTTCCTAATTTTATTTTTCTATTTCTCAATTATCACCCCATGGCAGAAAAATTATTATGAAACTAATTAAAATCCATCTCGTTATGCACTGTAAGAATATATCTAAAAAAAGCGGCCATTTTAATCTTGTGGTGAAAAATAAGGGAATTTGGAAAACTTTAAAGCACTTATTCAGATAATATAACAAATATTTTCCAGTAATAATCTATATAGAAATCAAACTTGAAACAATCTTCTCCAAATTATGAATCAAATTATTTCATAGAGAATGGAAAAATAATTTCCAAAATAATGCTCAAAAAATTTCCAGATGCTACCACTACAAAAGTGCAAGCAGAAAGAAGAAACACAATGCTCCTCTTCTATTGTTCAAGAGGGACTAAATTTGAAACCAATATTTTTAGATTCATAGAGCACAATCCAATTTGAATCTGTAGAGAGCAGTACAAAAAAGGGAGTTTTGAGGATACTCTATTATTGATTGAAAAAAGTTTATTTAATGAAAATTAAGTTAAAAATTTGTTCATTTAAGAAACAACAAATTACTAACTTTCTACGTATGCGACAAATTGTAGATTGTCATTTTTTATTAACAACTACTAACTAAATGAAGTATATATAATTGTGAACTAATATTATCATGAATGATTATTAATTTCTAAATTTCCATCTTTCTTAAAATTTCATTTATATTACTTTTACTGCTTTTAGGAGAACATTTATGTAATATTAGAAACATTTTTAGTTAATTCTTTAAATATTTTCTATATAAATTTTTTCAAAAATTTATAAGCATTTATTATACTCTTTTAAAACATTTAGTTACATATTTTTATGTAAGAAAATCTGTTATTTCTATAAAAAGCTATTTTTTTTCTAAAACCCTACTTCTAAATTAATTTTTGAAAATAAATATGATTTAAAATATTAATTCTTTTCAGAAATAAATCTATTTAATTTTTATTAGCTTCGCTAATTTATGTTTTTGAGTTTGAAAGACATTGAAATACAGTACTATTTGTCTTTTTAAATGCGCTATAAAATTTATTGATGTTATAGATGGTAAAGATTAAGGAAGAAACACATAGTTTTTATTCTAAGAAGTAAACAAATTTTCTTATCTCGATTTAATAAAACTTATTCCTCTGGTATAAAAAGAATTAACATTATTTGAGACAAATAACCCTATGTAAAATAAATAGATTGTTCAAATAAAAGTACAAAATATTATTTTATATCAGTTTGTTTGTCAATTGAAATAAAATTCACATTAATTAGAAAGTTCTTTGTTTAGAAATTGTGAAATTACAATTTTTATAGACAATAAATGAATAAAATACATAAATATAACTTAACATTTATGTGGAATTCAAACTTAGTTAAAACTGACTTTTATTATCCCTAAAATTCGAAATATTTGTTTAAAATTTTTGTTATTTTACTTCTTTATTAAATAATATTATTAAATAATTATTTGAACTAATTAATTCTTTAAAATAAAACTAATTCTTTAAAATAAACTAATTCTTTAAAATAAAACTAATTTTCTAAAACTAATTCTTTATTAAATAATTATTTGAACTAAATGAATTTACGAACTGTGAATTTTTAATCAGACTATTTATTGATTAACGTACAAAACATATGATATATTTCTTGTGAACTTCAAAATTGAAAATAATTATTATTTTTCTATTGCAAGCAAAGTACAATTAAGTAAAGAGAGTTACATTAAAACAATTATTAAAGATGCCTACAGAACTTCGTTATGTGAATTATATTGCAGAAGTCAGCAGTTAAGGTCTCACATTTTTAATGTTAAAATCTGAATACATAATTATTCATTTATTTTAAATAAATTTGTAATTTATATTAAATCGTAAAGCTTAAAAAATAAACAAAACATTTGGATAAGAAAATATATTCACATACTGACATTATTTTACTTAAAGATTTAAATTTATTTCCATGATTTGAAGTTAAAGTTGTTTATTTTGACAGACTTTACGGTAGAAGATAACTCTTGTACTTTTAAATAATAGTGCTCAATTTTAGTTAATAAAATTGCTTTGCCAAGAAGGGAAGAGAATATTTAAGAAAGCTTTTTTTACACCAATTGATTCGAATTTAATTACATAAAGTTTATTTTCAACTATCGCCAATCTATTATCTATTACGTCAGATATTATTCATATATCTACTTATAAGAAATGCGTAAAACAAATAGTTAGCAAGTGATATGTAACAAATTGTAAGTAATTGAAGACTTTCAGATTAATTATCGCTTTAGCGTGTTTGAATTTAATTGCACTACATTTTTCTTACCAGCTATTGTTAAGAATTATAATATTACAAGATATATTCATAATAAATAATTACTAACAAATGGTATGTAGTAAAATAAATATTTGCGGATTTCATTTTATTTCAATTAATGCACAAATGCATTACTTTATTTAAATTCAATATAATTTGCTTACCAACACTAATAATTCTCTGATTTTATGTTTGAGATCATTAATGTTTCATTTTTACAGTGATTAAATATTTCTGAAAAAATCCACTCGGTTTACTGATCCTTTGTAGTAAATTTTATACAAAAGAGAAAATTTGAGCTCAACCTGATCTAAAAAAGTAAGAGGAAACTCTATAAATGCCTCAATCAAAAAGAGAGTTGAGCTTACATCTTGTTGGGTAGAAAACAAAACAATCCATCATTTACAAACTCAATATTGTTAAAAACATGGAATATTCAATGATAATATAAACTGCTTTAAATAATTTAGTTACTTTAAAACAAAAAAATATTATTTATTTGATTAAGCCTTTTAAAACATTTGTTGTGTACTTATAGTTATATTTGTTGTGTACTTATAGTTATATGGGGGATAATTTGATCTGGATTGAAATATAAAGTGGACTCTTATCATGCAACATCCATAACATTATTCGAACCCATGAGGATCTGAATTTAAAATACAGTGATGGTAATTCAATGGCATCTGCCTTAAAGTCCAAATATTGACATTTATTCTGAAATGTGATTCAAAAGTTACATTGTGTAGAATTATCAGATATTTGATATTTTACAAATGTAAAATGAAAAAGATAAAAGTTTTAATTTTCAACTATAATTTTTTTTAGTTAAAACATCTTTTTAAGAGTCATTGATGACAGTGAGCGAAAACTGCTTTTTGTAAATTTTTATTTTTTATATGTTAAATATATAATTTCCTTCGCAAACACATAAAAGAAAAATTTAAATTGGTAATCTACATTTAACAATTTTTCATTAAATTTTGCTATATTATAAAGTTTAAAAAAATGAAAAATAATTTAAAGTTTTGCATAGTTTACATCAAAAAGTTATGGAATGTTTAAAATGTATATCAAAAAGATAAGAATTAATATTGATATATTTATTTATCTTAAATTATTAACTTTCAAAATTTCATTGTCTTACTAAAATATTTACATTAATCAAATTATTGATATCTCTTAAATATAATTTACAATTAACACAAAATCATGAAATAGTTTTATTATTCTGAAATTCTTTTTGATGTTTTGAGTTTCGGAAAGGCATTTATCACGAATATTTGAAAAGATTAATTTCAATTTATTTGACATAAAATTTTAATTATTTATACACTAAATAATGTTTGGGTTTTTTACAATAAATAACAATTCAAATTCAGTTTAAAATTAAGTAATTGTATTGTTTCAATTAATGTTATTCGTTTTAATCTTACTGCCATGTATTATTTTAAACCAAGGCTTGTGATTTGGTTTAGTTGTAGCGCAAGAGTCATTTTTTGAACACGACGGATAATTGGATCGGAGCCTATAGTTTAAATTGACTTACAAACTACTTCAAACTTGGATGTTTTATATAATAGTAATGGAACCCATGAAATATTGAACCAAAAACCAGAGTGATAAACATTCGGTTGCCAAATCTATTTTTTGAAACAGTTATAGATAAAAAGCCCCTGTTTCTTTCCTAAATTTCTGAATCATGTTGGTGGTGCAACTAACAAACGTCAAGAACGCGTTCTTTAAGAGTATGTAACACTGTAGTTGTGAATATTTAAGCTGCATTTTTTAAGAACTATTTTTCTTCCAATTTTCTGGGGAGTTAGAGTTTAGAAAAATGTTCGATGTAGTACAAGAAAAAGGAGAACTTTTTAAAAATAAATTAGTTCATCTCCAAAAAGCTTGATCCACGTACTATGAACATGGAATGAAAATCAAGCAACACAAATGCCTCAATTGAAATGATGTAGAGGTTGCAACCGTAATTAGTATGTCTTTTGAAAAGGTAACTAATTATAAGAAAAATATTAGTTATGTGGTTATATTGTTTGGACCTTTTGGTGTTTCAATTATTTTGGAAGGTCTTAATCCTGAAATTAGGACCCCAATAGCTTTTAATAACACAGAATTTCTATGCTATAGCAGAAATAAATCAAAATTTAATTTTAATGTTCACCGATGATACATTATATTGTATCGGAATATTACATTTTATTTCTTTAAAACAAAAATAAGCAACACATCAATTTGATGCTTTGTAAACACATTTTAAGTTTGATTTCTAGAGTAAAGAAAATATAATAACTTAGTGCCAAGTGAACCGGATTAAAATCTTGAAAGTATATAAACATTTATGATAAAAAATTAAATAAAATTGATTTTACCAATAGACATTGCTCTAAGGAGAGAAAAGTCTCAAATATAATCCAGCCTATTTTTCACAAATGTGGAAAAAGTATTCTTTGCATTTTGCATGCGTATTTACAGAGAAGAGTGGATGGGAATTTTTGAATTTTACGATTTTTTCCACTTGCATTACGTTAATACAACCCGCTATTTATAAAAAGTTCTCTCTTGAAAGGCGAAACCTGCCGGATGATCAATAATTCAAACAGGTTATGATTGCTTAACAATCTGTTACGTGGTGTCAAACTTGACTACTAAGAAACTAACTGAAATTACTAAGAAAAGACAACATACTATTAAAATTATATATCATCTTATTTTTTTAATGGAAAAGATAATTGAAGACATAAAAATGGAAATTTTACTTGATATTCAATATGTAAAGCACTACACAATTTTTATACCACCACTTTTCTTAAATTATATGTTGAGGATATTTGTGAATAAGTACACAGACAGACGGATTATTATTGTGTCGCAAAGAAAATTAATTAACATTTATGAAAATGTTTAAGAAATTTTGATAAATAGGTTTTGATTAAGTTAATGTAAGGAATAAATTGCTATTATTTTAAATATAAATCTTTAATCAAAATATGATTTATCACAGCTGAGGGATTTTTTCTCATAAATCATGGAAATGAATTATGTAAGTAAATCTTTGTGCAATTCTAATTTTTTTCTAAAACATTTAGTTTTAAAATAATATTAGAAGTTGTTTAAAATAATTTCCGGTATTCTTCAATCTTAAAAGAAGAATATATATATAATATATATATATATATATATATATATATATATATATATATATATATATATATATATATATATTACTAAACTCGCATGGTTTAAGCAATAAATAGAAATTCAGAATAAGATGTGGTCAATAAGCATTGGTAGACAATAATAAATCTCTCATTTCCTTTCATTTAAAAAAAGAATATATGACTTTAGCTTGATGCGAAGATAGTTCTGTTGTGTTAATATGAAAATATTCGGAATTTTTTTCTTAAATAGAAATTTTAAATATCATATAACCATTTATTAAATGTAATCATTTGATATAATCACTACTCAAAGTGTAATGACTCAGCATTTGAATCTCTTTTTTAATATTCGATTTTATTTTCTATTTATTGTGTATGAAATACTTAAAATAACGTGATTTTATATATAGTTACTTTTTTAAGCAAATTGATAAATAGAAAATTCATATTTTTTTCTAATATTGTTAATTTTTTTTAGCTGAGTCATCTGAATAACTGTTTTTCAGTTTCAATCTATGTAAGAAATTATTTGTTAGCAAGATAGATACCTATTCCTTAACTCTTTTTGTTAGGAAAAGCTTGTGGCTTTTCAGAAATACAATTTGTAAAATCTTAACACAAAAATGTTTGTATAAATCTATTTAAATTTAAGAAAACTTCATATTAACTTCATATTCACTTTAGCGAGACTATTCTCAAATCTTTTTAAAATTAATGAAACCAATGAAGATGTGAAAAACTCTTATAGATTTTTGGTTTTTTATTCAAGAAAATGTCAATCAAGAAATTTTTCTTCAGTTTAATTAACTAAAAAAAGTTACTATTTGTGGATATACATTATTTTAGATACATAAATAATTGATTTTATTTATGTATCTAAAATAATGTATATCCACAAATAGTAACTTTGTCAAGAAAATATAATTAGGCATTATTCAAAAAGTTTTTTAAGGAATGTGAACTTTTATAAGTTCAAGAAACATTTTTCTATTTTGATAATTTAATGGTTACAGAATAGTGTACATTTACAATTTTGATCATACAGGTGCTTAATTTTTTGGAATTAGGTGATTATTATTTAGTTTTTAAAGATAATGTGTGCTAATAAATACAGTTGATGGAAAACAGCAAGAGAATTTCTTAGCACAAAATTGAGTCTGATCTTTAATAATATAAGTAACAACTAAAATTGCGGCTATGGTAGCCTAGTGATGGGTCATCCAAAAGGTCTGTGTTCGATTCCTAATGCCACCAAAAACCCACCGAGTACATGTGATATAGGTGCTCATTAAGTCTGTGGAATCAAAAGTTCTGTGGTCGGTCTCAACGACCATGTTACCATTACACCCACGGTATCAGTTACGATGGGTGTAATGGTTTTGAGACAATTTCCTCCCTCTTCAGATCAATGTCAAAATTGAGGGAGTAGAACCTCTGGTGAAGCCATCTATTGAAGGAGCTTAAAGTAGAGTCATACTTTCACTTTCGTGGTGCTCTGGTTAAACGAAAGACGCAACCCACTGTCTTAAATTCGGACAGCCCATGGCATAGCTAGCTTGGCTTATCCAAGTGTCATAAGTAGCAAAAACAAAACTAAAATTTGAATTCGAAAATATAAATGTATAAAATTGTTTAGTTGAATACTGAATTTTCTATCACGATATCTGGAATATTTTTCTAATAAATAATGATTTATCTTTTGAAATAAATATTGAAAAAATTTAATAACAATGACTTTTCTCTCTTTAAATTAATGTAAGAATTTAAATTTTGTATAAATTTTAATGAAAAGACGAGTAATGGAAGAAAACAATGGAAAAATTTTTGATCGAATGATATGAAAATTAATGAAAGCTAGAAGAAGTTTTGAATCTCACTATATCCGACGATTCATTCAAATTTTAAATGTCTCTTAGTGTATTTAGGTGATTCATGTTTTAGAATTTTTTGTTTAAGAATTTTTGTTTAAGAATTTATATAATTATAGTCAATATTCAATACTTATTTCGTAAGCTATGAATAAATCTTATCAAATTTATTTTACAAAAGCTTAAAATGTAATTTATGGATTTAAAATATTTAAATAAAAAGTTTAGCAAATAAAAATTTTAAAAATATTAAAAGGAAAGATAATAAATAAAAATGAGCAGCTTGATATCTAGAACTTTATGACAATTAGCTTAATTTATAAAAACAATATTAATAATGAGAAGTGTAATTTACAAAATCTAGTAGGATTAATGGAACTGAGTACTAGAAATTGTAAGAATAAAAGTTAAACATTTTATTTTTTAAAAGTAACTCATCTTAATTACATTTAATAGTGTAATAGTTTTAATTCGAAACGAAAAGCAATTGATTCTTAATAGCAAATAATAACAAACTGAAAATGATTAAAACTATTTTAGTGACCAGATAAGTAAAAATAAACATACCATGATTTTTCTGTAATTATCAGTGTAAAAATTAACAAGTGGTATTTATTGATGAAGAGAGGGCAAACTGGCTGCCACAAAGTATGAAAATTACAAAAATAATATATTTTAATTTGCTCAAAATTATGAGTAATTTGCAAAATGTTTAAATAATATCAGATGACGCACATAATGAAGCAGTTGCTAATATTTAGTTAAAAAAAGATCTTGTCAACTCAGAAGAGTATTGCTTGAATATACTTTATAAATTATTGTCTTAATGTTTATAATTATTAATTTCGATATATCTTATTAAAAATAATTAATATTTTAAGTAATTCTTCAAGAATATGATAATTTGTTTTAAGAATTTGAGAATGGTAAATAAGTAAAGATATAAGTTTTGAAATAAATAAGGTTAATATATATATCTATGTAAAAATTAACTAGTTTCTTTAGAGAAATTTATTGAAGGAATATTATTGAAATTATTTTATTCTGTCAGTAAAAATTATTTTAAACAATTTGCTTAAGGACCTGTTATTCAAATGTCAGTAAGTTCAACTTGTTACAAAGTTAAAACTATCCAAATTTTCAAACATTTAAAGTCAATACACATATTTTTATGTACATATTGTTTTACTAAAAATATTTTCGAAACTTAGCTTTTAAAGAAAAACTTTAATTGAATTTGTTAACTAGAATGAAGTCTTGTGCATAAAGCTAACAAATTCTAAGCTGTGCATAAAGCCAATCTTTAAAAATGCAAGTAAAAAGCTAAATATATAATTTATTTTGTTTCATAGGATGCAAATTTTTTCAGACCCTTTAATGATGAATTTAGTTTGTTCTAAAAATTGCTTCGTCTCGGGAATTGTATTAGATATTCCGATATCATGAACATTGATATTAGTGGTAGAAAAAGGAATGTTTGAAGTAAAATCTACTGATTTTAAATAACGAAATTAGAAACACTTGTTTAAATGATTTTATTTAGATTAAGACTGTTAATATTTTCATTTAACTAACTTATTTAGACAAAATAATTGCCACCCATTTTCATTTTTGAATATTACAAACATAACTAAATTACGTCATAACAATATTTATTATGAACTGAATAGCTGATAGAGGAAGAGATATTTTAAAAATATTTTTATATAAATATTAGTCAACCATGTAGGACTTTTTTTATAGAAATATTTACATAAGAAATTTATTGTAAATAAATATATTTTAAGCAAAACTGTGTGAAAAAATATTTTCATATTAAATGCAAATAGGATAATGATGGGAAAATGTATTAATAAATTAATTTGATGATGAATTAAATAAATATTATATGTAATTATATAATAATCAAAAACTGATTATTTTTAAAAAATTATAATTTGCACGCTTACAAACACATTATTGTAATAAAATCATTTAACAAAATATCCGCTAAATTATGTTTTAATAAGTATTATTTAACTAAGCATTTTTCACTTGAATTTTTTCAATGAATTTCACTTGAATTTTTATATTTGATTGTTTAATTAATAAATAATTATATAGTATAAAAACTTTTTGAACAGGAATATGCAAGTATGACATTTATTTACAATGTTCAAACGATTTAAACAACTTTCAAAATTTACTGTTCAAATGAGTCTCGTGACACATTATGAAATTAATTAAAATATTTATAATATAGTTCATGAAAATTAGATATGCATAGGTTACTTATAATTTTCAAAAACGCAAAGATCGAATGTGATAATATATCATTTTTCTAGATGTAATAGTTAAAAATATTAATAATTAAGAATGAATGGGTATGTTGCAAAATGCATTTTTACTGAAATTTATGAGTTTTTAGTATAATGGAAATATTTTATGGAAATAATCAACCATAAAACAATTCAATTACAAAAGTATTAAATGAATCAAATATTTTATAAACTTAAAATTTAAAATGAATTTATTATTTATATATTTTTATGGAGAGATCATCATAATTCAATTTGTATGTCTGTAAAATTGGCTTCATTATAAATCGTCATGATTTTTTTTATATTAAAATACATTTTTCATTACTAAACTTAAAGGGAGAAATTGTTTTTATTTACCGTTCGTGTAGCGCACAGCAAGGCAATGATGAGGGGTGACGCATGGGGGTGCGGTGGCCCCCTCCGTGGGACTGGAGGGCTCCCTGTAGGGCCACCTGTTACCATGATCCACAGGGTATTTGGCTTTCTTGACCAGGAAAGATCTAGGCATGGTGGCCTCATCCGGCTACGGGAACGACCCCTCCTCCCGGACAGATCGCGGCATTTCCCGATCAGCAGCACAAATCCGGACCTTTCTGCTCCCGGACACCACGCTTCCGGATAAAGTAGAGAGAGACAGCGGACGAGAGACTCAAGTCCAGGGACGGACTGGGAGATGGGGTTGCGCAGTTGTGTGCGGGTCCAGGGGGGCGGAAGATGTGATAACCGCCTCCGGAGAGTAGAGGGGGTGTGAGATGTGGGGCGCCCGCTGCGCCCCTGTTTGGTGGCGCCCTCTAAATTAAGCTCCCTTTTGGAAGATCTCTCTACCGGCACTGGAATTCCGGTACTGTACCGAAAGCCCTTTCAAGAACCTGGATATTGTGATGAAGAAATACAAAAAATTTGATAGTTTCTAACAGTTTTTTAAAAAAACTAATATTTTTTTTTAAGAATTATTACATCTTCTGACTTTTTAATTAGAATTCTAAACTAAATCAAATATTAGTACATTTTAAAGAGTATCTGCATATGAAAATTACATGAATTTTATCGCTTTTTTCTCACGAAATATTTTCTTCAAAAACTTTACATTCTAAAAAATAGAAATACATAGAAATTGCAAAAGATTTTGGGGATTTTAAATGGGACAAATAATTAAAAATGAAATTCAAAATATTGTTTCTATGGTTATAAAAGATGCTAAAGATTATGATGATAATAAAAAATAAAAGTTAAACAAAATAGTATTATATGTGGTAATTGAAAGCTATTATTAAATTTTTCAAATAAAAAAAATAAAATTAATTTTTTGAGAGTAGAAGCTTGTTTATTCTCAAGAATTATGTCATAGGTCTACATTGTTGGCAAACTTCAACTAAATTATTTATGATGTACTTAAGTACTTAGATTATACTTATATCCAGAAATTAATACTGTCTTAAATTGATTCTATGGAAAGCAAAAGAAATTTAAAATGTAGGGAAAGTCGCACTGTAGCAGAGAAATACAGTCTGATTAATTGTGAAATAAATTTTAGCTGAAATTCAATTTGAAATATTTTTCAAATAAAAAAACAGATTTTACAAAAAAATTAAGTCTGTAGGTGTTATGAAACATGTAATTAAAACCGCAAAACAAACAAATAAATAAATAAAATATTAGTATCAAGTTAAGTATATAGCAATGCTAATCAAACATTTATGTCCCTAAAACCATTTAAAAAAGTAAGAATTGATTTAAAAAGTGTCAGTATTCCTAACATCTTTATTTCTTAAATTATAACTTTAAGTTCAGAAGTTATTTTTGTGGTATACTTTCGGCTGCTTTTTTTTTTTTTTTTTTTTTTTTTTTTTGCTAACTGAAACCACCAGAGAGATCTTATTTAATTGTAACATACAACCATCTCATGAGACATGGTCTACACAATACCTATTGGAGGGGAATTGGATCCTGAAATTTTTAAAATGTACAGTCAGATTTCCTTCTACTGGGGAAAGTATAGGATTTCAATTAAAACCGTTACGTCACTAACATCGATTTTGTTTTTATTAGACTGTTTTTATTATCCTTCCTTATTTCAAATTACTTTTTGATACAAATGAAAAGACAATATTACATATTTAATACGATGTTCTATTATGATGAGGATTAAAAATGACTCTAAAATTAAAATTATTATTTCTTCTCTATAGTAAAATGGTTTATTTACTGTAAGATAAATTCAAAGGACAATTCTCAGTATTTAACATATAATTTCTATAGCATAATTAATTTTAAAATAATAATAGTTATAATATAAAATCATGTGTAAACTGGACATTTATTGCTGAATGCTAGGCTACTACAAAATTTTATTTGGAATCTTTCATTTTAAAGTTACTTCATAATAAAATATGAAAATTAATTTATTTAAAATTTAGCAGTTACTTTGTTGTGTGTGTGTGTGTGATACATTTTTTTTATAAAATCATTTCTTATTAAATCTACAATTTGAATAAATTTGCAAATATTTTCTACTAAAATGTCTTCCATATTTTTTAGTGTTAGTTGTGTCAAATAATGATTTTTTGTCTCATTTGAAATGAGTAACTCGAATCAAGCTACTTTATTTTTATCTATCAATGTGTATACTAAGCTGTATATAAAGCTTCAAAACAAAGAATTGCTAATGATAAAATTTACTATTCAGAAATATATTGTATACTATATATCGTAGAAAATTTTAAACAAAAGTTTAAATTTTAATTTATATCAATTGTAAAAGGGATAAATAATTATTTTAATTGATTTAAAGTGATGCTAATGCATTTACCTTCTAATTACTTTCAAAAAGTTATTATAAATAAAAATAAAAAGGGAAAGGAAGAAAAAATTTAGTTATACCATCTCTTGAATACGAACTTCTATAAAATGCTGAATATAATTATCAATCAAAATACTATAATATATTTTTAAAAATTAGCAGTAATTAAAAACTTGATCAATATTTTAGAAAAAAATAAAAATTTCAAAACTTGAAAAAAAAAATGTAAAATATATATATATATATATATATATATATATATATATATATATATATATATATATATATATATATATATATATATATATATATATATATATATATATATATATATATATATATATATATATATATATATAAGGCCATCATGGTTGGTATATATATATATATATATATATATATATATATATATATATACATATGCCAACCCATGGCTGAGTGGTTAGCGCTCCTGTCTCGTAAGCTGTGGGTCCCGGGTTTGGATCCCGGTTTGGGCAGGGATGTCACTTTCTTTACCTGTTCTCTCTACGTTTCTCTGCCCTTTCTTCTGTGATAATATATGAATATGGTCCACCCTATATAAGGTTTCGTGATGGGATATGTCATAGCAACGCTACTCACCTCCGTGACTTGGTTCACGGGTGCCCGCTGGGTAACGACAAATGAGTAGATAGTATATATATATATATATATATATATATATATATATATATATATATATATATATATATATATGTATGTATAATCTTAAAAAAATTAGAGGAGAGAAAAGTGCAACAAATTAATTTCTAATTATAGATTAATAACAAGAGATTTTTTGGATCAGGCTTGTTTGCATAATTTAGAGTTTAATGATTAAAATTTCTAAGTTTATTAAAAAAAAACTGCTCAAATCACTCCACTCATTTTGAGAATAACTGTAAAGGAATCGAAAGATCGTTTCTTATCGTCAGAATCAAAAATATGTGTTTATACATTCGATAGAAATCATCAATTAAGTATATCTTGTTGACAGGTGGCGCTCTCAGCACTGCGATGGGATTATTTCACATTAACTATTTTTGGAATTTTTCCATGTGTTTATTTTACTAACATTTTATAACCTCTTTTTATTGTTTTTTATATTTAAATATTCGTGCTCAATTAATGGGGTTTCCTTCTGCTAAGCCTTAGTTTAAAATTCACGCGTTACATTAATGCAATTGCCGCTGGCATAGTTTTTATGCATAAACTAAAAATATTTATCACATTTAAGCTATTTTTTTATTTTGCGTTTTAGGCTAAATTGTGATTCAAAAAAATGTTTCAAAAAATGAATTTGAAACCAAGTTCTATAACCAAAATTTTGTACTGTGCTGTTGCTCAGAATCAGACATATCTTTCGAAATTTTAAACTGATGATTTTAATTTTTCATACACTAGTGTTAATGTCTTTTTTTGAATGCTTTCTAAAATATTAAGAATTGATACATGTTGTTTATCATAATTTTGGTAAAGTTTTTCCATTGTTGGTAATTTTGCTTAAATTCAAACATTAGAAAAGTTACTTTTTATTAAAATAAAATGATATAAATTTTCCAATATACCTGGAAAAAATTATTAAAACTAAAAAAAATGTTATCAAGTGCAATAGTATGATCAATATAAGTACTTTATTTACCTTAAGGGAGAAGAAGGTTTGTTAAAGAAGGTAGAAGGTCTGTATTGTGATGGAAATTATCGAAACTATGAATGATTGAATATCACAATTGTTCTATTATAATTTTTCTATGGTTATGAATAATAATTTTTATTTATAAGTTTTTTTAAAAGAAAATCTTGAATATTATTTACAATGGTTAATTTTATTATGTACTTCAAAAAATTTCAAAAATCAAACAATAACAAGCTTTTTATTTATCGTAATTTAAAATCGCCTAAAATAGTGTCTATAAAATCTTATTATCTGCGTTTGTCAATAGCTTCTTAAACCTATCGTCATCGATTTTTTATTACAATCTCTTGGGTCACATTACAGACTTTTGAACTAATTAATCTGCGAAATTGTAATCATTTCTTAATTCTTTGTAAAATTGCTCAATAACAGAACCCTCTCGGCTATATCAACACGCAAATAGTGTAGCTTCTCATATTAAAACCATTTTTTTTTGACATAAAAAGATTTACAAATAAAATTTATAGTTGATTTTCTTAAATCCATTAACATCCGTATGCATGCGGATGCAAAAATACAACGTCTTAATAATTTCCTAACATGTCCTACTATGTGTCATGCTGCACTCTTGCATCTTACAGAACTTCAAATAGTACTCAGTTACTTTTATTTGACTAAACAGGTATTGACTGAATCATAATGTTTGTTTTCTGAAGAAGAAATAGAGAAACCATTTCACTTGTTTAGATGGGAAAATTTCTTTGAATGCTATGTAGAAAAATCACTTGTTGTATACATTATTATCTAGTAAATATTACGATAGTACGTTACCTAAAATATCACTTTAAGACCAATGAAATAAATAATCTAATATATGTGATTATGAATTGTCTATTTATAGGTTACAAGAATAGATCTGCATATAATGAGTGAAATCCTTAAGTCAATTACTTAATATATTCATTCATAATTTTGAGTATTACTTATAATCCTAAACTAAATAAATGTCACGAAAATGGTCAAGGTACACAAGAGGGTTATAAATTACATACAAGGCAGTTATAAATTTTTCCTGGATTATTCGAAAAGAAGATTTTAAAAAAATGCTATTCTACTGTCAATACATTTCACTTTCTATAAACGTGCGTTAAGTTTTTACCCCTAAATTTATAAAGAATATAATAGACTTTAAGGTATAACTTTATGAAGCATGCTGTACCTTAAAACGAGACATAACAAAGTTAACTGAGCTAAAAAGTTTGATTAAGAAAATGTGTCAATAAGTAAAATAAATCAATATTTCTTTGCAGTAAACTGAATACATTGATTTAAGTTTAACAAAATTAATAACACTCACGTTTTTTCCGGGATATTATTAACATTGTGTGCAATAGAGTATTCATTGCTAATAACTTATGATGCTGCTTCTAGGATATGAATTCTTTAGATGGGTCAGCATTTCCTTTCGTTGGACTTCAGTCTTCACACAAGCTGGCAAATGTTTATCATTTGTGAACATTTTTCAATCATTTATGTGTAATACTCATTATAATATATCATACTTAGTTAGCAATTGAATCAATTATAATAAATATTTATAATTGAATACGTCTGTATATCATGTTATTTCTGGAAGAAGTATTGAGTTTTTTTTCTGAATTTCTACTACAAAGCTTTAATTTTACTATTCTTTATTGTTATTTTTCATATTAAAGCTTTTGATGACCTAATCAAATATAAAAAATTTAACTCAACCATAATAATAATACAAGATAAAAATACTTTTTCACTAAACTTTATTATCAGATTAACGAGAAAAAACTTTTAAGAATACAATAAGCAAAAACTTTTAAGAATACAATGTCTCTTAGATCATAATTTTTGGTTAGAATAGGGTATTAAATTGGTTCATTACCTTTGTAACGCTATATCCATCAAGTTGACATAGTCTCTATATTTCAGGTATTTTTGAGAAAATTAAAAGCACAACACAGACTTTATATATCATCGCATTATACAACTGACCATAACAATTTATTACATGAAATAATTATTTTATTTCATATTTCCATGAAAAAATTTTTACATGCATCATTTTATATAAAAAAAGTATTATTATAGTTTTTCAACAAGAAACAAAGATTATTTTTGTTATAAACATAGGATTTATACTTTTGTAGTTTGAGAACCTCATGGGCAACATGTGATTTTCGATGCGAATTTTAACAACGGGCAGTTTCCCTCGATTTCCTTTGCAAACCAATCCATCAGTTTCATCGAATAAATGCAAAATCAATAATAATGTAATCCATTATCATTCAGCTTCCTATTTTTGAAAACATTCTTTGCATTTCTAATAATAAATTTGATCAAGAGCGTTTTCTGCTCCTTCAGGTCAAACGTCTCGGACACCTGTTCCTTACATTCCGAGTAATATATGAGCTTCTTTTACTATAATCTGTGATCAATGGGCAGTATTCTAAGGCGAATCTGTAAAGCTAAGAAACACTTACTATTTTTTTTAAGCAGATTTATCTAGAGTTTTCCAACTTTTTTTTTAAGTTTACAAACATTTTATATTTTAGTGCAGTGTAAGAAAATCCATAATGTAAATATGCAACAACTAAAAATTTCTATATAGAAAATTTGATTGTTAAAATATTTCTTTAGATTCTTCGGGAAGTTGAAAATATTAGAAACGAGTTCTATCAAAATAAGAATTTCAAATGCAATAAATTTGTATTTTTAAACTTGGATAGGAACTTAAATTTTTCTCTTTTTTAATCTAAAGAGCAATAAATTTCGAGAATATTGATTTCTTGAAAATTTTTCATACATTAAATTGATCTGACTTAAATATAGAAAAATTGTATATATATATATATATATATATATATATATATATATATATATATACACTACTGGCATTAAAATTGCTACACCAAGAAAGGCGACATGCTACAGATGTGAAATTTATACGAAAGGAAAAAGGTGCTGTGATATGCAAATGATTAGCTTTTCAGCGCATTCAGGCAAAGCAGGCGCCAGTAGCGACACCTACATTGTGTTTAAATGAGGAAATTGTTCAGCCGGTTCCTCATACACAAATTGCATTTCAACGTTGTTGCCTTGTGAAAAGTTGTTGTGATGCCTCGTGTAAGAAGGAGAAATGCGTACCAGCACGTTTCTGACTTTGATAATGGTCGAATTGTCGCGTACCGGGATTGCGGTTTATCTTATCACAGTATTTCTGCTCACGTCGGTTGAGATCCAATGACTGTTAGCAGAATATGGAATCGATGGTTTCAGGACGGTAATACGGAACTCCATGCGGGATCTCAACGGCCACCTATCACTAGCAGCCGAAAAGACAGGCATATTATCCGCATGGCCGTAATGGATCGTGCAACCACGTCACGAGCCGTCAGTCAAGAAACTGGGTCGTTTGGAAGACAACAAGTGTCTGCATGAACAGTTCGACGACGTTTGCAACAGTATGGACTCTCAGCTCGGAGACCATGGTTGCGGCTACCCTTGACGCTGCGTCATAGACAAGAGCGCCTTCAATGATGTGATCAACGACGAACCTGGGCGACGAACCTGACATCTGAATGGCGAGACGTCATCTTTTCAGATGAATCAAGGTTTTGTGTACAGCATCATGATGGTCGCATCCGTGTTTGGCATCATCGTGGTGAACGCACACTGGCAGCGTGCATTCGTCATCGTCATACTGGCCCATCACCTGGCGTGATGGTATGGGGTGCCATTAGATACACGTCTCGGTCACCTCTTGTTCGCATTGACGGTGCTTTGAACAGTGCACGTTACATTTCTGGTGTGTTACGACCCGTGGCTCTACCCTTTATTCGAGCCATGAGAAACCATACGTTTCAGCAGGATAATGAACGACCACATGTTGCCGGTATTGTACGGACCTTCCTTGATACGGAACATGTTCGGCTGTTGCCCTGGCCAGCACGTTCTCCAGATCTTTCACCAATAGAAAACGTCTGGTCAATGGTTGCCGAGCGACTGGCTCGTCACCAAACGCCAGTCACTACGGTTGATGAACTGTGGCATCGTGTTGAAGCTGCATGGGCATCTGTACCTGTACATGCAATCCAATCTCTGCTTGACTCAATGCCCAGGCGTATAACTGCTGTTATTACAGCCAGAGGTGGTTGTTCTAGGTACTGATTTCTCAGGATCTATCCAGCCAAATATTTTGAAAATTTAATCACTTGTTATTTCTAGTATATTATATTTGTCCAATAAATATCATTTTGTTATCTGCATTTCTTCCTGGTGTAGCAATTTTAATGTTCAGTAGTGTATATATATATATATATATATATATATATATATATATATATATATATATATATATATATATATATATATATATATATATATATATATATATATATATATATATATATATATAGCACGTTTCAAATTGCAAAAATTCCAGATAGATATTTTGAGCTTCACAATGCCATTCCTCTGAGAAGAATACTGCTATAGTTGTTGGTATATAATTTTTATCAAAGTTTCAAAAACTTGGATGAATACTGTTTACTTTTCTTTAAGAACAAGAAGCCAAATCTTTTCAGAGATTGAAGTTTTTTTTTATTAATAAATCATTTTGTTAAATCAATCAGTTCTAATGTCCCTGAAGTACTGCTGTGTGACACATATGAAGAATCCTTCAACATCAATCTCTGTATTAGGAGAATTGGAAAACAACGCAGCACTTGATATCATTTTAGAATCTTGAAAACACATATGTTAGTTTCACTTCTGACATCTGTATTAATTTCAACATAATGAGGAATCGGCTAGCGAACTGGAGCATCAAAGTGATCTACCGAAAATACTCTCGCGATTTGTATCTCGCAATTAACGGTTCCACCATCAATGATTTATAATTCAGTGTGCTTGAATATAATGCTACCAAAGATCTTGCTTCACAAGTTTTAAAGCAATGTAGCATAACATCTCAGCAGTTCACTTCTTAAAACTTATATATAAATATCAACTGTGTAATGATGGTCTCAATTGATTTAACATGGAATGTGTTTTGAGAGTATTATTGATAAGTCTGGTTTGAACATACATCACTCCAGTCATTGAAGTAAAAATAAAACTTTTTGTGCACTAATTTTTTCTTAAAGTAAATGTTATAGACATTGTTTTATAAAGAATTCTTTGTGTTCTCTTATATGGAAATTCAATAAACTTTTTTTTAAGAAAATTAAATTTTTCTCTCGAAAAAAGCCTTATATGTACTTTATGACTAATTTAGGTGTAAAATATTAAATACTGAATAGGCACAAACAACTTATTTAAAATAACTTCATGTTGTGTGCAATTTTACTAAATAATCCCTACATATTGATTTCATAAAATTGCTTTGGGTTGCAAATCCAAGTACAATTGTTTTTACAGTATTTTAAATTCATAAATTCTTATTACAAGGTTTTTAGTTTCTGGTCTGATTATAATGCTTGTTATAAATTCAATATATTTGGAATCTTTAAATTTATTTGATCTGAAGTGACTATGGAAACTGTTTTCGATAGGGACTATAATTCTCATTCAATAGCATTTAATAAATGTCGCGTATAAGGACATTTTGATTGCACATGTATCCATAGTATTTACTATTATTTGAAGCTTGAAAAAATTAATTTTATTAATTTTAAGTCTTATAAGATGACACCACTTACTGGTAAATATCTGCGCTGCATATTATTGATATCGTATGTTTTTATCTATAAAATTGGACTAGATTCTGCTAATACTAACTCACCCTTTTGATAATAATACTGCTGAATCGTATTTATCTATAGCAGCAAACAAGTTTGTGTATGTATTATCAGTAATACTGAAATTTAAAAAAATTATGTATGCATTGTTTATGCAACAAATGCCAAAAGATGAAATAAAAAAATTGTATTTAAAAAAAATCTGTTATCACAGATGATCATTGATTTTTGATTTTAATTATTATACTGTACGTTATTAAAATATTAAAAACAATAAAATTACTTCCTTACCCCCATACACACACACACAGATATGTGTGTGTGTGCATCAACAAAAAAATCTTAAGTTCGACACACAATCTCAGATTTTCAGATTTCTGATCCAGAAAAGTACAAAAAATACTCAACTTTTTCAGAAAGATTATCTTATAAGAAAAAAACAAGTAAATGAATTGCCCTGTTATCCACACAACATCGTTTCCTGGTTCATTTCTAATAGCAGACTCCACGATATCCAAAGAGAAGGTTAGAATCGATTAATTGTCATCAGCAGCCATAAGTGACAAAAGTGTCCTAACCACCTGTTCCACCTGATGTAAAGAAGCGAGAAGAAAAGAACTCAAGATTCCAATGCAAGGTGTCTGCTTGTTAGGGCAATGTAAGAACGAAGAAACTCGGAGAAGAGATGAGCTCGAATATAAGGGGTCATTCAGAAAAATCAACTTTCAAATATCACATTGATTAAAAGAACATACTTTTTTAAAAAAGAGTTTTATATGACCCCGTTAGTTTTTAGCATTAACGTTAGAAGAATATTATGGTTTTGAAATCTACTACTCTGATTTAAATTGGTAACAGTTTTCACAGCAATTTTGAGCTGCTACTGTAAAAATATAATAAACAAAACCAATTTAATTATGTAATTAATGCGATGGCATCAAATTAAAAAAAACAACAAATTAGTCAAAAATTGTTGCTTTTTCGTCAATTAGCATAACTAAATAAATAAAAATAGTCAAAATTCAATTTCTGGTCATATATTCTTTTATATTAGTAGATGTGAAAAGTAATTTCGCCTTTTCTCTGTTTTTTTAAAACCATTCTTTTTACAAATTCAGCTATCACAAATTTGTAGCAGAATTATTTGTGTTACTTACATCCATTAACCATTTTTCCCTCATAACCCCAAAAAATTTTTATTTAAGAATTAATTTAAATGTTGTTATTAAATAAACATTTATCTGGCTTCATTTAAACAGGGAACCGTCTCAATTTTTATTGCTGCCAAATTACGAACGAAACTGATGCCATCCATCTTTATAAAACATCCTACATTTTGCCAAATTTTGGAAACTACATATATATATATATATATATATATATATATATATATATATATATATATATATATATATATATATATATATATATATATATATATATATATATATATATATATATATATATATATATATATATATATATATATATATATGCATTTATAACAGTGTTTTTGGTTTCATCAATATTGATTTGATTCATTTTCCCTTTATGGTCATTTTCCTTTATTGTACTTTTCCATCTTTGTCATGTTTTACAAATAAAAGTTACTTCATTGCCAGTTACAATTTAAAGAGAAATAAGAACATTTTTAGCACAAGAATCAGATTTTTCTCCTTATGAATTAATCCTATTCCATTAAGAGTGTTAATTATTATATTTTATTCTAAAATTTAACATTTTATATAACATTTTTTAATTTTATTATTAATTTTGATTTCTTAAGTGATACTTATATAAAATAGACCATTTTGTAGTTGAGTAGTTATTGACAATAAAGCAAAGATCTTTGGATCGTTTATTAAACATGGTAAACTAGAAACCACGAATTATTTTATGAATATCATTAATATCACGGAAATAAACTTTTATCATCATCCCTGTATTTGGAAGCTTTTTTATCGAATGTTCTTTTTGATATTATACTCCAAATAGCTCTATATTTATAAATTTGGTGTTAAAATGCATTTTTGAGACCTTAAAATATTACACTGACATTTAGCTGTAAAATTAAAGACACTTAAATGAATGATATATTTATGAATTATAAATTCAAAGAGAATATAAGGCTTTTAACATTTATTTTAATGCATTAAAATGTGGATAATCACAAAAGTGTATTAGGAATAGTTGAAAACTATTATGTATTGTATTCAATGAGAAAATCCAGAAGATTATCCTATCTACCAATTTCTATGTAACTTTTTTTTCTCAGAAAAAAAACATGTAATTATTTTAAGTTTTGATCGCGGTAAATTTCAATAATTTTATCATTGAAATAAATTAAAAAATAAATATGAATATGTCCTTGTAAGCTTTTCATTTTAATCTTCAAAATAATAGTATAAAATAGTTTATTTGATATATATCATGTGATTTATAATAGAGTTATTTATATTTTCTTAACCATAAAGCGGTTGTTTCTTTCGTTCCAGTTGCAATCATGATTACGCACTTTATTATAATTCTCATTGGTTTAAAATATTTATGGCATCAAATAATGTTTCATCTACATCACATCGTATTGAGGCGGTGTCGTAATTATGACTTGTTGACCAATTTACCGGCCTCCCAATTTAACGGCAACAAAAATGATAAGCTCACCATAGAATGTCTAAATGTTCTCGGAGATGAGAATATCTTCATTCATATTTTTGCAAGTCATAAAGAGTATTTTTTTAATTATAGTTCTTCCCTTTGTAGAATCTCTAAAAATCATGAAAATTACCTGTTGTTATGAATAGTTAGTTTTCGAATCTTCAGAGATATTGTTTCCAAAATTAAACACAATGAAAATAGAACAGAAAGGAAAAACAAAAAGAGACAGGACAAAACACACATACACTTTATGGTTAGTTTAACTCATCAAAGACAATTTAAATTTTTCTTGTCGTGTCTATGATTAATCGTATCAAATAAAGCCGCGAGTTCTTATAACGACTCCTGCAGTTTCTTCAATGTTTTAAGCTTATAACCCTACCAATGACGACTAAACTCCGATTGTCCTCAGCACTCATAGTTGGGCAGTCAAAGACGTGGTCTACTGTCAACCGCATGTCTGGGTAATTATCAGTATTCCTGTAGACTGTCTTTCACTCTTTGACGATCTTCATTACTCTCGGATGTTTGGTTCTAAGCCTGATAATGGATTTCTTGGTCAATCTATCAGCGTCCATATTGCAAAGATAATCTTTTCTTGGAATTAACATTTCATTTAATTTAGATTTAGCTATTACGTCAGTATCTTGGACCATAACTTTATTATTATTAATGTTGGGATTTTTGCCTTCTTTGAAATTTACTTACGTTATTGTAGTTTTATCAAATAAAACAGATTGGCAACTGTTGGAATGTTTTTCCTCTGTGTTTAATAATTCTATTTATGCAATATTTTGAGATATAATAACCAAAATATATCTTTAAGCTGTGTGATATAACACAAAAAAATACGATATAATTAAATTTATTTAATTAATATCATTTTTAATAGAATAGATCACATTAATTTTGATCCAGATACAAGAAATGTGTTTTCTTTATAATTTTCTTCCAATCTTATAATAAAAAGCTTCAAGCTAACCTTTGAGAACATTTTAAGTTTACCCTTGAACAGACTATTAAACACAATATATTTTGATTAAACTTTTCCCTTAATAAAAATTTTAAATTGTTTCCTTTTCACATATGTATTTTAGCAATTATTATTACAATATATATAACTTTAACATTTATATATCATAATTACTGCACAGTAAACTATCTGATATGTTCTATAAGCTTGAAACAGTATCAGAATGTTATTAACTTTATGGAAAAAACTACTGTAATTATAAGTCTTGGTTTTTTTTCTTAGGAGGCAAATTAATTAATCAGTGAATAAAGCGAAACGATCTTGCTTTTTTGTAGTTTTGACAATGAAAATTTAAGAGTGTTGTATTCCTGAATGATGTCCTAAGCAATTTTCCAACTAATATTAGTACATTATGTCTTCTAAAAGTACATTTTAATAATTACTGAGTCATATTTAGAAAGTAACCTAGGAAGAGACTTGGAAAATTCTTAATCATTTAGTACTATAGACCTGCATAAACAAAATCTAAACGCAGCACCTGTCAATCTTTGCTTACAGCAGTTTAGATCATCCTCTGAAGTTTTACTTCGAAAGGCATAATTATACTACTAAACTGTGTTGATCCCATGGAGATAAGTATCATAGTTCTACCTTAATTTTGCATCATTAATTTTCCTATCTAGGTAAATGTATACGATCGAAGTTCCCCTATGACATATATTTATGGCTTTTATCCATAAAAAGTTCTCTTGGATTACAACAATACCATATCGATCTTAAAATTCCATACAAAAATCTTTATGTTGTACTCTATCCATAGTGTGATGCCAATATCTCATCTATAATCTCATAAATGTTTTTAAATCTTTAACTCAACCTTATTTTCTACGTGCTTAAAAGATCTTTATTTTAATCAGAGTATTTTAGACTCACAAAATTGGTGTCAATCGTCTATCGATTCCTCAGCAATCATGCGATTAATCGAAAAGCAGAGAATAACTTTCTTGTCACCTGTTCAATCTCTTTCCTTGAGTGGGAGAGAAGAGTGGGGAGGTTTGCGTGGGAGGAGAGGGAATTGGGTACGAAGGAAGAAGCAAAGATGAGATAGGTCATTAAATCTAATTGGCAACGGGCGCAGCGTGATGCCCGGGATTAGGTATGACACCTGTCCGCTTGCTTCTTCAAGGATTAATGCGCGAGGAGAAGGGACTATTTTCTCAGATGTGCCGACGAAAGGTTTATTTTTATGTAGGGAAAAGCGCCGAGATATAATCCTCTTACCTATCGATCTAAAAGATAGGCAGACGTCAAGCAGCAATAGGTTTGTCTGGGTAGATACGAGAAACAGGTGTTAAGTTTGTTGCAATTTCAAGAATGTTGCGTAGCTAGGCTATCAAAAAATATGATAAAATTTATATATTAAGTGAGGAAAAAGTTTTCATTTGTTTCAAACTCTAGGTACTAAGTCACTTTTTATTTGCCGATAACACTCATTTCAAGTTGAAAAATTAATGTTTAGTTTTTGTTGTAAATTGTAATAGCTAATTTTAAATATACCATATTTCAGTTATTATATATTTCCTTTGAAGTGAAGTTTTAATTCATATTTTTTAAATATAAGCTAGTTTGTTGTGTGACTATTTGGAAATTTTCTTACCTTGAGACACACGAATATGGATTTATTCAAATATATATTCCTTCAAAAAGAAGTTTGTTGTGATTAAATAAAAAGTTCCATATTCAAAACTTTTTATTTAATCGTAATAAAAAGTATAGTTTCTTTCAAAATTAACGCAACGTAATTTACAATTTGCTAGAATGGACATCTCAACATAAATATAATTTCATTAATTAATCATTTCCAGAAAATGCTGATTACTTACTAACTGTAAAAAAGTTTTTTTTAATTTATAAAATTCATGAAGACTTTTCTCTATAGAAGGCAGTGTATTCAGTACCTGTCAAATCGAAGAGCATTTAAGCATGTTAATCCTTTAGTGTCTTCTTTTTTGAAGTATTGAAACTTTCACGTGTCATAATACATTTGGTCATAACTTAACATTCCAATGAAGTTAATTGGCTTAACATCTCCTCTTGGAAAATTAAGGCAACTTGAGACATTACAACTATTAACTTTACCATAATTATGATTTATTTGAGAAACTGAACTGTTTCGTCTAGTTCGGTTTTCTTTTATTTATACGAATTAATGCATGCTTTTGCCATAACCTATATAATTAATACTGAGATAAGCATCCAATTAATAAAAATATTAATTTTTTTGATGAAATTCATTTTTGCTCTAATTTCAGATGCTCGTTCCCAGAAGGTGTTAAATTCAAGAATTGTAGAATGCTAACATTTTCTCTTAGTTTTTTCCCTCTTATCTCTACCAAATAAATCGATTGGATAATTGATTGTTTCATACTCTAATCTCCAATTGAAGATTTATATTTTTAACTCTAACTTCTTGAATGGAAGACTACAGCTATTCAGAATTCATTAGATTATAGTTGAATAAACCGTCGTGTGCAAAAAACAATTTAATATATAAGAACTCACAGTCCAATCGTAAAAGATGAATGAAAATCTGTTTTAGGACTTATTGCATAAAAATATAGTTTTTATCAAATGGGTCAAAGAATTTCTTGAATAAAATGAATTTATAATTTAATTATATCAAAATATCATATTTTATATTTGAAAATTCCAAGTAAACTTCATAAAAATTATAATGTATTTTTCATTGCTTTTCTTTTGAAATTAAAACAGTTAATTCGTTTCATACATCAAAAATTAAACTTTTTTAAGTATTTAATTAAAATTTATAGTTCAAAATATTCATTGTAGATTTCATTAAATTGAAAGGTAGGTAGTACAATCCCATTTTAATTAAAAACCGAATACAAATTTCAGTTTGGCCGATTCTTGAAATATCCTTCCTGTATACCGTAACTTCTAGTTTTTAGTCTAATCACTGTTTGATGTGTATACATATTTGATGTACATTATATATATATATATATATATATATATATATATATATATATATATATATATATATATATATATATATATATATATTACATGCAATGATCTGACACTGATCTTTCCTGAAGAAGTAAATATCTGTTTAATGAGTAGGACTACTTGTTGAATAATACAAAGAGTAAATTTTATGAAATATTAAGACATGTAAGAATTAATATTACAAAAAATTCTGATATTTAACATGTTGGGGCAGTAATGGTATAACTACTTGCCGTAACAACCCTTCAGATAACCAAAACGAAGAATGTTTAGGAATAAAAAACTTTGTTTAGATCACTACCTATACTTTTTCGATTTCTCGAATCAAACGGGAATGCTGAATTTTCATTTAGTTTTCATGAGTGTCTGATAGAGATGAAAAAATGAATGCATTTTTTATTTTTCAGTGAATAAATATGGAGATGCATTCGATAATGATCATCTGTGTTAGGAAAAAACAATATATTTGTCACTTACGATATCTTATTAGATTTCTGATATTTCCTTAACTGCTTATCAACAATAGAAAGTAAGATCGGAATTTGGGTATGGAGTAGCTTACTTATGCTAGGTAAGCACACACATTAGAATGGATTATTTGTTAAAAAAAAAGAAGAGGATAAATGTAAAAAACAGTAGATGAAGGGGAGAAGAATCCTGGGAAAAATCTCTACGGAGCACACTTATTGGGGGCGTCACGTGATCTAAGTGGCCACGTGTCAACATCCATTAGCTGCACAATAGTTCCCACGAAGTGGGGGTGAATCCTGTGTTTGGGGGGAGGGCTCTCACACGGTAACTGTTGACTGATGAACCACAGCGGAGAGAAAAAGCAGAGTGTCAAAAATAAAATCTGGACTCTCGTCGGATGGAAGGTTTCAGGTTTCCCTGCAAGGCATGTCGACTGGATTTCTCAGTGAACAATACCCGATAAAGTTATTTTTTATTTAACAACCCTGCAAATATATATCGGACATTCTATCGTATGATAATGGAAAATTTGAGTTGTTTTAATGTCGTTGAATTTATTCAAAGTTTAGTTTTGAATTTTGTATATAAGAAATTAATTCAGCAATTTTTCACTTGAAAACAGCATATTTTTGACAAATTTCACTGAGCACATTTTTGCTTTTTCCCGTATGTTCCCTCTAATTAGATATTTAGTTCACGAACTTTTATATAAAAATATTTATAATAAAATTATTAGCCTTTTTATTATTAAAATCTTTTGATTTTTAGTTAAATTTGTGAAATTTTTTTATTGTATATATTTTATAGAGACTTGGCCATATCTCTTCAAAAGGATTCACATATGGGTTGTTGATGCACTAGAATGTTTCCCTGTACTTTGCCCTGATTTGGGCTCTACCATTTAGATAGAAACAGCTGGGTGGTGTCTTCGTGATTTTGAAACAGGGACCCAGCAGAAGATCCCCAATACTTAGCCTGCCACCCACATAGGTAACATTTCACTTGGAGGGCATTGCGACGACGCCCAGTTTTAACTTGCCCCAGTTGCCTTTAGCAAACATGGTGGATCTTCGGTATTCTGAAATTTGAACTCACTACATTCCGATAATGAGAACAACGCCCTAACCAACCAGGACACCGCGGCACTATATATTGTAACGTAGGTTGTAGTATGATGTTGTTCAAAATGCAAGAAAATTAGGTTAAAATCTATATTTTAAATTTAGCTTAAAATTTTGATATCAGTAATCTAAAAATGCATTTATAAAAAATTTAAAAATTAATATTATTTGTCAAGTCTTACAGTAACTTTTAATACACATAGAAATTTATAAAAATTTATGAATTCATTGCTTTACAGTCACTTTAGTAAATGAGGATATATATGTGACAATTAATCTCAAACTTTCCCTATAACTTCCTTTATGTCTAGAGCTGAAATCGGGTTTACCATTTGAATCAAAGACCAGAGAAATACCATTCAGCTACTATATGTAAACTGTTGTAAGTACTTTAGAATTACATTATTGATACCTTTTGTGTCTGAGTGTCATCACACTGAATCTCTTTTTGTGCACGATGTACTCCACTTGTACATTGTCATCATTTTGTACTTTATTTCAAAATGAATCTATTGGATCTCCTCTATAAAGTTATTTATGAAAAATTAAAAACATTATGAATGACTATTGAATCACAAATTGTTGAATCGAAAGTCAGAGTGTCACAAAATATCAATTAAATCTTCATAATAGATTAAATAGATTTAATTTACAATATCTTTGTTTATATTCAGTTGTTTAGAATTTAATATTTAAACGAAAATAAGTTAATATATCTGTAATCTTATTGTAGCAAGACTTTTAAGTTGGTTTTTAAAATCTGGAGCAGTGATGACAGTAAAGAAAAAATGTCACACAGTTTTGGTCAATAGTGTACTATAGCACTCCATTTTAAGTGAATGTTTTAATGATACCTCCTCTGATGAATAGTTGAAAATTTTTTGAGATAATAATGTATTTAAAAATAATGAGATTTGTCATTGCCATTTACAAAATTTGAACGATTATCATTTTATTTAAAAGTTTAATAAGCAATAGAATGACAATGTTTGTAAGAAAATCTATATAATGTATTATTATTGACGTGACCACTGTATTTTTCGATAAAACTTAATAGACCCAAAATTTCGTAAAACCACAAACCAATCTCTCCAACTGAATGGTAAATATATTCAATTGAAGCAAAGAATACTTATATAATTTCATTAACTCTTTGTTAATCTTGCAAATAGACTGATGAAGCAATGATTAAACTTTAACGCACAAATTTAAACATAATTGTTTGATTATTTAACAGATGAAATTTATTTTCTGAAAATTTTCCTTTTTGTTTTCAACTTGTGTCTAATTATAATTTTATTTCAAAAATATCATTAGCCCATAAACAATATAGCACCCATAAAAATAAGTTATTATCCAATTTGCCATATATATATATAGCCATACATCTTGTCGATAGGGAGGTCCTGGGTTTGAATCCCGGTTCGGGTATGGATGCACGTTCTGTCTTTATATATCCTATCTTTGTATGGATGAGTTGTGAATAGTTGTCTACCCTATAAACGGATACCTATTGCATGTGTGTTCTGCGGAAATCGGACTTCACACCAAAATATGATTCAGTTGGAAAAGTGGAGCAGCGCACCCTATAAGAACAGCCTAGCTCTCACAAGACAACAATAACAACACACACACACACACACACACACACACATATATATATATATATATATATATATATATATATATACACATATATATATATATATATATATATATATATATATACATACGAGTATTACCCTTATATTATATTATTCACTATATAATGTGCAGTAATACACTACTAGTTTATACAAATTGAAAAATGCATGCTTTTAAAACATGAAAATTTGAGTTAAGTCTAAGAAAATGCATATTGCGGAATTTATGTGGACGAAGAATTTACTAATATAATAGTAATATATAGGCGTAGGAAGAAATCAGTGTTCAAGTTTGCAAATTTTCAGCAATTATTTTCTTTTTTGTAGTAGCAATCAATACTTAATAATACAACATTTGTAAACACGATTGTTTTTGATTCTGTGTTAATATTGAGCTTACTAACTTCTAAACACGAAGCCGAACTACTTCCTCCCTCTTTAATTTAAGATTTTTGTAAAATGTGAACTATACTTAAAAAATCATTTTCCATTTCTTATCTTGATTCTCGTCTTAAACGTTAGTGTACGTACACATTAAAACAGAAAATTTAATAATATAAAATTGTTTTCTGGAACACATAATGACCGAACTTAATAACTTACTCACAAAATTCTTTGGGGAATATCCTATTAGAGTAAACCTGTTGTTTTAGAGGAAAATGTGAATAAAAAAAGACGAAGCTCTTGTACCTTAATGGAAATGCAATTTCGGAAATCTTCCATTTAAAATGGGAAAAGAAGGTTTAAAGCAATTCTTTAGGATTTGTCTGAATCACCATAAGAAACCAATAACATAGCTCTTCTTCGGGAAAAAGACCTACTCCCGTCACTTTATCGCACTCTTGGACCCTCTTCTCCAAATCCTCACTTTATGACTTCGATTCAGTGGGAGGGATGGCTCAGATTTAGGATTTTGAATTTTTCCTTTCCTTTTTTTTAACTCATCTATAATATGTAAGAATAAAGGACATGAACTTCCGCCCTTGTTTAAGTGGAAATGTGGTCTAAAGTGGAGAAAGAAAGGTGGTACTTTAAAATGGTTTGAAAGATATGTTGGAATTTTATTGAGAAGTTGATGTGAAATTTGGCGGTTATTGGCGAAGTTTAGCTTAGTAGAATAATTCCTAATATTTCTAAAATATAAAATGTTACCATGAATTCTATTTGATAACTATGTTGATAATTAGTTGTAGAATAATTCCTAATATTTTTAAAATATAAAATGGTACCATGAAAACTGTTTGATAACTATGTTCATAATTAATTTTATAGAATAATCTTTTATATTTCTAAAATATAAAATGGTACTATGATAATTATTTGATAATTATGTTGATAATTAATTAATACGTTTATTCATATTTTTAAGTAGATTGTTAATATAGAGTAGGAATAATCAGAAAAGCTTTCAAACTAGAAATTGCATGAATTATTCAGAGTGATTTCGAAACATGCATAACTAATATTTTTATGCTTACATATTATAACAGAAATTAATTTTATGCTTGGACTATGACTTCTGCTAGCATAACTTATATATTTTCCAGTCAGTATTGTAGCAGAAAACTATATATAAACACAATAATTCCATTTCTAGTACTTATTGTTATTTTTAATATAAATTTTGTAAACTAGAATATATTTGTTAATTAATATTTTTGAAAGAATAAAGTAGAATTAAATTATGAAAAAATTTGTTTAAAATTTTTTCTTAATGTTCACAGACTTTCTCAGTAATTTTATTCCCCTAAATTAGCAAGGGAAATATTTATCTCTCCCTTGCTAACTTTTGAACAATCGTAAGTAATCTTAGACCAACAAATTACAACTAAAAATATTATTGTAGACAAAAGGTACATTTTTGAATTAAAGTGGGTAGTATTGATATCGTTTTTTTAGAAAAATTTATTACGTGTAACCGGTCCCCATTAGATAACCAGACAGATTTTCGATTATATTGGGAAAAAAATTTTAGGCAAATAAGTAATGCAATATTTATTTCTTTTACTATCATATTTATATCAAATTTGAATAAGTACTGAAAGAACTTATAAATGTTTGGAATATCGAATTATGTATGGTATCGCCTTATTCACATAAAAAGTACATCACTGTTTTGATCTGTGTATGTTTGTATCTTATTAAACCAACTGGACTTCGACTTTGGCGAAAACATCTGGTTTAATATATTGATTTGATGAGGAAATTGGGAAAAATTGGTGTTATCTTAAATGTGTTTCACTTAATTATTAAAAAATAGTTTTTTTTCCATGCTTAGAGATGTCAAATGATCAGAAATAACTTTCAGGAATATGTTTTTAAATATATCACTTTTAAAGTTTAATATATATTTCTTAAAAATTTCAATCTTTAAATGAATAATGTTGGATAATCAATTCAACGAAATTAACAGTTTATTTTGTAAATAAAAATGGCTTAAAATGTAATGTCCCCATCTCTGGAGTCGATCACGACTTAAAAAAACATGTTTTGCGATGAAAAACTCACAACTGAAAGAATTTTAGCCGTTTTAGAAGACAAAAACTTGCTGCCCTTGCAAAAGATAAAGTCAAAATGTGAGAGCAATGGAAAATATCTTTCTATACAGCAATCATGGTCTTCTTTAGAGACAGCCATCGCCTACTGCGAAAGAAATGCAAGACTGACAAAAACTCCTTTTTCTGCAGCTGTTGAATGCAGCAGTTGATGGCTATCGGGAGAACTGTTGATATCGACTTCTCTCGATTCTTCTTCTTCATCGACATCAGAGTCCAATATCGGAAAAGGAAGGAGAATCCAGGAAACACCTGAAATGACGGTCACTTCATTTACTGCTGTCTCAGGCTTCGGAGACCTACAGATGCCTTTTCTTTTCTTCACTCCTGATCCAGGAATCGGTGATCTCTTTGCAGGAATATTTCCTTTTTCCCTTAAGCTCTCTTTCGGTGTGAAGTTTTTATCAAGAACGCGTCACTGTGAAGAAGGGTGGATATATATCGAAGTTCTTTGTACCATGAATAAAACAAAGTTCGGCAGAGATTTCAATGGTACTTTCTTACATTTGTAAGAAAAATAGAGCTTTTTCTGTTAAAAAAAAACAAGGAACTTAAATTTGATTTTGCGATATAAAATGTCATTTTTTTTAAGAAACATTAACAAGCAAATATATTAATATATGTATAAGCAAGGATACATAAAATTTTAAGAATAGAGTTAGTTTTTCTAATACATATATTTCAGACTGCTTTTGAAATAAATTTGCTGCACACATCTGACTTTGAGTAAAGGAATAATAAAGAGTTAAGTGTTTTATTTTTTCAATGATGAGATTTAGTTTGTATCCTACTGCCCAAATTTACATTCAATACTATTAGTGAACCTACAAGAATTTAATGTGTGTTTGCATTCTCTAAGACTATTGAGTGAGTGAGTTATCGAATTTTTAAAAATAGGAACAATTGTCAATGAAAATGATCAAATGAGAATGCAATTTTCTTTCTAATACCTGATTAATAAAAATTTTCATGCTTGTGTAAATTAGAGCGCTGGGTTAACTTATGTAGTGAAATGTCATGTTAACCCGATGATAGTTATGTTTTCATCATTTTTATCCTCACTAGCAAAATATTTTCAGACTAGGTTTGCCACCTCCAGAGGTATCATTTCACGTGGAAAACATTGTAACCATGATTTATTTAAATATCCTGTGACCTTAAATGAACACGACGACACAATTTGGTTTGGTCGGGATTGGGATACATTGTCTTCTGGTAATGAGAATGACTACCTTTTCTACAAGGTCATTGCTGAAAATCAATTGGAAATATAAGAAATAAAAAGATACGGAACTGTGCATTAAAAAAAATGTCATGTACTGGAAATAGAATAATCCAAAATTATTTTTAGCAAATGGTTGCTTGCTTAATGATTTTAAAATAAATCAATTGTTGTGCAGAATTAATTAATAAAATGTCATTATTATTACACAATACATTTATAAAAATAACTATTTAACGATAAGGGATTAATAATTAGAGTGATGTTTTCTTGAACCTGTGAAATAAAGTAGTTTTCATGTCGTAACGAATTAGAAAAAAGTAAATAAGTATGTTAATAGGTTGAGTTCTTTCATTTCCCGTGCCCACTCATTTTTAATCTCAATATCGAAATGAAAATTAAATTTGTTTTTGCTAAAAACTTATTGTGTTGTCTTTACAGTCATTGAGAGAGATTTCTTCAAAACTTGCATCAGCATGTTTTTTAGAGTTCGTCATAAAAAGAAGATATTTCTGATCAAAGACATCAATATCTTTGTTACGAATTACATGTTTTTGCAGTTTAGAAAATGTTTCCAGGAAAAATTAACATTTCACTTATTTTCAGTTTATAACATTATTTTAGCTTTATTTACCGATTATGTAAAACTAACTCTTTATGAAAATTCCCAAAAGTTTCGTAATCAAATATTTCTTTCCAAATGAAGTTTAAAGATCTTTCGCGGATGAAGTTTGAAAGTTTGGATTAGAGTACTAGCGTAATATTCTAATCCAAACTTTCAAGTCACGTGATCGAAGCTTTTTGTATTTAGTTAACTTGTTTGGGATGTTTTTTATATTCAATTGCTTAGAAAAAGAAGCCAAGATAATTAGAAAATCAACACAGGATGTAGTTTCTTGACTCTGGTTGCAATCTAAATCCATTATTAATTGTTGCAAATAGTATTCGAGACGAAGACAAGTTATCAAGTTAAGAAAAATTAAGCAACTCTTGGCTTATATCCTTAGAAACTTGATTGGTTTTGAAATCTTGAATGATACTTCTTGGCGCATTCGTTGCGAAGAACTTAAAATAATCTACGTATTTCAGTATTATTTTTACACCATTTCAATTATATGTGGAACTGACAAATCTTACTTTCATTCCGATAACACACCGTGTAAAGTTACAGCCTCTGTCAAAATATGGTATCATTATATAAATGTACGTCTTCTCTGGACTATTCTGAGTTCTAGAGAGCATGGAACACATATGGGTTAAGTTAGAGCAACACATATGGAGAAAGGAACGGCATTTGAAATCTATGACTGAGCAGACAGTAGACATGGACACAAATTTCGACAAACATATATCATAGCCATATTAAAAACATGCCTATAAAATTGTTAATGCAAATGTGTAAATGGAGAGCCATTGCTTACTTAAGGCATGTATTCCATCAATTTTAAAATTTTCCGAAGGCACCGACACTTTCCAGATTTGTACCAACTGTTCAGCTGAACAAGCTGCGGCAGAAGACATTCTTGAGTTCCTGGAGCTATCCAAGAATGACTAATATAGCGAGCCTTTGATGGTACTAGATTTTTTTGGGGTATTCAACGTTATGGACCTGGTTTAGCGCTGCTGGCCAAAGAGAGTATGCAACAATAAACACATTCTATCATTTATTGCAACACATTGGCTGATTGGTCTCTTAGTGTAGAATAGTATATATCTCTCTTTTACGTTTACATAACATAAAATATATATTATTGGAGTTATGCAAGGTGCTCCTGATTAAGGTTGACATATTTAATAACCCCACATAAAGGAAAGTTTAAAAGATCGGAACAACATTAAAATCTGGAATCCACAGTGAAATTATTAAAGTTTTAATAAAAAAATACCATTATGTTACTTATCAAATACCATCTAGTGGCAGTTTTGCAACATAGTAGAAAATGGCTTAATGCAAAATGAATTCGAAACTACAAAATTCGCAAGACATAATCATCAAGAAATATTTTCAATATAGTTTCGTCTATCCATCTGAATATATAATTTCTTGCTCAATAATTAAAAAAATATTATGTACAAAAATTGTTTTTTATATTAAAGAAAAATTTATCACAATAATAAATTTAGTGTTTTAGGAAATTTTAATTTTTCTAAAATTTCCAATCTAAAAAAAATGTTATATTTGAATTTAATTTGTGAAGCATACTAAATTAAATTTAAATGAAACAAAAGATTAAAATAAAGTGTGGATTGTTTGCTATAATAAACTGAAAAATGTGTAAAAAATTGAAATTTGTTGTATAAGCATTATGATAAATTATTGATAAAAATCGAAGTACCCAAAAATAAATATTTACCATACTAATTATTCGTAAAATATTATTTAATATTGCACATTTTTATATGTATTTATATAAAAATATGGTCATATATAAATATACTGCATAAAAATATACTAACTGTATTTATATATATAGATAGAAACCGTAACTATATAAATATGGATATATTTATATATAGTTGTGGTTTCTTTTCATACATACTGTTAAGGAACACATTAATGTTCCATAATAGTTATTAGTATTATTCAGAATTTCCCTTTGCATAACACTCCCACTCGCTTAGTTACCCCCAATGATGGAAAAGTTTAGTTGTTGGCTTCATCTATCTCCGAGAGGCGATATCTCCTTCAATTACCGCCTCGCAATTCTTCTGGTTGCAGAAGAGATCTAAGAGGGAAGGTGCAGCAACTAAAGAGCTGCATGGGAGAGGGTTGCCCATTGTCGGAAATTGAAACGGGACATTCTCTGAAGGAATGTGGAGGGTGAGAGAGGGATATTAGACATCCCTTTTAACAAGATCGGCAATTTATGTGAATAAAGGAACAGAAATTGAAGACCATTACGTAAATGGGCCGGTTTTCATTCTTCTCGTTTCCTGTTCTTCCGATACACAAGGCAGCCTCCAGTGATTAGTTTTAAATGTTTTAAAGTCACCTTTTGTTTCGGGAATCGGAGCCTCCTTTTCTATGGACTGATGTTTCGCTTCTTACATTTGGCGAGAAATTGCCATTTTGGTGAATTTTTTTCCTATCATTGAATTTTCATAAAAATGTAAAATTATTCGCATGCACTTATTGTAATAAGTCTGTCGATGTAATATTCACTTATATTATAAACATCATTTTAAAATTACATTTACTGTCAAATGAGATCATTGTAGACTATTTTCCCAACATTAATCTCTGTTGTTTTGCAGTGGATCCCTGGGAATGAGGCTGCCGACATTTTGGCCAAAAAAGGTGCAAGGGTCCTCTAGAGACCTTCGAAAAACCTCTCTTTTCATTCAATGAATCTCCTGGTAAAAAGAAGATTGGCCTCCAAGATAAAGTAGAAAGCACTGCTTGACTCTGCTAGTAAGTCATAGGCCTCGCTGCTTAAGGATACACAGTTCATCCCTGATTTTCCTAGACGTTCAGCTGTGGCTCTCTTCATGACTGCTTCAGCCATAACCATTCTTCGCCTGACTATGGGGCATGACTGCTTACCCCCATATTTGCATAGGTTTGCACTTTGTGATTCTCCCACATCTACCTTGTGCAGACAGCACTAAGTTTTTGATGCCACTCATCTCTACTCGTGCTCTGCACTTGTGTTGTTTTTTAACTGTAGAGTTCAGAAATATTAGGAGGCTAGAGAAATAATGGCGTAATATCCGAATTTCTTGGTATTTGTAATAAATATAAATACACTATTTTCTTATTCATTTCATTAATTGGCTATGTGTTGCTTGAAAAATTGTTGAAAACATATTTAGGATAATAGATTTAATTCATTTTAAATCAATGCATAATAATAAAAACGCAAAAGGTAATACTGAATCTCTTTTTAAAACAATGTGTGGCTTTTTTTATTCAACAACAATTTGATTATATTTATTGCATTAGCATTAATTTATTAATTTAAACGAGACTAAGGAATTATATTATTTCTTTTTTTTTATCAAATAAGAAATCATTACAATATAATTCACTCTTCATTTTAAATAAAGTTTTTTTAAAATATTTGAGATGAAAAAGTTAAAGGAAACTTTCTTTATTTATCAAGATGGAAACAATATTAGTCACTGTAGTTCAATAAATTGAAATTATTTACCCGTAACTTATCCATCGTATGTAAGTCAAGAGATAGAGGAACATAAGCTGTGTTTTATGGTTGATAAATTCATTAGAATATTAGGAAATGTTAACTAAGTATTAATTAAGAAAAATGCAATGTAATTATTTTTTCCATGAATACTTTGAAAGAAACACATTTAAAGAAAACTTAAAAGTGATAAAAGCAAAACAAGTGATAAAAGCAGACGATTCCAGATGCATTTTTTATGCCTAATTCATTTTTGAAAATAACATTTTGGTCTGTTGCTTTGAAAATGCATTTTGCGCACAAGATCTCCTTCGATTAAACGTTTTAAAATTTGTTCTGTGAGCTACAATAAACATTCATATCTGATATGGAAAATGAATAAAAATTAATGGCAACTGAATAAACAAGCTTTAAATATTGAAAGGAAATTAAAATATGAGACAAAGCCAAATCTCAAAATTAAAGTTTTAACAATATTTTGGTTATATAGTTTTTAACCTTCATTCATTTTGATAAAAAAATTTGAACTATTGAACATAAGATTAACATGTAAGCAAATATAAAATTCGAAAATTATTTTCTTGTTGTCAAATTTGAAATAATTAAATTTAGATGGAAAAAAGAATAATTAAAAATCTGCTTAATATATAACGCAAATTATTACAAAACAACCAGTTGTTGCTTCTAGCCAAGAAGTTGGCGCCTTTTTCAGGCGCTTGCAAATAAATGTAGAGAAGGAATTCAGCAACCCTTCGACGTGCTACTGATAGTGCATTGTGCGCGGAGAGTTATCCGGCCAATTCATGCATAGTAATTAAATAGGATACTGTTTTTGGCTTCTCGGCTCCGCTTCATTAACGCTAATTGTATTCATTACCAGATCCCTAATCACTTCGCCCAAATCACCACCCCACCTCCCCTCAGCACGCCAAAAAGAGTTAAATACTCATCACCCACATCCTAGGGTTGCCAAGTTCGAGAGTCCGTTGGACGTGCCACGAATTCCAGCTCTTACTTTCTCTAAGAAGAGGAAAGGTAGGAAGGGAAACAAAAAAAGAATGTGTTCCTTCTTTCGTCCTTAAAGGGCCATTTAAATAATCGTTAGAAGTGGTTGAGGGATATTTACTCCAGAAAACGTTTTCTCTTCCGTTTTAAGTCTAAGCTCCCCATTCATTTAAGATGATGGTCCTTAGTGTGTGAAGACTAAGCTGCACTTTTAAAAATTATATACTTAAGAAGGCCATAAAATTTCTCATTGTAATAAAACCCCATTCGCTTTTGAATTATTCCAGGTTTTGGAAAATTTTGTAAAAAAAAAAAAAAGAAAAACAGTTAATTCAGGAAAAACGTAACAAGTGTAATGTCCGTAGATGGGTGTAACAAGTGAAAATTCCTTTTTTTTTTTAAAAAAAAAAATCTTATTTTGTTGGAAATTCATTTGTAGAATAATTTGATCACTTGTAAGGAAATAAAATAAATGATACTATAATTGAGTTGATTTATTATTAGCTAGATTTCAATCAGAAATCAAAGAAAGTAATATTTAAAAGACATAGTTTTTAGAAAAAAATACGAAAATAATGTAATCATTAGTGCTTATTTTAATGATTCCACACAATACTGTTCAATAATTTCACACTAGATTATCATTACTATTAATGTATAAGGTAACTCAAGAATATGAGAATTTTAAAAGTAGTGTTTTGTTATATATATATAAATTATACTTTATACTTCTCATTTAGGATATCTGATTGATAGAACATTAAACAAATAAAACCTGACTTCTGATTAAATAATATGATTCTTTGATGTTTGTACATTTATTGACTTACATTGAAAATCAATATTAAAGAAGTGCATTCAACTGTTTAGTATTAGGGCCAAAAGAAGGGTCATCAATTTTAAGAATTTGAATAATACAATGTTCCACTACAATAGATTATTTTATCTACATTTAGAAATTCATATTGTCAGCACCTTATATAAATAATATAGTTAGAAACTGAAGAGAAGTAATTACCATACATTCTTAATAAATATATAAGTGTCCCAGCTAATGGCTCACAAATTTTTTAAAGATATATATATAGAGTTCTTCTAAGTTATAAAATCTCATAGGAATGAATATCAGGTCGGAAACGTTTTTCAAAGGTGATAAATTGTGTCTAAAAAGTACGGGTTGACAGCAACTAGTCAAAGAAATTCGCAAAATATTGGGTATTTGGAAATGTCCAAATTCCAATACAGCGAACATATGAATTCTACATTCCATCCTGTGGCAAAGGAATCCACAACACCTAATTTTACATAACTTATACTTCATTTAATTTATACAAATAATGCCAAGTCAACACGTTTTTCATCACTTTTTGACTCCTTTCTTTTATTGTGTTCAGTGTTTGCTTTACAATATCCTTTGTTCCCTATGTTCGTGTCGTCTTATCAACAACTCATTTAGTTTGGCAATTTTCATAAGTTGAAATCATATCAAGTGCTTATTTTAAGCTGACTTTTATGTACCGTTATTAATGTAACTATCTAATTTCAGACACTGAAGTCAAAAATAGTTTCACAATCTTCACCTAGAATACTTTTATTTCCTGCTTCACAACAGAACAGTTTGTTTCAATTTATCAATTCTTTATATACCATAAAATTCTTTCTTTAAAATTTCCTTTCTTGTTTGTTCGAAGAGCTTATATTTTCAATTCTAGAATACAAAACACATTAAAAACGAAAATTATAATTAATTCCCAAGAGAAGATGTAAGTTTGCATTATGCGATCACACCATTGTATGTAATTTAAATTTATTATGTTCTATGTCTACAATACGAACATAGGAAAAAAAGGATATTTGCAAGCATAGAACATAATAAATTTCAAAAGACAATTTAATAAATTTTCCGTTGATAAAACACATAAAATTGCAATTCTAGGAAATATTTTGTATTTTATAGTTTGTATTTATTATTAATGAAAATTTGACTAAATTTATCGATTTTTTAAATCAGTAAAAAAAAAAAAAAAAAAAAAAAAAAAAAAAAAAAATTTTCCTTCAATCAGCGATTGGATACTAAGCTCCGGATGCTTTTCATAACAAAGCTATTTTTTCAAAACTTTGTGACAATGTATATTGTATATTTTTAATGTATATTTTTATCTAGTTTAATTTCAATTCTAAAAATTCTTTCTTCTGTCTTTCTGATTAAAATGTTCCATTAAAGAGAGAATTCGGGATATGCATTGAAAGAACTTTTAAGAGATTCAATTTATCTTTCCCAGAATCAGATGGTAAATATAATTTAGTTTTGAATGTTCTTTCATAAAGAACATTTTAAACATATTTAGTGGCTTTTATTACTTGTTGTTTGCATTAGTAATATAATTGAAAACTTTCGTGCGTTTCGAAATTCTTTTTAGTTTCTACCTGCAAGTCATTCTTTAAGCTATCAATTTTATTGTTTAAAATTATAAAGTAGCGATTATTTGTTTTCAGATATTTATAAAATTGTTTGTTATAAATTACCGAAAGAAAAATTTCTGAATAATTGTAATGGAGAATAGAATATAAAATATCAGAAATCCTTCTTATTTTGTATGAAGCAATTAAAAGAAAGAAACATTTGGTTTTCTTTTTTAATACTATAAATATATATATTTTTTAATTTTAATTCATTTGAAATTAGAAAATATACTTGATGCCTTAAAATATTATTCTTTTTTATTTTCCATTTAAATTTTTGACTGATAGTATATAAATTTTAAACACGTTGTGTGTTTACTGGTCTGGTCTCCAAAAGTTAAGGAAAAATATGTTTTTTGAAGGTAACTATAAAAAAGTCACTACCAATAAAATTTAAAGGTTATATAAATGATAAAATAAATTTATGTAAATTTAAAAGCTAACTACACCTTTTTTATAGAAAATAATAGGTACATATGAGTAAAATAAAAATAAATAACACATCAGGTTTCTGTAATTACACATGTAATTTTTGATTTTCAACTCTTATTTGTAGTTTCGTTAACAATCAGTGAAGAATCACAATGTCTGAGAGAAGATGTTTATTCTATTGGTTAAGGAAGGATGAAATTATGGATGCTTCATAACTTTCTAGTGAAATATAAGACTCAGAAACCTCTGAAATAATTAAGGTTGCAATATACTGAACCCTTCAACCAAACTGAAGGCGGTTGATACTGCTGGGCAATTAATGTGTATCACAATCATCCACCATCTCAAGAAACAGTTTCAAATCGAAGCTTCTGTATCCATAGAAAATGTTCCAAGTCCAATTTGTGCACCTGCGGAAGACAGTTTTATAGCTTTTTTGTCATGAAAAAGAAGAGGCATTTCCGTGCCACAACTTGTTGCAGAACATTCTGTAGCACCAAGAAGAAGAATACCCGCTACTACTGAGCGAAGTGGTCTTCACCATGCAGATATTTATGCAAGATGGCCGATTTGTGTGTGTCCTTAGGCAAGAAAACATTTTTTTGGACTAGACAGCAATGTCTTTCTTGTTTTTACAGACGAGGGTAGAGTCATATATAAGTCCTAAATACCATCAATCCATCACTGTGGACAGACTCAATTACTACCCTGGGGGAATAATAGTTTGGGCAGGGATCTCATTCGGTGGTCACAATGACTTGCATGTGTTCCAGGGAGGAAGTGCTGCAAGTGTCAGAGAATGAAATGAGATGCTTCATTCATATGCCGCCTATATACCGGTGCATTGGCATTTATTTTATTCTAATGGATGATAATGCATGATCTCATCGAACTGTAGTTGTTTAAGAAAATCTTTGAGGGTCTTGCTTTCGAGTGAATGGAATGGAAAGATCGATCTACAGACCAGAATCCCATAGAGCATAGATTCCCAAAGTAGTCCAGGTGGAACCCAAGGGGTCCATAGAAGAACACATGGGGTTCCACGTAGATGTGAAAAGAAGACAGGTGTTCACAAGTTGTAAGTGGGGGCCCACGAAAAATTTTCTGTTTTCATAGTAAAGATCAAAAATTTAGGCTTGGATTTACCTATCAACGTAGGCAGGTAGCATCAGTCACTAAATAGGTACTCAAAAGTATTCGAGATTCAGCTCAGACACAGAATTGAATAGAACAATAGATAAAAGTACAAGTGTACACCACATTTCGATACTTGCAAATTGCTGGCCGTGCGCCGTCTCATTAAAAGTATGACTATCTTTTATTGTTGATTTTCGTCAATTGTTGATTGTTTGTAATAATAAATGTTTATAATTTTGTATAACCACGAGTATTATTTTAATAAATAGGACATAAGAAAATATGTTATGTTTTTGTCTTCTTAACACCCCTAATTTAGGATTATATTTTTTAGGAGTTTTGGGAATACAGAAAAAATGTAGCAGCAGGGGGTCTACCGAAAACAGTTAAACTTTGAAAGTGGTCAACGAGAAAAAAAGTGTTGGATCCCATGCCATAGAGAATCATTGGGGATCTTTGGTAGATAGACTGCTGCTTTAAATCCTCCTCCAAGATCTATAAGAGAGCTTGAACTTGCTTATTGCGTGTCTAATCTTCGCATCCTCTTTTGATAACCGACAATTTAATAGTTGAGATCATGGAAAATTCGATGCCACCAACGCATTGAAGCTAAGGCCGAGCTGGCAGCCGAATGGTTAGCGCTCTTGTCTTCGGTTCAACAGTTCGTGGGTTCGAATCCCACCTAGGGCATGGATGTTTGTAGTGGTTCGGAATCCTCTTTAAACCGTAGGTCCCGGTCTAATTAGCCCTCGTGTGCAAAAAATGACCGTTGAGCGACAAACCAACCAGCATTGAAGCTAAGGGAGAGAATCATTTAATAAAACTCCTTTCTGTTATGTTTCTATAGCATTTTACTATTAAAAACTGTGATTTTTTTTCTTCCAAGAACAGACATTTTCAGCGAGTTTGCTTCTTCATTTTAAATCTTTTATACACTTTTCTTATCTAAACTTCTATGTTGCAATCTATACAAACCTATTTTGTACTCATGAAATTCAAATTTTTGCAATTCTACATTCATTCATTTTCAAATTAGGTGAGAAAAAAATCAGTTGTTTCTCTCAACATTCAGAGGCCAGTATACATTGACTTTCTCCCATTAAATTCAGGTTCATCTTATTAGAAGTGTATATTTTTAAAAATCAACGTTTTTATATAAGAATGAACTTTACTACAAAAATCCATTGAATTAAAAATGAGTGTACGTATTTCTTTTCACTGTTAATGTATTTTAAAGGGAGAAAAAAAATTTAAAGCTTGTTTTTTAAATTTCTATTTTCACAGTTAGTTTAAAAAAGTTACTGCGACACATTGTTCTCAATTTTTTTTTTTCATATTTCGAAAGAGGACAAAGAGAAAGTGGAAATGTTAAATTTTGCTTAAAAACTCCTTTACTTTAGGGGAAACTTATATAAATTAATTATAAATTTTTTCCCCGAATCCCTGCATGTTTCTGCTACACCACGTCTCAGGATCTCTGGAAATTTAGAAGATAGTCTGTTCTCTTTTTGGCATTTTAATAATAAAACTAGATTTCTTTGATTATTTATGTTATTTTAAAATTGAACTTATTTAAAAATATATTTACCCTTACATTTATCAATGATTTATTTTTAAGATCGTAATCAATTCTTTTGTTTAACTAGAAAATAATTTTCTTAATAAAATGAATGTGTGTGTACACATACACACACACATTCATTTTATTAAGAAAATTATTGTGTGATTTTGTGTGTAACACGTGTGTGTGATTTTGATTTTTATTACTTAAATAATGTGAAAATTTCAATAAATATTATCATATTTTTTTTTAATTTTTATGCATTACTTTAAATGTGACGTTAAATTATCTCCTTGTCAGACTACATTTTATGTGAACAAAATGATTATATAAATTCTTACATTATTAAGTAATTTTATAAGAAAAATATTTTTTTAAAACTTAAGCAAACAAATTTGAAAAATGTTTCTGAATGGAAAACATCGAAAATGAATATCTTAAGGTGAATATCTTATCGAAATGAATATCTTATTCATTTCATTTCTCAATAGAATTTGTCACTAGGAATAATTAAGGTATTTTAGAAATAAATATCTTAGAATTGTGATAAAGAGAGTGATGATACTAAACATTTTCTCCCATGTTTACTTTTTTATGAGTTGCAAATTTTTTTGAGTGCAAAAGTATATATTGACAGCTTTTTAATTATTTAATAAGCTAAGTTTGAATAAGTAATTTTCAAATATTTCGTGATCCATAAATATTTTCTCTCAAAGATCTCTTTCTCAATGCACGCAGAGCTCGAAGGTAAATGATTAGCTCTTTATATTATTATGAAGAATTAGCAATTTAATTTTGAAATTCATTGAGTTACACTATATAGAGACCGTATACTTTGTCTAGTCTTCTTTTGACTAAATAATATTGTACACAGCCTAAAGTGTCAGCGATTGTTCATGCTACATATAGCATGTTGCACATGCTTTAACCTAATATACTAGATTAAAAAAACTTTTTTATGCTTAAACTAAAAAATATACTTATCTAAAGTATCAGAGACTACATACAATATCAGACAATATTTTTTATGCGAGCGGCTTAAAGTTTTGTTATTCATCCTTTGAAAAATATTTATCAAATGTTTTTAAAAAAAATCAAATTATGAAACTATTAATATTTAGAGACTGTTTTCCAGGTCGGGCTTTTAATAAGCTCGAAAAGTTTCTAAAATTCACATATTTAAAACTGTTAACAGACACAAAAGGAAGTGAATCGAATATCCGTTTTTTTAAACATATCCTTAATTTTTGTTATTATAATTGGATTCATCGATAAATAGTTTGCTGAATCACAAAGAGGCTCATATGAAATTTTCATTCCTATCTCTCTCTTTATCACAGTAATATTCTGGCACAGTATAAAAGTATAAAATAGACTGTCCAAAATCTAACGACTGTTATAAGATAACCTATACTTTTTTGAGTAACAGTATATACATACATATATATATATATATATATATATATATATATATATATATACATACATATATATATATATATATATAGATAGATAGATATGATTAAGGCCAATGTATGACATTTTAAATCCTTTAAAAATAAACAATTTTCAATCCATATTTTTATAAGCATTTTGAACTTTGTTAATATGTATGTATTTATTGAAAAATATAATGACCAGTATTCCCTAAAAATATATTAGTTTGATCAATTTGTTTCTTTCATTTCACATGTACCCACTAATGATTACAGTAAAAGTTCCGTTGGCCAACAGCGCTAGACAAGGTCCATAATTTTAAACACCCCCCAAAAATGTAGCACCATCAAAAGATTGTAGTAAAAATCTTGGATTTACATAAAATTTAATTAAAAATTTAGTGCTTTACAGCTAAGATTCACCATCATTCACTGAAATATTATAATCTTATTTCTATTGTAAGAAAACTACTATTTTTTATATAAAATTTAAGAGATTGTATTTTTAGAAATCTTAATTTCTGCTTATAGTTTTGTAATACTATTTTGTTAAAAATTTTGATTTGCTTTTCATCAAAGATAAATGCTAATCTTGTGCCTAGTTCGCATGACATTTTCGCATGAATTAAAGTTTGATACTGATCACAATGAAACTAATGTATAACATGTGAAACTCAACTTAATCCTGATTAATTTCAATAATAACGAAAATATAATCGAGATCAGAAGTAAAATGCCAGTTTTGTTTCACATTAAATTATCATTTTAGCTTGTGTATTTATCATTTCATTAGCAGAAATTGTCTGTAGTTTTATTAAAACATTTTTAAAATTTTTTTATGATAAAACTTTAAAATAATGATTAAACTTTACATCTTGGAAATCTATTATTAGAAATAAAATCTTCAACTACTTGATATCGAAGTTCAAAGAGAAATTTCTAATTTTGTCTGACTAACGTATTTTACCTATACTGTAATGTATCGTTTTATTTTTAAACATTGCTTTCCCATTCTGTGTAAGCTATCAGAACATCACCTAAATTATAATACCATGATAGAAGATACTAAAAAGAAAGAAGTAAATAAGGATTATCTTAATCATTATTGAAGTAAACCAAGTCTGGCAATTAACAAGATTATACTGAGTGAAATCCCAAATTTTGTTTTATGAAATCATATTTGTCTTTAAAATATATTTTGTCCCACATAAAAAGTTAAATAAAAAAAAAGTTGGAACTATAAATAGTTTAGATAAAATGGGACAAATTTACTAGAAATTCACTTCATTGACATTAAATTTTATCATATGTAAAAACTAGGAAAACTGTTCAATACTTTAAGCATTATTGAATTAATGTGCTGGTAGGCTTAAAAAGTTTGAATATTTTTATTATTGTTAATTAATAAGCAATATTTTTTTTAATTTTAGAGAGTTATTTGGTTAAGTTAAAAGGAGTTAGATTTTACGATATTTTATCACGCTTAGTCTCTTTCAACTGATCAGTTAGGTCTTTGGTCAAATATCATATTTACTACTTCTTGGACTCACAGACGGTGCATTATATCTAGAATACTATAAATAAAAATAATTTAATTACTTTAGGTTATTTTATTAAAAAATATACTTTTATAAAATAGATTTAAATTACTAAACTGATCATCTCTCCCTGATGACAATAATTAACAACTGTTTCATAACATTTTAATACAGTAGAATTTACTAAATATAATTGAAATATAGCACTAATGTATAAAAAAATTGACTCATTAATAAATGTCGTGAAAATAAATTATTATAAAACAAAATAAATATTTTTATTTAATTTAAAAATAAAATCTATAATTTTTGACATGGTCTATCTTTTTCTTATAAATTAGAACAAAGTCCTAAGCAAAATCATATTCGAGTTTTCTCGGAACGATTATCGTTATCACATGTTTTACACCCAAAGTTTCACGAGCAAAAAGTAAACAATATAAAAAAATAAAACACTGGCATGTGTTTGATCAGTTGATCCAAGTTGGGAAAAGAGAAGAAAAAAAAATACCATCTTGCGTGCAGATAATCATTTCTTAGCAGATTTCCAATATTATCTAAGTCACGAAACTTCTATATGCCATTTTCTCCAGAGATATCAATCCAACTGAAAGATTTCAAGAAACGAATTCTTTCCCTACAATCCATCGGTCTTGATGAAAATGTGGTAGTGGTTTCGAATGTCTTGATTTCTATATCATCTTGAGCTAAATTATCAATAGAAATGAACACACAAATTTGAATGAACTTTTTTAATGGACGACATATTTGAACCACGTTTTCACAAAGCATGGAACGAAGCTTTACTCAAAGAACAAAAGGTACATTTTTCTATGTTTAAATATTGACTATTGATGTTTAGCTATTTTTGATTGAATTAAATAAATTTGGCAAATTTTTTTCATTCTAGGCATGGGAGATCATGAGATGATAGTTAGTATAAAGGCGATTCATATCATTTCGATATTTAATAATTTTGGTTAATCTGTGGTTTGGATACCCCTTTCTCGCCAAATGGGCAATAGACGCGCCAAGTGTATTTTATCCAAGCTATTTCATCTTAAATGTACTCCTTGTGTCAAAAAATACACTAGAATAAGGAAAAAATATACCTTTCCTCCTTATTCTAATGTATTTTTGTTATAAAATTTCTTAAAAAAAAAAAAAAAAAAAAATACCATTGCTTTTGTTTTCGTTGCCATACCAAAGTGAAATTCGTTAAAAACACGGATTTCGATTTCGTCGCCATAGAAACGCCGTTTTTGCGTAGTGTCTCTCGGAGCATTCAACTCCGCGAGACAAAACGCAAAAACGCGCCAGTTGGCGACTTTTTGAAAATGCGCCAAGCTCGGTACCCAAAGCACATTTTCACCAATAATTTTAATATGATATTTTTTTATATGCTAATTTTTAGTATAATATTAAAAATAAAGCTTCCTCAATTTTAAAAGGAATGTGAAAGGTACATAAATGTAGCTATTCTGAATTTTTTGGTGACGAAGAAATTGAAAAGATGATATATTGCTGGCACAGTTGCCGTATAATCCATGATACCAAATTCTCAGATTGGCGATTTTTTGGTGGATTTTCTTATGTATCTGGCAATCTCGTTTTAATTATGTTATACATATGGATTACGTAATTATGCAGAAAATTCTATTTTGGTAACCTTAGTATTTACGTCGTCGCGCACGTCACGATATGTCATCTTGGCAACATTTCTTCATCGCCAAGAAAAATCAGAATTTGGAATCATGGATTATATTGCACCTGTACCCATATTGTGAAGTCTGGTGATGGAGTATATACTATGGTTGCCAAAATTGAATTTTCTACATAATTCTTATAATACTGCATACTCTATGACGTATCAAGCATCAGGTTGCTAGATAAATAAGAAAATCAACTAAAAATGTCGCTAAACTTAGAATTTGGCATTCTGGATTACATGCCAAATGTGTCCATTTAATTTTTTTTTATATATATAATCTGGAACTTTTGTGAAAACATGATGAAAAAATTTCATAATTTCTTACTTTTGCATAAATTGTGTCGAGCGCTTTATAAATACTTTTATATTTAACTCAATGTCAAGAAATAAATTTAAAATTATAGGAATTTTTATTTGTTTATTTATTTTTTCTTAAAGTTAATTTGTGGTTAACTTTTTCGTCAAATATTCTAGAAAAAGTGATATTGCTTCACAGAGATATTTAAAAAGAATTTTCTGCGCCAGAAAAGTTTCGATCATCAAATTTATCCTGAAGGTAAATAATAGCCTGAATATAAGTTCCCAGTGTTTAATTTTATGACAAAATTTTTCAGAAAATCTCTCATAAAATCATTCATTAAGCAAAAAGGTGGACTAAAAAAGATTCATATGACGAATCCGTGTATTTAAAAAATTTAATCATAATCACAGTTATAAATCTTTATCAGTTCTTGAAGAAGGAAAAAAATATAGTTGAGTTTAATTGATATCTATTTAATATTAATATTTTCTTCGTTTGAATAAAAATATCAGCAAAATAGAATTTAATGCATCTGGAAATTTTTACCATCTAAGAATTATTTAAAATTGACATTATGAAATATATATTTGAAATGGATACAACTTGCCTCTACAAACTTTCATTCATAACAATTTTTCGAATTTATACTCTGAAATCAACATTCATTTTGTTCGAGAACATGTTTTGTAAAGGAGGGGGTTTAATTTAGAGTTCCCCCAGTTTCTCGCCAATTTGGCTCCATATTGTTAGCCCTGTTGGTTTATTTCTGGCTTGTCTATTATATTTTCAGTGGTATTTTGTTCCTTCAAACATACGCGCAAACTAGCTTGGCGAAAAAAAAAATCACCAATTTTCATCAAGGAGCAAGTATATTTTTCTCGTTTTGCTTTCAAAATATAAACAATTATTAAGTCTGTTACACATCTGTATTAAAAATTAAATTATTTATGCATAATGTTTGATTATCAAAGTTAATTTAGTATATTTTAATAGATTAATATTTAAAAATTCATTGACGTTTTCAACGAATTTTAAATTTGAAAAAAATTTCTTCTCAGTTGTGTTTCTCAGAAAATTTTAAAATATATTGGATAGTGTTACACAAGCAATATAGAGAAGTTTTAGTACTTTTTAAATGCTTGAATAAATATATTTTGTAACTGTTGCAAAATTAATTTTATTTAAATATTTAGAAAAATCATTTGGTAACGAAATTTATTTTCAAAAATATGTCTAAATGACAAAGCCATTTATTTCTTTATGCGAAACAAATCTCAATAATGTTTTTATACCAAATAACAATAGTACCATTCTCTTTCCAAAATTCTTTGTTTGTTTACATACTAGAAGAGCCTTTTTAGAAGTAGAGAGTGGTATTTAATATCACAAAGTAACATAATGGGGAAATAGGGAAATTGTGAAGGAAATATATCGATATTTGGGAATAACATATAAACTGAATTAACTTTATTCAGGAGTATTCTATAACTAAATCTGAGGTCGTGATTGGTCAAGTTAGAAAATGCTTAAAGGCTTCTCTTATCGTGCAAAATATTTTAACGTGATTATTTTAAGGTATATTAACTTCGGCAAATAAATCAGTAAAATGTCAAATTTATTTCTTTAACTCAGGGAAATTTTAACGACAAATATTTCCTTTTTCAAAGTACAGATCATATATAGTTCTAGGCACAAAAATGCAATTTTCCAAACATAAACGTAGTTGTATAAAATATAAATTCAATTATCTCTTTAATTTTAGATTCGGGTTAAATGGTTGGAAGATTATCGTGTTAAGCAAGAAGCAGAAGCTAAAGACGAAGAAAAACTAGCAGTCATTGATGATTCTTTGGAACCTACACGACATAAGAAACCATCGGGAATTGACTGGCCTAGAGAAGGTGCAACCGGAACAGCTACAATAATTCGGGTGGTTGATACTCCCACGCAAATGAAACCACCGTCTCCCATCGTAAAATCTAAACTTTTTGAAGGTATTTAATTAGATTATTTTTCTGTCATTGAAATTCCCGTTTCAAGAGGCTCCCGCTATATTGTTTTTATACTATTTGTTTGTTACATTAAACCATTATATTTTTTAACCATAAAATGTTTGTTTCTTTCGTTCCAGTTGAGATCATGATTATGCCATTTTATTACAATTTTCATTGGTGTAAAATATCCATGACGTCAGATAACATTTCATGTACCTGAATATCGTATTGAGACGACGCTGTAAGACCGACTTGTTGACAAATTTGCTGCTCCCATTCAAATCGCATTCTGTCATTGTCTGAGAATATAGTCGAAATTCATTTTGTGAATAAATTGATTTTTTGGTTAAAGTCAAAGGTTTGAGAAGCCGTTTTCCCTTTTAGGAGTTCTATATATTTAACTATTTGGGAATTGGGGACATTAAGGAGTCTATATAGGATTGGTGCATTTTTTTCATTAACACTTTGACAATAAAACAGAAGAAAAAGCAAAATAAAAAAAGACAACACGAAACGTACACTTTACTGTTAGTTTAAATAGACAAAGACGAGATTAAAAAAATCATTAATTAATAGCATTCTAAATTAATACTTGCAATATTTTTAAACAACGTCTTTTAAATCTTGAGACTAGTGCTTTGCTTACGCCAATATTTAAGCTTTGAATTTCTGTTTTTTACTTTTGCTATAGATTTAACTATTTGATAATTGGACATTAAGGATACATTGGATTTACTACGATAAAAATTAATAGTTTATGGCTTATTTTTATTTTTTATTTATTTATGGATTTTAATGAAAAAAATTCTTTTATGGCCCCTTGAAATGGAACAATATCCAAAGAAATTTTAAACTAGCATCTTCACCAGAAACGAATTGAAATAATGAAAATTCCAAACTTGTGCATAGAAATTTAAATTTTTTTATGCAAACGTAATTTACTTAATTAAAGAAAGAAAAATGAGATTGTTAAAATAAAAATTGTAGATTGCAAAACGGTCTTTCTACTTTTCCAAATCACCCAATTGTTTAATTGTCATTTGTGAAAACATTTGTCACAGTTTCCAAATGGGAGCTTAGTTTCATGCAGAAGTATGGTTATTTCTTCCATAACATAAAAATATTAGATTTTAAGCGATTTTTAAATATCTACTTCATTCATTTATATGAAAAAAACTTCATGAAAATTAATGTGAGTAAGATATTAATAAAATAAGCTGCACAAAGGTAAAATTAACTTGTTATTCTTTTTAAACTATCGTATACAAGAGGAAATTTAGATATTCAGTTAATTAAACCTTTTCCCAAAAGCTCATTAAAGCTCTTTTATACTAACGGATGCTATTCAACTTCTAAAATTATTAATTACCGTAGAGATATTTTTAAATACTCAAATACATATTTATTTAAAAAACCAAAATTTAAAAATTATTTAAATCATCTAAGAAATTTAAGGCTCTTTTTAGTCACTAAAAGTAGACACAAAAGGTCCAATTATATATATATATATATATATATATATAATATATATATATATATATATATATATATATATATATATATATATAATATATATATATATAATATATATATATATATATATATATATATATATATATATATATATATATAATATATATATATATATATATATATATATATATATATATATATATATATATATATATATATATATATATATATATATATATATATATAATATAAGCTGGAAGAAGATTTAAGGATTAGTGAAATTTTCTTTTAAAATATTATGAATTTTTGAAATTTTTGCGTTTAAGGATATTTTTAAAATTAAAATGCAAAATAAACTAAAATAAAACTCCTCCTTGTTGACTGAAGCTTAATAGTGTAGTTGATTTTTTTTTTTAATTTCCTAATTTTTATTTTATTTCTGTTCTTCTTCTAATTATTCTTTGGATTTTCAAGTGAATATGAAATGACATTAGGAAAACTGGTAAACTTTTCAACTAAGTTAGAAGAAAAAAATGCCCAAAAATACAATTTAAGGATAAGATAATAATTTTAAGATTTTAATTTAACATCGTTGAAACTTTTAAATCTGAATTCCAAATTATAATATAATAAAATTGAAATTGAAGGGCACGTGTGTTAAATAGAAATTGTTTTTTATATCTATATAATCATCTGTTTTATATATATAACCACATAATTCTATAGTTAATTTTTTACGGGGCTTAAGTAAAAAGAATGATTCTCCTTCATACTAATAATGTCAAATTGTCCATGATTTATCATAATATAAAAATCATGATAAACCATAAACACTACTTACACGAAATGCAAGTATTTTATCTAATGTATATTTGTGTACATCTTTTTTTGCGATTAATTTATTAAGTATTTCTATTAGCTAAATTCATTAAACTCTTTTATTTTCGTATAATTATGGAGTGCACTCGGTAAGAATGTACCGTACGGTCACCCTTGGCGAAATTTTCAAAAATTAGCCAAGGGTGACCGTATGACGAATTTCCTTTCGGGAGGAAAATGCCTGGAATGCTGACAAATATTTCATACATTGTTGATATTTAACAATATGCTCAATTATTTCTACAAAATTAACAAAAAACACTGATTTATAGATTTCAAACATCAATGGTAAAATAATAAAAATGATATGTTAAATTATCCATAAAGTTTTTTGATTAAATTTATATAAATGATTGTTAAATTTGGCACCAAAAAGTCGCGCCAAGGGTGACCGTACAGTAAATCTGATCTGTGCTTTCATATAAAAATTTTAATACTTTTCTTTTCAACCTAAATTCATGGAAGACATTTAGAGTGATGAATATTTATCTTGTACAAACCCAATTAATTTGACTATCTTCGATTACATTGATAAAAAGTTTAATACTCATGAACGAGCTGGTAACATTTAATTGTTTCTCATAGATGGTAATAGACTTTTCGCAAAATGTGCATCTTTTTAGACATGCAGACGAGTAAGTAGCGCCTGAATAGTTAGTTTTGGTTTTGCTTTTAATAATGCATGGCTTCAATTTTTTTTTTTTTTTTTTTTTTTTTTTTTTTTGCAGAAGTTGTTTGTAGAGATTTGTAATCCATTTGTTACGGAATTTTAAAAATTGTAGTTTCAGTTTCAATTAGTCTTTGTCTTTATATTTTATCACACAGTTTAATAAAACTGAAACGTAAAAAATATGCAATTACTGTTTTATATGAAAGCTCATTCGAATTTTAAAAATGCGTTCTTATGACTTTAATATTAGCGCTATTACGCTGTACTTCATATTTTTTTCCCTATTTATGTATTTATCTTTGAAGCATTTATATATATTTTGGTATTTTTAAAACATATTTTAGCATTGTAGTCTTCCAGTTAGTTGTAGGTATCTGTTGAGATATATTGTTTCATATTTAAGGTATTGTTTGCAACTTAAAACATTCATACAAAATTAGTTTTTTGCTGTTTTTTTAATAAAGATATTTATATTTTTTGAAAGTAGATAGTTAGATTCTCCGGAATCTATATAAAATCATAGTTATTTTTGGCAATTTAATAAATAATATAATGTTGACCTTTACATAAAATGCCTCTCTTTAATGTTAAAGATTAAAATTTGAGACCTCGGTTTGCTTATAAAGAATTTAGTTTCAGGATTGGCTCTCAGCATAAAAACGAAAAACGCATGAACAAGATTAGATTCTTTTTATCTTGGAAACTTACATACAATTTATCTTAATACAAGTCAAAACTTGAAGCACAGGTATGAAGACAAAAAAAATATATTGGATAGTTAATCTGGAACATAAATTTGAAGTTATTAATTATATCCAACAAAAACAGAATATATAGAAATATGCATCCATAGTAATATGTTTAAATAATAATATTATATCTGATAGCTATTATAAATAACATGAATTTTTTTTATCGTGCAATCCAATGGTGGAATATTTAAGATTTTCTAGAAAATTCATAATTTTTATCTTCTCATAGGAACAAGCCGGGATGGTCATGGAAGATTTGGTTACTTGAAAAGGAGATATCAAGAAAATCCAAAGGACAAATACTACGACCCTATCTGCACTTCTTGGAAATATGGGTGGAATCAGTACTTAGAGAATGAACTAAGTTGTAAGAAAAACTCTTCTCAGTGCAATGTAAGAATGACAGCATTTAAGGACCCTTAGTTATCTAATATAATTAAAATATTTTTGTTTATGAGAAATAAAATGAATTTCTATCAATACATAGTTTTGATGTTTTATTACATATTATACACTGCGTGAAAAAAGTAGGACACTCATATTTTACAAATTGTGCTTTATATTTTAGCGCAAATGATGTAAATTTTCTTTTTTATTTTATTAAACTACTTTTTCTTTTATTTTTAGTGAAATAATTTTATCTACCATTAAGGAATATTATAAAATAATACTTAAAGATTTTTGATCTGTTAAAAAAAATAGGACACCTGTAAAAATATTCTCATTTTAGAATCTGAATGGTTTAATATGTTTAAAATTTTTTTATTTATTTAAACTCTCTTTCAAAAGATATATTTTGTTAAAAAAATATCCTTTATTTTTGTGGTTAAAATGCTTTGCGGTAAGCATTTAGTGAATTTCAGAAAGACTGAATTGGCAGATAAAGATTATGGCAAAGCTGTTAGAGAAATCGCAAAACACCTGCACGTCAGTGCAACAGCAGTTTCCAACTTCTTGAAAAATCCAAGAATCAGACGAAAGCAAAGACTGGCAGACTTAAAAAATGACACAATATTGTCAAAGGAAAATTATTAAAAAGCTTAAAAAACGCGTGGAATAATGAAAAAATGTACAAGAGCAAACTGAAATGACACATTTAACCATAAATAGACTTTGCAAGTACATAAAGCGATAGGAAACATTCATATTCAAGAAAAGAAAGTTCCATCTAAAATGGAAGGAAGGACACATTGAGCATCAGCTTCTGTAGGTGAAGGATCACATGCTTTTGAGCTTCGAATGGACTTCAGTTAATTTTTCTGATGAAAAAAATTCAATTTAGGTGGCCCCCAAACTGCTATCAATATTATGTACCTTGTTTGGATACAGAAAAAGAAACTTATTATAAAATGCCGATGGGGGAGGAATTTTAATGGTTTGGATAGCTGTTGGCCACCATGAAAAGACCAATTGAGCATTTCTGGATAGAAAACAGTGAGACTGTAAAGAAGGTAATAATTTTCATGGAACTCTAGAAAAAAAAGTTTAATAACCTGTAGGATAGGTGTACCTGAAAAACTAACGAGATAAAAGACAAAAACATACAGATTACATTCAAATTTTAAGCTCAGATCGTCTTTCCTATGGAGTTGTTTGGCGGAGAAAGTTAAATGTTTCAGCGAGGTGGAGCATAAACTCATGCGGCCATTGGTGTTAAAAGTTGGTTCGAAAAAAGTAATGTTCAGGTTTTGTAATAACCTGCTAAAAGTCCAGATTTCAATATTGTTGAAAATATATGATCAGTAATTGGTCGGCGAGTTTACGCCGGGGTAAACAATGGGAATCTTTGATTGAACTTCGAGAAGCTTTGAATTGTGTCTGAGGCAATTTTTGGTCAAATCGAAATTCATAACTTATATGTTTCAAGGTCAAATATAATCGTTGAAGTAGTTAAAGCAAATGTCAGAAGAATTCATTATGAACATGACTTTGATCTTCAGTATTTAGAACTGTCCTACTTTGAACCACACAGTATGATGTGGTTGAAACTAATTTTTAATTATAATAATAAGTAGTTTTTTTTTTATGTCATATTACATAGATAGTTGTCTGATTGTAAATAAGTTTTTTTAAGTGCTGTAATAAAATTGTTTTGTAAAAATTCAAAATTTTTCGCTTATTTCTAAAAATCTAATGTTTTTCAACTTTTTCCAAACATGTTTATTTTGTTTTATAATATATTAATATATATAGAGGGTATTTCATAAAAACAGCGAATTTTTTTTTTTCTGTATGAAACTTGAAAAGAAATTGTTGTCCTGAGAACATTTCTAATTTATTCAAAATGGAGGTAATACCATTTATCAAGAATTGTGATAAAAAATAGTGCCATTTACAAATAAATTAGAATCAGTGTGTCATCAAGATGCTTAATAAGTAATCTTGTTTAAACTTGCGGGCTGTAATTCATTTCTAAGTAAACAATGTATTGCATCTAGTAAATATTTACCCAGTGAATGTTTATTTTTTTTCTCCGTCTAAAACAGGGTTTATAAATCAAGTTAAAAAATTGTTTATTTTTTCACGTAAATAATTTAAATTTCTTTTTACATCTTTTTTGATGCAATACACTTGCTAAATTATCAGTTACACGTGTAAAAACTAATAATGTTTTAATGTTTAGGCACACAACTTTCCTGCAATTTATGCTAAAGTGCTTGCTAAAACAAATTTGAAAGGAATTTCATAAACAAGGAATAATGATTTATTAATTTTACTAAGATGTTTACTTTAAAATCTTGAACAAATAATGGTTGATTGTGTAGAAATAGCAATTTGAATAATAAAATCATTATGTTAAAAATATATTGATAATAAATAATTAGATAAACAATGTTTTATAAAGTAATTTAAATATTATCTTTATTTTATAAAACATTGTTTATCATATTATTTTATGATGATATGTTATGCATGTCAAATTATTGACGACAACTTTTACTCAGATCATAAACGACTAGTTTGATATATTTTGTGTTTTTTATTTACCTCACAATTACATGTGCAGTTGGCGATTTGTTGATTAAATTGGATATACCAATATTCTAATACTTTGTCACAAGCATATATATATATATATATATATATATATATATATATATATATATATATATATATATATATATATATATATATATATATATATATATATATGCGCGAGAAAAACTGCAGATTTGCGTCTTCACAAGAATTAAACGTAAAAATAAGTTATATGATAAAATTAACGAAATATTATGTTATGGTTAATAATTACAGTCCAGACTAGGGAGAAACCAGATATTGTTTCTAAGTCATTTTCATATAGTAAAAAAAATTGCGTGTTTCCTTTCTTCATTTAATTAAATATATACTTAAATTATTTGCTTAATCAAATAATATATAAATACTTAAAACTCTGTACATTTATCTATTAAAAATATTCGCACTATTTAATTTTTCTAGCAAATGTTCAATATTTTATTTTGAAGAACTTTTTAATTACTTTTACATGATGCATTTTTCATATTAACCTAAAAAACGAAATTTTCTGTTTTACAATATTTTGTGGCTAAACGATAATTCAACAGTAGGTAATAACAAGCACAAGATATTATATTAAAATATATATTGCATTTTTTTATTACAAATTATATTAAGTTTTTTTTATTAAAATAAGATCATGGGAATAAATTAGCATAAGGTATGCACATTGTTTTTATGAAATTTTTAAATATTTTGAAAATTCCATCAACGATTTTATATTTTTCTGTTTCGATATCAATTGCAAAACTATGAGTCTATTAGTTAAAACAAATATTTTTGAAAATTCTATTACAAAGCTAACAACTATTTGCCTACAGAAGAATTACTGAAAGTCCACTAGTAATTCATGCCAAAGATAATTATTTCTAGCCTGGCCATTCAAATTTAATAACTTCGCTGGAAAAATAATCTTTTTTTTTTTCTAGTTATATCGCACTTAATAAAAGATTTTGACAATTTTATTCTTCTTTTATTATAATGATTACGCAGCCGTTTTCTTTTAAAAATTTTCGAAGGAAAATATTTGAGAATTTCCTCTTAAAGTCAGTCAGACTTGTCCGCGAGATATTTTTATTGGTCTGACGTGTTTTGCGCTGTTGTAGGCTTGAAAATTTGTCTATCATCCTGAATAGATTACTTACTCAACGCTCCAAACATTGTATACCTTCAATTAAATTCTCTTTTATTAAAAAAAAAGTTTTAAACAGCAGTGTTAGTTCCTTTCAAAAACCTATTATTAATTTAGTCTTACATATTTAAAGCTCTTTCTATAAAATTTTACTTATTTAAAATTTTAACTTCACAGAGCCTTTAAAGCCATTTTTTTTTCATATTATTTATTTAATTGAATGTCTTCCGCACACTACTAGGAAATGTCTCGGAACAATAAAATGAATACAGATTTAATATGTTTATTTCCTAAAATAGATTAAATTATTTTTCGCAGCAAATAAAGGGCATTGTTGTCATCTTGTGCAATGTCTTATGCAATGATTAAACTAAGAGAATATGCTTTATTTATGTACACTAAATTAAATGAATCATTTTATGTACACTAAATTAAATGAATCATTTTATGTACACTAAATTAAAAGCAATGTGTTATAAAGCTTTCATCTGAAAATTCAAATAAATAGTTATTATTCATAAAATGTTTAAATTATTTGTTTGTTATTTTGAGATGCAATGCTTATTAATGCTGCTGAACAAAGTAGGCTTCAAAGTTTGATTTGAAGGCCCTACTTCAAAATCTATTTATTCATAAACTAAAGAAATAAGTCACGAACTTTCTTTTTATTATGAATTAGTAGCTAAAACCACAATTATGATGTAGCAAACCCTTTTATATCTTTGAATTTGCTGCATCCTCGTCTGATATCACTATTCTTATTATTTTCAAAGAAATATGTAAAGTATTTTCAAGAAATTTTTCTTACGAGGCATAATTGAACGCTTTTTTTTTAATGAAAAAAGCCACAAGAAAAACACAATTGCCGCTATTGAAATCATTGAGATCTCCAGGTGTTAAATATCGCTTTGAAGTAGTGCCATAGACGCGCGTGATGTGCGATTGCGCTGAAATTCTATTCATTTGCACATCTCACCTCCGCTAAATACATGTTGTAAATTTCATGTTATTTACATGTTTCCTTCAGGGTGTTGCATTTACGGTGGCCAGAAGTGTAAAATCCAAGTTTTAATACCATCGGACTATTATTTTTTATATTGAAATAAAAAATAATTATGTAAAAATAATCAAGGGAGAAAATAATTTTAAAATAGGCGTGTGCAGATCAATTATACTTCTGATTCTGTTCAGCATATAAAATGTATTTTTATTTTATTCGACTTAACTCATTTGCTTTCGTAAATTTCAATAGTTTCTTTTTTGGAAAGAAATGAAATTTCTGACCATTGCTTTCCTTAATAAATAATTCTAAGATATGAAAGAAAATCAAAACCAAATTTTTTCTGAATGAAATGACCAGCACTCTACTTCAGCGGCGTCTTTCATCGGTTTCCGGGGGAGTGGGGGAAAATAGCAAGGGAAGGTGTGGCGGCTGACGCACATGTGAGGGGAGGGGGAGAACCAACGGCGTGAGTCACTCGGAAAATGCTAGCATATCAGCTCTTCAGCACGTGGTACCGCATCAGCACGAATGCAACAGCTGGTATCGCGGAAGAAAGGGCTGAGAGGGAGAAGGGATCAAACAGAATAAAAGAAAAAAATTGCTGCTTTTTTATTTTCATATTCAGCGCATATTTTTTTTTTCTATCTTTGTTGGAACATGTGGAGCACTTGATGTTGCGTGACGTTCGATTCTTCACCAATAACAAAAATATAAAAATAAAAGTTGGACGATGAAACAAAATGGAAGTGTACAAAAGAAGAAAAATTTGATTTGTTTACGAGTCTTAAAAATTTAGTATGCATTTTTTTATGTATTATTGCTTAAAATTACTGTTGTAATTCATTTTAGAGAAACTTATACTACAATTAATATCTTTTAATATTTATTGTGCGCGATTCTCGTTGACATTAATATTTTAAATTCGTAAAGTTAATTGTTTTTAAAGATAGTTTTTCTTTGTAGTAAAGGATCATATTTCTGATGAACAAATTGATAAGAGTGGATGTCTTTCGCCCTTTGGAATTTGTAAAGGAATCCTTGACACCGCCTAATGGACACCTTGATGCCCTCAGCTGTGTTGTTGTTGTTATAAATCCCATCCAGAATAATGGAGCTACACCAGATCCATGAGCCCATGCACTCTCAAAAAATCAAGAAAAAGGAAGGGGTTTCCAAGGAGTTCTTCCATTGAAAAGTAGACAAGTTCATGGTAAAGGGTCAGCTGCTGTTGATACAAGATCTGGAGCACCAGTGGTAGAAGCTTCACCTGCAGATATTAGCTGAGCATAGTTAGCTGTTAGTTGGAACCTTCAATTGTTATAATATTTTAGAAAGAACTGCATAAATTGTCTTCTGAAAGGACTTTCCTTAAATACTAGAAAATCACAAGAAAAAAACCAGACATCTACTAAGCAAGCAATAGCATCGACACAATCAAGAAGGGTATTTCAAACTCTCTTTATTCAACAATAGAAGGGATTTTATCAGTGAATTATCCCTCTGGATTCTATTAATAGGCTAAGTGAGTCTATTAATTCTATAATAATACTATTCTATTAAGAGATCAAATGAGTCTTTGTAAACGGAATCTGATAAACACTTACACACTTTAATGTTTTAATAAACTTAAATATTTTCTGCAGAACTAATATTGATACAATCTAAAAAAGTAATCATTGTAAATATATATATACTTACAAAGATTAAATTTTTTCAACTCGAATATTGGAGTAATTGTAAATAGAATATTTATAATTATTTAAAATAAAAATAGTAGAAACTTATATTTTTATTGAAACTATTATTTGAAAAAATTAATTATTTCAAATAATAGTTTCAATGAAAATATAAGTTTCTACAGAATATAGTCATCCGAATTGCAAATACAAACCTGATCATTAATCATTGTAATCATACCAGAATCACGAGAGTAAAATACAGCAAATCCATACTGTTAATAAAATTTTTTTAATTATTATGAAATTCTTACAGCTGTTTTGTTTGACTGCTTTAAAAGAGTATTTCACCAGCTTAATTTGTTTGTTTTTATTGCTATTACTCTCTATTCAGAGAAAGTAAGAGATCCTTTGAGTTAAATTCTACAATGTACTTTTCTCAATATGATTTGATTCAAACCAGTATGTCAATTGAATATCACTTTAATCATGTGCAAGAATAGTGATATTCTTGCATATGATTACAGCTTTCATACGCAACAATAGTGAAACGACACATGCACTCATTGCTGGCCGAGCTCAGTATCCAAGACTTTGCAAAGTAAAATCGTTGATATTGACATGTTAGATTTGATTCATTTATTACTATAAGGTCACGTAGATTAATTAACCGGCAGTAATGTTAAAAGTCATCTCCCAACTATTAAAAGCAGAGCTTTTTTGGGGTAAGATGTGAACATATAAATTTTTAACTGAAAGCCGAAACTAATCGCTTAGTTACCAGCTTAGTCCTTGAGTTACTAGTACTTTTTCAATGTTGTAGTTTTTGTCATGTGACAAGTGCAAAAAGAAAAATAAATAAAAAGTAAAAAAATAAATCATATGAAACTAAAGGCGTGGAGCACTACCCTGACCACATGCTCAGCTTTTTCGGTAAAGAGAGTGTCATGGCAGAAGGTTATAAAGGGGTTTGCCATTGCCTGGGAAGGATTATAATTTTTTTTCTATATTTGTTTTAAATAAACAATCATACTATATTTATAAGGACAACTGCGTATTTAATGATTCATAACTACTTTACTTCATAATCTATTGTCCTATTGTAAAAATCATTTTGCTTATGCATATTTTACTAAAACGCGTCTCATTTATTTTAAAAGCTTCATTAATTTGATCTTAAATAATAACTGTGTCTTGCATAATATAACAATCGAAAATATTTGTTAAGCTATTTATTTTACTAAAAAAAATTATCGAAAAATTATTCTTTTTTTACTAAAACAAATAGCTTGACCAAATATGACTCTTAACTAATTTTATACTTAATAGAAATCCTTTCATTTTCTTAATCATTTTACAGAAATCTTCTTTTGTACTCTAATTCATTTTAGAAAGATATTCCTTTATTTAACATATTATGCGTAAGCGAGATTAAAAATTGAATAAAATAGGAATTAATACATTATATATACATATACATACATACATGCATGCATACATACATGCATACATATATACATACATACATACATACATACATACATACATACATACATACATACATATATATATATATGTGTGTGTGTGTGTGTGTGTGTTAATTACCATGAATTTTTTTCTTGAGTAATTAATTTATCTTAATTTTTATAATATGAGATTTGTTCACATTTAATCATTAAAGTCACACAATAAAAACTTATATCTTAAGAAAAAAATCACAATCTATGCTCCTTAAAAATTTCTATTTTAATTATATTTGAATTCGTGTCAATTTCTGTATTAATAAATACAGAAATTAAAGTGAATGAAAATATAACTGATTTCATTAATTTTACATGACATTAAAAATTGTTTTACTCATTTTTTTTTTTTTTTTTGCAAAGACGTAATGGATATTCTAATTGCTGAATACTGACTTAAGCCATTGACTCCACGTGCTGAAGAGCCTAAGGCCATTGAATTCCACCTCTGTAATTGGCCTTCAACTTTTCGTAGATTATGAAACATACTTACGTACCACGAGAAGAAAATCAGAAGACTGAAGCACCAACAAGCATGCATATTGAAGCGTAACATTCATCCCTAGTCGCTCAAAAATTGCTGAAATTGGAAATGGGATCCTTCATTGAAATGATCCCATTTTTTCCTGTTGGACACTGTGAGTCCATGATATGATGAAATATAAGTATCTTATGTATTAAAGTGATTATTTTTCTTACATCGTAAAAGAAAGATTTAAACTGTTTTTATTAATAAGCCTCAATGTTCAGAAAACGATGATTTTATAAAGCTATACTGGGAATTGTAGTCTACATGAATCATAATATATCTTGTGTAAATTAAATAAACTTTAAAACAGAGTTTTTCCATTAGAAAACTATTAAGTCACTATTAGAAAATAAGTTATTTTTAATATTAGAAAATATAAATGGTTTAAATGCTAGAAAATAAATTAAAGTCAAACCATTAGAAATAAATTATTTCAGACTTTTAAGCATCTTTTCTTAAATCTTTTAAAATTTATTTGAACAATTATACTTGAGTGATGATAAACTGTGCCTAATTTGTATCATTTTTTATACATAGATTTTATTTTAAAATCGGATCTTTCTGCTGTCAACATTCGCATTTTAATTTTTTAATATATTTTAAAAATAATATTAAAAAAAATTAAAAATAACTTGAAATTTATTTTTTAATTGTATAACTTTTTTTTATTATTATCTTCATAAAAGTAAGTTACATATAATACAGTAAACTGCTGCATGCTTTAAAGTGAGACTTTTCCCGAGCTTTGTTTCTGAATGATTTACGTGCCCGAATACGTTTCGAGCACTGTTGGCAGGTTAAAGAGATCACTTGTTCGTGAACAAAAATCACGTGACTGGCATCAAGTCGCGTGCATGTACAAGCTTTTGATACAGTGTTGCATCACGACCGCCTTACACCCCGCCGTTGCTAAAGTGGGGAGTAGGGGGTGGGCGAAGGGGGGATTTTTGAGATTTCTGGGCGAATGCGATTTAAGGATTAAAAATGACAGTCGGGCGATCTCTTGATGAATGGGAGAAACACAAGCCCGGGAGGAGAACTGATAATTATCTAATAGAAGCCGTGGACAGCGCCGATTGATAACGATTACTGCAGCTATTTGAAAACGGATTTTTTTTTTTTTTTTTTTTTTTTACCAAAGTCTTCTTTTGCCAATTTTTTCCAGCTTTCAGTTTTTTCCCCCGTCCTATGAAAAGGATAAAAAGTGTAATTTATCAAACTAAGCAAATGCATCAAATGGATTATGAGTTTAGAAATGTCTGTTTTTTATAAGATGAAGTACTTTTTAAAGGTTTTATTATACAAGTGGTTGCCCAGTAACTGACGCAGATTTTTTTTTTTTTTTTTTGCATTATAAATATGGAATTAATAACATTACATATATCCATACAAATATACGCCTACACAAAATTTTTAGTAAAAGTAGAAGATATGGGTATTAATCTGTATTTTAAATCTTGATTCAAACGAGGAAATTTTCTAAGGTTGAAAACGAGTATTGAGCTAATGATACAAGTTCCCTTGAAGCATTTTGGTTGACTAATCAAAAATAAAAAAAATATTAGATATATCACGTGATGAAAATATCATAAAGGAATGAGTCTTGGAGAATCTATGGTAGTTACATTTCTTAATTTTTGTGGATATCCTTATTGTTAATATAGTTTAATCTTGAAATTACTTAAAAATCAAAAGTAATGTTTACATGAATATGATCATATGCTAACCTACAGGTGATTAATCATGTTTATATATATATATATATATATATATATATATATATATATATATAATGCAAATTTTTCATTTAATGAAACAAAGTTTTTGAATTAAAGGAAATAAAAAGGATTAATTAAATATTTTAATTTTTGATTTTAAAATATAGTTTAAAAGTTCCTACTTTAATTATCATAACTTTTGTATTTTTAAATTCATTGATTAAAAATATATTTATAAGAGAAACTTTTTATTTCATACTTTTAATATATATATCTATATTATTATTAAAAAAATTATAAATTTTCATATGTTTATTTTAGGTTATTATTATTCATTTTTAATAATGCTCTAGTAATTTTTTTTCCTAAATTGTATGATACATGAAAATCAGAAATTTATGAATTTCTCAGAATAAAATTTTTTTTTTTTTTTTTATTTTATTGCGTAAAGTAAATAATTGAAGAACTATAAAATTCAATTTAGTTCACTGATATTTCTTTTCTTTAGAGATTTTCGATAGTTTTGAAACAAGAACTTCATTTTTGCTTCACGAATTTATTTTAGGAATGAAATTATATTTTTATTTTACTTTTGATGAAATATTTTATTTTTGACCTACGGCTGATAAATTGAAGTGAAAAAAAGATCTGTGTTTATTTGTATTATTTCCTCTCTGAGTTTTATATATTATGAATTTACAATGGTTTTTATTTTCTTTAAAGTGAATTTATCAACGATAATATTTTGCTTGCAAAATGCATTAGTTTCAAATACGACAAAAAGATTGTCGAAAATTTTCTAAAAACAAATCTAATGAAATTAATTGGAGCCGAGAAATTAACATCTAGATATTTAAAACTAGCTAGATGTTTGATGATAGAATTTTTCATTCACAAATATGTTTTTGTTCTCGCTAGAATCTTAGAGTTGAATTTTAAAATATCAATGGTTTTTTTGAACATAAAATTATATATTAAAAACAATTAACTTTTAGAAAAAGCATGATTTTCTTTAAAACGAAATGAAATTGATACAATGGAGTAAATGAGGGGATAAAAGACACATTTTTTGTAAGCTTAACTCCAACTGTTCCATTTCAAAATCACTAAATTTCTTTCACCTGTGAAATTGATTTATATTTAACATATTCACAAATTTCTAAGTTTTTAGAAACTCGATAAAAAAAAACTTTTTCGAACATAATTTTTGACATATTATGACTTATGATGTTGTATTCAAAATATCTTCAATGCAAATAGCAAACAAATAGTAGACATTCAAAGCACATGGTTGGCACTATATGATATTGAATACTAAGTTTTTATCGAAGATACTGGTATTACTTACAAGGTTAAAAAAAGAAAAAAATCGTATTGTGTCGTAAGACACATTAAGACATGATGATGAAAATATGAAAAAAAAATTTCTATGAAGTTAAAAACGATAATATTTATTTGTGGGAGTAATGGAACGATAAAATATCAACAGTTATTTTGTAATAGATGCAGTATAATATACGGTAGGTATGATGCTGTATTATTATACCTGAAAATATGACTTTATGTAATGAGAATTGTAAACTACTGCAGATGTGTTGGAAAGTATTCAAACATCCATCCACTATGTATCATTTATAAGAATTTTTCATGAATAATGGTATAAGTTTCCTTAATTTTGAAATTTATGGTATTAATTATTGTGATTTTTGACAAAAGTAGTGGTTTTGACAAAAGAAGTGATTAATAATAATAATAATTAAATGCACTCATCTATTAACGGAATAAGCTTAACTTACATAACGAATGGGTTTTTTTTTTTTAAATTTGTAAAACTTCTTCTTTTAGTTCTAATTTTTTTAGTGATTCCTCTGAAAAAATAGTCCTATTGTTTGAACGATGCAGTTTATTTAACTTAAAAACAAAAAATATATTTATGAAGAAATGAATGTACAAAATTTACAACCGACCATACGCATCAGTCGGAGAACACATCTTTTTTTTTCCTTATTTTTTTTATGTTTACCCCTGAGGTGACTGAACGACACACACTGTCGAAGATCTTTGAACACAACAAGTGGATGAATGTATAAAGGTCTGAAACAGTCCTGAGCACCATCTTTGGTAATTAGGCTCCCTTGTAATTCTTGTAAGTAATAATCAAGTTACTTGGTATTCTATGTACAACTCATACCCACTTTAAACCAGAGATTACAGGATGTAGGTATATTTTGGTAAAGAACTTGTAAGTTAGCACACAGCAATCTTTGATTTATATTGATAAATTACACACACAAGTTACAGAGGAAAATCTTTGAAAAATGAGTACGCAAAGATAATTTGTGCAGGACTCGTAATTAATGAGATGTGCTAGATTACAAATAATGAGAAGATTAATAGAAAAGCGCAGAAACCACTAGCACTGAAAAAGCAGGATTCATTGTGCTTCAACAAGATATAAACCTTCTCGAAGGGTGACTTTTGTGGAGAGACAATTTGTTTCTCCCTCTACGGCTGGGGGTGGCATAGGGAGAGAAAGGGGTGAAAGGATGAACGAAGGGTGAATAAAGCCGAGGGATCAACAGGCAATATCGTTATTTTCCCTCAATCTTCCCTTTCTTCTGCTTTTTCTCCGGCAAGGGATGTTTTCTTTTTCCATCTGCCCTCTTGGAGAGCGGTTTGTGCTGCCGTCCGATAATGTGGAACCGGAGAACGGCTTTGCTAAGCGCATTCCATAACGCTCCGCTTGGTTCTCGTCTCGATGGAGACAAAAGATGCCCACTCATGTGATGTCTCGAAAGTGTTATGTTAATCATCAAAGCTTATGTCCGAAAGGTATATCATTCACGGATTTTGTTCATTGTGCGAATGACATTTCATGAAGCAAAAAAGTAAATTAGAAAGAACATTTTGTCCGTTTGTTTCTCTATTTCACGACTCAGCATTTACTATTAACTATTCGAAATTTCTAAGCACATACAAGTATCTCGCTAAATGTGAACCAGATCAAGTGGCATTTTTGAAACCTAAAATATTTTAATGAATAGACTTTTTTATGTTTAAAAATTATAGAAAATAAAAAAGATTACTATTTACACTTTCATTGTAGAGTAATTTTCTCCAGTATGCATTTGAAGGTTTTCTTTTTTGAAGATTACTTAGAAGATTTGAAGAATTTAAATAATCCAACAACATCAATTTTTATTGTTTCAGTAAAACATTTTCTTGTGAAATTGGATATCAATAAAATGCTTATACAGGTATGAAAAATTATATATATATATATATATATATATATATATATATATATATATATATATATATATATATATATATATATATATATATATATATATATATATATATATATATATATATATATATATATATATATATATATATATATATATATATATATATATATATATATATATATATATATATATATGTATATATATATATGTATGTATATATATATTGAAAAACCATCACGTTCTTGTAAGCTTGTAAACAATCTAGATTTTTCTGCATGTCTGATATTTTTTTAAAGATTTTATGAAGATGATCCCCAAATAATACATGATCTTAACTGCGCAGTTAATAAACGAACTTGAAGCGTTTCTTGTATTTCGAAATGTATTTTTCAAAATATTTGGAAACTGGTATTCATATTTGTCTGTTAAAAAATTTTTGCCTTACATGTAGTATTTTGTCTTCTAGAAAATAATGAAAATTTTGAAGATTTATTATAGTTTTTCATTCTATTTTTCTCTTAAATTAATTTATTTACTATTTTTAAAATTAACGTAAAATAATTGGTGAAATATGAACATTTTTATTTTTGTACATAATATTCAAGAATTATTTTAATATGGATGACTTGAAAAGATCCCGAGTATAAGCTAAGTTCTTTTCTTCATAGACATAAAATTCTTAAATGAGAACACTATGAAATTAAAATAATACAAATATAAACCATGTGTGGGACATTTTTATTCTTGATATTATTGTATAAATTATGAAGGTTAAACCAAAAATTTACTGATTAAATCTTATTGGATTGTAATTATTACATTCAGGAAAGAAAGAAAATAATAGGAGATTACCTATAGTAGTACCTAAGTATTTTTTTTGTGATCATGAACTCCAATGATTGCAAATAGTTTTGTTTCACAACTGTTCGAGATTCCTCAATTTAAAGTATATTCCACATTTATTTTTTATACATCGATCTTAACTTTTGCAATTATTTTTCTGAAAAAAAAAAGAAGCATCTCTACGACCCACTAAGCTATAATTACTCTAGTTATCATCATTATGGATACCACCTTGATCATTAACACATCAATTTATTTTGGGAAATATTCTTTAAGCGAATCGTTAACGTTATCAGAGGACCCTGGAAGCTTCAGCTGGAACCTCACAAAACACCAGGAAAAAAAACGTCCATTGCCTGTTGATAGAAGCTAAAATAATTAACACTAAACGTCAAGTTAACTGTGAATTATGAAGAACAACAAGCGGTTGAAAGTGCTGTGGCAAGCTCATTGAAATGGCTCGTTAGGGGAATTTTAACCCACTTCAACAACGTTGGGTAAAGTGGAAAAAAGTAGGTTGAAATTTCCGTTTTATCGCATCCTCAAAAGCAGTTTGCCGGAGAGAGTGGCGATTTTTATAATTTTAAGAACACTCTTAACTCGATGTTAATTCGCTTAGTGGGGTGTGGAAAGAAAGAAAAATATGTGACCATTTATCTAGCTAGAGAGCTGCCGCTAACGAAGCAATCCTCTGGTTGAATTTAATGGCTCATTTATTGACGATTGACAACACCATAAAAGTCAGTGATTCCCTGGCAATGAAAATGGGGCTGATAAGAATCGAGATGGATTTCGAATGTACGAAAACATTTAGATAAGGAATTCTCAAGCAGTTGCTTTGTGTTTCTCCTTAAAGATAGCAATTCAAATTAATTAAATTCGAATTTCAAGCGTTTTAGAATGCAATGCAGTATTTGAATTTAAAATATTTCAGAGACCCTAAAGTGCAGAAAAGTTTTAATTATTTTCTGTTGAAAAAAATTGGCAAATTATACCTATAATTTTTTATGATGGATATAAATGGTTTAATTTCATAAAAAAAGCTATTCAAATATAAGATCTACACATTATAATTGCGTTGTAAGCATTTTTAGGAAATATTATTGATTATAATTTAGAACCTTGCTGTGTTATTTTTATGATCAATAGATTAATTTACAAGGTTTAATGAGAAATAAAATCTGTTATTAACATCTACAACAATTAATATAATGCACATTAAACTATCTATCTACATCTATCAATCTATCTAAAAGTATATGTGTGTGTATACAATTAGATAGATTGATAGATGTATCTATATAGAGGATCATTTATACTTTTTATATGAAATATTCCCATATATATTTAGTAATTTTCACACTTTTCTGTATCCTTTACATAAAAGAAATATCCTATAAATGATTGTTAAAATCACATATTCATACACATAATTATTTATACTTCATTGCAATGATGATATGTTCCATATTTTTTACTTATTATTCATTGAAAACATTCTTTTTTAAAAAACGAAATAATCATTTAATTTTATAATCATTTAAACCTAGAATATTGAGATGGTTAGTCTCTTACTATTATCCCGTTTGCTTTTTTTGTTTCCTGCTGTGCGAATACTTTTTCAAGCTTCAATCTTTTTCATATCAAATATTCCTGAAACAATTAGAAAAAAGAATTTTACATGTATCGCTTTTTGAGATTATATGATTTACACTTTCAGCATAAAGTACATCTACAATGGATTCCTTTGCATGTTGGTCTTAGTGGTAATGAAGTGACAAATACCTTGGCAAAGGGGCAAATATTATTGTACGTAATATCAAGAAGCACTTTGGCTTTTTAGGCGTTCTGCTTAAAAGTTAAATCTACGATAGCTTCATCTTGATGTTTTTCCCGAATTCATGACTGACATGATGGCAGGCAAGCAGGAAATGCTGTCACTTTCAAGAGTAACCGAATGCCGCAGACAGTAATATCATGACTCATTACTGGACACGTCAAATGTCTTAGAATTGACCAAGGATACAAGGTCTCCGCCATTATCTTCTCCAATGTAAAATGAAGAGGAAAGGGAAATCGCGCAAAAGTAGCGGTTTTCTGGATGTGCATCATGGTTAACACTAAATCTGCTACAGCTTTCGCCGAGTTCTCCAATTATGGCTGATTTGTATGTTTGGACATGTTATGATTGCTTTACACTTGGACGAGGAGTGCTCTGAACTATCTGTTTTTTCTTGTCGTGTTGCAAGATAGAGAGACCGTTTTCTAATGGCCTAGTGATCAAACGACAGGGATTTGTAAATAAATAAATATATCTCGCCTTTTATACTTAGCCATCTACTTTCCTGCTTAGGACTTGTTTCGAAGTTCTCTTTATCTTTTGATCTTTTTATTCGTTTATGAATTTGATATACTGACTAACCACATAGAATAAGAAATATCAACATACTTCAAGTTCTAAATATGTACTATAATAGAAGATAGCTAAATCACTATTTTTAACAGCCATTCTCTTTAAGTTAATTGTTTCCTGAGAAGTATACTTTCAGTTAAACACAGCCATAAGCAGCAAGTATGCACCACAAAAATAATGTTGGTATTGTTTCTTTGTTTGAGTAACAATAATGGTCTTTCTTTCAATTCCATTGTAGAGAATTATAATGCAAGAATTCTATAACTTGATTTCGTATTTACTTTTTCTAGTCTATTGTGTTAAATGTTTTTACTTTTTCCAGTTATATTTTTTTAAACTTTCAATGCTTTTTTGTTTTGCTATGCTTTATTTCAATACTTTATGCTTTACTTTATTTAATTGAAATATTTATCAAAAATATAATTAAAATAATTTTGCTGCTTCAAGTAATCACATTTTTAAACTTCTTAAGAAATTGGCATTCATCATAAAACAATAGCATTTAATCGCTTACTGTTCATTCAATGAAATTAAAAAAAAATGTACAGATTTTTTCCATTTTTATAAAGCATTTTTAGTAATATATCATAGTGTTATTTTTAGAAAGAAACTTTTGTTAAACAAAAATTTAGTTTACAAATTCATTTTTTAGTTTGAATATAAACTTATAAATATATCTCATATTGAATATAAATAACATTTATAGACTCATGAATTAACGATCGATATAATCTTTAAACAAAACGAAAACTCCTATATTAAATTGAATTTTTTTATGATTCTTGTTACATTATCATGTATGATTGTGGTAATATTTTATATTTAAAATTTAGATACAATCATCAACCTCTATTAAAGTTTAATAAGTACTTAAAATCATAATCTTATGCAGTTTCAATTCGTTTTCTTTTACCCTTCCAGTCAATATTGACCTCTTTTAATTTCAAGCTACCTTTGGCAATTCTTTTAAGATTTTATAAAAACAAGGTAATGAACTTTTGAAGTAAAAGTTTTTCCTTAAGTGATTTTGAAGCTGTATTGAATTACATGATGAAGAAGAGACATTGTACCCAACATTCTTTCTTCGCCCTTTTGTACACTCATCCATAGTGATGGGTTACATGAAATAAAAGGGAAAAAAAGCTCTCTGTTTGACCATCGATTTCCGAGTACCACTTCCCTCTCTAAAGGTAAAAAGAAGAGAGATAGAAATGTTCCCCAAACTTAAAAGAGAAGCACCATTTGCAATGTTTGGTAGTAGATATATCCCAGCGCAACAAGAGGATTATTCCACCAAATTAGTTGTCTGGAGGGTAGAGGAAGCCGATGGCTCTCTTGAGGGCACACTTTTCTTTTTAGGACTCTTGGCGGAGAAGGGTTGCTGGACATTTTACGCCAACTGTAGGATCCAACACATCTTTGCTTTTGTGGATGACTGCTACGATTAGAAATCAAAACTTGAATTTTAGCAAATATTAGAAAGTTCTAAAATTTAAATTATCTCACAGTTGGTAATAATAAAAAAACTCAAATTGTTCCTCCTTATTATAAATACAATTTGCTGTCTGATTTCGATGCTTTTTCAGAGATATTTAAGGCTTAGTAATATTAATAGGATGAATACCTGTTGATGAAATAGCAAATTTAAGCTGATGAAAATTACAGTCCTCTTATAAAAGTAGGAGAATTTTCCTTCAAAATTTTGTGCATTAATCAATCTTAATAGGTAATGGTTAACAAATGCAAAATGTGAGCGATTGTATATATTTTGTTAATCATGACTTGATGGTTGCTACTGCTACAAATTTTATTCGATAGTATCAATTTGCATGCAATTAAAACAATACTCAGATAATTGATGATATGTAATAAGAACACTGCAGTAATTAAATTATTTTTCATAAAACCTGATTTACAGTCATCATATCAGTATAGATATCACAAATATCAAATCAAACTTTGTAATTGTTTGGTTATTTCAGAAACAACCACAATGAAATCCTCAAATCTGAAATCAGAATCTGTATATAAATTTAGAAGAGAATGATTTTTAAAATTGCTTACACTAAAAAATATTTAACAACAGTGTCATTTTTTGTCACATGAGAATGCATAGCGTTTAAAATAGTATGGAAAAATCGCACTGATGGACCATAATATTAAGAGATATGCTTTTTTCTATCGCACACAAAATAACAAAATATTGAAAGTATATCTGAACGCATTATCAGTATCAATGTCTTTTAACTGCCTTTATGGGCAGAAAGTTACGCGCGTAATATTTAATCTTATTATTATATTATTTTTTGAAAAAAAGTGACATTAATTACTATATATTTAATATGGCCAGACTCTTCTTTAATTATAACTATAAATTTACAATTATATATATATATATATATCCAAATATATATATATATAAATATATATATATATATATATATATTTATATTAAATTGTCATCTAGTTTTCATCCTTACAATTAACCAGAATATGATTGTATATTTTAAGATATGTTGCAAAATAATTATGTTGAAATTTTTAAAAAAATTTTATAATGAATTTTGTAAAATTATTTTTAAATATAAGTACCAGCAGCTCCCATTAAACTAGTAAAGTACCTTGGAGTTCAGGAGAGTTCGCTAATGTCAACTGTCAACTCAAGCTGTCATCAAGAAATTTTATGAAATCGTTTGATTTTGGATAGAATTTATATTCTACTGATTCTATATCTTTCTAATGTGTGTGTGTGTGTGAGCGTGCGTGCGTGCAAGTCTATATTTGTCATTCAAACCTTATTACATGGTTGTAATCTGAAGGTAATAATTAAATATAAATTATCATGCACTGTAATTATATGCAAAAGTTTACATTATAACAATAAAACCGGGAATTCATTTTTTTGATGATAATATTAAAATGTAACAATATTAGTCATTATTAATTAACGAACGATAGGTTATTTGTGAACACTTAATAGTAATTCATTTTTTTAAAAATATCCCCTCTAAATATGTCTGTTTAGTTAATTCAAAAAATTCTGATTTTTATATTACCGCATCTTGCATCAGAATTATTTTGGAATTAAGTTGGGGAATAAGTTTGTAGCGTTTTTACCACAAAGATTTTTATTTAAACAATATATATATATATATATCAATAAGTTAGTCAATCATATATTCACCTTTTCTATTTACAACGTTTTCCCACCTCTCGACCCATTTGTTGATGCCGTTCTGCCAAAAATCGCTTGGTCTTGTGTTAAAGAAGTTATTGAGCGAGTTTTTAAAAATTTCTTGGTGCACTAGGAAATGCTTGAAAAGAATGCCACAGTCAACAAGGAGCTCTGCATTGACACCGCGTCAATGAGTCTATTCGACTGTAAGGACTTGATCCACATGGTCAAACCATACATTCTTCACGAGAACGCCATGCCCCATGTTGCACAATTCGTCAAAACCGCACTCCAAGAGCTTGAATGGGAGGTCCTCAGCATTCGCTGTGTTCCCCGGACCTTGCACCGAACAATTACCATCTTTTCCACCCCTTGTCAAATCATATGAAGGGCCTTACCTTCGATAACAAAGAGGTCCTTGAAAACTGGCTCAATAACTTTTTTGACACCAGACCAGGTGATGTTTGGTGGAAAGGCATCAACAAAGGGGTCGAGAGGTGGGAAAACGTTGTAAACAGAAACGGTGAATATATAATTGATTAACTTATTTATATAATTATTTTGTTTTTCGTTTAAATAATCCTAATATATTCCCTAACCTAATATATTGTTCTCATGATTGAAAAATTGGATGGGGCACTTTAACATATTTTTTCTAATTTTTCGATAACTAAAAGGTCTTAACGATAACAAAAATGCGTTATTTAATAACAACGTATTGTTATAATTATTTTTTTGTTTAAATAAAAGTCTTTGGTAAAAACGTTTCGAACTTATTCCCAAACCTAATATTGTATGCATAAAACGATTATTATTTAAAAAAAAAGTCATGGAATCATATTTTAATAATAATAATCAAGTATCGCAGTAACAATATAATATTCTATGAAACTTCAAATTGTATGAATTTTGTACAATATACTCATCTAGCTATCAGTTACATTATTTAATAATAAAATTATATTTGTAAGTATTGATAACGTTCAATATTACTGAAAATATTATTTTCATAATTAAAGTATTGAGAGATTTCTTAATTTGTTTCAGAAACTATTTCTTCTAACATGTAGTCAGACGTAAATTTTTACAGACGCTTGATGATGATTCTAAGATATAGTTTTACAGGAATCCGATAACTCAATGAATTTTTATTTATAACATCACTCAAGCTCCGTTGGAAACCGTTGGTTAAGCTCCGTTCGACCACTAATGAAATAAAATTGTTAGTATATTTGGACTCCAAATTATTGTCTATGATTGAATTCAGAATGAAATTTTATATCAGGATGATGCTGACATAAATTATGTTGGCTAATTTATGTCGGCTTTGTTTTATTTGGAAGTGTTGATTGCAGGGTTTGTAATTAATTTAAACGTTGATCTGATCTCACATTAACGTCAATTATGTCACGATGTACACGCAATTTTATAAATCTATTAACTTCAAGAAAAGAAATGAATAGATATTTTACTCTTTTAAAACTGTCGTCTTGTATGTGTGACAGAAGTGTACATAAATGTGAATAACATTCAATCTGCTGCTAATCCGTAATACATTATAACATGTAAGGTGGGAGTTTTTTGATTTCAATATTATATAACTTCTTAACGAATGAGAATTTTCATATCTTTCACATTTCTTTCAATTTTTTTAATTCTTATTTATATGAAAAAATTCTTTCATGGTGGAAAACAGGGATGTTAAATTTTCATAAATGCATTCTAAGCAAACATTGAATTCCATTAAATATTATATTCATCATCATTTTTTCAAATCCCAATTTTTCTCTGAAATCTATTATTCCTTCTCTTCTGAAACGCAACATTGCTGAAATGAGTGAGAGTCGACCACTAATGAAATTTAGAAATTGATGATGTGACTGACTTCATTATTAAATAAAAATTTAATGTTAATTTACCTTAATCTTTGAGTGCTAGGTGATATTTTCTTATAATCAACATTTCTGAAATAAAAATAAATTTTATAATTACTTTTAAATCTCTTGAATCCTGTAAATGCTTTGTATAAAAAATTAGAACTTTATAATTTTTAATAAAAAGTTTTTTTTATAAAATAAACTTAATTTTGTTAATTTTTTCAGAATTTATGTCTAGAATACTCGGAAAGAATACTTTTTCACATTTAACAAGGTTAAATATATGATCTTTTTATTCAAATACTTATTAAAATATCATGATTAATTCATTGCTCTAATTTTTTTTAAAACACAGTTGCGCTAAAATATTAAGGTATTATATCCATTTGCATTACGCATGTTTGTAATGGAAAGATATTGCCTTTATATTTTTTTAAAAGATCTTTCATTACAGTGCATTTGAGAAAATTTTTCGTATAATCAGTGACTTTTATTTTTTCAAAAGTTTGAAATTAATTTCATGGATATTAATGTTACAATTACTCATCTTGATTAGATAATTCATATTATCATCTCTATTTACTGATCAGTAATGATCAACATTAAATTTTTAAATATATTTTCAATGATAGAGATTCTTTTATCCCTATTATCAATTTCCTTAAAGAATAACATGCACATTTGTTATGAATAATTGCAATACATTGTTCCTCAAATTAATTAATAAATATAAAAATTATTGAAGCATCTTAAATGTGTGTGAGTAAATAATAACTGAAATTACAGTTACTCATTTTAATAATAAATTACAATTACTCATTAAAAGAAAAATAATAAGCTTAACCTATTTATTTGTAAACACAATTAAAATTTAGTTTTTGCATGGAAAAATACCTAATAAATACTAATAGCAAGATTAAAAGTGTAAATATTAAATTAAAAATTAAATCTAAAAAAAAAATATTTTTAATCATGTAAAAAATATAAACTAAAGTAAAAAAAAATAATAATAAAAAAATTAAAAAAAAATAAAAATAAAAAAAAAACTATGCTATTAGAAAAAATATAAATCGCAAAATACTAAATTAAGCAGATTAAATAACTTTCTCTCTGTTTATTTTTTTGCTGTTTTAAATCGGATTAAATTCAAACAATTAAATTTCCCAGGATCAGCCATGGTTTACGGATAACTTCATTCCTCTGCTTGCACAGATGACAATTACTACCATAAACGAAGACGCATCTATAAAAGCGCAAATGTAAAATTTAATAGAAATAATTTATCGCTTAACGGAAAACATTTCTTCCGAAGCAATCAGAAGGTAAAAATATGATGCGCATTTTTTTTGTATTTTTAATTATTTTGAAAATAATAAAAAAAACTTTAACTTTTTGTATGTACATAAAAGTGTATATATATATTACTAGGCCAAACCAGCATAATTCCTCAGATTTCAATTGCAAGTGGAAAATGCATACCTTGATTTTGGGAAAAAATTCAATTAAAAAAATTAATGATATTCACTACTTTAATGATATTTATCAATGTAAAACTGTTTACCACCTCAAAATCCTGTATGGTCCAGTTAAAAACTGAATAACATGTGGAACATTTGAAAATATTTGATTATATGAAAATAAAAAAGTGTTTTGTTATGTGTTCATTAAGCTTAATGACCTGTCAAAGTGCATTAAATGTTGATATTTTTTTAATGCAATTAAATATTGGTAAATTAAATTGTGGTATACTTTTTACAGGATATAGGTATGCCATTTCATATCTGTATTTTGGAAATATTTGACATTGATAAGGGAAATATTTTGTTTCATCCACCGCTACTGTTACACATAGTTTATAAATTGTTTCTAGGTTTGCATAATTGAGAGTTACAAAACGTAAATTTATCTCAAAAGAGCTTATATATTTCCTTTACTTCCGTCTATGATTCAGCTGAGGGAGTTGATCTTAGCTGCTAGTAGTGGAATGTGGGTCTCAAAACATTTGGTTTTTTAAAAAGCTTTAGAAAATTATTACGTAAAACAAGTAAATTTCTTATCAGTTCTAAAATTGCTGTTCATTATAATATATATGAAATATCTGAAATAACTGCTTCATATACAATAATCTGGTGTAATTAAAGATTAGTTTTAAAAACAACACTTTATTAAAGCAACACTTAAAATAAAGTAATGCTTTCAAAACAGGAAAAGAAAGTCAGATTGTTAAAACATATGAAGAAGAAAAGCTAAAGTGAAGATGGAGATCATGATTTAGAATGTACTTTGAAATTTTTCCCTTTTTCTAACGAAAATAATTTAATTTGGATGGTCCCAATTGTAATATTTACTAGTATAATACCGTTAATGAACTTGACCAGTATGTTTCTTCAGTAGACTACTGAATAATGGTTGCATGATGGCACGAGAAGCCTTAAACTATTTTGCAAAATATAACCTACTGTGAATTCCCGAAAAATTTTACTCTATTTGTAATCAATATCTACTTTATCAGCATTTTAAGCTTTATACACACAGAAGTGCTTCTCGTTCCTTCGATTTAAGCCGACTTAAATTTGATTACAGAATAAAAGATTATAAGTTTTATACTGGTGACGATGTAATTTTGATCTTAATTCTGTGAAAAACTTAATCTGTCATTTATATCGATACATATAAGTAAATGACATTAATATTGTTCAGTATATGAGCTCGAAGATTCTTTTGGATGAATGAGTCAAAAATAAGAAACTTTTAATTGAAATAGATTAATTAATTCAATGAAAAATTATGTATTTGAATTACTCAGAAAAATGGATCAATATCTTTTTAATTTTGAAAAACTAGTTTCTGTTATAGTATTTTATAATTTTGTAACAGACATTTAAGGGAAAAATTTTAAAATGTTACTAAAGTATTTAGTACAGTTAAGTAACACTTAAAATATTATGCATTCATTTCATCTTCATTTATTTTCATCAATTTACATTAATTTAGAAAAAAAATATTGTTCATAATTAAAATCACAAGAAATACAAAGTTCTCATTGTCAGACTTTGTAACAGACTGTAAATTTTGAAATTACTAAATATTAAATTCAGATTCCTTTCATTCTCATTTTAATGCATTTCCAATCACTGGCGCTTGGAAAAAATGAAAACATGTTCACTGCTGTATGCAAAGTCAATACTTTTTCTAAAATCCATAAAATGGTAAATATTGTTATTTAAAAAGAGAAAAGAAAAAACAATGCAGATATAAAAAAAAGCCATAACCGCGATGACATTTTTTTCTTTACCTTCTGTGGTTATGTAAAATGTGTAATTTAGAAAAATGGAAATATCAAACGTTCTGTGAATTTCAGAGTACTTCAGTGGTTGCACTACGTGAAAAAAACCTAACAATAAGTTTAAAGCTCTGTTAAAAGCGGTTTAAATTAAAAAAATTAAACAAAATCTTAAAATTTAAACGGCCTATTATTTAATTTAGTCACACAAAGACTAACTTCTTGAAGTCGATTTAATTACATTCAGTGAAATAATTCTTAGCTTAACTTCTGGACAAAGAACAATTGTAAGAAATTCAGAGTAGAATGTGGATTTTACTTTTTGTTCCAATAAATTATCCATTTTGATATCGAACAAGAAAATCTTTGTAACACTACAAAGCCACTGTTCTTTATATTAGTCATACTTACACATTAGTAGTCCATATATTTATTATTATCATATATTCCTTTTCTTAAATTATCAGAATCTGATTACACATTTGTTAGAATTGTACGCTAATCATGTCTACTTACTGCGTATTATGTAGCAATATTGCATTATTATTTTCAGGTAAAATGTCCACAACTTTGATTAAACTAATTAGATCCTGAAATTAAGGCCCAGTGAAATTTCACTGTACCTAAATTTCAGGGGCTTAAATTGAATTTGAATTGAGTAAAATATGTAAAATGTTTCAACACATTTCCCATAATTCAACACTAGGTCTAAACACCGAGGATATGTTTTTCATTTTTACAGTTGTGAAAGTTCTATTCATTTTTGCAGTAAGTTCTCTTTTTATTCGTATGGACACAGTATTGATTGTATTCTCTCATTTTGACCCAATTAACTAACATGGCATTTTCGAAAAATATATAATATTAATTTATTATTTATGTGATACTGAAATTACCTTATTATTGCATTAAAGAGTAGCTGGAATTAAATTAATCAACGAAGAAAATGTAGTGGAAAGTGTTTCGTTTTCTATTCCACTTTTCTTAAGTGTTTTAAGACATATAGAGATTCTATTTATGGGCCATAAGGAACTTGGCGTGATTTTGGAATTTTGATTGAAGCCAAAGAAGAAGATTTTGTCGTCAAGTTGGAGCCCCGTATAGTTAAGCCATATTTTTTCCTTCTTACTTCGAGAAGAATTCTACAGGCGAAAAGAGATAGCAAAAAAATAAAAAAAAAAAAAAACTAACAAGAGGGTTTGGTGTCCGGCATAAATAGAGGATGGCGGAGAAGGGATAAAGATGCGACAGGTGTTTATAAAACTCTCTTGGGAGCGTGGAAGACCCCATTTTTTGCAATCTTTTCTCCTGGGAAATTGTGATTGCTTCATTCTCCTCCCTTCACTTTGTCGTTTTCGTACAGTTGTGGAAAGTAGTGATAAAAATTCTTGTCTCGCGTCCCCATTTGACTTAAACCTTCTTTTCTTGTCTCCGCAGGGACATCGATACCGGACGCTACAAAATTTAATTTCGCTCTTAATTTTTGAGTGCCATGTGCTTCAGAAAGTATTTGACCAATGAAAAATATGTGCCTTTAAGTAAACACCAAAATTTTAATAAATTATGCATTAGATATTAAAATACTTTTAAGAGAGAGAGATCAATAAATACCCGAATATTTTCCAGAAGCAAAGACATTTTTCTACTTAAATTAAATACAGATATTTTTTTGTTTTTTAATTGTAATATATAGCATGGAATTAGCATATTTAAGGGATTAAATATAAGAGGAATTCGCATTTATTGATGAAATATCAGATAGAATTAGGATAATAAACATAATTCTTTTTTATAACTAATAATTATAACAATGTTTATAGGATAAACAAATGAAATTTTTTTTTTATATTAAAGGAATGCACCCTTTTTTTTTATAAAGTATCAGTATCAAATTTTAGAAATTTCACTACTTCATAAGTAAATAGAATGAATGGAATGGTTAATGAAATCATTGAATCTTTCCATTTAACATTTCTGTGAACATATTAAAATAATGAATTGAATACTAAAATATCTTAAAAGAACCACTTTTATTTGAATATTTTTCAATTTTAACAAAGAAGTAATATCTCTTCTTAGATATTTTATATTTTATTTTGAAATTATTAAATTTTAGATTAATAAATTTAGTTTTAATAAGGGAAAACATATAATAGAGTAAATCATTATGATTTATAGAACTTTGGTCTTTTAAATTATAATATCAAATGTTATTTTGTCATCATAACTTAAAAGACTAACATTAAAATTTATGAAAAAGTAAAATTTGGCTCTACTTGGCTCAGTTGTTAAAATTCATTCAAAAATTTTTCAGTTGTTAAAATAATTTTTTTTTTAAATAGAATCTTTAATTTATCAGAAAATTTTTCAAAATGGGAAAATTATGCTAATAATATAACTTTTATTCTAAGCTAACATTCTTCGTGATTTTTGATAGAAGATTGCTCCAAACATATGAAATATATATTTAACATACTGAATACTTGAAAATATTTATTACATAATATATTATGAATCAGGCTATATATATTCGATGTAAACTAAAAAACATGACCTTGAGATACGGGTAACGTATAGCCAATTTCTGAGTTTGGTGATTTTGGTGGATTTTCTTATGTATGTGGCAACCTTGTTTTTATTACGTCATAGTATGGAGACCTGTAAGAAATATACAGAAAATTATATTTTGTTAACCCTAATATTTGTGCCCTCGCACACGTCACAGTACGTCATCTTCGCAACATTGTTTCGGCGCCAAAAAAATCAAAACTTAGCATCCTGGATTATAAGGCACATGTGCCGGCCTTGAAAGCAGAAAGCCTCAGAAACTTGAAATTCAATGTTTAATCAAAGATAAATTTAATTTCTAAATTAAACATTGGCTATTTAGGATTATAATTAATACTTTAGCATATTCGGTGATTGATTATAATGTATATAAGGCCGTGATAACGAGAAGAAGAAGAGGCTGGCATCTCGATACTTGACACGCCAAAAAATTGACATGGCCAAGAAGATTAATGAGAGTTAAATTTTTATAGCGCTTAAGTTCCTCAGTCTTCGATACTTGGGATATGGAAGATTTGAAAAAGAGTGCATCAATACTGATCTTTCTTTTTAACAAGGTCTTAAAATATAGCTGGTAATGCTTATCAGGTTTGGATAATCGAAAATCTAATAGAACAACAGATAGATAGCCGAAAATTTGGCATAGGTGCCGTATAATCCAGGATGCCAAATTCTAATATTGGCGACTTATGGAGGATTTTCTTATGCATCTGGCAACTTCGTATTTATTACGTCATACATATGAAGACCCATAAAATTATGTAGAAAATTCTATTTTGGTAAGCCTAGAATTTACGTCATCGTGCACGCCACGTTACGTCATCTTGGCAACATTTCTTTATCGCCAACAAAATTTAGCATTTGGAATCCTGGATCATACGGCACCTGTGCCGAAAATTTAATGGATTCCAATTTTGCATATAGATCTACTAAGTTGACTGCCTTTCAGACTTTCAGTTTTATCTCTTGATGCTTGAGTATGATCATCTATCCGTGGAAAATCTTTCTGAAGACAATGTGGCACTCATGAACTAAAGTTTTCAATTGTTAACTATTTAATACGGGACATTAACTAAAGGAATAAATTTGCTAAAAACACAAATGGTATTTAATTGTTATTTTTTATAAAGTATATATTCTTTTTTGAGTTAAATATTTTCTATTTGTGAAGGCTGCAATGTGAAGTAATATAACGTGAAACAATTTATCATAACGCAACACATTGTAATAATGCTCTTTCTCTTAAAAGTCAAAAGAATTAAGCATACAGAAGTAAATATACAGTCAATAGAATTAAATACAAGTAAAATATTCTCTATGTGAATGCAGTTTGCTCAATTAGGATAATGATTGATTAGTAGTAACATCAAGTTTTTCATACAAATTATGTCATATGAATTTGATTTGTGGGTATTAAAAATATCGCTCACTCTGATAAGAAGTGCTAATGAATGGCCTTTAAAAAGTTGCTTTGAAGAAATTCAAGGAAAGGAAAATCTTGGTGGTGTATGCAGGCATTCGATTTTTAACTAGAATTTGACTTCATAACGTATGCGAAATAAGGGATTATTATTAAAATATTGACACAGGTGCCGTATAATCCATGATTCCAATTTTTCAGAATTTGGCAATTTTTTTGGCGATGAAGAAATGTTACCAAAGTTAACGTTTCATGACGTGGTGACGACGTAAATACTAGGGTTACCAAAAAAGAATTTTCTGCATAATTCTCATAGGTCTCCATATGTAGGACGTAATAAAAACGAGGTTGTCAGATATATAAGAAAATCCGCCAAAAAAATCGCCAATCTCAGAATTTGGAATCCTGGATTATACGGCACCTGTATCAAAATATTTAAATAATATACATATCCATACCAGATATAAGAACACATATATTATCCATATATATTGAAGGAAATTTGATGTAATATTTTTTATGGTGCAAGATGTGATTATTTTCACTTTTATGTTTTTAAAAATAAATATAACATAACCATAAACTTTCACAGATTTTATCACTATTTGTTATATGAAAAATTTTAACATTGTTTCTGATGTCTGGAGATGCAGTTTCAACCTCTTTATCTAAGCGTCACTTTTTACAGCACCCAACTGAACTCTTGAGTAATGCCTCATCCACATTCAACAGTGGCCAAAGATAAATCTCGGTTCCTCTTCTGCCTCAGTGGGATCGGGAGAAAAAGAAGATGCTGAGCTTTATAATCAAGCAGCCATTGTTGCGGGCCATTGTAGCGAGAACAATGACTTCCGGCAGCATTGTTGGCTGGATTTCTGATTCTGATCAGGCGGCATCATGCAAATCCCTCTCTCGACGGAAGACAACCCCATGGGGTAGATAACGGGGAGAGGAGTCGACTTCTTCGGCGATATTTTTTCCACTTGCAGCGAGAGTTGGCTATCAATTAGCTCTTTCATTGGCTAAAACAGATCAAGTGACGCATAAAGTAAACTCATTTTGGTATAATTAAGTGTACCAAATTACATTACATTTCGGGACTGTGCTATTAGTTAGTGCGCATATATATATATATATATATATATATATATATATAGGCGTCACTAAGTGTATGGCGCGGCAATATATATATATATATATATATATATATATATATATGCGTCACTAATTTGATGACGAGGCATTATATATATATATATATATATATATATATATATATATATATTAAAATGTTAATGGATTCGGAGATAATAAAAACCATTTTACTTATTATTCAGCTGACAAATCAGAATCAGATACTTTAGGTCAATTACAAATTTGTTTATTTTCCTTTTATCTGTTTTTTCAAAGTACTTCAGGTCACCTGGTTAATAATTTGGATCGTCGATGAAAATAGCTCCAACTTCAAAGTTAATGAAATAATAATTGAAGAGACTTTTCAAGCATCCTACATCGTGTTTGATTTATTTTTAATTAATTCATTCTTGAAACTCCATTTTGTAATGGAAAATCATGTTTTGAAAAAATCTTAATTAAACTCTTCTTGACACAGATGCATTATAATCCAGAATGCCAATTCTAGTTTGGTGAATTTTTTGGCAGATTTTCTTATGTATATGGCAACCTGGATTTTATTACGTCACAGATATAGAGACTTTTAAAAATTATGCAGGAAATTCTATTTTAGCAAATACAATAATGATGTCACGGCGCGCTAATAAGCAAAATTTAGCTAATAAGCATGATTTTTTTTTTGTTCGTTTCATAATCACATCTCTAATCACATTCTGTCTAATAGGCAAGAGGACTGTTTTCATTTGTGTTCTTTTCAAATTCATTGCTTTCAGACATAGTTACTCTTCTAAAAAGATGTTGGCTTTCAAAATATATTTCTAAATATTCACTGGATTCTTTCTCAGAATGTAAAAAATCAATGAATACTTAGAACTACATTTTTATGTAACATTTTTGGGAAAATTAGTGAATTATTTTTACATCGATTACATATGATGTCTGTATTTTAATGCTCAAAATAGTTCTGGAAAAGTCGAAGAGAATATCATATGCCAATAAATAGTCATAAAATAAAAATCTGATGAGTATTTATAGACAATGATAAACAAGTCTTAAAATGATACGAAGTATTTTAAATCTTTTGTAATGCCAGCATAAGCTTTAAGATATAGATAGTTATAAAAAACTGTTTCTGAAAATTATGAAAGGCTAGTAATTGAGAATGAAATCTTTTGTTTTTCGATGAAGTTGTTGAAATTGCTACGATGTATTCCATCACGGAAATGCAGTTCCATTTTTCATTTTGTATGTTCTAATATATAGTATAAAATATATGAACAAATATTGCATATTCTGACCAAAAATACCAATTTAATAACTTTTTAATAGTATTACTAATATTCTAATATTTCTAGAATATATATATATATATATATATAGATATAGATAGATAGATAGATGTGTGTGTGTGAGTGTGTGTGTGCGTGCGAGTGTGTGTGTGTGTGTGTAAAATTCAAAATCACAATTATTATTTTTTTTTGTATTTAATAGACATAAAAGTTGGGAAGTTTGACATTAAAAATGCTTTACTTGAATTTGTTCCAAGTAATTGTAAATTAACCATAAAAATGTAAAAATTTGAAATCTATAGTTATTTAAAAAATTATGAAGTTTTTAGCTAATTATCACTTTAAGAATCTAGAAACAATTTGTAATATTTATCTTCCTATTATATTGTAATTAAAAAATATTTTTCTAATTTTAATTGCATATTTTAGTGTCTGCTTGTTGAATATATTTTTTATACTTTAAAATACTGCAGGTATTTTAGTGTAACAAATAAAAATATTTGAAAAATGAAATATTAGTTGAAGTAATGTAATTTTTCTACTATTTTTTAGGACAATAATACACAATGAAATGCATTTTTGCGATGAAATATAATTTCAAATTAAAATTAATTTCAAAGTTTTCCATGATTTCAAATATTTATAAAATCGTATTTTCGAATGAAGAATATCAGTTACATGATTATTTTAAATTTTATTAATTATAAGGTTTATATTTAAACATTAATATTATGTAAAAAATTTTGGCATTTCTTGTTTTGACAAAGCGTAACAAATTGCCAAATTATTGGGTAAAAGTGGAGAATTCATTGTTATAGTAAATTAATTGAATTTATCGTATGAGTTATTTTAATAAAATTTAATTTTAGAAAAATCTATCAAACATTTATTTATATTTTATATAAAATAAACAAATAGGAAAAGAAAATTAACTATCTTGCTTTAAAATTGAACCGTTAAATTAGCGAATAAATATCATTAATTGTGATAAAAATAATATTAATCCGTTGATTTGCCATTATAGAACTAAGAAATTCAAAACTACAGGCTGAAAAATATTTTATTTTTATAAAAACTATTCTGCACTTTATTTATAACAGATTTGGTTTTTATCATTCTTTGAATAATAATTTATGTGTAATCTCTATAAGTTATGTAAGAATTGTTAATTATAAAAATATTAATTTCTGGTACTATCTTCTGGAAATGCTTGGTGCTGATTGTCTTAAATAAATACAAGTTTTAAATATTTTTCTCAGTGAAGTACCCTTAAGCATAGAATTTAACAAACGCTGTTCACCTGGGAATAGAATTTCCTGAATCGAAAGTAATTTCACCAAATAAAGATTTGTAAGGGGTCACAGGGAGGTAGCAGGGCATGACCAGCGGCTGAATGGACCTTCCTCGTCCAGTGTTGACTCGGTGTGGGAGTCAGGAAAAGCACACTGTTGACTCCTAGCTCAGCATTCTCGTTAGTGATCAACTTCTGTTGCTTTTTAAACATTTCCCATCATGCCATTGGATTTCCCATCATGCTACAATAGAAATGAATTGGTGTTAGGGAAGATAATTATAAAAAAAAAGAAGATAATCTTATTTTTTTTAAGAAATGTCATCAAAAGACAATGAAATTTAATTTCCGAGAGACATTTTATTAAAATTAATAAATATTTCATAATTTTGTGAAAACTATGTAAACTTTTTCACAACAAGTTAAGAAATGTTAATAACAGAAAACTCTGGTGATAAATATAAGTTTCTTTTGATTTTCTTAATGCTTTACCAATTTCTTAATATATTATATAGCTGAGATTGTTTCATTGCGGTAGTTTCAAACAAGCCATTTTTAATATCTAAAGTCATTAATCAAATCTTTTCACTTCTTCAGTCTATGTCATTTAAAGATAATGAAGTGATGTGATTGACACCTGAGACTATACTTTCCCAAAGAAACATCTATATTACATCCATGAAAGAACTTACAATACTAAAGGTATATGAATTCACCAAGAACGAAGGTTTCCTACAATATCAGGTATCGTACCCACCACACCCTGTAACCTAAAACGATGCCATTTCCTAACAGACCATTATGACAAAAAGACATATAATCAAATATGAGAATTTAAGTAAGCATCGGTTGCCTTGGTTTGTTTGTTAACTCAATGATATTTTTTACACTTCATATATCTTAACCCAATGATGGAATCGAAGGCATTGACTATTGAACCTCAGTACAGAGTATTAACCTTTCTATACTAAGTATGCGAAAAATATCAAAACAATAAAAATATTAATTTGATAGTATATTGTATTTACTTACACCTTAAGAAATACTTCATAGTATGTTAAATAACCTTTTAAAATTTGTTATCAATCATATTTGGTATTCAATGATGACAATTCATTTTTGACTTATTGTAAGGAAATATCACAGAGTATTAACAGAATAGTTTTAAATTAATAATTTAGAATTTTGTCTTTAATGTTAAATTCGCAATAGATTTTAAATTAAAATTTTCTTTGTTGGCTCTATGATAATATAAACAATAATTCTACAAAAATTTTTTTTTTACGTCTTAAAACCTTTTTTGCCAATGCCTTTAAAATTTTAATCACTCATTTTATTTTCTGAGTAACATATTTCAGTGCTATCTTATTGATGAACAATAGATATTGATAATGCCTTTCTGCTTCTAAGTGGATAATTTCAGTATCAATCAAAGTGGAGAAATTAAAAACTATTTGATATTTATAACTTACATTTGAATAAAGTTCAAAATTCATAAAAGTTCTTACCATAAATATATGCATCATCTATCCCAATATTTAATCGATAAGAACTTCAAAGTTTATAGAAATTTACTGGCTGCTTTATTTAGCAGCATATACCGCAATCGAAATGTAGCATCTTTAATGTAAAGTATGATATTTCAATTTAAATTCTGTCTAATAATACAATGAATAAAGTATGCTTTAAAATAGACTGAAATTGACAAAACAAAAAGTGTAAAAATGAGTTTAGATATAAAGTGCTCTTACCTAAATCCCATGCAAAACTCCAAACAAAAACATACCAGTTAAATTGTCTGCATCGTCATTGACCATTAAGCGGAATCTCACGGAATTTGATACCACAGATATCTTTAGATGGCAGTGGTTTAGATGTCTTTAGATGGCAATGGTTTATGAATAAAGGCTTTGATTTGATATGTTCATTCTCAGCTAAATAAGATATAAACATGTCATATAGATCTACGTACGTTAAGTACGAGCCAATTGTTAGCACATAAAGTCCATTTTAATGAATTGGGACGTTGAGAGGAATGTGTCTTCTCAATGTGAATTTCATTGGCTTAACAATGTCTCAAATTTGTCTTGCGTTCGGTATTAACAAAATTAAAGGCTTCATACCTCGGATGGTGCGTCTCACCAGGGTAAATGCAGTGTAGGAAACATAGACTGTAACTTCACCTGTGAGCACACTTAATATCTATAAGGCCCTTCCCACTTCCAATCAGGCAAAAGGCCTAGTAATCTTTTGTGACACAAAGGCCACCCTCCAAGCAATTCTAAAAGGATACTCTTCTACCACCCAAGAAATCATCTCAGGTCTTTATGATTTTCCGACTATAAACAAGACCTGCGTATCATCCAGTGGATTCCTGCACACGTCGACATAGGAAATAATGAAACTGCGGATAAATTGGCCAAGGAGGGCAGAGACCTCAACACTAGCTGCAATGAAGTTTCTCTTCAGGATGCGAATGCAGTGGCCAGATATAAACTTCGAAAAAAATCCATTCAGACCAAACATTTTCTCTCTGAAATAACTGCGAACAGATCTACTATTAAAATCATAACTAGGCTGAGAACCGGACACCACAGGGGTATGAAGATCGATGTAGAGGACAAAAAGATCTATAGAAGTTGTGATCATTGTCCTGATACAAAGCTTACACCTATTCACATCTTTGAGTGTCCGGCTATGAGCGCCAGCCTGAGAAAGATTGGAGTGCTGCCAACTATGATAGATCCGTATGGAGACAAATTCAAGCAAGTCGCAGAAGAAATTTTCAAAATTCACGGACAAATATAGTTCGACTCTCATGGACACGACAAAAAAAAATGCTTCATTTTTTTTTGATAGAATTCAAAGTTTGCTTGTAACCAACATGTTCTTTGAAACATTTTCTTTGCTTTTATTTATATCGGTAGCCGTAAGCGAACAAAAATGTAGAAAGCTAAATTCGTATTGCCATTTATTTACATGAATAAGTAATAAATAGGTATAAAAATAAGTGAATACAAAGAGCAAAATAATCGAGGTATACATCTCCTACAGGTTGAAGTTCAAAATTTCGTAAAAAAAAAAATACACAAATGACTCTTACAATACAATAAAGAAGAAACTTCATTGAGTTTTGTGCAAAGAAGAAATCACTCTTTCACAAAGTAAACCTAAAAAAAATATACTTTCTGAAATCAGTACTTAGTTTTACATTATAACAGTCCAGTAACAACCTCGTACATTGAAAAAATAACCCTTGCCAAATACAGAACTGAAGTCCATGAAGCACGACAAAAGAGGTGAATTCCTTCTTTTATTTACACAAGTTTTTAACAAAAAAAATTAGAAATATTTTACGCCCAACTAAAAAGGGATTTGAAATAACGTTTATACACCCAATGACACTGCTAATCCTAGTTCTTTATGTAAACTCTGTTCTTCGAGACATTCCCTCATTTTTTACTTCTTTCTTTTTACGTCGAAGAAAAGAGATCTTCCGCGTCATTTCATTTTATATGTCCCGCTCGAATCCTCCTAAAAATGTCTTCCGGATTTTTTTACGGCTTTTTATGGTAACGGACTTCGGGAAGCCTCTTTGTTAGAAGAACTAATTACTTTTCCCTTGCGCGGTGTCAAAACTTTTGGGTAAACTTCCAAGTCCTGGACTGGTATTTGATTGTAATTACAGTAATTAGCGCAGGGCGACGCCATTTCTGAACATTGTGCAAGAAGATTGGAAAAAATATATAAAATAGGAGAAAAAAAAAGACAAATGCCTAAAAACGTTTTTAATGAAATTGATGAGGCGATTTCTACTTTGCCGATAATTAGATTTAATTAAGCACTGCTCGTTACATTAATCAACGCCGAATCTGTGTTTTTCTAATCGCTTAGCCTTTGAATAATTGATTTAGGTTTTCTCTGAAAAAGGGAAAAAACTCCCTCTCATTATTTCTTACTTTGGATCAGGAAAGAGGGAAAAAAATCTCTGCGTGCAAGAGACAATCCTAGTTAGGATAGTTAATCACGTGTTGAGTAGGATTGGTGTACCTAGCAATAAAAAGTTCCAATTCCATTTATTCGATGACTGACTACAAATATTCACTTTTTTCCAAACTTAGGATACTATGAAGAAGAACAGAAATAAATTGCTTCTACCTGACAATTATTCATTTCCACTTTGCATTGCTTTTGTGTTGAGAGAAATTTTTACTTGTTACAGTTAAGTTGTCAGTATTTCTCCATGAAGAAAAATCGAAAGAATTGATTATTCATTAAGTTAAATAAAAATTAATAAAACTTTTTTAAATTAAAATTTTTTGGTATTTTTTAAACTATTAATTAGATTCAAATAGGAAAAATATTAACCAATTTTTTTATTTCAAGTGAAGGACAGAATTAATAAATGTAGTTTTATAGTAGCATTGAATTTTGAAATGATGTATGTATTTCCTTGTTTAAAAAGTATTTTCAACTAATTTTTGCCGCAGAAATAACTTATATATATATATATATGTATATCAAACGTGGACGTGATACATATATACATCTTGCGTGACGAACCATATGCCACAAAAAGGCCAGAAACTGCTACTCATTTGTCGTTACACAGCGGGCATCTGTGAACCAAGTCACAGAGGTGAGTGGTGTAGCCCACGCCATACCACCACAAACTCGTTTATAGGGTGGGCCACATTCATACATCATCACAGAAGATGGGTCAGAGAAACGTAGAGAGAACAGAGAAAAAAAGCAACAACTATGTCCGAACCGGGATTCGAACTCGGGACCCACAGTTCAGGAGTGAGGAACCCAAAACACTCCCATCGTTTGGCGTATATATATATACTTTTATGTAGGAAGATGTAGTGGTAAAGTATCCATTTTAAATCATAAGTGTCCTCATTGTCATAAAAATTTACCAAAATTCTTTAAACAAATTTATTTATATCTTGGAAATCACATTGTTGAGTTTATTAATTAAGCAATTAAGTTATTTTACGGGGTAAATCTGGATAAATCTGAAGTCACGTAGCAGATAGCTTGATAACTGTTTTAAGGTATTGGAAATGATTGCAAGATATTTGAACTTCCAACTATTATTGTCTACAAAGACAATAATAGTTGGTTTTTTTTAGGTTTTTAAAGATAATGGACTTCACACACACACACATTTGGGTTTTGAGAAAGAAACAACTCAGGAAAATTCCATTCGCACTCCTTCAATGATTTGCAATTTAGCAGAATGTAGAGGAAAGCACATGCCAATCAGCCTCCCATTATTCAAAAAAAAAAAAAAAAGGAGTTTTACCTTTTTTTTTCCAGTTCAAAAATTATGGTTCTATTATGAGATCATACATCTAATACGGAGAAATGTCAATGTAACTGACAGTTTAAAGGGATTATAAAAGTAGTGTGAAAATTTACTGAGCAAAATCTAGCATTCATCCCTGAATAACAACACACAATAATTTCTATTAGCTTAACTATTAGCATAATTGAAGCAATAACTTTTATGTATGAAGTTGTATCGTGTTCTTATATTTTGTAAACCTGATGTTGAAATAACTTTTAATAATTAGTAGTAAATCATTAATTAGAAAATTCGCTATCTAGTATTGTTGCAATACTTCAGTTTGTCGGATAATTGAGGAAATGGCGAACTCCTTATATATATATATATATATATATATATATATATATATATATATATATATATATATATATATTGATATATATATATATGTATACATATATATATTTATTGTGAAATGATTCGATATAGTGTTATATTAACGCATCATTGATTTAGGTTCACATGAAGTTGTTTGAGTATCCACAAGAGATAATAATTTTTTGTAAAAAATACCCATAGACGAAATGAGTTTTATTAAAAAGAGATCTAAAAATAGTCCCCATTTACCCGCTTTAGCAAAATGTAAAAATTTAAGATATGAAATATTCATTGATTTATATTTTTAAACTTTAAAAATCGTGATTTTATGTATAAACAAAGAATTTTTATCAATCATCAAGAATTTTGCTATGATTCTACTCTACTGGCCATTAAAATTTAAATTTGGCCATTAAAATTTAAAACTGGCCATTCAAAAACGTGCGTACCAGCACGTTCCTGAATTTTGATAAAGGTCGAATTGTAGCGTACCGCGATTGCGGTTTATCTTATCGCAGTATTGCTGCTCGCGTTGGTCGAGATCCAATGACTGATAGCAGAATATGGAATCGATAGGTTCAGGACGGTAATACGGAACGCCATGCGGGATCTCAACGGCCACCTATCACTAGCAGCCGAGAAGACAGGCATATTATCCGCATGGCCGTAATGGATCGTGCAACCACGTCACGAGCCGTGAGTCAAGAAACGGGGTCGTTTGGAAGACAACAAGCGTCTGCACGAACAGTTCGACGATGTTTGCAGCAGCTCGGAGACCATGGCTGCGGCTTCCCTTGACGCTGCGCCATACACAAGGGCGCCTTCAATGGTGTGATCAACGACGAACCTGGGCGCACGAATGGCGAGACGTCATCTTTTCAGATGAATCCAGGTTCTGTGTACAGCATCATGATGGTCGCATCCGCGTTTGGCGGCATCGTAGTGAACGCACACTGGCAACGTGCATTCGTCATCGTCATACTGGCCCATCACCTGGCGTGATGGTTATGGGGTGCCATTAGATACACGTCTCGGTCACCTCTTGTTCGCATACTTTTAACAGTGCACGTTACATTTCTGGTGAATTACGACCTGTGGCTTTATCCTTTATTCGAGCCCTACGAAACCCTACGTTTCAGCAGAATAATGCCCGACCGCATGTTGACGGTATTGTACGGACCTTCCTTGATACGGAACATGTTCGGCTGTTGCCATGGCCAGCACGTTCTCCAGATCTTTCACCAATAGAAAACGACTGGTCAATGGTTGCCAAATGCCAGTCACTACGGTTGATGAACTGTGGCATCGTGTTGAAGCTGCATGGGCATCTGTACCTGTACATGCAATCCAATCTCTGTTTGACTCAATGCCCAGGCGTATAACTGCTGTTATTGCTGCTAGAGGTGGTTATTCTGGGTATTGATTTCTCAGGATCTATATCTAGCCAAATGTTTTGAAAATTTAATCACTTGTTATTTCTAGTATAGTATATTTGTCCAATAAATATCATTTTGTTATCTGCATTTCTTCCTGGTGTAGCAATTTTAATGGCCAGTAGTGTAAATACAGACAAGTTTACAGAAGCTATTTACATATGTACAAAGGAAAGAGGAGTAGGAGGTTAGTCAGTGAGCTGAAAGAGGAGTTCATCCTGCAGAATTTCCTTGGTACCTTTTCTGAATTCTTTAAGAGGGAGGAGCTGCTTGAAGTGTAGTTGGTGGAAGTGCAAAACAACATTTAAAAAACCACCTGTAATCACGAAATACATAAAATGAATAATGAATTCGATTTCATAAATTTGTTAAAACCTTTCACATCCGATGGTATTTTTATCAAAATATAGCAGCATGTTGTATATCTTAATAAGAATACTTCATTTTCGAACTCATCAATAAAAGCTATATTAATTTATTTATTGTTAAATACGATAAAAAATGACTTCATTAATTTTTTAAACTTAGTTTATTTAAAAAAAATTTAACCATTATACAACACATAAATAAATAATATACTAATATGAGATTTTGACATAAATTTTTTATTTTTCAGTCTTGTTAGAATTTGAGTTTTATTAAAAAATGGAAGCATAACTGATGGATTTTTGATTTTACAAATGTCGAAAACTAATCAAAACGAATTCCTAAATTAATAAACATTAAAACACAGTTTTTAACTAATAAATAACTCATATGTGATTTCATTTGTGAAGATATTATGCAACGGGAAAAAATTATAGTTTGATGCCTTTTAATTGATTCAGTGTAATTTATGACTTTTTCTAAAATTTTCAATTCAAGTCAGAACATTAAGCATATTTGAATTTTGATATATAATTATTTTATTAAATTATACGATATTTTTAAGTTCTATCCATATTTGGATTAAAACAAAACACAAATTATTCGTAATGTCAATAAACTTTATTAAAGAATATCATTGCCATTATTGTTAATGACTTCTTGTCAGCGTCAGGGCAATTTGTGTACCTCATTTCTTAAAGTTCTTCCATTTTCTCATTCAAAGTATGGAAACAGTGTTTGATTGATATCTTCTTCATTTCTGAACTTTTCGCTCTTCATAAAAACTCTGTAAGGGCAGAAGCAATTGGTAGTTAGAGGGTGATAATTCCGGTAAATATAGTGTATAGGGCAGCATCAAGGCAATTTTTGCACCTCATTTTTAAAAGTTCTTCCATTTTTCTCCTGTAAAAAACGGAAACAGTGCTTGATTGATACCTTCTTCATTTGTGAACATTTTGCCTTTCAAAAAAACTCTGTAAGGGCAGAAGCAATTGATAGTTAGAGGGTGATAATTCCAGTGAATATAGAATATGGGACAGAGTTTCTCAGCCTTGTTGCGCAATTTTTCGGCAAACTCTTTTTTGCATTATTTTTTCTAGGAATATTTATGGCCCAGTTTCTTGATCTGCTCTCTTTAAATTATCCAGTTGCTGACAATACTTTTCTGAATTGAGCTTTCCATTCAATTTTTAGTGCTCGTAAGATATGGGTTCTTAAATGTCCCATCATATGACCAACATTTTCTTATTCAGAAGTAAATTTTTTTAACGTTAAAAAGGCTATGTTTTCCGCGCAGTATACACTTTTCCTTATGATGTTTTCATAGATAATCCACTTTTTATATCCAGTTATAACCCGGTGAAAGAAGGGTTCGATTTTATTCCGAACAAGCAGAGATAGGTATAGGATGACTGGATCATCAACATTCTTCTGACTTAATTATGGCACCAGTTTTGAATATTTCTGCACCAAATCTATCTTCCAGATATGGTCCGAAATGATTTGTTGTTTCCACTAGATCTAATATTAAAATAATTGCAGTAACTATTGCTTATTGTAGTTAGTGTATTCATTATTGTATAGCATTAAATAATACAATACACTGAATAGTTAGTTTTTGATAAATTACCATTGAGTATTCATGTTTTGTAAATGTCCCCTTTGTTAAGATTTTATACACCAACCAAATTTTCCATGCTGAATTATTTGAATGAATGATATAAATCTGAATAAAACCTATTTTAGATTTTTTTGTGTGTTTTATTAAAAAAAACTTTTAAAAGGAGAAATGGGATGATGCACAAGTAGTTCAATTATTTCATTTTGACAAATGTAACTTTGTAACAGAGAAAAAATCTGAATTAGTAAATTCCATCAACTCAAATTGAAATTTTTATCAAGTCTATGAACAAATAAAATTTAACGGAATTTAAATTGGATCATATTCATACTTCGAAACTTAATGAAGGACGTGGATTGCATTTTGATATCGATTCCTCTTAAACCTCGCAATTTCAATGTTGCATTACCACTAAACGACGCACCATGACTGAGGTATTGATTCTTTGTGCTAAATCTCAAATTCCTTCCTTAGTCTTTTTAATAAAATAAAAAGTAAATTATACTTGGAAAAAAAAATCGAAGTATTTCTTAAGAAACATGCATCAGTTTTTTATTTATTTAATATTTTTTGTTTCCTGTCTCAGGGAAATCAGTGGTTTGTTTCACAATTTCCGATATTCAGTCTATTGTAAATTTAATTAGACTTCCTGCTGATTCTTCGATTCTAAAATAGAAATACTTTTTTAAAGAAAAAATAACGATTACGATTACGAGAATTTATACATCCGAAATCAAGGAAAACGAAAGAAAAAATTTTAAATATGAAAGATAAAAAAAATATATTTCGTTTTTTTAAATTTTTTTTCTCTTTTAAGTTTATTATTTGAAAAATGTAAGAATTAAATTACTCCCCTTCCCTCTAGGCTCATTTTTAGAGTTCTGTACACCAGTCTTTTTTTTTTTAAAAAAAAGACAACTAATTACGAAGCTCAGGCGACGATGGAATAATGTCCTACTCCAACCGCCCCCCATTCAAAGGTCGATACGTAATTACGATAGAATAAGAAAACTTCATAATCGGGGCACATGTGAAATGGAGGGGGGGGGGGCAATGAGGGAAAAAGGTCTCTAGAAAAACTTGTTAGAAACTGAAATATTGTTTAAATGTATTATTTTTTTAAATTTTTATTTTGCTTTGGTATTTTTATATGCATTTGTGCTGAAGACTTAGTTATTTTTTATAAGAAATTACGTGCCAGCGCTGTTTTGACATTGTTTACAGTAGTAATCCACATACTAAATTAACCTTGAATCTAGTAACATGTGTGGGAATGGGAAGGAGTGATGATAGCAAATTACTTTGAAATTAAAATCAGGTATAATGAGAGATGCCTTAAAATGCTTAGCTTCATATTTTGTAAAATTTTAAATAAAAAACTCAGCAGTTAAAATGTATAAAATTAGCTGTAAAAATTATTTATATGTATTTTTTTTTGCGTACATGGATATAATAAGGTTGGGAAAATGATTATTACATCTATCTTTCAATTCTAAAAGAGAAATTTCCCATGATTTAGCTTATTAAATTTAATTTATTTGTTTATTGTTATGTTTCCTACAAATGTAATCATTTCTGTAATTAGAGAATCCCTTTATTTATTCTGCATTTTTTTAAAAATAAGATTTGAATTTTAATATTGTATTCATAACCTTTAAGTTAAAACGTAAGCATATGAGACAAATTTATGAGGATATTATACATTATCTTATATTTATCTGAGCGAATTTTTTTGACTTACATGAAAAATTTAGTTGCATTATAAGTGCGATTTTAATAATGTCAAATTACAAATAAAGTATTATCTCAAACGTAGCATTTGTAAGCTTGAATTGCGGAAGTGCCATATGTTACGCGAAATTTATTTGTTGTGATAAATCGAAATTAATTTTTGTTAAACCTACAAAGTGGAAAGCATTACAAGTACATTGGTACAAAACATTACAAGAACAGGTGTGAGGCACTTTTGTCAAGCCATGACTCACATGTTGCAACGTGGCATGACAATTTTAATGGCATCACGCAAAGTACAATGAAGTACAAATAAAGTACACTGATGTGCTTAGGTGGATTTGCCTGGCGATAATCTAATGGTTGGAGATGCTTTCCTTTGCAATTTTTGAGCTTTGCTTGTTTATTCTCAAGCGACAGGTAAGGGGAAAATACCTCCGATCTTTTCGCAAGCTATTTTCTGCAAAAATACTGATCTTTTGAAAAATTTCTTTTCAATTTCCATGCAAGCCTGCATAACCAACTGAAGGTTATTGTTTTATAGTTTTATATTATGCTAAAATACCAAAATATAAGCAATATATTTCAAATGTAAGTTGTATTGAATCTTGAAAATTTACATAAGCAAGAAATTTTTAAATCTATCGGGTTTGATTGGCAAATTAAGTTTCAGATTTGGATCAGAATGATTTTAAGCAAATATTTTCTATTAAAAAATTTAACAAAAATTTTTATTACATAGTATATATAAGAATTAGAATCAGTTTATTAAATTTAATTGATGTATGAACTAAAACACTTTATTATGTTAACATCTTCAAGAACTATATAATTGTAATGTATATTTTATTTAGTGAAAAAAATTACTAGTTAAAATCCATATTAGTTAAGTGCTGACAGTTTAATAATAATATCGAAGCAAATATTCCAAGCTATTATAATTTTCATTTTGTGCATGAAAGATTGAATCTTTAAAAATGGTATTGACATTAAAAATTAAATTTTTGTTTTTAATTTATTAATTTTTCTGAATCTTTACTACTTAGACTTACTTGACAAAATGTGCAATTTGAATGATTTAAAATATTTGTAATAGTTTTAATTTAAAAAAATGGGAGAACGATGCTACAAAATATATATACAATTAATAAACATTGTTTGCAAGAAGTGGTAAAAAATTTCCTTTACTTAGTGCGAAATTTAACAATGTTTTATCAACGTTGTTGTTGTCCTGTGCCAGCTAGACTTGCAATATGGAGTAGCTGCTCCACTTTTCCAACTGAATGTTATTTTGGTGTAGAGTCCGACTTCCTCAGTACACACATTCTATAGGGACCCGTTTGTAGGGTAGGCAACCATTCATGACCCACTCATACAAGGAAAGGACAAAGACAAGATGGATGGAAAGAGAGAGAGTGAAAGTACATCCATGCCCTAACCGGGATTCGAACCTATGACCTCCCTTTCCGCAATCAGGCACGCTGACCACTAGACAAGTAGGATGGCTGTTTTTGCAATTAAAATTTCAATATCCAGTATTTTCTGTGTTATTACAATTCAAAAATTCTTTGTGAGAGCTTTACCTATCATTTGTGTGTTTCTAATTTCTATTTTATGTTCTATTTTTTATTTAAATAACTTTTCACATATGTTGGTACGATTAAAAATAGAAAACATGAATAATGCATGTTTACGAATTCCGCGATATTTATTGGCATGTACTTTGATTTAAAAATAATTAATTACAGTTAAAAATTAATGAGTAAAAAATTATGATATTTCAAAAAATTTGCATTTTATAGCAAGGTGGCATTGTAAATCTATTAGCTTTCTTAAAACTTTTAGAAGGACATTCCCAATGTCTATTGAAGATGACGTAGCATAATCAGAAAAAAAATTCATTCTCATAAAGATAAAAAATCTGATTTTGAATTCCTATTTAAAATTCGGAGAAACTGTAAATAATCGATTTCAAACTATAAAGTAGAAAATCATACTATACAAAATCATTTGACTTCTATGTTGTATAATTCTTCATATAGTCCATTAATTTTAGAAAGTGAATGGAATTTTAAGCAACTGACCTTCTCATAGAACCAATATTATCTTAAATGCTTTCTCAGAGTGATAAAGATTTAAAACATACTTAATTTTTTTCCAGTAAACTTGGCTAGTAGTAATGAGATGGCTTGTGATATCAACAAAATATGGAAAATTTCCCTGTAACTTTTCTTCTCTGAACTCATCAATATTTTTCTTTTTGATTACATAAATTGATTAAATTAATTCATTTAAAATACCAGGAGTTGAAATATCTTTCTTTGGCTACATTAGCATACTACTGAGGAATATATAGCATTTCAATGTTCAGTTTTCATATCACTCAAGAACTGTTAAAACAGCCGGTAATTAAGTCCTGTAGACAGGGTAAAATTAACTAGTTTTAAAACAGCAGTTATTATTTGTTACACTCTGAGATGGACGTTTGGATAAATTTTCTTGGTGAATAGTGTAATGGAAAGCTCTGAACTTTCAGTTGCCTTCACAACAGATTTAACTAAAGTGGTTAGTACTATTTTCTCTTCAATCATAGAATCAGCACTATCTATGATTATAAAATATATATTTTTGAAGTCTGACACACTCATATTTATCCAAATTTTTTATAAGACTCGAAAAAATAAATCTGTTCCTCGTGTTGCTGCAACGATGCCGGAAATCTATCTAACGCCACGGACAAAACAGGATGCTAGTGCAATACCTGTTGCTGTAGAATTTAGATTTTATTTTATGGAATGTATTTACTCCGAAATCAACCTAGTATTTTCCTATTGCCACATCAGACAATCTAATATTTAATATAGTTTAAATATATTATGAATAAAGCATATCAATTACACTGCTGGACACCATTAATGCAATACCATGAAGAAAGCATGCAAAGAATTTTCTTCAAGTGCTTAAATGAACAGGCCTCTCCTGAACATCATCGACAATGCCTTGGTCTGTCCGGTAGAGATCTGTTGGAGAATCCACTTATGATACTGGACTTTTTAAAGGTGTACGTGCTCATGGACCTGGTCTAGCACTGCTCACCTCGGGGGCATACAACAACAACAAGCATGCAAGTAACATAAAATTTACAACATGCATTAGCGGAGATGAGGTAAGCAAATGATTAGAGTTTCCGCGCAGACGCACATCACGAGCCTCTATAGCGCCACTTCAAAGCGTTATTTAAGGCTTGGAGATTTTGAGGATTTCAAGCTCAGCAATTGTGTATTTCTTGTGACTTTTTCAAAACTTGGGACTTTTTAACAACTTGTGTGTTTTTTTTAATGATCAAATATGCCTCGCAGAAAACAGATATCATTTTTTGATCAAGCATCCGAGTTCAACAGAGAAATGGTAGTGGCCTACCGAGAAATTGTGGATTATCTTTCAAGGAAATTGGTAATCGTGTTGGATGAAACTAAGCAATTGTAATACGGATATGTTATCATTGAATGCAGGAGGGTACAATTCACTAGGACCGACGTGTTCGATTGTATCTACCTAAGTGTACCACTTCACGTGATGACAAGCAAAATTTGCGCATGGTACTGGCGGATCACTCAACTACATCACGAACCATAGCACAATACATTCAGTCTGTAAGTCATCACTCAATGTCTGCGCTTACTGTTCGATGCTGTTTACAGCAGAGTGGTCTCTTCAAAGGCGTCCATTACTTCGTCTATCCTTGACGCAGAACCACAGATGTCTCCGCCGCCAATGGTGCGATGAAAGAAGAATGTGGATGGCAGAATGGACTGGAATTGTTTTTACTGACGAGTCACGTTTCTGTCTGCAATTCCACGATGGCCGCATTCAAGCCTGGAGACAACGTGGAGAGAGGATGCTGAAAAACTGCTTGTGCACCGCCACACTGTTCTTGCACAGGGTATTATGGTATGAGGTGGTATTGGACATTACTCTCTCTCTCTCTCCTCTTGTACTTATTGCCGGTAATTTAAACAGCCAGCGCATCTCCGAGGTGTTGGAGCCAGTTGTCCTTCCTTACCTTCTGGGCTTGCCCACATTCATATTTCAACAGGATTATATATGACCACACGTGACATGCATTATCCAAGAGTTCTTCGTCAATCGTCAGCCGGCTTATGCTTCGGATCTTTCGCCAATAGAGTCTCCTGTTGTCCATGGTTGTTCAACGACTGACCCAGATTACAGCTCCAACTGCCACACCAAATCACCTTTGGCAACGTGTGGAAGCTGTTTGGTCAGTTGTACCCCAAGCACGCATCTAAAGTCTCTTTAAATCAATCCCAAGGCGTGTGGCAACGGTTATCGCCAACAATGACAGCTACTCTGGCTACTGATTTTGGCAGAAACCACACTTCACAGAATTCAATAAATTTAATCATTTGATGTTTGCTCAACATGTTATCTACAAAATAAATTTTGTTGTGATATCGCTTGCCTTTCTTGGTGTTGCAATTTGGGTGGCCGGCAAAGTATACTAAGATATTATTTTACAAATTTGATATCAGTATATGTTTCTTTGCTACCATAATTTGGTCAAAAAGAATAATTTTTATTAATGTTATCGGTGACTAAAATACTTAGAAGAAAGAATTTCATAATTTTCTTGACAAAATTACATTTAAATTTTTAATAACAGTAATATTTTTTATCCTAATTAGATTAATCTTAAGGAATGAAAATTGCTTGTGTCTCTAATTTCTTTCAAGTTTTCATAATGATTGTAATAAATCTGTTTTATGAAATCAATTAACATAAGTTTTATTAATTGATATTTTTCAAGTTTAATGAATTTTAGCATTTGTTTTATTAAGTCACAAATAAATCTAAAACTTCTCAGTACTATTCCATTATGATCTTAAAGAAATAGCATGTTCCTTACAGGAAAAATGTAACTTATATAGGATGATTTTTAATGAATCAAAATTATAATTTAAATATTTTTCAATTGATTTTTTCCTTTTTTGTGCAAAAATTCAATGAAGAGAGATAAACCAAGTAAATGCTAAACAAAGCTAAAGTAAGTTTTTTCAAAAGATAGCTTAATGTTAATTTTGTCCGTCAAAAGGGACATTACGATCAGAAGTATCCAAGGAACAAAAAAAAAAAGCTACATACAGCAAAATTTAATTTTCTTTCATTGAAAAAATAGTATGATTAATTAATGCGTATGCAATCGACCATCGATGAGAGAGTTACGCAGTTTCCAAAAGAAATAAGCATTGGCTTGTATAAATAATTCTTATCAATAATTATATATTTTAAAAAACATAAATAATATGTTTGTATTATGTTTAGTAGTTTCTAAAAATTTAAATCTTTTTTAAGCAATATATAACGCAAATGGAATATTTACGATGGATTTTTTTCTTTCTCGTTACTAAGATTATCATACGGTGATATAATGGAAAATTATTTTCTTCATTGACATTAAAATAAAATATGTGAAATTCCTTCAGCTATATTTAATACATAAATTATACTAGAAAAGTGAATAAAAAAGTAATAAATGTTGTAAAAGTAATTTTTTTTTATAAAATGTGAATCTAAACACAGTGATATTTTCTCCATATCCATGCAATAATTATTTGAATGTATCATTTTCTGAAAAGTATTTAACTGTATTAATGTATGCAAATCCAATCAAATAAACAAATTTAATTACATTTAATACCATAAGACATATATAAACAGTAATACAAAAATGCAAGTATGTTTGAAATTATTAGTATTCTATTAATAGATATATAATCATAGAGTGTCAATTCATTTCTAATCATGGTGTAATTTTTTTAGATATTTTTCTATTTATTCTAATATTTTGTATGCTAAGTTTTAAGAACTCTTCATTCAGAATGAATAGCTTAACAACATTAGTAATAGAAAAATTAAAATACACTTAAAAATTAAAATTCATTTAAGGCGAAAATAAAGAAATATTATTTCAAATTTAAAAAAAAAAAACTCTTGACAAATGAATGCCTTTTTTAACAAGCTACAATTCAATTATAAATTACTACCCCAATTAACAATCTCTTCATTATCAGCGTACGTCGATTTTTAGAAATCTTTAGCTGTATTTGATGTATAATAAATGTAAAACTTTAAGATTTACTTAAGCTAATTATTATTTTACAAAAAATGCCTGTACTTTTATAATTATTACTATTTTAAAAATCAATTATATTCCTAAATGTTAAATCATTGTTATATAGAATTTGCTCACGTATTAATACAGAGGTTTTTTTTTTTTAAACAAAATTCAACACATCTAAGTTAAAAAAGCGAATGTAAAATGTAAAAGTAGAATTTCTCGAGTAGAAGAGATAAATGAAAGTTTGCAGTCCATTAAGCTGTCAGGTATTGCAATTGACATAAATTTTACTTTTTAAATTTAATTTTGTACACAATTAAATTATCCGTAGAACAATAATAATCGGAAATATAAATTTTAAACTGGAAAATTAGACAGCATTGCTTAATCTACAATCGCGATAAGTCTACAGTTAACACAATATTACGCGCTGGAGCTGTTGGAACTTTAATCCTTGCGTACTTAAGGCTCTTCCCTGCTTCAGAGTTGGCGACACGAGGAAAAGTCATCGGATCCTGCTAAGATATGGATTACGGAGTTAATTGCCCGGATGACGTTTATGCACCCTCTGTGCTCGGATGAAGCCTTTCGCTTTCGTCGTTGCGAGCAGTTTCTAATACCTCAAGCACTAATCCCGCCCTCTATTAGTGGTTTCTTCTTTCCTAGTGCTAATGTTGGAGTTGAAGAGGGTACGAGTTTCATCTGAGCTGTCGGGCGTCCTGCTTCATTTGACTTCGAGGAGTTTATGAATGGGGCGCCATTATATCTTACCCCATCAAACTTAGGTGTTTTAAGGCGAGGAATGTATTTTACTTGAAAGCTGAACCTGTTGCCTAGTTTAGAACCCGCCACACACACACACAAGCTAAAAGTAGCTTTAATTTTAATGAGGTTTTAAAAATAAGTTAAAAAGTCTTACTTAAATGAAATTTTCAGGTAATGATTACACACACACAAAGGCAATTTAAAATCTTACCTTACTCTGAAAAATAGTAACATGATCCTTCCTAGAGTAGGCAATTTTACATTCGGTACTGTTGAATTAATGTCAACAATAGCCAATATTTATCAGATATTTTCAACTATGATATCAACAGCTGATCTAAATTTCTTTTCAGAAAGAATTTTCAAATGGATTTTCATAAATTAAATAATTAAAATTCATTAAATTCTTTTCAGACGGAAATTAGATAAAACGAGTTGAATTTAATGTTTTTATATAGCATATATACATTCTTTTATTGTATAGATTGAAATCTGTTTCAATATTTTTTATAATATTTCTGATTTAAGTACTTAGAATCAGTTTTTACACGCAAGGACCCGATATGACCCGAGCGTTTGGTAATAGAACATTTGGCTGAACATTTTGAAGTATAGAAAATTCGTTATGGAGCATCTTGTTGAGAAGTGATCTCCGGTAAGAGCATCGTTAATGAAAACAAATAAAATTTTAATGTCTATGTATAAAAGGGAAAAATGGTTATCATTTACTGTGGTATCTAGTATTTTATTGGACAGAATGCTGCAGTTTGATACCACAAACGATATATCAGACTAAAATTATTATAAGAATTTAAAAATTGTGAGTTCTCAATTATGTAATTAAATTCTTATTTAATATTTTCCCCACCAAATTATCGCTTTTTAAGTCCCATAAAATTTTGCTACACATGAAATTTGCTAGCATAATCTAAAGATGCACCTATACAAATTGTTGACATAAAAAATCAACATGAACCACGGAATGGAAATGGAACACATAATAATCATGTGTGGTTAATGTTCGTCTCTGTAATCTTTGGATTATATAATTTATTACTTTGTAATTATTACAATACTGCAACAATAGAATCTATCATAGAGAGACTAAAATTTTAACTCTTTCGTTATTAGAGTGAAGTCTGAGAGACCACTCCTTTTTGCTGCTATAATTTATAATTTCAACATACTGTTAACACGTTACGCATTTTCGCCAGTAGTTCTGCATTTGCTAATATCCAATATCATACCTTATGTGAGTTATTAGTCAAGAATAAGATTATAGCTACACTTTGGTACATATTTTATGTACATTGATTTGTATATTTGACGAATGGTTAGTGGATGTGCGCAGGGGCTTTGGCAGTAAATTAATATTCCTAATATCAAGTACCAAGTGTTATAGAAGTCACTAACTAATTATTGATTTTCTTTCAGATTCATTAATCTAAAATTATAATTTATAGAAAAATTTGAGACAGGAATGACAGTAGCTGCCCATTTTGCAATATAACTTTGCTAAATCCGTCCTATAGAATAAAAATAATTCTCAGATCAATGATTTCAGATGCCTTGTTTAAAGTCCCGTGTTTCAAAGATTTTGCAATGCACAATGATTTTAATCAAGTGATGAACCTAATCTGAGGTTGTTCAGATTTACTTATTTATCTTATAATTTCTTGCTTGATCTATATTTTTATTTTCGGTTAATATTATTGGCAATTCTTAAAACATGATGGAGAAAATTATTTAACTTTATTTGTAATTGAAAAACATGTCACATAATAATGAAAATAATAGGTATGTGCCACCCAACTTGTCTAGTGACAACTGTCAAGAATGCCTGACTGCGGTATTTGGTTCGAATCCCGGTTCGGGCATGGATGTACCTTACCTCTCTATCTATCCTGTCTTTGTTCTTTCCTTGTATGATTGGGTTCAGAATGGTTGCCCACGCTATAAACGGGTACCTATGGCATGCGTTTGTACTGAAGAAGTCGTACTCCACACCAAAATGTGGTTCAGTTGGAAAAGTAGAGCAGCGCACTCTATAACGCAATAAGTATGTTTATTATGTCAACACAACATAATAAGTATGTTTATTTACGTAAGTTTGATAATAAACGTTTGACATTTGATGATCACTTACCTCATATATCTTCTTCATGAGACAATCAAATATTTTATGGAAGTGCTTCTCAAATAACAAATTGAACCTATACTAGTAAAGTGCATAAATTGGAAACATTTTTTAAGAATAATCTCTTGATATATTTATACAAATCAAGGTTGAAATTCTGTGCATATTGCATTGAACGATGGTCTTAATATTCAACTTTTAAGCCATCATATCAATCTGAGTGTGGGAAGATGATTTTTCAATCTTCGTCTATCAATTTATATATACTTCATTTTAGCAACTTTGATTGATTTCTGCTTTAACATATTTAAAGAATGTTGTTCTAAAATTAGCTAAATGAAGTCGTGAAATTCCCTACATGATTTAAAGTAATCCTTAGTGCTATCTTTGAGGGAGTTGGGAGAGGATGCCTCCTTCACTAAATATTTTTGAATATTCGGGAGTTTTAACAGAAGCCAAACAGGCGGAACCTGATTGCTGGAATAAAGGAAGCAGCGGTTGTGCCGGAATCTGATATCGAGTCGTTTGAAAGCGTTATCCATCACCAGGCCGTAAAAGGCAAATCTGAGACTGCCAAGGGGAGTAGTAGGGGGGATCCATCAAAGCCCACCCTTCTCCCCCTTTTGAAATCCCGGTGGCCGTCATCGATCTTTCAAAATTTGGGAGAGTTGAGTAAAAGTGTTAGCAATGATCTATGATCGGACTTTTACAGTTTGGGAAAGGAAAATTTTAACTATTTTTTAACCGACCGTTTTTTTTCTTTCTGTAAAACTTTCATTAATATCACTTGCTTGAATAAATTCAGTCATAAAACTTTAAAATTATATCATTTATTTACAGGAAAAATAGATATAATTAAAAATATTAAAATAAAATTTCATAGATTAATGATATATCAAATATTAACTGAATTAAATTATGATTTCATAATATATGAATTTATCTAACACTGATTTTCAGCTGAATATTTCATTAATAAGTTTCATCTATCTTTTAATTAAAGAAAAACCTACATTAATTACAAAATATATATTGGAAAAATCAAAAATAACTTTTAATGTGATTCGTATTAATAATTTGTGAATAAAAATTGCTAATGATAGGAAAATTATATTTTTCTGAGTATTAATTTTAGCCCATTTGTACTATAAATGCATCTCGGTTTTATTAATTCATAATATTGTACGCATGGTAGTGCACTATAAATAAATGGGTTTTAGATATTTAGTTATTTGATTAATCAATCAATTAATAATGATCATTAAAATAATAAATAAATTAACAAAAATATGTAATCAAAATTATGAACAATTGGTACATTCATGAAGAATCTATAAAATATTTTAAAAAGCAAAGAAGATAGAATCACATAATTTTCCTTTTTTCCATCTATAAGCTACAATTGGGAACATTATTTTAGAATATAAACTTTAAATATGGAGACTATAAGATTAGATATAAGATTGTTAAAAAAAATTCATCTAATTATAAAATGTATTTTTTAAAGACTGCACAAGGAAGATCTTAGTTTACTTTGTTACAAGTGATTATATAAGCTGACTAGGAATTTTGAGAAATCAAGGGTTTATTTTCTTAAATATAATAGAAAAAATGAAAAAAATACAAAGTGCCATCAGAAAAAAATAATCATAATTTTCAGGTTTTTAAAAATTTTATATCTTTACATATTTTGTTTGATTGCAAGCCAAGTGAAAAGTAATAACTTTTTTGTTTTCTAAAGATTATTAGAAATATATTGATTTAAGAGGCTGTAGATTTATATTTTCTTAAAAAGAATGCATAACACAAGTTCTGGGATTACTTTATCATCTTTATACAAGTAAATGAATTGTCCTCAATTGCAATTCGAATATTTGAGCACTCTTGTTTTTAAATAAATACAGAATAGAGTTAAAATAATACATTTACAATTAAAAGTTACAGGAATATTACTTTTTGGGTTCATTGGTTTTACAAACTTAAATGTGATATTTTATATTCATCTGATTATAAAATAATATTTATAAAAATAAAAAAACGAAACTACGGTAATTATTTTCATATAAGTATAAACAAGGAATTTATAAAAATACTCATAGTGAAATTTTTTTTATTGAATAGTGAGAATCCCATTGCAAATAGCTGAAACAGAAACATTATCAGAATTCTATAAAAATCAGTAAATTGCAAATGAAATAGAAGCATATTAAGGATAAAATTTTAATTCGTAATTCTATCACAAAAAGGAATACAATATGGTACCGAGATCAATATTTACAGCTATCACCTGAACTTGAGACTAAAACTTTTACAGCTGCAAAATCTTTGGCTTGAATCTCAGTGATAAAGCAGGTGGATTAAATATGAAACCATTAAAATTTGTTTAAAATAAAAAAAACCATCATAAAATAACATTTTGTTATAGATGACAAAAAATTAAATTTTTTCGTCATGGTCAATCAGTTTTGCATGCTTTCAACTTTTGTGTGCGGTTGTCTGGAAGAATCAAATTCACACTGTATGAAATGTATTACAAAGAATGTCGCATCATTGTACGATGCGAATTTTATACAAGATGAAATGTTTTATCAAATTTCGGAAGTCTGCTCAAATGTAAATATTCTTAGATAATTCTAGTAATGCTTAGAATTAACATTTCATTCCTAATAAAATTCGCAGTTGAAACCTGTCAGTCTTCAAAAAATAGTGCCATTATAGGCCTTAAAATAAAAAATTAAATTTATTATAAATACATTTAACCACTTGAATGTTATGTATCTTGCTATAGATTTTACTTTGTTAAAATTTTGGGAAAGCGTAAAATATTCACAAATTGACTTTGCTGTAAAAATGAGTAAACATTTCTTCAAATTAAAATAAATATTTGCAAATGTTACTAAAACTTCTACAAAATTTTTCAATGCAAAAATTTTACAACAATGTGCTTTAATGTATTAAACATACACTCAGTTACGTTATTTTCCTTGTTTTCGGAAATTCAAAAAAGTGTAAACTTCTCAATCATTAATCAAGTTAAATAGATAAAAAAAAAGGCAACTTAAAATGTTTAGAATTTTGAATATTCATGATTTTATCATAAACTCACAAATATAATATTTCCTCATATATTTAAATTGATCCAAAGATTTTTAAAAGTGCATTTGCTAGTTATCTTTAAGATTGTGATGATTGGTACCTAATTACTAATTAAACGGCTTTTAATTTCCGCTTGTTTAAGAATAGCTTGTGAAATACATTTCAGATATAAAAATTCGAGATAATGGAAATAAAAAGGGAAGACATTTTGACATGTGGACGAATTCTTGCGATAAGGCCAGAAGCAGGGTGGATGTGTAGGTAAACTGTAAGAAAGAATGTCTTTTCTATTTGCATGCGTTCCAGGGTAATATAGCGTCGGCAGATATGGCGCTGCCATTTGTCACGTGACCAATAAAGATGTCAAACGTCCACCCCTTTCGAGAGAGGGTAAAGCGGCCAACGTTTGCCGCCCCTTTATTTTTTTTTTCCTTTCCTCCAGAATCGCTGCAGATTGCGCTTCGATCTCGGCTTGAGGAATGAAGCATTAATCAAATGGTTTTGAAAGAAGCGATAAATTAAAGCGACAGCGACTATCTAAGAAGGAACAAACGGTGGGGCCTTGATTTATAATTAAGAACTCAAACATCTGTTATTTTTGCGAAGAAGTGAAAACTTTATTTTTCTCTTGTAATTGATTATTTTTTTCCCTTTGATGAAAATTTCTGTCAATAATATGCAATGTTTCTCTGGAATTAATTATAACGTGTACAATACGCTGGAAATGAATAAATACGTTTGTTTAAAGTAAGCAATACCCATGTGAATATTTGGAAGTTAAACATAGCTTCTCTTAATTTTACGAATCTGATACCATATTTTCAGGTTATTCCATAGTGGTGATTCAAATTTTAAATTTGGTTTAATTTCAGAAATTTTTGATTAATTAAAATTTAGTAATTAGTTTTGTTAATAAGAAAGGAACAAAATTAAAAACCTAGAAAATCTTATCACATTTAATTTTTGGGATGCATATACGTTAATAAGTAGCAAATTAAATTTGAATTCCATTCTTCGCTGAGAAGTTCTCAAAAATGCCACATGTTTATAGGAATAGATGAAGGAAACAAATGAACACCTCAAAATTAATACTAAATTTCGAAAATTTTAAAGTTTATAAATTGTGGTGTTGACCCAGCAGGCCTCCCTGTACCTAGCCATCTGAAAGCCAATAGGAATAGAACAGGGCCTTTTCTTCTCGTTGTCTGTACCTAGACATGATGTGGGCTCTACAGATAGGCAGAAGCAGCTAGGTGGCAGTCTTCGGAATTTAGTGACACAGATCAAGCAGAAGTTGGCCTGCCACTTCCAGAGGACATTGCGAATACAATATATTTAACGTGCCACTGCCGCCAATAGCGAACATGACGTATCTTTTATTGGACTGGGATTCAATTCCCTACCTTCACATAACTAACGCCTTAACCAACCAGTACCTCGAGTCTTCTTATAAATTCCGTTCATGATTTTTACAATTTGTGACAAATTTTCTTTTCTATAGTACAAAAGGCTGAGTTAGATAATGGGGAAATAAATGAATCTCGTATGAAAAACATAGTAAGTAATGTAAATGGTAAATGACCATTATTGTAAACGTCAATGTCTTATAGATGCTTCAAAAAGGAAAAGACAGCTAAAGCAAATCTCCTTATATCATAATTTATAAAGGGATAAAAGTTATCATGGCTTAATGGTTTCAATCTGCAAGAAATAATTTGCTTAGAAGCATAAACAATAAAACAAAGAAACAAATAAAGATAATCGTTTCATTGCGCGTCGAAAGAAAAGAAAACATTACTACGGCTAGTTGTTTCCAAAAAGAAATAAGAAACTTCCTTTAAATTTCTGAATGAGATATTTTAGAAGATTTTTAAGAAGAAAAAAACACCAAAGTTTATTTATATAACGAAGCAACTCACAAATGCTCATATCAGTGTTGGTAATACACAAGCAACAGAAGCTCTTTAAAATAAATTTGAATTCTACTCTACATAGAATACTTCTTCCAAGAAAGAAAACTATACACCATGCCAGTGTCAAATGTACTAGCTAACTACTAAGTTTAATCTTCATAAACACTGTTATACTTTTTAAGTTAAAATTTTGATTGAGATTTTGATTTTTAATTAATTAATTATTAAGATTTTTAAACTACAAATTTTGAAAGAAAGATTAAAATAATTGAGTTTGATGTAAGTACCAAATTTAATGTGAAAGAAATTATAAAATATAGAATTACTCGGGCACACTGTAAACTAGTAATAAAACTAATTTTAGGCTTGGAAAGTTCCAATTTTAATCTTAGATATCTTAGAACAATGAAAGACAAATGCCAATTTTTGCGTTCCTTATACTTATTTTTTAAAATGGATACTATGGTAGCTTTTAGTGTTACTTTGTGATTCGGAATACTAAATAAATAAATTTCCGATTTCAAGAAATGGCCTAATATTTTTGAAAATACTCTCTGGAAAACGAAAAGAGATAATTATTTAGAACTGAGGAAGATTTTAGAAGAGTTTCAAGTGTTAGATTGTCCATTCTATAGTATTAAATTCAAAATTCCCTTTAAACAATGCAACCAATAGCTTGAAAAAATGATATTAGGGAATTTAAGACATTACCATATTTGTTGGCAGCAACAATTTGTTAAAAATGACTACTTTCACTTATATGTCCTGTTTAACATATTAAATAATACAAATGATGAATATTCTTTTAAACTAAAGCAGACATAAGTTAAAAAAAAAAACTAGTAATAAAAAAATTTAAATTAATAAATAAACTTTAATTTGATTTGATTACGGAAGTACTGAATATTTTATTAGGTATCATAATTTGCAACATTTAGCTTATTTTAATTACTTTTTCTGTCGAAATGTTAACAGTATAAAACTTTTCTCATCAATTCATATTTTTACTTATCAGTATGATAAAACATTCCATAAATTAAAATTCCATTCAGGATTTCTGTAAAACAATTAGTGGTATAAATCTTTTAATTTAAGGTATGATATAATGATTATTTATGTTCTAATAAAAACGAATGATTCAATAATAAAGTTTAAAAGCAAAAAAAAAGGGCATCTAAGTATTTGGTTATATAAAAGCTAATATTTTACTAACCATAAGTTTATTGATTAGTATGATTAAACTTTTCATAAATTAATAATTTCAGATAAGTTTGTCGTAAAACAATGAAAAAAATCTTTCAGCCTATAAAATATAATTAATTTTATTCTAATAAAAACAATCATTGCATAAATCTCAACTCTTAAAATTAAATAATGACAATAAAGGTATACTTAAAAGCTTTATATATATATATATATATATATATATATATATATATATATATATATATATATATATATATATATATATATATATATATATATATATATATATATATATATATATATATATATATATATATTATATATATATATATATATATATATATATATATATATATATATATATATATATATATATATATATATATATATATATATATATATATATATATATATTATATATATATATATATATATATATATATATATATATATATATATATATATATATATATATATATATATATATATATATATATATATATATATATATATATATATATATATATATATATATATATATATATATATATATATATATATATATATATATATATATATATATATATATATATATATATATATATGTCGATTAGAAACAAGTGTAATAATCTACCAAAATTCAACAAATACAACATATTTTTTGATTACCTAAAATTTTGATAAAGTAAAATCAACATTTTTATTCACATAGTAAAAAAAATCCACTCTAAAAATATTTTGTAAAATACCACTTAAGATGGAAAAAAAAGATGATAAAACTTCAAGTGCATAAAACGTTTTCGATAGAAAAAAGCTAAATCATGATATTTCCGCTTTTATATCCACTGGAGTAAAAAGACATTCAGCGTCGTTATCCACGAAAATACTTTCTCGATGCATCGACAAAACCAAACACATATTTCGAAATTTAAGGGAGCCACGGAATATAATCAAGACTTCATAGCCGTAGAAAAACAAAACTCCACACTCCGTTTGTTTGTTCTCGTTTAATAATTTAGGAAGAACTTGGGTCTCCAGGGTAAAATCAGACTCCATTGGAAGACAACAGCCGGGAAGCAGTTAAACTCTGCTGCCTCAAGAGCTTGCCCGCCTCTTCAAACAACCTCTACCCCGTTTCTGCCCCTAGCAAACGAAAGTACTCGGCGCTCTCTTCGCCTGCATGTTTTTTCTTCCTCATCTCTTCATCGTTCAACAAGTATGGAAATTAGCCAACACATTGGGAGAGGCAAGGGTCCTTAATATTCATTTTGTTGTCCTGATGTTTGGAGATGGGGTTGATCGCTAACAGGTCGTTTGTCGACCCTCTCTATTGGCGGAGGTTCGTAAATTTTCGACTAATCACCAGACTGGTCTGGCAGTTATGGCTTGACTCGGCAAAGAGTAAACTTCCTATTTCCATAGCTTGAAAAAATTATCACCAATTTCTATGCTGGGTTTAAAAAAATTATATTGCGATTAAATTTTATCACCGGAAACTATTTTTAATGCCAGAGACTAATTTACTTTATTTTATGTTGAATTGTATTTAAAGGATATATAGATTAAATTAATAAATGATATATTTGCCGATGTGTGTATAAAGTTAATTTTTACATCAAAATTTTAAATCAAAAGATTTTGTAATTGTATATAGTTTTTAAGTTTGGTATATTGGATTTATCATTAAAAACTTTATAACAAGAAAAGTAAAAATTTATTTAAATTAATGCTCTTATTTAGTTACAGGTTATTGATACATTTGCATGACTGTTCTTGAATGGATAGTATTCTGTTTATATATAACAGTTCATGTATTTGAGTGTTATCTAAGGCATTAGTGTGTATCGGGCGTATTTATTTTTTTAAAACATAAATAAATCTTGGTTGAATTAGTCACCATTAGCAAAAACAACAACAGAGAGACATAACACTAAAGAACTCCATTGCCATAACTACTTTAAAACATTTTTAAAGAAATTTATAATAAAAATATTTTTTTTGTTTCCATTAAATTTCTCATTTTATTTTGAAATTCTTTGAATACATGTGTATGGCCAAATTGTTGTGATTAATGCAAAGGTAAGAATGCTCCTCAGTAGCCACTTTAAGCAATAAAGTGGTTGAATTGTGTCACAAATCAATGACAGTTATAAAATTAGCTATATCTAGTCAAAAAAATTTCAAATAAAAAATATTCTATTGACTCAAATCAAAAAGATTAAGTTGCATCACTTGTGTAATAGTATTTCTTCTATAAGACTTGAAATAAAAGGTAGTAGGTATAATATTTCGAAGAAAGTTAGTTTTAAGATAACTGCAGAACTTTGCAATTTAGAGTACTGAGTCCTTTAAGAAAGAATTTTCCAATTCCTTAGAAAATAATAATTACAATTTAAACTTTCTTGAAGGAATCTTGAAGACGAGATTCCAAATTTTATATATTCTAACTACTGTTTAAGTAAATTAAGCTAAATATCTTTATGAATACATAAAAATTGATATGAAAAAAAATAAAGTTCATATTGATATAAATCCTACAAAATATCTGTGTGAATATGATTAAATTATTTGAAGAATCACTAAACGTTACAAATACAGTTTTAGGGAATCAACTGATGAAGCTAGTTCAAATTCGTTTCTTTGCTTAAAATTGAATTGTGGATTGTGAACCATAAAATATACGACCAAATCTGAGTAAAAGGCGAGTTTAATCAAATGCTTTGATTCTGGATTTGAGATATTTCATGCTGTAAATGAAATTGCATTGCATTCAAGCATATGAGATATAGCAATCAAAACAAATATTCATTTCTATTTTTCTAAAATTACTTTAGCTTCAGTTCAAATGCGAAGAGCATCTGCTTCAACAGTAACTAGGAATAAGTCGCAAGCCGCAATTTGCTGAGTTGCTAATTTGTGGTTTCCTCACGTAATCAATAACGACAAAGCTGCACATGTTGCCTCCTTTCGGTGAGTGGGAGAGGGGAGAGTTTGGTGGTATGCACACACAGAGCGCTCTCCATCCTTCACAAAAATCGAACAAAACAGTTCCACACAGCAACGAATCGAATTTTCTCACTCCAATCAAAGTCTCTCCTCCTTCCGATTGCAATCGTCAACAGTTATCAGTCCGCGCTCAGGCCCACAGGACGTGACGTCATTGCGAGTGGTCCAAAAGCACAGCACTTAAGCGACGTTCACAAAAGATCTTTCTCTCACCACCCCCACCCGAAAACTTAATTTACTAGGTGATCACGATTCGTCAACACATACCGCACAATACAGCACCCACTGCGAAGCATGGCCCAGGAAATAAGCAGTCGGAAGAATAGGGGAGGGATGCAGTAGAATCGATGTGGAGACCCCCCTTTCACTTCTTCCCCTTTCTCGTATCGGATCTTTATCCCCTGATCAAATTATGAGATTCACGATTCACAGCCCTCGTTGATACCCTTCATTGAATCCGCTCCCTGAGACCCTCCCCCTCCCCCACAAAGCTCCTTTGGCCCAAAGACGAATTCTTGCTCCAGTGATTTGGAAACCCCTGTGCAACAGGAATACGATTTTTATGACTGCTGTAGCGGTGGGTTGTGATTTTTTTTAACCCTTCCTCATTGGAAAGAAATTTGTTCTGGATATTTATTTACATTTGTATTTACTCAACTTTCTTTCAATATGAAATCAAGGGATGTTGTATTTTCTTTTCTCTTAAGGCCAATGAGCAGCTAAAAAACTGAAAAAAAATTAATAGTAGTATGTTGTTGTCAGAATAAACCATTGTCTATCTATTTGTAATTGTCGTCTACAATTCATTATTCATTTGGTAAAATAATTTTCCTTTGTGGCATGAAAAAGTTGCTGAATAAAAGTAAATCATTGGAATTTTAAGGATGTGTTTGAAATATATATATTTTTTATTTAATTAATAAAATGTATCTTATGTTCTAGCGTAGAGGGTATTAACTGCATGAGAAAAACGGTGAAGAAATATCATGAAAAATAAAAATAGCATAAATATGAGTTATTTTTATATTTATATTAAATTGTATAAAAAATGAATCAAAAGCGGAGGAAGCGGAGAAAAAACTCTAGAAGCTATATATATAAATATATATATTTGAAATTGTTAACGTTCCTGACTCCTGAGCTGTGTATCCCGGGTTGGAATTCCGGTTCGAGCATGGATGTTACTTTCTTTCTCTGTTCTCTCTGTATTTTTCTGCCCTTTCTTCTGTGAAGATAGATGAATGTGGCCCATCCTATAAACGGGTTTGTGGTGGCTTGGCGTGGGTAACACTACTCGCCTCCATGACTTGGTTCACAGATGCCCGATGGGTAACGACAAATGAGTAGCAGTTTCTGGCTATAGGGCTCGTCACCCAAGTACCAGTAGTTGGAAAAAAAACATTTGAAATTAGTTTGGTTTGTTTTTAGATTTGTTAGTTTTGTCCCTTTTAGATTTATAAGCATTTTTTTCAGCTTTTATTTTAAAACGTTATATATCCTAAAATGGTATATACAAAACTAAATATGATTATAGTATTGGCTGAAATGAATGGAAATACATTGATAATAATATGAGGATTTTTACTATCCATGCTTTTATCTATTATCCATCTCATAATCTATTATCCATTTTTTAATAAAATTATAAACAGTGAGTAGAATTACATATTTCCAAATGGAAACAGAGGTATTATTGATTGATAACAAAAATAAAGGGACAAATTATTTTCACTTTTCTCTTACACCAGGCAATACATATTACACCATATAATATCATTGGCACTGCTGTTGCAGTGTGCTAACAGAACTTCTAGTATACATAATGAACAGACATGGTATCTTGAAATTTTCAGTAACTTTGGCAATGCTGTGTGGGTCTTATCCCGAAAATTTAAAAAATGGTCCACGCAGGCAAAACATCCTGGATAAACCCATCTTTACAAGAAAGGAAATGCAGAGTAAATTAACCGAAGGACAAAAAATATCACTTTTTTTGTACCAAATAATCTTTAATCCATCCATGACTGGAGTAGAGAAAACAATTATTAAAATAATGATTGCCTCTCCAGTCAGAATAAGGAAACAACTTTATATATTGAGACTTTTTTTTAACAAAACCCTGTATGTAAGAGATGCCGTAGGAGTGTGGAAGTTGCAGATAAAATTGCATCTGCATGTAATGCCCTTACACGCTTGAAAAACATGACTCCTTGGGTACCGAATGATCTTCTAATCCATGACATGAATAGAGCAAGAAACTATTAGTAGAATAGCTGCTTCTCTAGACAGAATAAAAAACAACAACATATGTTGAGACTTGGCCAACAAGACCCTTTATGTACAAAATCCTATAGGAATGTAGAAGTGGCAGTTCATATTGTATCTACATGTGATGTCCTTGCCCTTACACGATTGACTACTTTAAGTAGTTTTGATAATAAAGAATTAAATTTCAGCTCTCTCAATAGTCTTTCTTAATTCATGAAAAAAGTGAGTAACGCTAATAGATGGAATAAGGTTATTTTGGATTAAGAGCTTGGCGCAAAACGCGTTTATAGCAGAGGTGCTTTGATCGTCGAATCCAATTAATGAAAAGTATATATATGTAAAGTGGTTGGTAACTAGAGCAGGATAGTAAATTTAGTTTCTTATGAATCATATTAATGAATAAAATTATCGCCTTTCTAAGCATCGAACACTTAAGGTTTTGATAGCGAGAAATGATTATTATAATAGAAAGAAATCAAAGACAGTATCATGAAAAAATAAAAACAATAAACTGAGATTACTGTATGAATTTTTGATTCCAGTACTGATTTTAATGAAATATATCGTGGGAATCTAATCCATGTGTTGTATGCTCATCAAATGATTGTATAAACAGTTTAAATGTATCTTATTTCAACTAAATCAAATAGGGAATCATAGAAATAATCAATAGACTATAGCTGGTTCATAAGAAACCCTAACTAACAATTTTTCTGAGTTAAAAAAATACGTTATTAAAATACATTACTGATCATAAAATTGTTACACGGATAAGAAATGAAATGATATTTGTTGAGCAAGAATATCATAGTGGAAACTATAAGTTATCAACTTTTCCAGAAATTTCAAAGCATACATCTCTAAAATATTGCATTCAGGAAATGAACTCTAACAGGAGTAACAACACTTACATTTCTGTGCACTGATTCGAACAAATATTGTCTGGTATGTACAGATACAACTGCCCAAATAGCTTTGACTTATGATATGACAGTTCATTGACTATAACGGCTGTCTTGTAGACCACGGTCACCTGGCTGGTTAGGGCGTCGTTCTCATTATAGGAAGGTAGTGAGTTCGAATCCCGGATAAACCGAAGATCCTTCGTGTTTGCTAATGACTCTGGGGCACATTAAAACTATGCGTGGTCGCAGTGTCCTCCAGGTGGAATGGTACCTGTGGGTTTGGCAGACCAAGTATTTGGGATCTCCTGCTTGGTCCCTACTTCAAAATGACGAAGATTCCACCTGGCTGATTCTATCCAACTATTTCGTAGAGCCCAACTCAGGACTAGATACAGGGATGCCTGCTGGTGCAACAACAACGATTAGGGTATGGTCTTGTGTAAGTCATTCAGTAACCATTAAGAAAAGTGTATACAATACCGGCAACATGTGATTGTTACATTATACTTTAGTGTTAAACTACGAGGGCTTAAGATACACAATAGAAATGATCACTTTTCAAAGAACTATCCATGTAAGCGAAAGCTTATCGATATGTATCAACCAATGGCTATATATATAATATATATATACAGAGACGTTGAATCCAAGTTAATACTAAAATCTCACAGATGGCAAAATGGGTTTTATTTTAATTATAACTTTAATTACACTTTCTTGTTACGTTTCCTCTTATCTTCAAAAACAAAAAAAAATTTATTTGGAGACAAAACTCAATGTGCTGTATTGTGTAATTCCAAAAGTGATGTTACTTAAGCTTGTGTGAATATAAATGCTCTCTAACTCATCAAACAACCAAATTATTATGTGTAATTAAAGGGTATTTATCAGTACATAATGCATCAATATTAATTGTTATTAATATTTATACTCCACTAATAATTCCAACTTATTTATTCCTATCATATAACAGTTAACAAAATTTTCTGTAAGACATTTTTAGTTATGAAAATCTTTATGTATGAAAGAGAAACCATTTATCTTGTTCAGTAAAAGTGAATGTATAATTGCACACTAAATATGTCTTATAGACTTAGCAATATGCCATATAGGTTCAGATCATAATTAAATTTTAGGTTATATTTTAAAGAAAATGAAATATATAGTATTTTTTGAAAAATTTTCTTACATAAAAATGGTAAGTTTTTATAATTAATATATATACTATTGAAAATGAACATTGAATTATTTTTATACATATACCTTTTTTTATTTAGTTATCATTTTATTTAGAATGAAATTAAAAACAAAATTATTTTAAATTTTTCATTATATTTTAATTTTTTATTATAGAATTATTGAAGTTTATAAGATTTTCATGTATTTTATTTCACACATATTTAATTATGTTATCAAAACTCTAATACAGTTTATTAAAATTTAAATGTAAAATTGTAAAAATATGTTATTTACTCAGAAAATTAAAATAATATGTCATAAAAGATTTCTTTGAAAAATTCCACCATAAAAATAAAATCTACACTATTTTATTGTTTATTATATTTAGAGAGAGAGTTTATTATATAATTTAATAAGTAAAATGACTTAGAATTACTTGTGAAATATTTGCTCGAAGTTAGAATCTCATTTAGTTGCAATTCAAGTAACAGGGCTTAAAAGCAAAGCAAAGTCATTTGCTTTATAAGGAGAAAAACACTGCTAAAGATTTTTGTCCAATTTTCTTATTACTGAATTACGTTGTTGAATCTGACGCATGATGTAGAGTTTATTAAGTATTAACATAAAACTGTGCTTATAGGATACTTGCAAAGAAGCCAGTAAAAATATTACTATAATGAGTAACAGAGCTTGAAGAAACAAAAATTCTTTTTAAATTGTCTGTTACCAATAAAATTTTCAGGGACTTTTAAAACTTAGTTTCTTAGAAAGAAACTTTTCTAAGACTTCAGACTGAAAAGTAGCGAGGGAAACACATGCATGCAGCAAAAGGAAGAATTGTAAAAGCTGAGGAATAAATGGTCGGTTGTATGTGGGATTGAATAGAAGAAAAGGGAAACATAACTAACAAAATATCTCCCGCATCAATCACGCTTTTTCTTTTTATTGTCCTTTTTCATAAAATTTACGGTTATTACAGCAGTTGCAGATTCAGGTCCATTAAAGAGCGGACGGGATTTATCACGTGAGGAATGGACCACCTCCTTCGACTTCGATGCCACCCCCTTTTCATCTTTCCCACATGATATATGACCAACCCGTTATCCAACACGCACGTTGTAACGTCCGTTTTCGTTGACAGAAAAAGATGCAACAGAAAGATGGATAGATTTTCCTTTCAATATAGTCTTGATGTTTAAACGCATGAAGCTCTAATATTTCCATGGTTTTTAATTGCTACTGTTGTTCTGTGGTTTCTAATCCCTAATTGCTTCTGTGCTCAAAATGTTTAATAATATAAAAAATGACAAAAAAAGTAATCTACAATAGTGAAGAAGAGTCAAGTCTTACATAAGAAAGAATTTATAACAATTTCTGTTTTTAGCTTCACTTTATATATTTTAAATAGAATTTCATTACACACACACATACACACTTGCTTGTTAATATATATTAATTAATTGAATCTCTTGAAATTGCAGTGCAAGATAAACATCTTTCTCTTTGAAATAATTACCTACACATACAGAGTATGTAGTAATAATTTGTCTCACTTTTAATTATGTAACAAAGAGTGTAAGATCTCAAAAATATATTGAGGGATAGAAAATAATTGTTTGTTACAAGACGAAATGTCTTGCAATATAACTAGCAGTAATATTTGAATATTGAGGACCGTACATCTAATGGTAAATGAAATACCGAAATAGTCAGTCCTATTGTTTATAGTGAGTTTGAAGCCAAATTCGCTTATTAGAAGTGCGGCTAACTAAATGGCTTTAAGTAGATACATGAAGAAACCCAATTTACTCTCCAACAATATTATACGTTTGGCTCTCTGAGATTTTTTTTTTTGAAAAATGTTAAGTGAAGGCATAGTATGTTTATCAATTATAGGACATTGAAGATCCAGCAGCGTGGTGTGGAATAGGACACATGTAGCTGCTCATTGAAGAAATTGCGTACGATTTTCTAGTGTACAGTTTTGCTCCTCTAAAATGGTATATTATTTTTTTTACAAATCTTATAAATTAAAATATATTTATAATATAAATTAAAAAAATATTAAAATATATCCATGCGTATAACATCAGTAAGGAATGTTCGCTAGAACTCTGTATAGTATACCATGCAGTTATATCAGTCATAATTTTGTTAAAATTATACTGTAATTAATAAATTAGCATATATGTACTACAGGATTTATCGAAATTTTTAGAAGCCATATTCACCATTCTTGTCTGCGTTTCACAGTAAGGAAGATCTAAACTTGGAACGTCTTTGATTGAACTATTCACTCAAGAACATTGCTTTTCTGGTTGGCTGGTCTCGTAGTGTACTCTAAGCCATTTCAGACCCTTTTCCCTAGTGCCCTGAATGCCCTGACTATCTAGTATGCAAATAACCCATTGACATCCTGTTGTTATTTTTCATTCCATTTTCATAAATAATGTTACGTAAAATAATTTACCTGCTGAGAAAAACCCTAGGACAAGTTTAAAATTATAAATAATCAGTTTTCCTGATAATACCTAATTATAACATTATAAACATTAACACAAAACTGTTAGCTAGTTAATAAGAATACCACACAAGCAATTACATTTTCAATATAGGTTAATTTGATAATTTAAATTATATATTTAAAAAGGACACTATACTTATCATAACGAACTTAACAGCAACTTTCTTGGAATTCATCGTTTCAATTAGAGAATGTATATATATATATATGTGTGTGTGTATGTGTGTGTGTGTATACCTTGCTGCTCTTTGAAGGATTATTTGTGGCTCTCGATAAATATATCCGAGTTCACTTTTCATTTTTGTGTTATTATATTTTCTAAAATTATTATTGTCCACCATAATCCACCAATCGTATGTGTTTTAAAATGTCTTTTAAATTGCTGACAACAAATTTGAAAGATTAAGTGCATCATTGCAACAAATTTCATTTCCATCCCAGTTAAGAATGATACGATTCATCGAAGACAGTGGTGTATTTATCCGTACTTCATGTACTCCAGACTGATTTTGAATTTGTAAACTTTCATTGCAACGGACAGTTAACATTGTGCTCTAGAAGAATCAAGTTGTATAACTTTTGCTACGGATATAATTTGTAATCTCTAATTTTTGCTAAGTTAAATATTATATATTTGTTTTATAGTATTTAACACATATTGTTATTGTTTTACTAACACAAACTTGTATTTTCTAAATTTATTTATTTATTTCCAATTTTATTAAAACTATGATAGAGAACGAATTAAAATATACGAACAAAGAAATAGAAGTTTTAAATACTGAGTGGGAGGAGAATTTCTTTTTTATTGACAATAATGGAAAAGCATTGTAGTATTTGCTATTTGACAATAAAAAATTATAAAGCTAGCACTTTACCTCAGCATTATGAAACCAATCATTCTCAATTTTTTTATTCAATATTCACCAAATTTCAAATTAAGATCAGATAATTTTGCTTCTTTATATCAAATTTAATAAAACAGCATACAGTTTTGATGGCTCTTATCAAGCAAGCTAATAATGTGGTTGAAGCTAGTTTTGTTATTGCCTGGAATATTGCTCTTACAAAAAATCCCTGAGGAAAGGGAGAGTTTATTAAAAACCTTGGAAGATGTAATTATTTTTTATCCAAATAATACAGCATTGCACAAGGTTGTTTCGCCAATTTCCATCTCAAGACACACAATCGAACCACGTAAAACAACAATTAAAAATTTTCTTGGATATAATTTAAAAAATGATTTAAAGAACTGTATTGCATTCAGCTTAACAATTGACAAATCGACAAATATCAAAGACCTTCCGCAATTGGCAGTTTTAATACGTTTTGTATCGCCTGATTTCATTGCTAAAGAAGAATCATCAGATTTAGTTGCACCTGAAGAGTCAAACCATGGTTCTGATATTAAAATGCAGTAGGTTTTATAATGAAAACTTTTTATGTACCTCTATATAAACTTGTAAGCAATGCAGCTGATGGAGCTCTAGCAATGCTGGTAAAAAATATTGATCTTAATGTGTTTTTAAAAGATGACTGTCAAATTTCACAATTCATACCCATTCGTTGCATAATTCACACAGAACATCTCGTTACATAATATTTAAGATATTCTAATGTTATGACAACAATGTTAAACATTGTAAATTACATTCGTACCAATGGAAAAAAATCATCAACAATTTAAAAATTTCCTTGCAGAATCAAAGGATGAAAAACTTCCAAATGACATTAATTTCTTTGTACTGTTAGATAGTTACCCAGAGCTTTGACGTATTAAATCAATTTGTAAATTTGTTTGATCAGATAACTGCATTTCTAAAAGAAAAGAAATAACCTATTCAGATTTAGGTGATGACTTGTGGTTACAAGCCCTAATATGTTTGACTGATGTCATAGAACATTTGCAGGGAAAAGATAAAATAATATCTGACCTCTCACAGCGTATACTTAGTTTGTAAACTAAATTACAACTTTTTCAAAGGACATTAAAAAAAAAACTTTTTGTCATTTTCCTCAAATTAAAAATATTGTTCCACTGTTAAATAGGAAAATCTCAACGAGTACATAAAAAAGTTAGAAAGAATATTGACGAAATTCCAAAGCAAATTTCAAGACTTGAAATATTTTAAATCATCTCTTGATTTTTTACTGAATACATTTGTAATCAACATAATTCAAGGTGAGTTTTCCATTTCCAATGTAATCATGAGTCAAGAAGCATCTGAAGAGTTATAATGAGAGAGATGCAAGAAGATCAAGCTCTACAATCAAAATATAAGTCAATGTTGATTTCTGAATTTTGAATATTTTACCAGAATCGAAGCATCTTGAATTGAAAAAAGGCAGCTTTTTGAATTATTTCAATATTGGGAACACAATATACTTATGTGCATCCTTTTATTGCTCTTCAAAATTTGTGAATTCCAAACACCCCAATCAGTAGTAACTAACCAGCACTTCAAAGAATTAATTCGAAGTACAATCTCCAATTGGTATCCAAATTTTAAAGAATTAATAAGGGAAGTAAAATAAATGTGTTTAGTTTTCAGTAATTAAATTCAATGCACATATTATGTACTTTATATGATTTTGATAAATAATATAATTTCTGTAAAAAATGTTTTCTTTACTTTTCTATTAAGAATTTACTTGTCTCTCTCTCTCTCTCTCATATATATATATATATATATATATATATATATATATATATATATATATATATATATATATATATATATATATATATATATATATATATATATATATATATATATATATATATATATATATATATATATATATATATATATATATATATATATATATATATATATATATATATATATATATATATAATTATATGTAGATATCTACACGAGGGTCATTCTGAAATTTTTGAGAAACAACTAGGTTTTTAAAGTTATATTTACAAAATTTTAGGTGTGTTCAAAATAGTCTCCTCCAGCATCAATGCACTTTTGTAGACGAATTTTCCACAGATTAAATGCCTCAAGCCATTCATTTCTAGGTATAGATGAAAAAAGTGCATTTATAGCCACATCAATCTCTTCTTTTCTTCTGAATGAAAACGACGTCCACATAAGTTCTTTTTCAGATTGAAGAATAACCAAAAGTCTCACATAGCTAGATCAGGTGAATAGGGCGGATGTTCGAAAACTTTAATTTCTTTTTGTTTAAGAAACTCAACTGTTAATCCGGCTGTATGTGAAAATGCATTGTCATTGTGAAGTATTAGTCCCCTAACATTCAGTTCTTGTAAAATTTCTGGAAGGCATATAGTGGTATACCAGTTTGCTGTTACTGTCTTCTGTCCTTCAAACTTGATGGCTTTGACCAATCTCGTACTTCTGAAGAAAACGGCATACATCACTTTTTTCAGTGCGTTTTGTTTTTTCACCATTGTCGGTGTGGGATCTTCTTCAAAAACCCATACTTTGCTTTCTTGACGTGTTGGAACGTCAAAAACGGTATGCACGTTTCATCACCTTTTACAATTTTAGGAATGATGTGGTGGCCACCATCATTTAGCAATTTAAAAGTTTCTTTACTGATTCTGACACGCTCCTCTATTTGGTGCTCAGTTAGATTACGGAAACCCAACAGCAAACTACATTTTTCATATGTAATTCTTCATGAATGATTTTATGTATGGCTGTGGATACAATGTTAAGTTCTTTCTGTATTATTTGATAGGTACAGTGATTATCATCCATTAACATTTTTGTATGCAGACACATTATCCGGGATTACTGCCGACGAGCTGGAGATTCATCACTAAATGCTAATTTTAACCGTTGAAAGCATTCTTCTTGATTTAATCCTGCTTTAAAATCGTAGAAAATCGTAGCACAAAAATGTTCTCGCGTCAACTCCATTTTCTCTTCTGTTTAAAATTTATTCTATGCTAAAAAAGTTGAAATAAGGCAGTAAAAAATCGTCTTCTGTGTTAAAATACTTTGTATCTTAAAATTAAACTGTTATTATTATTTTGTAAATTGTTGTCGTCAGAGCGTATCTCAAAAAGTTCAGAGAACCCCCCTCGTAAATATATATATACATATATATATATATATATATATATATATATATATATATATATATATATATATATGTATATATATATATATATATATATATATATATATATATATATATATATATATATATATATATATATATATATATGTATACAAACAAAGAATTAAAAATTTCACATAAATTTCCGAGAATAAATTAAGGTATTAGGAAACATTGCGGAAATAAGTGAAGTAAAAAACTGCATGGAAACATCTGAAAAGGATTTTTTTTTTTAATTTTTTACGTACAAATATTCATTCAACGGCACCGCTAGATCGAGATTAATCGCCAAAGTCAATTGCCGATACTCGCCAACTTCTTCGATATGAAAATCGATGGTGGGAAAAATGAAGAAACATGATGTGGAGTCAGTAATTTCCGGATATACACTATGCTACCGATCACATCCAAAGAAAATAACAACCCTCTCTCTAACAGCAAAACTAACAATAACTCCGATTCACATCGGGAGGTTGTTTTTTATTATATATTTATTTATTTTTTTTATTTTTCTCTTTACATTTTTTTCTTTGGTTGTCTGGTCTTTTTGTTTTTCTTCCCTACCACCGCTCACGATGTTTGCTTCCATAATCGATTCGAACACATGTTGCATTTGCTGAGGTACGTGAAATGTAGTTTTCACTGTATCAATTTTATTTCACAGTTTATTATGAAACAACGCTTACAAAATTGAAATGTATATGCTATCATACATTTTGATATGCAATAAAAACTTTAGTTACATAAACACACTTAGAAATATGGAATGTTTTTATAATATAAAACTAATATAAATTTTTAAATGAAGCATAAAAATACAAGGAAAACAGTAGATTATTTATTGAACTTCTACTTCTTTAAATAAAACTAGAGTGTTGTATTTACGTATACACATTTATATGATTATTCTGCTTTAAAGGAATCTCTGTATATGTACGCATATACACACAGACACACACACAAAAAAAAAATATATATATATATATATATTTATACACACACACCGTTATCCGCTTTTCCTTACATTATTTGTAGGGTTAATTTCCCACAGTCTAATACATTTTGAATTAAATTGAAAGTAAACTAGATGGAAAAATACTATTACAGCTTATTTCATAACTATGCATGTTTACTAAACTAAGCATTTATTTTCATAGAAATTTGAAAGTAATATTTGGCATTGACATTCCATTATTGACTAAACCACTTTTTATTTAAAGAGTATGATATTCAAGAGATTCGTAAACCTCTCTTTTTCATTATCATTCATAATAAATGCTTCTTTTGAATTAATTTAAAAATTTATATTTTGATAATTTCAATTAATTAAAGTATTAATCAAAAATTTATGTTTCAAAAATTCATAATGTATAAAGATCCTTTTCAAATAGATTACAACAACAGACTTGTTTTAAATATTAGTTGCTATCTACCGATAAATATTTTGACGAATTAGTTCTAACTAATTTGTATATAAATTTTTAGATAATTCTGTAACTAATAGAATTTTTCTGGAGGTACTTCCATTTACATGTATGCTATGTAAGCTACTTCCCTAAGTCGACTAGACTTTTCGTGATATCATAATTTCTTTATTGTATTTTCTTCAGGCAAATGTTATTTCTTGCACGAAGGAAATCATTAATGCTATGGAACAATTTGGAAACCACCATTCAGCATAGCAACCATCAATTTAAATTCTGTAATATGAATTGATAACCATGTGAAACAAATAGCGTAAATACATTGCAGTCAATAAGAGGCATTTTCTTACTTGTAGTTGAAAAGTTATACGAAATAACTAAGAATTGATACAATAAGATTTTTTAGATTTATAATTGACAAATTAGATTCCTCATGTGTAAATTTATTTTAGGTGCAATGATAGAAAAATCTTAATTACAGAAAATTTTGATTGTGAATCAATGTTAGATATTTGGCTCATATTGAACATATAAAAACATTCTAGATATCAGTTTAGTATCACTATTAAATTGTTCCTTTTAAATCGATTCCCTTACCTCTAAGCTAAAAGAGTTAAAGGATATTTTTTTAAATATTATTCGACACACTTTCGATAAATCATTAGACCGGATAAAGGTATTGATTTGATCAATAATTACGAAAAAGAGAATTTTCTAATTTATTCTGGAATTTATAAAATTATGTGACATCCTAATTCGAAACGTAATTTAAACGGGGCATTCCAAATAATACAAATTTTATGGAGACAGTTTAAAAATTTTGTATTACAGAGAATTCTCTTGTTATTTTAGTTAAAAGATGTTATAGATCTTACCATTTAATTAAAGGGGGTTTAATGAACTCTAAGTTCTTTAATTAATAAAATTATATAGTATTTATTAAGGATACTCATTCACGGAAGATATTTTTACGTACATAAATTTTTAATATCACGATTTAGTGAACCCAAGAAGCAATGCATTAAAATTCTCTTACTTTTTCATTTAACACTTATCAGTTAGATAAATACCTTAAAAGCAATGACTGATAAATCAATACATTTAATTGCTTGAAATCAATAAAATGTTTAAGGAACTTGGAAAAATTAATAAACTCTAAAAATAATTCTTATTTAATAAGCAGATTAATTTAATTTGATGTCCCACATAAACATCACAAACATTTATTTGTTAGTCAGTAAAAACTTAATCCTAATCATCAAATTTATAACATTACAAATTTGTTGGTTGATTTGAAAGAAGAACTAAAGATAAAAATTGCAAACGAAACCATAACAAATTATCAATAAAAAACGAATTCTTGTGATCAGATTATAATGGATACATTCTTAAATATAATGGCTTTCAAAATAACAAGATTAGCAAATGTTAAGTTATTAATGCTTAATATACTTACTATTAGTTTTGTGGTTGCCTAGTGGTTAGGTCATCGGTCTTCCGTCTGGAAAGTCAGGGCTCGATTCCCAATGTCTTCAAAGACCCGCCGAGTAAACGTCTTCGTTAAATCCGTGGAATCATAAATCCTGTGGTTGCTCATTGAGCAATTACCATGGGCATAATGGTCAGGAGAAAATTTCCTTCCTCTCCAAATCAATGTCAAAGTTGAGGGCGGGTGTCCTCTGGTGGTGCCATCCATCGGAGGAGTTTAAAGCAAAGTCATACTTTCCCTTTCGTGGTGATCTGGTTAAATGAAATAGACACCCTATTTACATAAATTTGCATAGCCAATGGCATAGTGATCTTCGCTTGTCCAAGTGTCATAAGTACCTACTTACCTTTGCTATCTAGAAACATAAGATCTCAAGGATGGATTTTCTTATTGGATAAAAATTCAAAATTGTGAGTCTTTGTCTATCAAAAAAATTATATTAATAATGAATAGATAGTACTGAGTTTCTTAAAAGTAATAATCTTTGTTTCACAAAATGATCAGTTTCTATTTCGAATATTTCAAGTTTTTATCTTTTAAGATTGCTTGTTGTTTGAAATGTAATTTAAACTTTTATCAAATATCTTGTTTTTTAACTGTTGTTATAAGCCTAAAATACACACATAAGATTTAATCCATATAAAAAATGAAAGATAATATTTTGCATAATTCTAAAATTGACATTGGATCATATTTAAAATTTATTTTGAATACCTGAATGAGAAAAATCTTTTAACTGTTTCCATTAGATTTATATTGTATATTCGAGAGGAAGATTCTATTCAAGTTTTAACTAATTTACAAGTCAATGTTTAAAAAATAAATACCCTGAGTGCCAATTTATAAGGAATTTTAATCACGTGAATGTTACCAAACATTTGAGCTTGAACTTAAAAATTTACTCTCATTCACATTATTAATTTACATTGCATTCGTTGCTGCTCAATAATGGGTAAATTATATAGATTTATTCTAGATCTTCATGTGATTTGAATTGATTCCGAGAGAAAGAAATAGCATTAATATTGGTGAAAAAAGATTTCCCTACATTCTTCAAAGATCTAGAACATTGTTCATGAGCTTTGCATGAGGTAAGGAAGACTGAAACACAATAAGCAACTTCGGAAAGTAATAGGAAAACACAAAAGTCCTGCCCTCCATTTCATTTGTTTCTTCGATTGAAAATACCCACTTAATAAACATGGAGAAGCGGAACCACTGCATGTTAACCAAGCGAAGGGGATTTGTGCTCTAAAAATGCGCATACATTTATCCTCTTCTTCCCCTATTTCTCTTCGTGCTTTCTTAAGCATTCAACTCTGTATCCTTTCCCTCTCCAGTTGCTTTCTTTTTTTTTCCTTGTACAATGGCTACCAACACATGTCAAAAAATATTTGTCGTTAATATATTTCTGATTTAAACGGAAACTCGAGCAAACGGTTTTTTCTCACATGACTACGAGCATCAATTTCTTTTTTTTTTTCCTTTTCTTCGTATGTTTTATGTATGAGAATGTATTGATTTTGAGCTTACAGAGTGATTTAAGTCACTGCTTATTCCTGTCCATGATTTCTTTTCCCATGTTAGATTACGAGTTATTCTTTATGGTTACTTGTAACTAACTATTTAATACTCTCTTTGATCACAATCATTTCCGGTGAGTATAATAAATTTGACGCATGAGATGTTCTATCTTAAAAAAATATCTTCGTATACTAGGCATAAATTGATTGTTGCCAAGTAAAACCAACATATTTTGACAAGATATACATTTAATTATTTAAAATGATTGAAAAGCACATTGTAGAAACAAATTCTCCCAAATGCAACCAAATCTATTTGGAACGAACAGTTTTAAAGTTTGTTAGATTTTTCTTTAATTCCTATTAATGTAAACTTTATCTTCCAAGTTAAATTGGTTTTCAAATGCTTCAAAAACGGTTGGATATATTAAGATATTTACGGAAACATTAAGTATTATATCGATTTAAAAAATTATAAATTGATTGATTATGAATTTGTTTTAAAAATTTTAAATGAATGAAAAACACTTTTAAAGAACAAATATTGGTTAATGTGTACTCAAATCAATACTAAATAATTAAAACTGATTACAATTTTAAGATTAAACAGAAGTTTTCTAATTCATTTGTTTTACTATCTTTATTTTTTTTCTCTCTCTCTCTCTCTCCCAATGGCAAGTTAGAAAATTATAAAATGATTTGAAATACTAAAATATTTGGCAAACACTAAGGCGATTTTAGTAGTTTAAACGAATTCAAAATATTCAATATTGAGAATTGTGTTTACCTTGCTTTTTTTTTTTTTTTTTTTTTTTTTTTTTAAATTTTAATAAGGCTGCTTTATTATGCATTGCATTGAAATAAGTATCAAGCATTTTTTGAGAAAATTTCTGAGTTCGAAAAAAAATATTAGTCTAACTAAATTGCAAATTACATTTCAGATAAATCGTTATTCATGTTGAATGAAACCAGTAAACTCTGATGTATATCTGAAATCGCTGGATACAGGAATTAAGAAGGAAACCGGCGGATCCGATTTCAACCACTTCATTTCACCACTTATTTATAACAAGCATATTGTGAGCATAGCAGTGATGGGTCTCTCAACCATATCATGAGTTATAGCACAACTCATCCAGTTGTTATCACAAACTCATATGCTTGGAAGTCATTAATTGCTGAATAGAATTTCCACAGTTTCATTTACCGTTATATCCAAACCACAGACGATTGCACTGCCAGTGGTGCGATGAATGGCAGACATTAATAACTAAATGGAAGAATATTGTCTTTACTAAGGAATACTGCTTCTGCCTGCTGCACAATGATGATTGGAGTTGAGTCTGTAGACACCGTGGAGAGAGAATGTTTAAAGTTTCAAGAGATTTTTACTTATCAGATTGAACTGATTCCTTAGCCTGCTTGTTCTTCCTTTCTATTTCTAAAAAAAAAGTTGTAGTCCAGTGTTGCATAACAGCTGAAGTGCGATACACTAATCACTACTACACCAGATCAACCTTGGTAATATGTTTGGTCTATTATACTCGAAGGATACATCTAAAGAGTTTGAGACATATAGCAGCAGTTATAGCCAGCAATCAGCTCTTCCGTTATTCATATTTCAACAAGAAATTGTAATTTTATTTGTTTTATCTTTGTATAACTTAATACCGGCAAAATAACTTTTGCTGTGATATATCTAGAATTCTTACTTTGAGTGGCATATGTGTGTGTTTCTTATAATCTAATTAACATCTTTCAGAATACATATCTTGATCATATCAGTGCATACTTAAGAAGTATTTTCTATTTTTTATTAACTGTTTCATGCTTTTAAATTTTTCTTTCTAGGCGTCAACCAAATATTTTCATAAATAACAATTAAATGAATCAAAATTTCTAAGCATGCTGATAATAAACTTGATTTTTCATGCATGTAAATACTAATAATGAGAGTTACAATCAATATTTTTTTCAAAAAAAGGGATATAATTATCTTATTAATCCAGCCTTCCTCAATCTTTCAGTACCAGAATCCCAATTTTCATTGATGATTTACAACACCCTTCCTCACATACAATAAAATGTATGTAATAATAAATTTTGATACTAAATTTACATTACAATCTTAATTTAAATTTTCTTAAATTTAACTAGATATTTTAATTTCGAGAAGAAGAAGATAATTGAGGACGGAAAACGTGGTTGTTCAAGTAGAACTTTTGAATGCACATATGATAAAATTAAATGCATAAGTAGAAATTCTTTTTGTTACAGTCTATGTCATTGTGCAATTCTAATTTTTTTTTCTCTTCATTTCTTTATTTGAACGATTAATGCATCAAGGGTTACTATGTACTTTTCACAAGTTGAATCGTAACTCTTAATTGTTTTCAATTTCCTTCTAGAAAGTAAGATAACATGATGACCTATGATGAATATAATATAAAAGTCCGAGGACGTCATATGCAAATATCTAATTGATATTTGGTAACACTGTTTATCAGATTAACAAAATTAGAATCCGGTGCTTTTTATTGCTTTTGCGTCTGCTATATCGCAGAAGGTTTCTCAGAAGTTCTGATTTGTTTCGAGCTTTATGGAATACCATCTCGACTATGCTCAAATATGAGAAAATAATTTATGGTATTGAGAGAAGAAGAATATCCGATAACGCAGCTGAAATTCCAGCGAGTGTTATTCGAGTCCTTTCTTCTATCGCTATCGAATCTATGAAGAATGCCCATTGCATATATATTTTCATATTAATTACAAATATTCTTATTAAATATTTATAGGAACAGATTTATGCAGTATAATGAATTTTTTAAGTGGTTGTATGCGAGAATTAGATGATAGTAAAGCATCAAAAAATATATGACGAGCGTGGTTCCGAGAATAAAATCAAAATATTCTAAACAATAATTAAATTTTACCAATATATTTACCAAAATTTAAGTAAATGAAGAAAAAAGGGCCCCACGTATCATTTGCTCAAAAATGTTGGCAACACATAGGATTAAATGAAAGGAAAAACTTAAAATGATATTTGAAAACATTTCATAATAGTACGTTAACAAATCCAAAGAGTTTTTAAAATTAAAAAAAATTAAAACCATACTAAAAGCAAAATAAAAATCTCTTTCTGTGAATGGAAAAGTGTTAAATACCTCTTACAGTGCTTGATATAAAGCTGCCAGATGTAAAATGACACACACCATTATTAAAGAGCTTATTCTGCCAGCAGCAAATGAGATTATCGAAATTATGTTTGGAGATAAATTTTGCAAAATTGCAGTCCATACCTCTTTTAAATGATACTGTTACCCGTCAAATTGCTGATATAGCTGAAGATGTACATTGTCAGCTTCCTTCGAAGATTTGTTTCAAATTGTTTCCAATAGAGCTTGATGAAGCAATAAATAGCTATAAAGATTCTTATTCCATTGCTATGTTCGATTTTGTGATGATATTTCATTAATAGAGTTATTTTTATCCAAACCAATTGAACTCAACGTAACAGCTATCGTATTATTCGCTATCTTAAATGATTTTATGAAAGAGGCAAAAATAAATTGGAAAAATTGCGTCGGAATTGTCACCATTGGTGCGTTTTCAATATAGATTTCAAAGTATATAAGCGCTTTAAAACAAAAATATCGCCACGATTCATCTGGACACATGCATGATGTACAGAAAAGCCTTGGCTTCTGAAAAAATTAGTCTTGATCTGAATAATGTGCTGACTATTTTTGTATCCATAGTAAATAATACAAATGGGACCCTTCAAATCAGAATCTTTGATGGACATGGGTTGATGTCATTCAGGGTTACAATTTTACTGTGAGACAAGATGTTGTTACGGTTAAAATTTTTGAAACATGTTCATGAATTAAAAGAAAAAATCACCAGTTTGCTAAACCAGGAAAACAAACCGACACCCGAAAATTTTCTCTGTTTATTTGTCATGAAATTGAGATAATTGTTTGACATATTCGGGAAATTAAATGATTTGAATCTTCAACGAAAAGATCAAATAAACATGTGTTGGATACGAGTGACAGTTTATACTTTTTGTAAGAAACTGCAATTGTAAAGCAGAAATTTAAAGTAAAAACTTAACAATTTTTCAAAATGTGAATCATTCTGCTAAAATTTATAAAAGACTGAAGAACAACATGTAAAACTTGCTCTTATAACCATCGAAAATCATTTAGTTCTGTTGATAAAGGATTTTTAAAAGTATTTTCTTGCTGACGACAAAGTGGTGAGGGGTTAGGAAGTCCACTTCATAATAATCCCAAAGGGCTCTCTATTACCGTGGAAAAAAAACACGTAAATTCGCAAGTAGCCAAATCAAAGGACATGATTGAGTTCAAAGTCACTTTCTGAATTTTGGACAGGAATGAATAACGAGCTTCAGCACTAAAAACAAGGGCATTATCATTTTATAACTGTTTTCGTTGTTCATCTTTGCAAAATATTATTTTCTGTGATGGTTTCTTTGAAAATAAAATATAGAAATACGAGTATCATCTAAATAGAGAAAAATAACAGAGCATCTTTTTCAAATGTTAAGCTTTCCTTCAAAAAATTTCCTCTGCAATAAAGACCCAAGTAAGTCACTAATAACGATTAAATTTGTTTTTAATTTTGTAAATTCAGATTAAATAAGTTTTGATTTCGTAGAGTTTTAAGTTAATAAGTTAATCATCAACTGTTAGGCCTAAATGTATTTTATTTTGTATGTTGGTGCTTTCTTCCAGTCAGATAACATTTTTTTAAATTATATTTTCTCTTGGATATGCTCAACGCTCTTGATCATAGGTGAAGAATCGTTGCATTAATATGTGTTCTATTTTAAAGTTTCAACTGATAAGCCATGTTTTTTTCATTTCTTAATTTATCACTTTATTTTATGTTTTTCTTTTTAAATTATGTCTCAGAGTATTTACATAGTAAAAATTATCGCAATAGTATATCAGCACATATTAAGAAACAGAAGAATATTGCAATTCATTTAAGTAAATTTAATTTCTGTTATTTCGATACTTCAACTAAACAAAACAGTATGTTTAATATTGATAAGATCGAATATTGATTTGAAGGCAAATACAGAAATTCAGGAAGGAAAAGCTAAATTTTAACATGAGACATTACTAGATTGTGACATTGCGAGACTACATTACGACATTGCGAGACTATATTACGACATTGCGAGACTACATTACGACATTGCGAGACTACATTACGACATTGCGAGACTACATTACGACATTGCGAGACTACATTACGACATTGCGAGACTACATTACGACATTGCGAGACTACATTACGACATTGCGAAACTACATTACGACATTGCGAAACTACATTACGACATTGCGAGACTACATTACGACATTGCGAGATTCAAAACTGTGAGAAGAATCACAGCATTTAACGATTTATGCATCCAAGACAAAGTTTCCAAAGAAAAAATGTAATAATTGGGAAATCATTTAGAGTAGTTGCCTTTAGCTTAATGTGCTACTATGTGATGTGGTTAACATAGTATGGCACAAAATCTTGAAAATAAGAATGGTAATATAAAAGATAACAATGAGTAATTCTTGGGAAGTTACAATAATTTTATTCTTCTAAATTATAATTCTCATTAACTTTTATAAAATTCCAACAACTTAAAATCTTTCAAAATTTATAACATTAATATTGAAATTTTAAATTAAAACTAAGTAATCTTAAACCAAAATAATAAATATATAGTTCTTTTGAATATAGAGACCTAAATATTTTATGTAAAAAAATTATCACTCACACACACACACACATATTTCCTTAATATATCTATTTATTTGAATTTCTAGTTATTGTTAAATTCGCTATACTATTTACATGTTTGTTGAAATTACTTTATTAATAAATGCTTAAAAACATATAAAAAGTTTCCAATTTAAAAATATGATGGTTTTTCAGATTTTAGACTATATGGTATTTGTTTCTATTTAAACGAAAACTTCCATAGAATAAAGAGGTGTTCATATAACAAACTTGAACCAAACTATTTACAACCTTTGCTTACTTTCTACCCAAATACAGTTATAAATAGCGTATCAGTGGTTGCATCTCCAATAAAATCCTACTTTGGTAGGCAGATGTTTGAGATAAGTCTTCAGTTAATCGCGTCATATGGGAAATGAGAATAAAGCATTATGGTGATTCGAACACATCTTACTACTCAGATGATTTGGTTTCTTGAATAAAATAAAATGTTTCGTACCAGGCGGAGACATTACGAACGAGTAGTAATGGGGCAATGGAGAAGGGCTGCCAGAGGAAGAGAAATTTGCCGGGGCGTCGAGGAATTTCGCTCGTAAATTTTCCTTAACGGTCTAATAAAGCAAAGGAGGGAAGGGGTGCACTGTGACCTGACGTCAGGAGGTCGTCACTGTAAAATACGTGCCTCGAATGCCGGGGCTGAGCTTTATGACTGCCCCCGCCAGGTTCCACAGGAAACTGTTGCCGGCCCGGGTCGAGAAGGGAGGGTGTTAGGAGCGCTGTGTTTGACAGGCGTGAAAGCGCCTACATAAAGACCAGGCAGTTTATTTATTTATGTATTTAGGAAAATAGCAGCGTTTGAGACGTTTGAAGAAAACGGCAACCGTTTTGACGACTCAATAGAACGAAAATTTTCATAGAAGGGAAGGTAAATTAGTGCTGGATTTCACGCTTAAAATATTTTACAAGTTATGAGGGAATAATGCCTGCTTCTTAATGAATTAAGCGTGATTTACATCTTTTGTTATAGTCATAGATTCCTTCAATGAAATGGAGGCTTTTAAACGTAAATATCTATTTATAATATTTTATATGCCGAATGCTATGAAGTTAGAAACTGTAACATACTTATTTATAAATATCCACGTAAATTATTTTTTACATCTGGTTTTTAGTCTAAGCAAAAAATGAGAAAGTGTGATCAATTAATAGGACTGAGTTTTCAGAAATATTATGTCCCACATGGATGAACAATGGCTTTCTTTATTTTTTATTTATTTTTTGTGTACATTGTTTGATAATTTTTATCAAAGTTTATAATTTCCAGCTCTTTTTATTTGAACACGTGAATGAATTTCAAAATCTATGAAAAATTTCTTCTTTAGTCAATAAATAGAGTGTATATAATTGATTTTAGCTATTAATTTATTCGTTACGCCGTACCCGTACATAAAACAAAAATTTTAACCATTGTATGTAATAACTCATTCGCATTTCATTTTCGAAATGAGTCTGTGTACATTTTATTTAAGTAAACATTAGTACTTCACTCAGAGCCACCCACCCTCTCTAGTGGTCTGAGTGCTTGACTGCGGGCAGGGAGGTTCTTGGTTCGAATCTCAGTGCGAGCATGTATGCTTTTCCTCCCTTTAACTATCCTGTCTTTGTCCTTTCCTTGTATGAATAAGTTGTGGCTGGTTGCATACCCTTTAAACGGGTTCCTATGGCATGTGAGTATTGAGGAAGTCGGACTCCACATCAAATTACAGTCCAGTTGGAGAAGTTGAGCAACAAGCACCAAGATACTAGATTAGCTAGCACAAAATAACAACTTTGCTTAGAAATTCAACAAATTACACTTACTTCATAAAGGAACGATATTTTATCCTATTTGAATTAATTTAAACACTTTGATTGAAACTTTTTTATTTCCCTTTTTCAATATCTATAAATATAGATTACATAGATCTCACGAAATAGATTACATAGTTATTTCGTGAGATGAACAGTCCTTTGATGACTGTAAGCTATAATGTAGCATTAAGTATTAAAACTGGAGGCTTGGGTTGTAAATTAAATACATATTCAATCTTGCTGATAGAATTTTCCTTGAAAAACTATCAACGTTTTTCGGTTAAAATCAATTACGAGGAATGAGCTTTTCTAAATACTAGATATTATGTATAAATTGTAAAATTGTGGCAATGAAAGATTTGTTTAGAAAGTTTTTCAGTAAAATTTAATGCAAGGAGAGGACTATTTTTAATGTACTCAACAGATTTAGTTTACAATTTAGTTTTCCAATTGAGGATGATTATCCGTTAAATCTTTAATAACGAATACTATAATAAAATTAAAATAATAGGAATTGTGCTAATTTGCATGATTACTACCATTTCAATCATTTTAAAAATTGAAAAAGAGATCTATCATTCACTGGTATTAGTTAAATTTAATAACAATGATGTGTGTGTGTGTGTGTGTGTGTGTGTGTGGTAGTTATAATATTCTAAATTAATTGAGCTTGGATTAATTCAGAATTAATGTATTTCATTTTTCGATTAATTCTCAAAACTTCATAATTTTGTTTATTGGGAATCACCTTCTCTGCATTTCTGTTATGGGGAGATTGAACTAATTGTCTTAAAATTTGACGATTATAATAATTCTAGATATTTGTTTTGCTTTAGGATCAACATTTTTTTTATCATCAAATTAATGACACACAGAACATCATATTTTTTTTACTATAGGTTACCTTCACTTTATTTCTATAATGCGTAGAAATTGTACAAATTGTTTCATAATATGTATATTATACTATAGTACAACATTCATAATGTAGTTATTACACAAGTAAGTTTTGTGTAATAACTACATTATAAATGCAAGATTAAAAGTTTTTTTTTTATTTTTTATTTTGTATATTTATTATCCTTGTAATTCCCTTTTTCTGCATTATAATTTTAATTTCACTTGCAACACACCACATACAAATATATACATATATCTCCATGTACATACGTATATTTTTACTTTAAACAATGTACAAAATTTTCTTGGAAATATTTTTATTTTACTTAGCAAATTTTAAAGAGAGCTCGCTTGAAAGTTTCAGTGAGTTTTCTCTCTCATATTAAACCTATTAAATTCGAATATTTTGAAATATTTTTATTAAAGTAATTCTTATTTATTTCTGTATCCACTTAATCATTTTACTAAAATTGAATTGTTCAGTATAATTTACAAACAAAATAGCTTTCTATGTATTAATTAGATTTATTACCAATTAAACTTTCCTTATTAATTATCTCAGAAATCCAGATTCATTAACTGTGTTACTGTTTCAGAAGTTTGCTATTATTGATTTCTATAGAAAAGATAATTTTTGATATCTATGTATTTTAAAACTCAAAATTATATAAGTGAAGAAAGTTAGCTATTTTGTTTTTCAATTAAGAATTTATTGACGTGACAAAATGTGTGTGTTTACATTATATATTTCGTATTTTTTCGTAATCTCTCACTTAAAACGCCAAACAAATGTTACAGCTATTACATTTTTCTTGTTTAATATTAATTTTGAAAGTAGAAAAATAATTAAATTTTGATGCAGCAATCTGTTCCTGTAAAGTTTCAAAAACTAATTGCTTGCAATAAATTGCTTACAATAAATTGCTTGTATCTTAAACATGTTTTTAGGAAACAATTGCCAGGTAAATCATTTTTTAAAATAATTGTTTACATAAATGTAATAATTAAATAAAAATGTCTGGTTTAAAATAAAAATATAAAATAAAAAAAACTAAAGAAATATATGTAGAGAGAAAAGTATATTGCGCATTTTAATTTTTAAATTTGTATTTTTAAATGTACTTTTAAGTATTAATTGTGTCATGCCTGATATTTTTTTATATCAAAAGCATTACGGAATTATAATTTCTGAAATATTATTGGTGTCAATAGTAAAAAATGTCTATTTATATTATCAAAAAAATTCTGAGAATGAAATCCATTTAACTGTTATTATTATCAATTATAATTAATTGTAAATGAACATTACAAATTATTTGTATTATTAGTATATTTATAATTGATTTGTAGGAAAACGTATGAATCTAATCCATTGATATTTTTTCATTGTATACGAGCAATTTCTTGGGCCTCAGGAAATTATTGGCATCCTGGCAGATACTGAGTTCGATACCAGATAATCCAAGCCTGTTCTATTTAGACAGAGAATTGGCTCAGAAATGGGAAATCATCACTTGAACATTATTCAAAATAACGAAATATTTGGCTATACTGTTTCCATCAACATAAATAAGGAGACAAAAACTTATCCTGATTACCAACCAACAGGCTTTCGATTATTAGGACAGATATTCAATGAACTGAACAGAGTTCCACGTGTAACTGTGTTGGAACGGAGGGGGAAAAATCCCTTATCATCATTTAGAGGGAATTCAATGCATCCTTCTGCTTGAATTAAAATTGTAAAACCACTCAGCGACCCAGACGGTAAATGAGAAACAGCAAGACTTCCTCTTCCATCCGGAAACATTCGCTGCCATTATAGACTCTCGAAAGGAAAAGGAATCCCTCTGAATCGTCCTCGGGTGTACGCAAGAGGTCGCGAAGAGGGATCCGCGGTTTTAAACCAGATTAAAGCGGCGTCGGTCGCCCATCTTTAACGTCGACGAGCGTCGGAATCGTCTACCGATTCAATCAGATTTCGGAAGCCATCTCCCGATAATTTCAATCCCCACCACGAAGCCCCACTCCCTCTACGGCTTTCGAACTTTAATTTCTACGCGTGGGTGGAGGGGATGAAGGGGGTGGAATGCCTCTCTGTCTCGTCCGCGGAATACCAATTGGGGACGTCACAACGCTGTGTGGCTGTAATTATCGTAATGTAACGAGGAAAGTGGCGTGGAGGCAGGGGGTTAGGGGTTACTGGGATGGACACACACAAAAGGTTTTCGTATCCAACTCACGTTGTTCCTTTCGGTTCGCAATCGTCCTGCCTGCATTTGATTCCATTGGAAGGAAGAGGGTTTAGGCAAAATTGGATTCGGTTTAGGTGACGATGACGAGCCCGTGCAAAGGGGTATTAAAGGCTATCTGACGTTTTCGAAATAGCGTGATTGGATTTCGCAGTATCCCCGCTTACCTCGTCCTCTTTCATTGAGATGCTGATTTTGTTCTCACTCGCAGGTCTCTTTTAATTTCTTTTGCGACCGAGACTCGCCGGGATCCAAAGAGCACGAAAAACAGCACATGAAATTCGACAAAATGCAAATTTAAGTAGTAATCATTATGATCAGTTAAGGTAATTATTTACTAATTTACGAATTCTTCATTAACGCTAAATAAGTTAATTTTGTAACACTCATCTTTCTTGAGTAAATGACCCAATTTGTAAGAAACTTTATGTGAAAATTGTACAAGAAAATTAAAATTTTTACTTCGCGCGATGCAGGAAAAATGAATTTAGATTCTAAAAAAAGTTTAATTTTGAAAATAAAATGTTAATTTTGCTTATTATTTGTGTTCTATTAATATTTCAAATACTACTAAAATATTACTATTGCTTACAACCAGAAATGTCTGTAGGTAATTAGCTGTTTTATAATTAGGTTGTTTGGAATAAAAAAACTAAAATTGAAAGTTAATTTTTTTCCATTTTTATGAGGAAAATGTTTCGTCAATTTAAATGGAGATAAGGAAGAGTTTTTTCGTAATAATTTTGTTTGAATATATAGCAAATCTAATATTGAGCGGAATTTTTTATATCTTCTTACATATAAATAAATGTGAGGCATATAAAACCAAATCTATCCACAAAATAATTAATAGCTTTGTACTTGTGGTTATTTTTAGTTTGGAATCTCATTTACGTTATTAAATATATTTAATTTAAGCTTTTCTTTAAATTTATAAAATTTTTGTAGATATTTGCTACTGTTTATACGATTAAGTACATCTTCTTATTCAACTTTCTATTACAGAGATTAAATTAAAATATATTTATTAAATTATTTTAATGTTAAAAATACAGAAATATGATATTTTCTCTAGCATTAATTATATACAATGATTCGCAATTGAGTCTCCTTATTAACAACAGTGTTCGAAAAGTTTCAATGTTGCTGAATTGATAACAAATTTGTTTTCACTAACACACTTTACGACTGGCTTAGGAGTCTTCTAGTTTAATCATCAATTGATGTTATTATAAAAATGTATTTAAATTAGTCGTATGATAGTTTAATTTTTATAACAAGCATAAATATTATTGGTAAACAAAATAAGTATTGAAAAGGTAAACATAATAAATAAATTAAATATAAAAATATTAATGAAAAAAATTGTGACTAACCACTCCTAACTTCACAGGCCAGACTTTTGATTTTCAAACATATCAAAAGTTTTTTTTTTTTTATTTTTATATTGAAGAAAAATAAATAATACTCTTGTTTAATTTAAACATAGCCGCTTACCCTATCTAGTGATCAGCGTGCCTGACTGCGGATAGGGAGGTCCTGGGTTCGAATCCCAGTTCAGGCATGTATGTAATTTCTCTCTCTGTCTATCCCATTTTTGTGCTTTCTTTGTATGAATGTATTGTGAGTGGTTGCCTACCCTATAAATGGGTTCCTATGGCATGAGTGTACAGAAAAAGTCGGGCTCCACACCAAAATATGTTTCAGTTGGAAAAGTGGAGCATTCCATCCCATAATGTCAACCAATAGCTCACACAAGACAAGAACAATTTAACACATTAACATGCGTAACTTTATCATATGTCTCAGCTTTTACACAACTGGAAAACAATATTTCTCTCTTCTATCAATTAATCCTGATATACCACAGTTTCCATGGTGTGGCCTGTAGAGTAGCAAGTCTACAGTTCAACTGCAAATTTTTCAAATGTGATCATTATTGTCATGAAGGTCAATGACCATCCTCGTTTGAAACTAGGAAATCGACAACCTTTCTATCGAAAGCTGCTTCAGCTTTTATATGTATTGCCTCTAGGGAAGATTCTTTTTATTAGTTTGTCATATTCATGCGTTCTTAGAAAGGAAACCCCCAGACACCCTTTTAGTAACTGTGATTGCAATAAGCTCTAACATTTCTCCTGCGGAAAGTGCTGTCCTCCATAAGGATATCGTAATTTCAACTTTTGCAGATTGGGTAAATGATATCTTTTACCTTTCACATGGATGAAGGATGTGTTTAATGATAGCTTATATATTTTACATTCAGAATATCCATAGCGCTTTTCAGATCTATTTTGTTGTCCATACAAAATTGAATTTTAATGTGGGCAATGTTGTATTTTGTATGATCTTGTAACCCTCAATATAATGATAATTCTTATAAATTAAGTATGAGGATATCATACATTTTGGAATTTGTTATATCCACGAGTGTTGTATATTATTTAAATTAAATTTCAAATTGTAAAACTAATCGTTAAAATGCTTTATTCAAATTGAATTGATCTCAAAAAATGATATCAACAAGAGCCAAAACATATTATGCGACTTTAAATAAATTTATTTAACCTACATCATAGTTTGTTGAATGTCATACAAATCGTGAAATAGTTTTAAACAAGAAAAAAATCGCATTAATTTCTAAGTAACGTTAAAATTAATAAAATTATTTTTCAATTTGATTTTTTTAATTCTGTGTTAAGGACTTTATTTAAAACTATATTCTTACAACAGCCAGTTAAATTAAAAATGATTATGATAAAAATGGTGTTATGTTTTTAATATAAACCCCTTATAGTGATACTTTTATTTGGGGAGTGAGAGGCATAATATATTGCAGTTCACATATCAATCATTATTTAAGCTTACAACTTAAACAATTGAGTTCAGAACGTGTATTTGTGATCATTTAATAAAATACTTTTTGCATTATAGATTATTTAATAATTAAGTCAGACTTTGTGCAGTAAATTTAACAATCACACTTTTAGCAATATATAAAAGAGACTTTTAGCAGTAAAATTAAAAAGAAAGATAAATGAAATCATACTTAATACATCGAATATCCATTTATTGATTTTATAAAATTAGAATACTGTGTACAGTATTGGCATGTAATTTTATACTTCCATATTGTATTTATAACGATCAAAACAATTCATTCTATAATGAAAATAAAAGGTCATTTGCATATTTGGGGCATACGTATCAATTAATGTTTCTTAAAATATATCTTAATTCTAATTGATGTGTAGTGAGGTAATTATGGAGTCTATTGTAATAATAACATTTAGATAAAATGAATGCACATAGTTATGGCGCTTTGAATTTTCTATTATTGTTGTTACTAATCCCAGATGTTCTAATTCCAATACTTGACCAACTCCACAAGTCCATAAACAGCATGAAATCCAAAAACAGGAACTTTGAAAAAGCCTCTTCCAAGTCAGGATTCAAGCAACTCAAGAGCTGCTCACGCGATGCCTTTTCAGTTTTACATTTTGTGCACAGACTAAACGTCTTTTGACCCTGCACATATTTAAGACCCTTTAGGTGACTACTAGCGAAGCGTGAAATACAAGTCTGTTGACCCCATAGTTCCCTCAAAAAGCAGGACACCAACAAGGCCTTTTCTACGATAAAAATTATGAGAAAGGGGAACCCTTCAGACAGACATCCATAAACGTTTTTTTTTTCCTTCCAGTAAAATCCTCATTAATGGTAAAATATTTTGAATTTTCTTCAGGTATAAACTCTTAAAATGACGAAGCACTTTCTTAGAGTTCGTCACGTTGAGCTTAAATTTATACATTTCATATTACCTATTTAAATGTTTTTTAAAAAGTTTAAAGAATATTAAGTCTTGACGATTCATTGCTTTATTTCATATACATTTTAAACGATCGAAGTATTTTATGGTAATATATTTTTATTATAAAAGTAAAAACATTGTGTTCTCATATTTGACTTTCAATCAATTAAGCTTACTAAATATTTTCATGAAATATCTAAGGAATTATTTTGAAAAATTAAAAAATAATTTATTAGAAAAGAGCAAAAATTAATGCATTCTTTTCAAATGAAATGGTAGTATAAATTCATTGATTAAATTGCTAATTGATAAATAATCTAATTTAATGAGAAAATAATATTGTGTTTGAAGGCAAAGACAAACTCTTGGATGCATAGAGAGTTGCTTTATTCATTCATCAAAAATTCTGTTCAAAAATTAAATCAGTTATTCTACCGACACACTTATTGCAAAGGAACCATAATCTACATTATGATAATATATACCATAATATACATTATACTACATTACCATAATCTACATAATTTACATTACTACAGTGGCTACTCACTAAACTCTACTCTATTAAAGAGGTACTATTCCTTGCAAAGACTCTATTATAAAATTAATTCAATAAATTCTTGACAAAAACACCTCCGATTTGGTAATGAAAATGCTATTTGTCAACGAATCTATTATGTAGTTGAACAAAATTTTGTCGAAAAAAATCTACTGTTATACACATATATTGTAAAACTAAGGCAATATTGACGCTAAATTAACATAAATAAGATAACTAGTATATAATAGGTTTTAATGATTTATAATGGGTCTTTCAATAAAATTTATTAAGAAATGCAGATTAAAATTAATGATGAGGCTATATTTTAGGGAGAAATATGTTATAAAATTAAAAATATATCAGCAGAATTCACAAATAATTCATATAGCTCTGTTACAAGATGAAATCTGCTTATCAAATTTTCTTGCAAGAATAAGCAATATTTACAGTGTAAGCAATTCATGTTTACTAAATGACATTCAAATATAGAAATTATTAGGAACGCAAAATAAAATTCGAAATATTGGATATAGATGCCTTATTTGTTTTCCAAATGATGAAACTAATTTCCTATCATAAACTTTATTGATTAGTAAAAATTAGAACTACATAATATTAGGAATAGGTACCACAGTGAAAGCATTCTTTGCTAAAAAATGCTTATGATTTACGTTTACACTTTTGGTATTGATTGATTTGTTAAATTTTAATCTGTGATGAATGTATCAATCTGAAATTTATCGGCACATTGTAAGTAATAAATCTCTCATTGTGTTACACTTACAATCATTAAATCCTATATTTTGTTCTGGATAAGGCGGGATCTTTCTTAACAATGGGTTCAGAGGCAAGTATTAAATCAATATTTTCACTTCCTCTAACTTACCTTTAAATTCTATGTATTTTCAAAGATGAAAATGATTTTCTAAGTATACGAATCTAGAACTAAAATATTTAAAATTTGGAAATTTCATTCTATATAATAATTTTTCTAAGCGAATTTGTAATACTAAGATGACAATAAATCTTTATTGTTTTCACATTTACATTTTATATGTAAAATTCCATTCTGCATTCAAGGACGTTTTACATATTGAATAAAGTGTTACGTATAATTCTGTATCCTTATGAAGGGTATTTTTTCAGAAGCATTGACTTTACAGTATTACATTATTACTGTATGAAAACAAAGATATAATTTACAATATATTTGGCTTAAAGGAAATAGGTTTTTTAAATTATCTCAATAACAAATTTTTAAAGTATTATAAACCTACTACCCAAAATTCACATGTTCGGTACTTTCGTCATTTTATTTCCTATAACAAAAAATAATTTTCGAAAAATTTACAAAAAATAAATATTAAAAATGAATTTATTAAAATATATTATTGATATATTTGCTAAATTCATCGGTTACAGTGAACGTAAAAATGTGTGTATCATAAAAGAGTATTAAGAATTAAGGCACAGTCCATTAAGCTAATGTAGAAACATATTTAATTATACAATAATAGTAAATTAAAATCGATTAACTATAAGTAGTTAATCAAGAAAACAAGCTGATTTTGGAAAAAATTTCCGAGATAAATAACATTTTTCAAAATGATTAGGTCACCTACAAAATTTGTTTTAAACTTTTGACAGGATTATTAGAGAAATTCCTAGTGATATCTTTCATACTATTGTTCACAAATGCGTTAAAAATTATTTAACTGAAGTTTAGCAGTAAAAGTAAATTAAAAAAATATTTTGCTATAAACTAACACTTGTTACCATACTGAAAAAAAAAATAATATTTAAACGAAAATTATATGAAATAGGACTTTAGTTATGACATCTAAAATTTATAACAATATTTCCATAAACTTTGTTGAATAGGCAAATTCAGTTTTTGAATTCTCTTTGCTATTATTGCCTAAGTAAAAATTTTTATGATTTTCATATTTGCTTGTTTCATTACAAATAGAAAAAGAAAGCTTTTCAACAATATGTTTATTATGAAGGAAAAACAACAATTACAGTGCTTTCTCCTTGTAAAGTTCCGTCGGATGGTAGGTTGGATTTGAGACAATAACAGAGTCAAATATAAACTAAATAAATTTTAATAAAGATGCAATTCTCAAACTGAGATATTTCAAACGCTAAATATAAAATGTTAATTGCTCATTGACAACATTTTATTTAAAGATAAATTTATTTCAATTTTAAAACGCATAACAAAAAATTTTTAAATTTGAATAATTTGATAATAGAATACATATTATTTGTAGTCTTTCATAAATGTTTAATGACAAAAATATTTTTTTATCATAAACGTTATTAAAAAATATAATTGAACTAATTTCTCTACAATATATATATTTTATATGAAACGTGACTCTCAAATTTTATAAAGTGTTTTTCAGTGCATTTATTTGAGTATTTATATTGTTTGGATTGTAATTGCTTTTAATTTTTACAGTTAGAAACTTTAATACATTAATAAATATATTTCATTATTAAACTTGATACATTTATTTTTTACAAATTTGTTTTGTATCAATGTTATCAGCATTTTCGTAAATGAATCTTAATAAAGGCTCTTTAGCACAAAGCTCAATTTCCTTGCAGGAAAAAAAAAGACTTTTTATGTTGTTATATCTAATGTAAATATAAAGAATGTTTTATTGTTTTAATATTAAAATTCAGCATTTTTTAAAAAAATAAACGGATAGTAATATTATTAAAATTAATATTAAATTTAAAAGAAATTTAAATTTTTTTAAAAAATGTAAAAAAAAAGTATATGTATTTTTTGATGCAAAAGAATCTTCTCAAATGCTATTTTTTATTAATGTGATCTTAAATATATTTTGAATAAATAATATCCCTCCAATAAAACATTTAATTTTCAGATGACCTTTGTTCACCAAGTATAATACGAGAATAATTTGAAGTAAAATTTTACGAAGTTTTTTCACAAAATTGAAAACTGCTCAATGAAATTGCAATTTTATTAGAAATTTATGAAGAAAAATCAAACATTCTACAAAATTAATTTTATAGATCATTTAAATTTGTTAATATCATACATAAAATTTCTAATTAGAAAGTATAAGTTTTACCTCAATAAATGTTTGTTTTTTTTTTATTTATGTACTTTTGAATTACAAATACTATTAGTTTTTATATCTTTGAAAATTTTCTCTGAATTTAAAGTAGCTTCAAAATTAAATCCGAAATGTTTATATAGTAAATATTAACAATAATCTTTGTTTTATATCACATTACCATTCGCATTTTCAGTTGTGTTTTAAGACTATATTTTGTGTTTAGTAATAAAATGAAAATTTTTCACTATAAAACTATTAAAATTAAATTAAGTAAGAAAACTGATTTATTTGCTTATTTGTATTTTTAAAGTTAAAATGTTGTTGAAAATTTAGAAAATAAAAATGAAGTTTTAATAAAATATTTTAAAATTTTCACACACTAGCATTTCTGTAAATGAAATGAAAACTAATATATTTGCAACTTTATTATTACAAAGCAAATAACTTTTTCATTTCCATTCTGATACAAATTTACAAACCATAATAAGTAGTATATTTTTCTTTTTTCAAGAAGGATTCTATTATTTGATATTTGTTATCAAATTAACTCCTAAAACAAGGTATCATTATATTTCCTAACAATATTTTCTTAAATATCACTTTAAAAATATAAAAAACTTATAGAATTGTAGTTTGAGAAATATCCTAAGGAAAGCAGTCGAAATATTTTCCAAAATTAAATATTTGGCAATATCGTATGTAAATACATTAAATTCACATGACACAACATCAAAAAAATTATAAATTTAATGACGAATAGTGTTGTCAGATGTTAGTAAAGGGTGAAAAGATTGATAGATTTTTCCAAAATAATTTCTCCCCTGTTCTGGTCTTATTGAGTTACCAAACGAATCTCTGCCCGAGGGTTCTCCAATCGACGACAAAACCAGATGCTTTGCTTTTCGGGAAAATGTAGAAGGAAGATATAAAAAACAATAAATAAAAAGATAGCTGGAGAAGAATAAGAAAAAGCGTATAGAGTGATCAAAAACTTAGGAATGAAAATAAAATAAGAAGGAGAATTGTGGAAGACTTGCTGGGGGCAATGTCCAACAGGACTTGTTACGTGAGCAGCACTTGCCCTCGACAGGTGATATTGCAACCTCCCCCTCGTCAGGGACCTCTTCACTCCCACCCCACCACCTGAGACTCCCCATACCTTATTTGGACTGAGATTGAAGAGACATTTAGAAAGGCACCTTTGTTTGAGCTCTATCTTCCTTAGTTGGCGACAATACTAAAAAGTAGTCCATTCTAAAATTCACTTTAAGGAATGATTTAAAAAGAGTGTTATATAATAAATTTTCATTGTTTCCATCACAAGGATGTTCGGCATTGATATTTATATTTAATAGAAATTGAAGCCAATAAATGTATGTTCAATAAGAAAGGACATTATTAATTAAATAATATTTTACATCAATTAGATTATTTATGTATATAATAATTTCAGCTTTTTTTTTTACAATCATTGCATACCAATGTACTCTCTTAATCTGTAAATCTTGCAATGTGCGCAACTGAATATTTCAATTTAGACGATTCAATATTTCGCATTATAACTATTTAAAAAGTAGTCCTCTTACTTAAAATAAATAGGGCATTAATATATATATATATATATTCAACTATATAAGAGAAAGCTATTTTACTTATAAATATACTTCTGTCAGTTTTATAAAATGCATTAATCAATTCATTTTTCTAGATACCAATATTCCTGCAGTGAGTGTCTTAACATGACCAATTAACGTTTGTAAGAAATAAGGCATTTTCAAATAAAAGAAAATATCTAGTAAAAAAAAAGTAGATTTTTACTTGATTTATTTCTTCGTTTAGTTAAAGGAGCTTATGTTTCTCAAAATTTATGTATTGAACCTCATATTTTACAGTTTTTATTGATACATACTTACAAATTTCCTTAATATGGATCTGATTAATGTTTGAAGGAACAGTAGTGCACATGTTTATCCCCACATGGCTTGAGTATACATATATAGCTTCAACTTTTAATTTAAGTTAAATAAGATAAACATAGAGAAATACTCTAATCATGAGTGCTTATTTTGTATACCTATATTAATTATGTATAAGAAAATGTGAGAAATTTCTGTTTTAAAAGATAAAAAAGTAACACAAGAGTTTGAAAAGTGCCAAACATGTTACAAAATTTTAAATTTTATATACAGTACTATATATTATATTTATGTGTGCTTATATACAAATAATACTACTAAATTACTATATTTTATCAAAAATGAGTTAGTACTCGTTTTAATATCTTTTTTAAATTATTTTGATTTTTAATAACTTTACAATTTCAACTTGTGATATCTTACAAATATGGAATTTATCACCCTAAAACAGAAAATTTTCATATTATACCTCTAGATTTTTAAGTGAAATTATAAAAGTTAAGTTGTTTGAAATTTAAAATATGTACGCTATTTTCTATTGGTTGCATTTAATTGTATGTAAATATTGTACATTTATTAAACAATTTATGTAAAACTAGGATTTATTTTAAACTTGTTATCCATTTTTTATCTTAAAAAAAGTGTAATATTATTAAATGTTATACACCAAGGGATTTACTGTTTTTTAAATGCATAAATCTATTAACTGCTTATAAGAAATTATTTTAAAGAAAATAACTTTCCATGAAATTTTTGAATTTAATGAAATACAATGATTTATGAATTAATATGTAAGAAGTACACCCCTCCAAAGCGAAACAATATTTAGTTTATTAAAATAAAAATCAAATTTTATTTACTGAATACTATTTCAATTATATCATTTAATTTTATGGTATCATCTAAAATTTCTTTATCTCAAAAATAATGTTTTCAATCTAATTCCATATTAAATAAATTAACTTGAGATTTATTTATTCAATTTTGGTTTAACATTTTTAGTGTAGATTTGGGTTGTATTGGCTTCTTTAAGACTTCGATCTGGAGCCACAGCAGAAAAGCCAGACATTGTGCCAATGTGGTTAACACCCCCTGAAAAAGAACTATTTACCATATATATATATATATATATATATATATATATATATATATATATATATATATATATATATATATATATATATATATATATATATATATATATATATATATATATATATATATATATATATATATATATATATAAATATATATATATATATATATATATATATATATATATATGGTAAATAGTTCTTTTAATGTGTGTTAACCACATTGGCATAATTTCTGGCTTTTATATATATATATGTATATATATATATATATATATATATATATATATATAATTATAAAGCACAAAATATATACATATATCAAAAATTATAAATATATATAATATAAATATATATAAAAATACAATACAGAATATACAATACAATAGGAAATCTAGCCAGCAAAAGCAGCTAAAGAAAGATTTGCCAATATAAATAAGATAAAATATGAAATTGGAAAAACAGTGAAATATAAATAAAATAAAACATGAAAAATATGGAAAAGCACTGAAATATATGAAACAGATGAAAAGAAGAATACATAGGGGCCACGTCTTCATCAGGAGGGAGATGGCCAGCAATGCTAAAAGAAAGAACACTCTTTTCTGACATGCTCGAAGGATTCTTCTTTTCATCTGTTTCATATATTTCAGTGCTTTTCCATATTTTTCATGTTTTATTTTATTTATATTTCACTGTTTTTCCAATTTCATATTTTATCTTATATATATATATAGATAGATAGATAAAATGTGTGATACAAATAAATTAAAAATTAAAACACACACACACACACACATTTCTTTTGATAGAAAGAAATTTAAATTCTTTAATTTTGAATTTTTAAAAAGAATACATATATTTTAATTTATGAATTTTACGTAAAAAATTTAACATATGAAAGTTTTCCCAAGAGAGCGTAAAATAGCCAACTAACCAATTTAACAATAATAATGTTATTATAAAGAACAATATTTAATGTAAAAGTGACAGTAACAAAGTAGAAGAATGCATGAAAAATATTTATTTAGTTTCAAATAATCTTTATTTTTAAATAACACTACAGTATAAAGTGCTTAATTTCAATATTTAACTGAATTATTTAAAATAAGTATTTTCTTATAAGCTTATGAAGTACCCTAATAAAGCTAGTTATTTGTTAATGTTCTACTAAAAAGCTTCCTTATAAACAAATATTAAAAATAAAATTACATTTAAATATTAAAATATGAGAAAAATTATTGAAATTAATGATTTTGATTTTCATTAAAATTAAATTTTGATTTCAATTAATTTTTTATCAAAAGAGCATAGGTACTGTTTTGTTTCTATCCAAGAATTTTTCTTCATGACTAAAACATACAATATTTCTAAAACACCAATATTTCATATTATTATCAATTTTTCTTAATGATACTTAATTGGGTTTTTTATTGGCGGAAAAATTTGGATTTTCTCGCCACAACCTAGCAACCCTTGTACCGTCCACTGTCAGTCCATTCTCCCCCACTCACCCCTAGGGGATTACTAGATTTAATCACGAGAAGGAACAAGAGGACCCGGAATTGGCCTCGAGCAGAAATCTACAAAAGAAGAGATAAAAACTCCCGTTTTAAAGAGGCTTACTTATTGTCACTTTTCCTGATAAATGACCAAAAACTTGTTTCCTTCCGTGTCAAAAGCCTACAAGTTTTTTCCCCCCTACACTTACAACTGAAGATTCCAGTTAAAGTAAAAATAATACGATTGCTGGGATTTCGCGTCAAAATCGGTTTTTTGAGGCTTGTGTGTGTACAAAGTGATATGAAGAGCTTATTCTTTCATTAGTGGCAACTAAGAGACTCCTTCAACTTCTGGATGTTTTTTGAGATCGGTATATAATTTTTTATCGATATATAGTACACAGTTTTAAAGTTAAAATGTTACTTCTTAAAGGTACGTAACAACCTAGTTAAACTGCTAAACTGAAAGTAACAATTAAATAATTTTAACCCGATTGTGTTGTATTCTTTTAAAAAAAGATATATACTCATATACTTGTAGTTAAAAAAAATATGAATGATAGTTTCGGTATAAAGGTAATTTAGATATATATAAAAATATATTCAAACAAGAAAAATGTTAAAATAAAGAGGACGTATTTAGGATTTTTTTATATTCTAATAGAAAATGTCATGGCAATTAATCACATAACGAATAAAATAATATTGATTGGTAAAAAAAAATTAAAAATAAAGATTTTCAAATATTTTCACCTTTTACTTCGATGATATGTTGACTAATAAAAACCGAAGTGATGTTGAAAGATGCTACACTTACCAAATTGTACAAAATGAATATTTAATGAATGCCTTAAGCGTTTCAAAATATATGTATATTCAGTATCACGAAGAAGAAAACTCTGATACATCACAAATACACAATAAAACAGAAGAGTGCACAAAAATCATAAATTCTCCAGAACTTAGCAATGACGGAATTCAGTTTTTATACTTCCCCTTCATTGTTAAAGTGAAAAATACGGAGTAATATTTTGAGAACTTTTCTTGGAATTTCACCAAAACTCACGGTTAAAAATGTTTCCTTAATTTGTATTTTTCTTAACTTTCCCGACTTGTTTTTATTTTTCTAATACATTTGAAATAAACTAAGAACAATTTTAGCAGGGAATATCCTACTGAGTATTTTTATATATCCTACTATATAAGAAAGCCTCAGTAGTTATATATCCTACTATTTTAGGTAAAATATATTCCCGTTCTGCATATTAAAGTACACTTGATTATATATTAGGGGTGGTCAAACTGCGTCTCGCGAACCACATGCGACTCTTTGAATGATTACTTGTGGCTCTCGATAAATGCACTCGAGAGAAGATCAAGCTCTGAAATTGAGATATAAGTCGACGCTGATTACTAAATTTTGAAAATGTGTAGCAGAATTTGTAGCAAAGTATTCTGAATTTATAAAGCCTACTATTTGAGCTATTTCAACATTAAAAACAACATACTTATGTGAATCATTTTATTTCTCTGTAAAATTCGTGAAATCCAATATCTCAAAGAAGTACTGTTGCCAATTATTCGCCAAATTTAAAAGAATTGTCATCAGAAGTAAAATAAATGTGTGTTTAGTTTTTAATATTTAAATTCAATACACATATTTTGTACTTTGATTTCAATAAATATAATATCTAAAAAATGCTTAAAACCTTTCTTGCATACTTTTTAAATGCGTATTTAATTGCAGATCTCGAAAAATTTCAAATTTTGAAAAATGCCTCAGATTATTAAGGAATTTGGCCAACCCTGTAATATATGATACTATTTGAATGAAAATATATTAACTAATTTTTATATATTATTAACATACTTAATAAAATTTTATTTGGATTGTTATTAATAAATAAGACATGAATAATTTATATTTATAAGAAAATGTAACGAAAAATTTTTATAAAATCTTACCCTAGTTTTAATCAGAACCAATAATGGCCAATATTAGGATTATAATGCTATAATTGCAATTTTTTTTTAATTTACGTAAGTGCAAGCATTTTAAAATTTGAAAGAGTTTCACTCAACTCTGCACTTATATTTCACATGTTATTTTTATAGATAACCTTTAATGTAATGAAATATGATTGATAGTGAAACTTTTTGTTTGGGAAACATCTAGAAAGAAAGATAGTTTACATACAAATGTTTCGTTATAAAAAAAATACTTATCTCGCAGTTTTGGTATCCTAAATATAAGGGAATATCACCATCCATTACATTCACATCATAAGAATATATCAAACTAGTACATGATGAATATATTTGAAGTTAGGTGAAAAGCTTACTACTAACATGAAATCTTTAATTTACGATTCGAAATATGATTTAAAACTTTATAAAACTTATGTGACTAATATTTATTAAAACTTTTATTTAGTAAATAAAATAAACCGGTATGGAGGAAAACTGATTTATTATATGTATGATTTACCATTAGTTTAATGTATTCGGTTATTATTAATGTTAGTTGTTGACCGTTCTATAATACTAGGGCATTTGATAGGTGTGATAAATAATTATTTATTACTAATCTTTTCATATTTTATTTTTAACACTTTTTATAAGCTATTTTTAATATTTTCAAGTAGTTTTCAATAAAAATGAATGAATATAATCACCAATGTGACAAATAAGGCTTCGTTTATTGAAACATAATCTCCAACTAAAACACCTATGTACAACAATAATGAATCTATCAATGTGAAAGTTATAAGAATTAAAAAAAAATAGCATAGATTTAGTAAAATATTTTTTTTTAAAATGCATCTAAAAAATTTACTTATTTATTCCATCATATCCATACATGAAGGAAAATGTTTAAAACCTTGATGATTTTCAGCTCCCCAAATTAAAACGCATCGTATACAGGTGACAAATACATTAATTTCCTTATTTTGTTTTTGAAAAATTGAATACATATTTCTTAATTGCTTTTTCAAGTATTATAAAGTTTAAATCTTTGTGATTTTGTTATTGTATGTCACTGAAGTGAACTTGACACCTTCGATACGAATTATTACTTTCAAGGGGAAAAACAACAAGATGTTCGTTTCTAAAATTTTGAATAAATCATTATTATACGAGTCATAATGTATTCTTACATTTTTCTTCAACTTCATTACTTTGTTTTTCACTCTCCATCTTCCATTTTCAGAGTCAGTATGAATTCAACAGATTGTTTGAAGTTATATAGTTATATATATATAAATATATATAGATAGATAGATAGACAGAGAGGGAAAGAGAGAAAGATTTCAAAAAGAAAAGTTAGAACAAACTATTCTACTATCAACTTATCAGGAACTTTAATGAAAGAATTTTTCTATTCTTTCAAATAAATACTTTATAATTTTCTTCTTAGCTTTTTTTTCATATGAATGCATCCAAATGATCACTACAATTTAACGATATTACTTCCTGACCATTATGTTCTGTGCTCATAAATATAATAAAATTTGTGTGAAAATCTTAAACAGTGTGTAATGCAAATTTCAAAACTGTCAAAAAAATTAAATCAAATTAGCAATTACGCGAAAGAATTGTGCCTCGTACCGCAAAGTTTTCTGCCATAAACATACAGTCTAATAATTCTAAATGAGCAAACAAATGATGTTATTGATTATATTACAAACAGACACAAGATAAACTTGGGAAAGAAAAAAGTTGTAATCTTCCGCAATGGAAATTTCTTTCTGTGTAATGGGAGTGTAAAATTATTCCACTGAATATACTTAGTTGGCAGTTATTAATAATAAGCAGTCGCTGTGATAAAATTGTATAAATTAACCACTTTGTCCAGCTTTCTTAATTATTGTTAAATATCATCTTTTATTCATGTAAAATTTTACCCTCATTTTTATTTTTTAATTAATAAGAAATTTAAAATCATTTATTAATGCCGCGAAATTTTATTTTGCAAACATAAATTAATATTTTTTCATATAATATCATTGAATTTTACAATCATTACGAAGCTTTCAGGAATATATCTTCACTAACAGCACAAATAAATTTATGAATACTTCCAATTTTATCAATAATATGAACATTAATTTAATATCAGAATTTTAGTTTCCGAAATTGAGCCTAAAATTTTTAAATTTTGCGTAAATTTTTACTATTCAATTTTTTTAAAATTAGCTATGGGAACTAAAATAATTCTTAAAAACATGTTTTTAATATAGGTTATTTTTCAAATTTTTCTAATTAACTTATCTCTGAAGAAATATATAAATTAATATTGAATCAATTTTTAAAACCAATATTTAAACAAAAATTAAATTATATTCTAGTTACACGTGTTAAAATTGATATCCATTACTTTTCTACTTGAATTTTATGAAACTTATTTTTTTATAAATATTTTTGTGGTCATCAATAATACATGTAAGCAATAAATACTCAACCATTTTGGAAATTATTGATCAACAGGTCTTTAAATCAAACCTAGTAGACAGGATTGCTAGGAACTGCATCTAAGAATAAAAAATATATATATTGTGTAGGAGTGAAGAAAAAGATTCTTACAGTTGAGTTAGAAGAGGAGGAGGAAAATGATAAAAAAAGAACCGCCTTTCGAAAATTTAAAAAATTCCATCTGGTCTTTTATATTCATCGGTTCATTATTTTCCCACGTTAACCTCGCGGATACAGAAGATGATTACACGCATCGCTTGCTCCCACATCCCTGTCCTACCTTCCCCTATGACTTCGAACTTAAGTTAATTAGTAGATCCCACTAATTAAGAAATGTTTCTTGTCAAACAGTGCGGAAAAAGTTGACCCTGAGCGGACCTAATTCGTTTATACCATTCTTGCGCGCTTGCTTTTAATGAAGTTTATTTTTGGTAAAAATAATTACTTAGCGGGTGGGGAGTTGCGGTTCTGACTTTCCCTTTCCTGGATCTTAAGGGAATAAATATCCCCATTCAACCCCCTTGTTTCTCATTGGAGTCTCAAATCATAAAAAAGAAATCCCTCTTGAGGAATTTCCCATCTTAGAAAATTGATGGTGAAGTTGTTGATGAAGATCTATAAAAGGCATTTTTCAAGCAATGAGAAATCTTCTCAGTTTTTGAACCAAAAGTTTCTCAAATGCTTAAAGAATATTTTTGTGATTTGGTTGGCTAGTAAGAGTTGTTGATTCTCACTACTTATCATAAATAAAGTAGATCCCAAACTATATTATATCAATTCGTTAATAAAAACTAATATGGGCGGCGTTTGAAATAGTTTATTATTAAATGTGAAAATTAATGTTTAATGAATAAACATTTGCATCATCATATATTAATTTCACAAAAAATGTTAGAAAAAATTGAAAGTTTCTTAAAGCTTCTAAACCTAGTAACTAAAATTCTCTTTCTTTGAAACTTTCTTTTAATTGAATTAACTTTTCTCATTGTTTAATTTTTACAATGTTATTTAAATTAAATTCATTTCCTATACTATAAACAATACGTTACATATTAAAAAGCAGTTTTGATAAATCTATAAAAAGATTTAGCAATATGTAATAAACATTTAGATTAAAAAATTCAAATTGTTGTTAATAATGTAAAACTAGAATAATTCAATAAAAAATACTATTCTGTTTTATAATAATTAAACTGCATTTTGAGCTTAATATGTTAAGTAAAATCCACTTTCTAGTCTACATATTATTTCTCACAGTAAATTTTAATTTTGCTTTTAAAATGGTTTTAATATATTTCCTGAAGCAATATCCCAGAAATATTAAGTATTAATTGTCGTAAATTACATAATGTTTGAATTTTTAGTAGCTAATAGTTAGTTAAAAGGATTATATATATATATATATATATATATATATATATATATATTGTGAATTTATAAAATTTATAGTACATTACATTGTTTTACCAATGTACTCGCTCTAAATGAAGTAATGGTTAGTTATATATCATTTAAATATAGGTCGTTTTTCATGGGATATAAAGAAACTGAAGGGCACATTACGACACTTTTATGGCATTTTATTGATACAAACATTCTTCCTACTGATAGCTTCAAGTTTATTCCATGGTTTTATGTTTGATTCATTTTTTCAGTATTTTTGTAGTTTATTTTTTGATAGTATCAAAAAGAAAGAAAAATGAATTTAATCATTAATCTTGATAAGCCGGTTTGATGTTTGATTATTTCTAAATTATCATCTGATAATAAACTACCTATTAAAAAGGTTCAATTCCATATATATACACACTTAACATCATCAAAGAAAATATTAAGAAATATCAAAATATGAGGTACAAAATTCGCTGGATTTGACAATGCATAATGGCTAGTCTAACAAATAAATTTGTTATAATGTTTTCGGCACCTATCATTGAATGAAAAAAATCGAGAGTCACTTATTGCAACAGAGGAATTCTTGAAATATTCCAATGCTAGTTTATATGATAACAATGAATCAATAAAAATTTTAAATAATAATTACAGAATTCATTAAAAAGTAAGTAGTAAACAGTTTAGTAATTCAATTCTGCAGTATGCACTTTGAATAATATACTGCATGATTGTTTTCCACAGTCCTCTGCATTAATAGGAAGTATTATTATATTGTATGGAAGAATGAAATTTCAAATGCACCAGTCTTAATGAAAACAGCCAAGAAGAAAGATGAAACTTATATTTTCTGTTGATCATTGTACGTAGGTTTAAATTTATGAGTTTTCGACTATAAAGAACGTAATCACCCTAAAAGTTCACGTTGGATTAGGCAAACAAAATTTTTTATATATTTGTATCAATATGAAAAATATTTTGTGATGAAAAAGCATATTATTGAAGTTTCAACAGATAAATGTTTCATGGGCCTCCAAATATAACGCTACGTAGTTCTTCCATGTCAGTTTATCATATATTGGCACATTTAGAAATCACTGTACATAAATTCTTATATACGCTTTTTGAATTTATGTTTAAATGAATAATATATATATATATATATATATATATATATATATATATATATATATATATATATATATATATATATTATTATTATTATTATTATTAATCGTGTAAGCGTAAGCAGCGGAAAAATGAAGTAACTTTAGTTCAATTTTAAGACTCTTAATAAATAATGATAAAATACAAAGTAATAAACTCACCTACATTTAATATTAAACAATTATTATAATTTCTTTTTGACAGTCACTTCAATTTTGTATAAGTTAACTTAATTATAATATTCGTATATCTTATAAATAAATTTTTATTTGCTCCAATTTTTTTTTTCATATTTATGAATAGAATTAAAGTTTGACTTTACGAACACTTCAAAATTCCATCCTCTGGAATAATTTATTATGTAAATAATCAACAATAAGTGGAGTGGCTGGAAAAGGGAATTCATTTTAATTTTGCACAACAGGTCTGTGGGCGTGGAAAAAAAATGCCGTTAGAGAGTGACGCGTAAAACAATTACCCCAAATAATCCTGATTTCTATACGTAGTTGAATCTCTAGGCTTTCTCAGCTTCCTTTTTCTGTTCTAACTAGAATTTTCTTTTACCACAAACCTGCACTTGCTTTTAAAAGGTTTAAAGCAAAAATAAACCTCGAACTCAATGGAAGAACGGGGGGGGGAGGCGAAATTTAAAATACAAAGAAGAAGATAAAAAAAAAGAGATACTCGAGGTGGCAACAGAAACTGTGCCTTCCCCCGAGTCATTGAATAATGTATGAGCCTTAAACTTTTTAATCACATTTATAGCTTTCATTGAAAGGCTTCTATCGTACAAGTGGAATTAACATCTTTACTAAAAGCTCGCCGGTTAGGGAAAGACGAGACCTTCAGGGTTACCACGTTTATTTGGCGAAGAGAAAGTAAGCTAGTCGCCAAGTCAAGTTTTGTTTGAGTACACGATTGCTGTGAATTTTACGCGTCGAATTGATAAGCAATTATTTTCTTCACTTTATTCAATTCTTTCCGAAGATTATTAATGCTTGTAAGCATATTTTTAGAAATAATTGTTTTCAGTAAATAGGAATAAGTTAACGATTTATTCCAAATAATCTTGTAACGAAAGATGTTTTAGTTTAATTCGCTTTGTAGAAAAATGAAATGATATCGCATAATAAATATCATGTCTATATTATCAGTAATTTACATCATTTTAAAGGAATTTTCTTAATTAATTATCATGTGTTTATTATTAAGGATATCAAATATCTTTTGAATTTTGACGCTCTAAATTAAAAATAAATATTTAAAATTAAGCTAAGTTAAATATAAGAAATAGATTAAATTAAACGTTATGTGAGTGTATTAGTTTCTCAAGACAATTTTCTGAAGAAATAAATAAATTACTAAAGTATTAATTCAACTTCGAGTTATTATAAGGATAATAGTAATTTAATTATGTAGTATTTTATATATATATTAAACACATTACACTCATTTACAAGGAGTTTCTCAGGTTTGCACAAAAAGGTGTGTAAATCAGAAAGTATTATTTTTGATAATTCATTGGAATATTGTTATTTTATTAAATATTTGCAAGATATTTTTAGTTACTTTTATTTATTACAGAATTATATTTGCATGACATATCTAGTACATACAAAGTCTATCTAGTTGCTTAATGGTAGGTAATGTGATCTGTTTTTTAACAGTTGGTAAATTCGATTCTCATTATGGACAATTTACTTAGACCTCCGGTTTCACATTAAATCTTAGCACAGAGCAAAATAAGCCCTAATGGGAAATTTAAAAACATATGGTGAGGCAAATAAAACAAGTTAAACTGGAATAAATAAAATAGAATGATAAACAAATTAATAAGTATATTTTTTAGCATTAAGCATTAAGTGATGTGTATATAACGTTGATTTAAATATACACACATATGTTCTTAAATTAAGGATAATTCTGGAATTGGCAATTAGTAGTGCAGAAACAAATCATTGTGATTTATTCATAGTGACCATCTATTAAACAAATGAAAAAGAACAAAAGATATGGTTTATGTATGATACCAGGCATACAAACCATAAATATAGCTTCCCTGGGGCAATTATAATACATATCCCTCATACAATAACTGAATACTACGTTGTTGGTATGAGGGTTACTACATCGTTTGTCTTCCCATTCGAGGATATTCTCTGCATTTAGAAAAGAAAACTTCACTCATCAAGCAATACTCTCCGAAGATCCAATGCAAATGTACTAGGTGGTAGACAGCATGTGATTTGTCAGTCAAGCACGTCGCACACATGTTCTATCTTATTCAAGTCCGGTGAAAATGCTGGCCATACTATATGGGTGAAATCCTTTTATTGAAGGTAGTCATTGACGATGTTCAACGGGAGTTATCAACCATAAACACAAACTCAACTCCCATGGCATCCCTAATGACAATGTTACTCCAGAATGATGAATTTGGTCTGTGTGATGATTCCAAGACTTGTCTATTGACTCATAGTATCAAAGGATGTCCCTGGTAGGAAATGGAGAGGTACGTCGTGAGTTATGGAAGTCTAGTAGGGTCACGCTAGGCATGAAGGCCATTCCATTATGGCCTTCATGCTTAGCGCCAAAACACAGGCACCTAGTACTAAGTCAGATTTCTCTGTTTGCTGCCCTAGAAATTTGGATAAATTGAAGTTGCTCATTTCTGTAAGGAAAGACAAGGTCCTGCGGAGCCCAAATCTTTTTTAGATATTATTTTGGATATATATATATATATATATATATATATATATATATATATATATATATATATATATATATATATATATATATATATATATATATATATATATATATATATATATATATATATATATATACATACATACATATGATTGAATTTATCTTGTGTTAATATTACAGGAACTCTTTGCAAAACAAAGGGCACTAGACATAATCTCGAAATGTTATAAAAGACCACAGTTAATAACTTTGTGTTTTGACTTTCCATGAACAAATCAATTTGGTAAAAGTAAATTATATGCCAATTTTCTGAAAACAGTGTCACGAAACCAACACATTATGGAAATGCGAGTGTTTTATAAGAATATTTCTCAGTCTCCTTATTGCCATTAATATTTTATCGTTGAAATACTTTAAAATTTAAACAGAATTTAACTAAAACAAAAATATTATGTTTAAAAACTAATTTCCATTAATCGTTAGTAAATTTATGTTTTTCAATCAAACAGTCAGACATGAACTTTTATTTTGAATGATAAATGACATTTTTAAAATTAATCTATAATGATTTCTGGTATTCTGAAAATATAATAATATAAATCTATAATTAAATTTGCTAAGCAAGCTTAATCAATTATCTACTTAAGATATCCTTTTGTAATAAATGATACATTTTCACAATATTACTTCTGTTTTCACAATAGTTACGCTTGGAATGATTTCTTATTTTGTTAATGATTTCTTATTTTCTTAAATGGTTTTTTTTTGTTATTTATCAAAAAACTTTATAAATAATAAATTTTTGTTGAATTAATTCAATTAAGTGATTGTTTACTAATTGTTTCGAGTAATATAACTATTAAGCCCATCACATGATACAATTCTGCGCTTAGATCTGTATAATACGTAAAAAATCCTATCGTGTCATGGAATAGTTTGACGGACTGAGGAGATCTCGAACAAGCTCTGATTTTTCTTCCAAAATGAGGAATATTACAAAAGTAAAAAGTTGCTTCCTGCTGTCACGTGTATCTTGCCTTATGGTAGTAAAATATTTTGGAAACACTTCGTAAAAATGTTAACTAAATCGTATTATTCAGTTTCCGTTTTATTTGTTAAAATATCTACAAAACAAATAATATAAGTATTAAAAGAATCATGCAAAGATTAGTCTTTTTTGTGGAAAGTTATGAGTATTAACTGTATGAATAAAATAGAAAGCGTATAGGCAAATGAAACGAAAGTGCATGAAATAGTATAAGATATTTATGAAAAAAATTTGAAAATTGTTATAGTAATCAAAGTGAAAAAAATTATGTCTATTAAATGCTCATACCATGAAGTAGTAATAAAAATGTAATGAATGCTCAAAAATCTTTGATTTTTCATGTATTAAAATTATTCCATGTCATTATTCATTTAATTCTCATTAAATGTTTCATTATTAATTGCATTTAAATTAAATAACTATTAATATTTGTTTTTAATTGTCGAAAAATTTTAAATTTAAATTATTTATTATATATTTAATTAATTTAAATTATGTACAAATAATCTAATTTAGATTTTTAAATCTTTTTTTAATTACCAAAATTGAATTCATCAACAAATGATTTTAAGATTAAAAATACTTTCTTTCAAGTATTCCTTATGGAGGACTTTTACAATCCACTCACTTTATTTGAATTAATTGTACCAAATTTTGAGGAGAAATAAAGGCTGCGTAAATTTTATATCTTCTTACGTTTCACCAGTTGTCAGAAAGTGTAAAGTCCCATTTAATTGCTCATGAGGTTTAAAAGAACGCCTGCTTTTCCTCTTTAAAAAATTAAAAGGGTTACCTTATCCAACAATCTCTTTCTGCAATTCTTCATTCATCTTAATACATTATAATAAATCATTACCTTCTGAGTTATTTCTTTCATCAAAATGAGATGAGAAGATTTTTGGTGCAGCAACTAATTTTTTCCACGCATTTCCATTATTGCTTGTTTTATTTTTTGTATATTCACAAACCAGAATTACAGCTGTCAATATTACTGTGCCGCATTTACTACTGCTAATTTATTATAACATATATATTTTTTTAAAAAAGATGTTTTTGTTATATAAGAATGCAACAAAATATATTATAAAATAAAATGTAATGACAGAAATTAACAAGAAATCAATAGACAAACGAACGAACCAATAAATACTCAGTAGACTTAAATGTAAGTGAAGTCATTAAACAAACTAATTCTTTTAATTTATGATTTTTTTTTTGGTGCTTCTTGTTTTTAATTTGTGGAACAAAACATTTTAAGCCAAAAGCAATAAATGTTGAAAAATGGAACCTTTGAAAGTAGCTTCCACTTCTAATTGTGCTTCCTCAGATCTGATGCTCAAAATTTGAAGGAATGATTGGTATCGTGTGTGTGTTCAATTACTTTCTACTCTCTTAACAAATCCAAAAGCAAAATTTTATAGTGTGTTGCGGGATTTTAGTATTTAGATACTCAATTTCCTTTATTGCAATGAGAAACATATTGTGTCTCATTGCAAATCACTAATCATCAATGAAACACATATGTGTCCCATTGTAGTGAAGCACAAACCATGCCTATAGATACACAAATGTGAGCAGAAACACAAATGTAACATGGTAAAATACAAATGTGAACAAAATTATGTATTATACCAAAAAATTACTATTCCATATGATTTTTTTTTATCTTGGCAGCATATTTATTGAAAACTATTCCCACCTAGAGCAGAGTTAATATTTTAGGCTTGAAAAGGCAGTTAATTTTAGGCAATTTTTTTTTCATTTTATAACATTCATTATTGTATACTTCTATGAAATAACGAAATAACTTAGAACAATACGATGTTCAAGAATACATGACATATATCTTTCAAGATACATGACTTGAGACACATGACATTTCGATATGTTAATGTATTCAAAAAGTTAACTTAATTCTCTAACAGATAAACAAGAAAAATTCTTTACCAATCCTGTTTTTCTCAAAACAGCATACCAGAGGAGTTCTTGTTGGGGACCTATCAAAGGGTATTACCTCTTCACTTTACTAATGAATGTTAGTATTTAGTTTGAATACGTACCACAAAAAACAACATTTATATAGCGCATAAAATACATTTATTATTCAGATAAATGTACCATAAATTTTAATTTTTAACTATAAAACAATCATAGATATAAAGCTTTAATTCCTTACGATCATCAGTAATTCATACAGAATTTGTTGAGCAGTATTATTAACCTATTTTTCTTTTTAACTATAACACATTCATTAGCTAAAAATAAAAGCAAAACATGGACCTTAGGTAAATGGTAATGCTCGAATATTCAAACCAGATATTAATTGAGATTACTTTATTCCCAGATGGTCTATAAACTTAATGGTTTTATTGCGTACTTTATATGGTGTACTTATTTTTAATGCACATCATACAAGGACTAATTGCATTCTAGTGGCAAGATTGTATCTTTTGAAATTATAGGTATTGGGTTTTATTTGAGCCACTATTTGATTCCTACTATTCATAAAGGAAGTCAGCTGTTGCATTCTGCATGCACATTAATTATGATGGGCGGTTTGAAGTTTTTGAGGTTTTCTAAATTGTGATGCATACATGTTGACTACTGTTTATCAAAATGACCTTCTAGAAAGAAGTAATACATGCTTTAGTTACTCTTTGGCTGTAAATAAGCCTGTGTGTTCATTAAACTGTATCAAATTTATTACAATGCAATGTAAAAACAACTTGATCGTACAGCTTGAGCTATTAAAAGTAAGAAGATTTTATTATATAGTTAAAGTTCACAGAAAAATCACTTTCTATTTATTACAATTTAGTGCACTGTTGACTTCAGATTGTATTATTCATTTATATAAAAAGTTAATAGCTTTTATTTTCAAATTTGGAGATATATAGTATTGAAAATTTTACCACATCTTCACAAAATGATTAAATTGATAAATCTATTTCGTTAATAAATATTATGCAAATTAATCTTATGTAAATTCATAAGTTCCTAATTTTTTTCTTAACAATACTATGTAAATTCAATTTTTGATTTCGTTAAATGTTTGAACAGCTATTGTGTCACATTTCAAAAAATAGTAAATAAATGAAAGAAATATTAACCTACATTTAAGAGAAACATTTATGAAATTTTAATTAAGTTTTGTAAAAAAAAAAAAAAAGCGTGTTTCAATTTTTAAAAAAATCTGCCTCTAAAAATTAAAACAATATTTTGAAATTTAATATTATATTTGTTACGAATATTTAACTCTTAATTTAATGCATTTTTTATATATTATATCATTCCCCTTCAGATAAAGTTTAGCATTCTTTCAGTTCCCACATGCAATCAGATAACACTAATTTTCAAGTCGTTGATTGCTAAATTTTATTTAAAAATAGGAAATTCACACTATCAGTGTGCTTAATTTGAAACTGACATTTTCAGAAGCGATTCATCGCCAAATAATGGACTCCTTTCCCTACCTGATGGAACAACACCGACGAGAAGAGTTTTTCAGACTTTTATGCTGGGATGTCTTTCTTTTCTCATTCATTGATTCATTCTGGAAAGGCTGGTAATTCAGTCCAATGTCGACTCCATTCATTTCACGGTCCGTCGCCTGTGGAAGCGAAGTGAAGGCAAGAATATTCTCCGGAATAACGTCTGGGGAGAAGTACTTCAACTTCGACTAAGTCCTAAAGCGCCTCCGCCATCAAAAGAAAAGAAAAGGAGTATATATAAAGAAGTTCCACTTCTAAAGCACTGTTATTGGTCAGTTCTTAGGGAAGAAAAAGTGGAAAAAAAAAGCGTTGCACCTTATTTGCATTCCCATTGGTTTCGGGAAAAAGTGGGAAAAAGCCGCTGTGTTTCCCAGATGTGGCCAACGCTTTTAATATAGATCGAATCTCCCACCATCTGAGATGGCTACCACCACTTGCAGGTTTAAGGACCATAGCGGCTTAAGAGGACTACCGAAAGAGTTGGAGAACACACATGCATATGCAGTGTTTCGGTTCTCGTAAGTCTTGGGAGCGTTGTTTAGGGGAGAAGCGGATACCATAATATGCAAATGCTTCTGTATTGCGAGTGTATTTTGCAATTACTAAAATTTTCAGCCCTCCGATGCCTAAAAGGGACGAAAAAAAATGCTAAGCTGCAAATGTACTTGAGCAATAAAAGTGCCTTGCTTAAACGAAAGAATCTATATGAATATTAAAAACAGGGGTGGGGGTCCCAGATGCTAGAGTTATTAACTTCTCTAGGAATTTAAAACTTACTTTGTTGACATAAATATTTACAAGTTGGAAAAACAGTTTATGACTTCCAGTTTAAGAAGAATGTTTTTAAGCAGGCTTTCCCTTACTTATAAGTTTATATTTCTTTAAAACATTAAACGCAAAAAAAAGAAAATCTCTTAGTTTATATTTTATTCTTATTTTATGATGCAATTTTTGTTTTAAATTTAAAAATATCCTTTAACTCCAAAAGCTATACTCCAATATACTTTAACTCCAAAAGCCAAGGTAAAACCGTTAAAATAACTAAGCATTAAAGTAAAGAATGAAAACTATACATGATATACCAAAAGTTTTCTTCATGCGAAAAAAAAACTTACTTATTATTAATTACACTTTCCTATATACTTCTAGTTAAATAAACATAAGATACATGCAAATTGGTAAAATAAGCTACATGATTTTATTTAAGCGTTACTTAAGCATAAAAGTTTTGACAGGTTATGTAGATATACTTCCAATGATCTATCAAAAAACTAACACTTTGTATAAACAAATTACAAAAATCGAAATTTATTTTAGTTTTTTGTAAAACTTTCTAAACGGCTAAAATGAAAGGAATGCCATATGAAATTGCTAAGAAAATAATATAATTTTGGTAATTATTAGATATAGCTTGCTTGTGATTTGGAAGAATTTTTGCAAAATGGAATGGCAACAAACGGATGAAGAAATAGGTAAAAAATATGTTGTACATTCTAATCTACTTCTGTGTTTTTTTTTAGTACTACCAAAATAATGTATATATATATATATATATATATATATATATATATATATATATATATATATATATATATATATATATATAGACGAAATTATATTATAAAAAATATTTTCTCCAAATTAGCAATTAGAAATTCCATGAAATACAAAAAGAGTTTTGAACCCGATGAACGCAAAGAATAAATTTTAAAAAATCATTTTTTATACGAATAATAGTTTTTATTTGTACATTTTGAAATGTAAACAGATAAAACTTTAAAATTGAAAATAAATACTACATTTTAGATAATTTAAAGTAATACTCATGAGGGGAAAATAATTTTTATTTTGTTAAGAAATCAATTTCTAACATAAGTTTTTTTAAAAAAAATTTGTTATATATATATATATATATATATATATATATATATATATATATATATATATATATATATATATATAACTAAATTATTTGATAGATAATTTTAAAGTTTCTCAACATTTTTATTCATTTACTTGTAATTTTTATGCATTATGAGAAAGCAGGTTTGAAAATATTGTTTCAAATCAAATGCTAATTTTTTTCATTTATTAAATTTAATATTTTCTGGCAAATTTTAACAGTAATGGAAAAAAAACTGTTATTTCTATTTAAAGTTAGCTTTTGACAGATTCACTGAAAATGATATATAAAAAAATGCAATTTTATTATCTAAATTTTTATCAAATTTTAAAAAATCAGGATTTTATAAATTTTAAAACATAGAAAAGCACAGTGTTTTATTTCCCCATCAGGGCAAAAATATATTTATTTATACATATAAGTTTTATACTACAATTCTTTTATAAACAATACATATTCTTTACTATCAAATGAAACTAACATCTTATTAGTTTCATTTCGATGGATTTAATGCCTTTTATGAAGTATATTTCGATCAAATTTGACAAAAGACTTGATTGTATCATTCATCTAAATCATTATTCTATGCCTATCTACCAAATGATTAATTAATTTAAGAACTATTTATAATAGTGATCCTGAGAAATTATCAGTCATATTTCCCTTAGTTATCAATTCTTGAAACAAAGGACTAATTTGTGACATCTGATGTTTATTTCTTATGATGAAAATCATATTTTTTTGGTAATAATTATGCTCTTAAATATCAGTATAAACATTTTAAATTTTTGGATAATTACAGTTATGCAGGATTAGATGAAATCTATTTTTGTATTTTGTGAATTCCTAGCACTCTCTTGAAAAAAGTAATAGGTGAAAATCTTTAAAACTATGTGATATATATATATATATATATATATATATATATATATATATATATATATTTAATGTTTGGATCATTCAATACTTACTTAGCCTGGCGAGTTTAATTTAATATTTACGTTGTCTAATTAATTAAGATTTCTGCAGACAAACTTATCTTAATTTATCTAGTAATGAAAGTAAACAACAAGCTAAAATGATCATTTTTCTAATACATTTTTCAATTAAAAGTTTTCTATTGTGCAAAGTATATCAAACTTGGTTCTTGACAAATGTAATTTAATGACAACACGAGCCACAGTGTTAATACTGGGGCTCGTACTGTAGTAGTTATTGTTTTTATTGAATGCCCGAATTGCCTTAATTGACTGGTTATAACAAATAAAAATTGAATGCAGTTTAGTACTTGGCTTATATACAATTAGCAGCAAACTTCCAATTCTTTAATAACTTAAAGTCAAACAAGAAGGTAGGCATGTGATCTTACATCCTATTACATCTTAGAAGATTTTCTAATAAATAATTTAACAATTTTAAATAAAATGATTTTAAAAGTATATTGCTTAGAAATAGTTTACATGTTTTCAAAAGAATTTTATTGAATTTTTTAATTATTTTATCATTGCTAAAAATTCATACATTACTAATTGCTATTCGTTAAAAAGATTTAAAACTATTTCACATGAAATATATAAATATACATATATATATATATATATTTATATATATATATATATATATATATATATATTTATATATATAAAGATAGACATTGATTTAGGTTAATATTTGAAATGTAATAATCGTTAACAAAGTTTGGATTTCAGCGGAACGGAGTATATTTGACAGAAAAATTAGTTAAAGTATTCCATCAATTTTAACGAAAGGAAATTTGCAATTTGCAATAAATTTTTATAAACTCATGATTCTGAAATTACAATAGAAATTGACAATTTAATATAATAATATTTAATTCAAGCATTAAATATTTTTATATTAAATTGTTGAACAAACCGTACATTTATTTTAAAAGTATTATTATTAGATATTTTCAAGATTTATTTGTCTTTTGCTGTCTGCTTAACTAAATATATAATATTCAGAAAAATCATTAGAATTGTAAAATTTATTTTATTTGCAATCTGAATCTTTTCCTAAATTATTCTGCACAGCACTTTTCAATGAATAATCTAGAAAAGAAATTTCAGCTATTGTGCAACTTTTAAACCTGTCTATTTGGATAAATTAAACAAGTTATTTATATGTTCTGTCTGTGCTTCAATTCTAAAATACATTAGTTTACCAAAATTTAATTGTATTTCCTTATAAAATTTCTTTTCCATAGTAATCATCTTAGCGTCCAATCGTGTAGAACTTAGTAAGTAAATCCATGGAATTCAACTTTTTTATGTCATTATTTTGACATAACAATCATCGATGACATCTTTTTTTATGGAAAATCCTTTTTAATGTCCGCATGACCTTAAAAGTACCCCGACTCCTGGATTATTGGAGAAAGAGAGGGCACAATCTCCCTGTGGATTATCTTCTCAAAGGGTAGTAAAGATTCCAGTTTAGATATTCCAGGGATATCCCCCCACTTTCGAAAGAAGATCCTCCATAAAAGGAGGGAGGAGCGTTTATCCTAAGAAACTGAAGAAATTTCCCGGGAAGTGGACAAAAAATGTAAAAGGCTGAACGTGTTTAAGTGAGGCTTTATCCTTAGTCATGTGATATAAATCTTGTCCCTTCGGTTACATCTGTGGAATACTAAGTGAGACTTTTATCACTCTGCTATTCTTCTATACTGCATGAAAAAGATGAGTAAGAGAATATTTTTTGGTTTGTCCAAGATGTGGTTTTCAATATTTTTGTAATTTCAGTTGTTTTTCAAGATTCAGTAACTCGATATTTCACTCGAGGATACAATTGATATCAAGTGGTTCTGCTTAACGAAAGTTTGCTTAGCAAGGTACTACGGCATTCAGTAAAAGAATTATGAAGATTAATCAAGAAATTTTACTTCGAGTTGGTTCTTATGAAATATTACTCAGTAATTAGATGATACATTCAAATTCGATTGTGATATTATACCTATAATATTTAATTCCATTGTTTTAGCCAAATTTTTGTATTTTAATTTGAGCTTATTTCTCTCTTGAGAAAATATTTTTGTACATAGATCACCATTATAAACCTTATCAATTATATCAATACCTAAGTAATCAATTTCACATTCCCGTTTAAATATTTTCATAAAATATTCTGCTAAACAACAAAAAATGACCACTTGTAATTTTTGTATACTACCGATATTATATTTTTATAAGTTTTGATAGCATTTTTCAGGATATTTATCAACACTGATTTATTAAAATATAACTGATTTCCATTTTACGAATCAATAAAATTAATCGTTACTTTTTTAAAGCGATTGTTCACAAGTGGATTAATAGAATAAGGTACACATTTTCAAATATCAATTTCTATTAATAATTTGAACTAAAATGTGTGGAAAATTATTTGAATATTTAAAAGAATTTAAATCAATATAAAAGTGAATAAGCATTGAAAATTTGAAATAATTTTTTTTCATTTCTAAGTCATTCTGCTTCAAGTTTCTCTTATTTTATGGCATTTATAAACTAGGAAAAAATTATACAAACAGCATTAAAAGGAAATATGTTACCACTACCACTCCTCAATCCTACTATTTCTTTTCTAAATATGCGTCAAAATATACTGGTGAGTTTCAAATGCAAATAAAATGTTAATAAGAGGTTAATAAAGTTATGTTTCATATAGATCTTAATAAAAATCGTATAAATGTAAGAAATATGTAACAGAACACTGTTGCATTGCTGGAGAAATAAAGCTGACAGACATTTCTTGCTGAGAAACGATGATTGGTAATATTGAGAACATTCATAGAAATTGACATTTCACTCCCTAAGAAACTTTTAACAAGTACGTCTTTCAAATAAATTTTAAATTGGAAGCTAAGTGTGCATCAAATTGCAAGAACTGGCCTATTTTTAGTAAATAGCCCATAGTGTACTGCTGAATCTCCATAGAAAGTGGCCGAGGCTCCTGTTTAAGAATTTTAACAGGACACACTGCTTTAGGCGTCACCTTTTCCGTACAGGTGTTGTTGATTCCCCTGATTGTACTCTTCGTGCTCCAGCCAGTCTTAGGTAGCTGAATCTTTGCACGCGTGCTCTGTACTAAGTGGTATTTGTTATACTGCTGAGAAATATTAGAGAATTCGAGTACTAATGGTGTAAAAGCTAGTTGTAGCATTTGTGAAATAAAAAGGAAGTGTACAATGACATGTCTTTATTAGAATGAAACTAAATAACTTTATAAGCAATTTTGTGGGAAGATGCATAAAGCCATATATTACAAAATTAATATTTTACAAATCATTTTCATGGAACGGAATTTGCTTGAGCAAATTCAGGATCAAAGCACCACAAATATTGGTCATGTGCAATGTATGCTTCATAAAGATCGTCTTTTAGCTACTGTTTGGTCAAATTGGTATACATCTCCTATGAATTGTAAAACATACGATACGGCACATCATTCCCTGACAGCATTTATTTTAAATGTTCTTTCTCCCGATATATGAATAGAATCCTCTATTTAAGAAATATCCTTCGAAAAAATTATTTACGTAGTTGATCTTAAAATGCCTTACAACGTTCCTCAGCTTTTTGCCTTTATCATGTAGTGCCCAAAATAAGGAGTGCATTTATGGAAATAATTACATGCTGCTGTTGTTACTAATGAATCTTGGACAAACCTTGCTCGCTATGCCTTGGCTATGCGAATTTAAGTCAGTAAGGTATATCTTTCATTTAATCAGACACCACGATATTGAAAGTACGACTTTGCTCTTCAAATCCTCCAATAGATGGCACCACTAGAGGATACATTCCCTCAATTTTGACATTGATCTTGAAAGGGAGGAAATTTTCTCCAGACTATTGCATCCTTAGTAACTAACTACTCAACGACCAACCAAAGGACTTTTGATTCCACAGATTTAACGAGCACGTATATCGCATGTACTCGGTTAGTCTTTGGAGGCATTGGGGATCGAATCCAGCACTTCTGGATGGAAGGCCGATGTCCTAACCACTAGGCTACCACGGTTTAATAATTACATTCTTCAATTCAGTGAACATCAAGTAAATAGTCTCAGGAAATATATTCATAACAGGAAAATGGTAGGGCACCAATGATTATTTTGTTTTAACAAATTATAAGATGATATTTTGGAGATTATTATAAAAAAAAATTCTATGTAGTCACCAAGAAATATGGTTTATTTGTTACAGTTTTCATCTTCGTATACGAGGTGAATAAGTTTGTTTACTTATCACTTGACGATTTCGTAAGGCGTACAAGAGCTAATTCGGCCATGATCCTCGATTTGAAATAGAATCACTAGAGACATTTACGATTGAAGTGGGAGACCAATCCATAATTTTTTTAATTGAAAACAATAGCTTTAATTATCAAGCATCTTATCAAGCAACATGTAAGATAATAGACTTAAAATTTCAGATATTTTCACACAAGTTTTAGTTATAATGACCAAAGTGTGTTACATGATAATTTTCATATATTCTTTTTCTTGGTAAATCATTTGTTATAGCTTATATTGCTTATATATGTTTAGAAATACAGCAATTGTCACTATGTCTCAACTATATAAAAATATATTCAACTATCAGGAATAGTTTATGCAAACATTCTTAAAGTTTCTTTTTCCAAAAATTTGCCATTAATCAGTTTTATTAACTTGACTTACCTTGTTTAAAAAACATTCGAGGACCTATTAGTTATTATGTAAGCTATGGTATTATTAACTGGGGTTAGTTTTTGTAGTGCTATATTTTTCTGAATTGATCCTCTTGATCCTGCTTGTTACTAAGCACAATACCTCAACTGTAAAATCATTGTTTTTTACTAGCACTTTAACTTAAAGATTGGTAATGAAGGATTGTCACCAATTACTTTTTATCAATATCAAGTAATTGCTATAGATTTAGAAAGAAAATCTTAAAAATGTATATATTTAAGTCTTAAATCATAATAATAACACAGAAAATTTTAAAATTACCCTTATTGAAATTATAACTTTGTCTTTTCAGTAATTGAAATATTTATTTAAAAATATGTTTATCCAATTTTTTTTGTGCTTAATTTAATGCATGAGTGTGTTATTGTAAAATATAATTAAATGTTAATTTGTTTATTAAGTAGTATAAGTGGTAATTTGTTGTTAAATGGTAATTTGTTCATTATATTTTTCAATATATTACTTGTGTTGGTGAACTAGATATTGACTAGTTATGATTCAACACTTATTACAAATTAAGCAAAACTTCTTACTTTCATGTGAATTTGGAACTAAGAAAATTTTTTATTAAAATCAAAAATACTTGATGAATGAAATATACTAAACAAATAATGAGGAATATTAACGAAATTAAATTAAATATTTATTGATAATTAATAATGAAAATAGGTAAATATTATTTACTGTAGTTAATTATTTATATTATTTTTAATTTAAAGTAGTTATTAAATTATACACTAAAAATCATGAACATATGAGCTCATTAAAAAATGAATTTAAATGTTTTAAAAATAAAGTGAATGAAAAGTTTAAATACAGATAAACGTTAACTGTCTCCTTTATTAGGATATTTTGCTTAGGAAGAAAATAATCAATATAACCATTTCAAATTTTTTTCATGAAAAATTGTTTTTAAAGCTAAAACATTTCAAACATATTAAAAAATGCTAATTTTTTTAAATTTTAGATATATGTCACTTAATCATTTTAATAAATAAACATATAAATTGCCTTAAAAATATTTTTAAAAATAATATAAGTTATTTTCTTACAATATTCAGAAAATAAATTTTTGTATTGAAAATAAATCCATCGCTCTGACGCTTTAGCATGAATGAGCTGAAGTTTTCAGGAAATGGAAACTAAAGTGTGCTATAGGAATGATAAAAATTTCAGAGTTGTCAGGCATGCTGATACTGAACAGCGTTCTCTGAACAATTCTTGAGGATTCTGAAAATAATCTTTGGTTATCTGCAAATGGTAAGCATTCAGTAAAATGTACCAACTTTTTTTAAGGAAAAAGATGATATTTCAACAATATACACTTAGAATCGATGATAATCATCAGCCTTCATAAAAAAATGTTCTGATTGTGGAGTCGCAGCTCGTCTGCATTGTAATAAATGTATAGTAATGAGAGCTTGGAAATCGATAGATACCTGATTGGACATGAAACTGATGTACAGTACAGCTAAAAATTGAAAACAACAAGCACTGGTTGATATCTGATTGGACATGACACTGATGTACAGTACAGCTAAAAATTGAACACAACAAGCATTGGTAGATACCTGAGTAGACATGACAGTAACGTACAGTACAGCTAAAAATTGAAAACAACAAGAACTGGTAGATACCTGATTGGACATGACACTGATGTACAGTACAGCTTCAACTGACAGTTGGCAATACAACAGTTCATTGCTGTATGTGTATATATATCTGCTGCATAGTGGATTGAGAATAAGAGTTCCTGTAAGTAGAATCTTTAGGCCAAAGATAATTCCCATATGTGTGATCATTAACATAAAATTTGGAGAACAAGTAGACAGCAAGAAGTTTTCTCGGGTAGTTCCCACTTTAATTGTTGGTACTACAATGACTGTATTCCTGTTATACACTGTGATGGTACAAATACTATCTTTCTGAATGGCACAATAAACATTTGTGATTATGGTCTGGGGTGCATTTGTATATCACGGACATCCTAAACTGTTACAAATTGTAAATAATCTTAACAGTAACAAATACACCAGTAAAATGCTGTAATCATTCGTTTTTTTAAAGATATTTCTGAAACTATTCCTCAATCAATAATAGTTGATTCATGTTGGAAGAAATGTTCAAAAATGCTTTTTAGCAATACAGATTGTGTCAAATAGTTAGAAGTTCCGCCAAATAGTCAGTGACATTTGTTTCCTTCTGAAGAAGAAATAATCCTCTCACAATAAATACTTTTCCGTTACTGTCTGTACAATTTTTCGGACGCATCCACATATTTTAATGATGAGAAAACATGCCTATAAATGATTATATCTTTTTAGTTGAAATATTGCAATTGACTATCATTAATTAATTAAAAATATTTAAATTTGTTTTGCTTCTTGAACATAACCAAGTATTTTTTTTCATTAAGTAAATGATTTAGTTTTAAGAGAAAATAAACATTTATAAGTCCCCCATTTTACATTTCTTACTTGAACATATTCTTAACTGAACTAAATAGAACAAATTCAATATTCGTATTACTTTTTGAGACGTTCAATTGATATTTATCAGACAATATTTTAATTTGTGTGTTAAAACTATAATTTATACCAGAAACTAAGCTAATTTTCACATTTCAACAATTATAGCAACATTATATATCTTGAAAATCACTTACATTACAGTTATATAATGGAATGTTCTTAAAAAATAGCTTTGTAGAAGTAGTCTCAAAAAGTATAAAGTAGGATAAATGCAATAACTATTTTGTACTCTTTATTAAAAACTTTAATAACTTCATATATATATATATATATATATATATATATATATATATATATATATATATATATATATATATATATATATATATATATATATATATGAAGTTATTAAAGTTATATATATATATATATATATATATATATATATATATATATATATATATATATATATATATATATATATATATATATATATATATATATATATGTAAAAATAATACTTCGAGATTCAGAAATAAAATATGTAAAAATTTAAAACTAAATCATGAAAAATGAATCTTAGAATTTAACTGGTAATTTTTCTTTACGAAGCACTTTACTTTATGTTTTAATGCCACATTATAAATTTTTAATATTTCTAATTGAAAAGGAATTAATTTTATACGAAATTAAGAGGCCTTTAGCAATTACAGAGTATACGAATGACATTGAGTGTTGTATAATAATTTTGATCAGAGAAATGTTGAGTTGTTAAGCATGTTCAACATTTTGCAATTCAAAAAATCAACTCGATATAATTAACACAAATAAATAACCTAAACATACAACTTGGACCTAAAGTGTATATGTATTATTTTCTTCTTTATGAAACATTCATCAAGTATAATTGTCGTAACAACATAAGTAAATTGACTTTTATGAATAGTCTTAAAATTTTCATAAAAATTTAATTACATAATAAAGGTAATTAAATTTTTATGTCGTCAACTTTATAAAACAAACTATGTTTTTTTACTGATAGAATATGGAGGTATATTTGTAATCTTATGAAACAAAATTTCGCTTGATTGACCAAAAATATTGTTTCGAAATATTTTATTTATAATTCCTATACCAACATATGGATAATTAAAGATATATTAATGAGAAATTATCTCTAATATTCTGTTTGTAGTCAACTACGATTCTAGTTGAAAATTCAAGATATGCGAAGAATTTAGGATTCTAAAATGTAAATACGTTATATTTAAAGAAATATTTCCGCTCAATAAATTGAATAAAAAACAAAAGTGTTGAAAATTTTTATTCAAGTGCTACTTTAAATTTTTATCTTATAAAATCTTAAAAAATTTTAAAAATTAAAATGATTTAAGAAAATTTTAGGAGACTTCAAAAAGAATTTTTTAAGTATTTGAACTCTAGGCAATGAATTAATATTTACGTGTTTCTAAATGATGATATTTTTTTTTTAAGAAAAAAAAAGATTTTTCTTTTGAAAATACCAACTAAATACCACAGTTTTTCTTATGCTCTATCGATAACTTTAGGATTATTATTCAATATCACTTGATAACGAATCTCTTAGCAATAATTCATGATAAATGAAGAGCATTTGTGAAGTATACCTATGCCTTGCATTACAATATGCCTCAAGATTAAGTAATGTGAGCATAAAACAAAATACATTACAATTCATGATTTTTACCTATGTGATAAATAATCATTTAATATAAAATTCTGGAATTAAAGCAAAAAATGCATGAATTTAACTCAAATTACTATCAAATTATTTTCTAAGCAAGTTTATTTCGTATTTTGCCAGATAAAAGGTAAAATCTTTTCACTGACTCATGTTATTTGAAATAAATGTTCACTTTTTTGTCTTAAGCTAAAATGCCCCTTGCATTTCCAGCTACTGGAAACGGAAGATCTTTGGAGAGAATATGGCATTTGAATCCAGTATGGGGAACTTTTATGGTGATTGAATCACACGAAAAGGCTATAGACTCTTACAGAAATCGAGCTATTTGTGTCCAAATGCTCTGACTGGGATCATTACTGATACTGGAGACCTGAAGTGAAACGAAATGAACCACACTAGCCTTTGGTCAGAGATAGGTTTTCTGTGTGATGTTCACTGGAGTTTCCAAATAAACCAATCAAATGAGCGGATTCTTGAGTCTTAAAACTTTGAAATGTATCTCATTGCAAATTAAGTAAGGTTTACTTTAAACTATCATATTCCAATAATAGAGATTTCAGAGTATATATAAAAATTAAATATAGTTACAAAATCAAAATTCTTATATACGAAAATAGTCGCTCTTCAAAGAATATGAAAATTGTAATCTTAAAGTATGAAATCTTAAGTACAAAATAAAATTATAATCTTAAAGTCATACATACTTAAGAACTATATAAGCTAGTTTTAGAGTAAAAACAAATATAAAAACACGTCTTGTCGAATGACATGGACAATTGACAAAAAATGAAACATCACGTCATTGGAAAACATTATATTGAAGGAGACGGTGCACACGTCAAAATTTCTTATGTTATTCCTTTGCAGTTGTTTAAATTTAGAGTTCAGAATGAAATAATTAAGTAAATTTAATTTATTATTATCACAATCACATAGATATTTGGTGATCTAGTTGGTAAAGGCATCATTATAATGCTAAAAAATTTAGGGATTTTATACCTAAATAAACCAAAGAATCATCAAGTTCCCTAATGGGGAGACGGATGGGTGAGTGGTTAGCGTTTTTGAGGCCTGAGCTCTAGGCTCCGGGATAGAATCCCAGTTTGGACGTGGATGTTAATTTCTCTCTGTGCTTCTGTGTCCTTTCTAATGAGAAGATGCATGAATGTGACCAACACTACATACCGGTTTGTGGTAGTATAGTGTGGGTAATGATATTCGCCTCCGTGACTTGGCTTACCGCTTCGCTGGGTAACGACCAATGAGTACCAGATTCCGGTCTTGTTGTGGCGAAGGGTTAGTCACCCAACTGCCCGCCTTTATATAAAAAAAGTTCACTACTTGTGATTGGACAGGTAAAATAGGCTTGCTATAGGTCAGTATCGGTGTTCATTATTTAACCGGGGCTCAAAATTAAGAGGCGTTGTTTTATTTAGTGACCATTCAGTCGGCAGAAATAGGTAGCAGTAAATTAATTTCAAATAAGCAACATAATAATTAGAAGGATTATTTAATTCCATTTCAAGAAATGAAGCGATAGAAATTTTAATGGACCTTATATATGCGTGTGTATACACACACACACACACACACACACACACATATATATATATATATATATATGTATGTAAAACATAATTAATTTATCAACTTGCAACTGTGATTTTCTTTATCTTCATTATACTTAACATTATAAGATCACTGTACTTTAAACTCGTTATTTTTCCTTATAGAATTTAAGCTCAATTAAATTTTTTATGTAATATTTTTGGATGGGAAATAGTTAATATAGTTTATTTGTACACACCTATATTTTAACTATACTTTACATTGTGAAATAAAAATTTGCTATTTTTTATAACTATAAAATTTTTTTCTGTAAAATAAAGAATTTTTGTGCATTACATATTAAGGGGGGAACCCAGAATTTTTTAATTCTAAAATCATTCAGTTACTTCCACTTAAAAATATTTTTGATACTTATTAAAATTTTAAAGTTTCATTTTATATAAACTGATAAATTTTTAAGTGAAAACAATTTTAAACAATTGAATTAAATTACAAAAGGATTTTGAATTATTTCTGGTGATCAATTGTACTTGAATGTATATTTTTTTGAAATTGTGCTGAATAAGGAATTATAAGCAATTTATTCATTCTTAATAACTTTTATTATAATTTTCTTCCATTTTATATTTATCTAAAATTTCACATTTCTCAATGTTTAAAATTTAATATTTTAGTAACAATTTTTGGAAAAAACAATAATAAATTATCGATTTCAATTTAATAACAAGAATGTTTGTCAACATATTCCATTTTTCATTCGTTCTATAAAAAATGTAAAACAAAAAGTAGGTAGTATTTTATTTCAATTTCGAATTTATAACTACGGAATAGCATATTTAAAACTTACTCAATATAAGAAAAATTTGTAGCCATTTAAAGTTACTCACTCTGAATTTTCATATAAGTGTATCAATGACAATATTTTACTAATGACACAACGTTGTGGACTGATTTAGGACACAATTTCTAAAAATTTTAAAGTCAACTCCGAAATTAGTTTACAGGAGGACTTTCCAAACGAACTCAGTTGTATTCACTTGACACAAGGGAGAAAACCTGGAAAAGTCTCAAGCATGAGGAAGGCAGAAGCCAAACACCCATCTCCTGTTGTTCAACCATAGCTGAGATCGAACTTGAGACATTCAGTTCTGAAAAGCAAACACTAAAGTACGGCAAGCTGAACAACAATATACTTAAAACATTTTATAATATATTATGTAAACATCAGATTTAGGCTTTAAAAATGGGACAAAAAAAAAATTAAGTTCACCTTGAAAATCTCTCACTAATTTTCCTAAATAAATTATTATGAATAAAAAATTCAATTATTTTTTGAATAATTGATTTCGAAATAATTGGTTTTTATTATCCATCATAAGTTATTTAGAAAGTTAATAATTTAATATTTTAAATAATGAATAAAGAAAACTTATTTGCGACATTGTTGAGGATTCATTTATTAATATACAAGAGCCATATTTCTGATTCAATATTAATTGTAAGGAGGCCGCTTCTCCAAATAGGAAGATAAAACCATAAACTAATAACAGAGAGAGAGAGAGAGAGAGAGTTGTCATTAAAAAGAAATGATTAGACTTGAAATTTCCATTAAGTGAGGGATAACAAAACTGTTTGGAACGTTTGTCCAAAAGAATACTAAATTTAGCCATAGTCCAAGGTCTTTTTTATGAAACAATACCAGAAACAAAGCATACAAAAAAATATATTCCTTTTGGCAAATCAGGAATTCCAAACACGGTTTCGCGATTAAAAAAGATTGCTAAAAAAGAGGAGGGTGCGTGACCGTTTCCGGTCAGCTGGACCAAAGGACGGACGGAAGTAGCGGTCATAAGCGATACTCTCCTTTCCCCCTCCTCGCAACGAAATCGGAAGTGGAGAATTTTTCTTCAAATCGTGGATTCTGCGTTGCATTCAAAGTATCTTTGGCGATGATACAGAATGTTTAGAAGAAGGAAATATCCAACCTTATGCATCGTTTTCTACTTTTTTAATCAAACATTTCTGGAAAAAAAAATCAAATATCTAGGAGAAAAAAAGCATTTTATAAATATTTTCATGCATGAAATTTTAAACAACTTATGAGCAATTTTATTTAATCTATGCTCTCCTTTAAAGATAATGTTATCATACGTTGATATTTTACAAAGATAAATGTTGTACACTTCTTTTTATATTATTTTTAAGAACAAATATTTAAGAATTTTAAAGCATCACGCAATATAATCAATTATTGTAATTATTTTTGGAGAAAAAGTATTTTTAAATTATAATAAGTTTTGAGAAACAGAAATTGATTTATAAATAATAAAAGAAATATAGTTATATAACTTCAAACAAAATATAATATATTATTATTTTTAATTAATATTATTTTGTGTTTCGTTTTTTAAGTTATTTATTTTAATATTTTTATTCGACTTTAATTGTTTTCTTCTTTGATAAATTCATATGTTTGCTCTATAAAACATTTTTTTAAAAGTATAATTATATTTAACTTCTTAATTATCTATTGCAATGACGTAAAAGATAGCATAGCATCTGTAGAGTGTCGCCAAACACTTAAAACCGATCTGACGGTCAAACAGTTACAATTCTAGCCTTCTGTTCAACAGTTAGTGGATTTAAATCCCATTTTGAGCATGGAAGTTTGAAATCATTCAGAATCCCCTTTAAAACTGTATGGCCCGGTCTAATTACCCCTCGTGTGTAAACGATGACAGCTGAGTTAAAAGCAAACTAAGCGAAATATTTCAACATTTATTGCATATTATTTTAGAGGTGTATTTTGAAAGGTAATGAGACGTATTCATGTATCAGGTGAGCATCACTTAGAGCATCAGAATCTCTCGAATGCATTTTCTCAAATAAAGTCAAACAGAATGCTTGTAATTGGCAAGCACATAAAATTTAATGAAATTTATACAAATGTATATAAAAATATATGCATCATTCATGCAAAGATAATTCACTTTGTAGTTAATAAAATGCTTAAATTTCTATTGAAGCAGTTTATACATGTAATGTGGCTTTTACAACTTCCTTCAAGTTTCGTAGTTTCCTTACATACTTTTGCAATGAATATTTTAACCAAGATCAAGTGATAAAATAACCATCTTAACAACATTCTCTTTTCAGTGACGTAACACATCAGTAAAGCACTATTAGAACATATTTAACTGATGAATAACTAATTGAACTATGAAATATTAGTTTAACAAATGAATATAACTACTTTGCAAAGTGGTCTTCAGTTAAGGCAGATATAAGACTTACCACGAGTGCTATACCTTCCAAAAAATAGCATAACTTTTTTAATTCATGCCATTATTATGTAACTGAAGTTCATATCGAAGGATTTGAAAACAAACGTTTACCTATTTTATTAATTAACCTGGAATACTTTCCTAGTTCTTCAGAGTAGAAGGTATCATGTTTACCCAGAGACTCTCAAGAAATATGAGATGAAAACTGTGATTTTTTCAACCTGTATGTCTATCTGTGTGAGTGAAGTGACATTGAGTTAGTAGGCAGTTAATGTCTTCGGCATTATGATGTTTATTGCGTAAACCACTTTTCAGGAGATTTTTCATATGTATTGGGGCATGTATAATATGATATAACAATGCTTAAAAGACAGTAATATAATAAAAACTTTTATTGAATATAATTAGCAAAAACTGCTTTTTTTGCGCTAAAAAATTAATTAAAAATTAATTAAAAAATTAAAAATTTTTTGCGCTTACAGAGGAGAAAAATAGGAATCTATCGCAAGTACCCAACTATATGAAAATTATTCTATTACCTCACCATGACACTATAAGTACAGAAGCCCTACATCCATTTCGTGTTGTTCAAAAATTACTGTGGATTTGAACTTGGCATCTTTATGCCCAAGTTATTTGTAATTTTTTCTCTAGGGACATTTAAATACGGTCAAATATATCTGTAGAGATCTCCCATAAATCAAAACCTTATAACCGATTAAATAACTTAATAACGATCAAGATCACATAGAGTTTTTAAAACATTCCAAAACTTTTTCATTGCTTTAGTGAAATGAGTCATATACTCTGTATTCGTTGTTACATTAAAAAAATATCGTCACATTTATTTAATAATTACGCATGTCAAAAATGCAAGATATGATTTCTGGTATAATTAATATAAAACTTAAAAAACTTTTCTGAAAATTACAGATTGTAAAGATACAAATACAATTTATTTTCATGGATTCTCTAGCATTAATGACTTTACTTTGTTACTTCTTCCGGCTCATTACACACAAAGGAATAATTTTTAGAAATAAAAGAAAAGTTATAACGATAAAAATCTTTTATTCTTATGTTTCATATAAGAATAACTGAGATGTAATCGTATTTTTCAGATTTTTTGAGAACAACAGGCGACGCTTTGGGTGTAATTATGATACTGGTTTGCCATTCTTTTCCTTTCCTCTCCCTAGGATAGTGACAGAATCCCTTCGCATTTCATTGCCAAGTCCCTATCTTCGTATCGCTTTCCACCAAATGAATGAAACGATACTTTAGATGCAACAGTGACCGAGAAAATCACACACATTGCGAGTGGGGGAGGGGGCTTCATTCCTTTCCGAGACCCTGCAATTACTGTGTAACGCTGTAATCATCCGCGGATCGCAAGACAGCACTCGAATTATTATTGGATGAAGCAAGGGGGTCCCTTCCAGCATTCTCCTTCACTTTCTTGCCAAAGACCTCTTTCTGGATGATGGGGAAGGTTGTAATTAAAGTTGATCATCGGCCACTGCAATTTTTCTTCCTCCCACTGGCACCCTATCACGGTAACTGGATTGTTGTTATTACACTTTTCCCATTGCTGACTATTCGAAGGGTGGAAAACGAGCATGTGTTGCTTTAACTGTAACTGGTATTAAGTCTAAAGATAAAGAATGTCGCATCGAGAAAGACGTCTAGGTGGGGTCCAACTGGACAAGCGGAAAGGAAGTGCTTATTTTGCACTCCCATTCCTGAAATGGAATAAATGTTACTGTTGACAGGAGAATGGAAACGTGTTTTAAATGTTCATTCTAAGTTTAGAGAAACATTTGCCAGTGTTCCTACACTGGACACTTAGTAATTTATTCTACTGCAAATCCAACGATGTTGTTGATATATTTACAGCTAATTTATTTGTTGCTTAAGATGTTGTTTTATGTGTTGGTATTAACATTCAAGGTTTATATTAGTTGTCCTTAAAGATTTATTTTCAGTGTTTGCTGAATCATATTTAAAATATACTTAATTTACTTTTTGAAAGGATTTTTATTTAATTTCTCTAAAAATATATTTATACAACTAATCTTGTTATTCTTTAATTCTTTGATGATAAGAATATTAATGTATATATATATATACATTATTATATTAAAGAATACATATATATATATATATATATATATATATATATATATATATATATATATATATATATATATATATATATATATATATATATATATATATATATATATATATATATATATATATATATATATATATATATATATATATATATATATATGGTATTAGCTATATATATATATATATATATTGCAAGAAATACGAGACAGCTATTGTAATGTAGTGATGAAATTTAGATTTTTCATTTGCGACAACTTCATGAGTGTATCTTGAATACCAACTATCAGGCAAAACAATAAATATCAGACATCAGTTTGGTTGGAAATAAATCTTAGGAGAATCGAATAATGGTGTTGGCTGTAGAGAGATCTTAAAAGTGGTACATGTGAAACATTTCTTTAAATTGTTGTGATTATCAGCATGTGAATTGCTCATATCTTGAGTACTTTCATATCAATATGCTTTTTGGAGCAGAAGTTTCACGCGTGAATAATCACAATCCCATCCTGTGAACTTGGTGACAAATAGGTTTCTCACATGCAACTGGAAAAGAATTGGAAACAAAATGACACAGATAGGGAAACTCCCTTGAAGTTTTGTAGATGATTTTAAGTTCGTAATCACTGCAAAAAAGTGAATAGAAGTTGAGAAAAGTGACATATGGTGCTCTGAATCTTTTCGAATCTTAGACAGATAGATATAAATAGTGTCTTCCGACAAAAAAAAAACTAACTTCTCATAAAAAATTGAAAATATAGCCCGAGTTCATACAACCTAAATCAAGAACAAAAAGATAAAACAGTATTAAAATTCTAATCATAATTTTCGACGAAAAGTTGCACTTATTTTTACATTTAAATCCCCAAAATAATAAGCCCATCATCTTATACAAATAACCTCTCAAAATTGTGCGAAATACCTGGGGAAACTCTCAATATAACAAAATCCTCTTTTTCCGAATTTTTATAGTAAGAATACTTTCTCATCGCTTGACTGTTTTGGGTTGACTCCTTGGTTCAAAGAAATAAAAATGCATCAATTCCAAAAAGAAATTTCGCTACAGATGCATTTAGAACTACTACCTCTGCGCACTTTTAAGAATCACTGATATTTACTCCATTCCATTTAAATGTAGAAGTACAGGCAATGTTTGATTTAAATATAGAACAGGCAGATTAACCTGAACCGGAATACTCTGTTCCTTGAACCCATTTCTTATTGATTTGAATCAAGTGAAAAAGACAATCTCTAGAGAAATTATTAATCCGGGTTTATTTAATGCAAACAGGGTGATAAAACATGATAATCATAATTATCAAAATGGGACTTAAAAAATACACACAGAGGGTTCAAAAAAAGGGGGAGGAATTGAAGTAGGATATATAGCCTTCAAATATTCTCGAATTATCACTTAGAAACAGAAAATAAAAAAAATAAAATTCAGTATTTCAGGCAGAATTTTACACCCTAAAAAACGAAATTCAATGTTATCAGTATAATCTTTGTTCTATTTGTACAGATAATCAAAAGCTATCATGAATCCTCTAAACAGGAATTCATTAGTTCGTGATATTCCGATGCCTCTTCAAGACAAAAACAATAACAATCTTGGTAGGTTAAAAGCCCGTACAAGAGTATATGACAATGAAAGGTCAGATGAATTTGCTAAAGAGGATGCGAATACAAATCGTTCTACTGTCACTTTTCTCATACCAAAGTTATCTATAAAAAGACTTTTAGAAGATTGGATTTTAAATTGGACTGCATTGAATTGCAATACTATTGCATTTTTAGATTGGACTGCAAAGAATATATAATTCTATTATTATATTCTTTGCAGTCAGAATATAATAATAGCATCATGTGATACATCAGAAGATTTTCAAAGTTAAAAGAAAAACGCTTAACTAGACTTGATCAAAATTAAATTCTTTTTTTTAAGTGTTTAAGTGATATTTGACTCGTATTTTCACCATTTCAGTATTCCCTTTTCAAAATATTTCATATCCAGTTTAGAAGGTAACCATTATCCAACCACTTCATGATCTATATCACGATATTTTTGATGCAGTAATAATAAACTGATATCAAACTTTTCTTAAGGGCATGAAATATATAATTTTGATGCAATTAATTTACAAAAATAATAACTGTGGAAAAACTGTAGTTTTCACTTTTATTTCTTTAAATCTGTTAAAATCAGAAACAAGAATTTAAAAAGTAGTTGCTAATGCTTCTGATACATGGCGTTGTGCAGTAAATTGGAACTCTTATCAAAAGTCAGATAGTTTTGGTTCAAACTTAAGACATTTACAAAAACACGAAGATTTCATAATTTTAGAGTTCTTCAGCGGAAACAAAATACTATACCGTGTCTGTGATATTTCAAATGAAAGGTATGTTTAATTAAACAATCTGTCAATAATTTACGTATTTTATAATTTACGTATTCAAAAACTACGTATTTTATAAATTAACAAAACAAAAACATAAGTTTCTCGAAATTCATAAAAACAAGAATTTCCTCTTACATTTACCAGAAAACGTAATTATTCGACTTTTATAAATGAAAATAATAATTCATTAACACTTTTTCTAAATATGCTTCACAGATCATTGAGGATTTAAGAGATAAGTTTGTACGTTTTTTTCTTAGTAATCAATTAATAAAAAAGTTCTCTTTTAAATAAGAGGGATTGTATGTTTATGTGTATTAAGTTTAGTTAGGCTGCTTTTAATGTTTTATTGTTACTGCATACACACATAAAAGTTTTGAACTTAATGCACTTTAGCTTCGATGTTGATTCAGGTGAAAGATTCAATAAAGGATTTTTTTATTAAAGCAAATTTTTTGTAGCAATCCAAATTTTCAAAAAATGTACAATGTAAAATTCTTAAAAGAGTGGATGCTGCTCATAAAAGTACTGTTAACCCCTTGACTGACGAATTAAATGGAATTTGATGCGACAAAAAAAAACTATTTAATTTCGCTTAATTGAACTACACCATCAATTTACACCATCATCCCCACTTTCATATAATGCATCCGGCTTATACATGTTACGGGGATTATTTATAATCTTTACTAAACTCAAATATTGGCTAGTATAACATTCACCGTGCGAGACTTCTGCTAAACTGAACTCTTACTTTCAGTGTGCTTTTTTAAATGAGAATCGTCGAACGAGTGAAGCAACTATGTAATCTAATTGTAACTTGCACGGCGTCCGCCGAAAGAAGCGCTTGACGAGTCTGACTCGTCAAAGTCTGTGATGGCCCAGGAAATCAATGACGAGTCAGACTCGTCAAAGTCAGTCAAGGGGTTAATATAACTGATCGTAATAATTACAGTGTCTAACCATGTTTATGTTGCTTAACAACCAAGACAACATCAATATGCCGTAATATAGTGATGTCTAAACAGTTCTTTTGAATTTCGTTACAGTTTGTTTTATAATGAAGGATTATCAATGAAAAATCAGCAGTTTAAAATAATGCTCAGCAATTTATATAATGAGTCAATAGGATTAAATAAATGATGGTTCAAAAAATAATATTGATGGGAAATCTTTTCATGAATTTGAAGAAAATGGAAATAAGTTTCAATTATCTGATAAAGTTAATATAAATAAGTTGAAGAAAAAAAAAAACGTGATCCAATCTTCAAGTTCAATTTACTGACAATTAGTAATTTATAGTACTGCCTTTAAAACGTTTCCACTTCAATAGTAATGGATAACTTTGTTTTTATTTTTCAGTGCTTTCAGAGTAAGATGTGACCCATAGATAATTAAGAATATTTATTAGATTCTGACTGATTAATCCGTATTGGAACGAAACTGTGTATTTAATGGAATTCAATCAAATAACTCTAACTTTGAAGCTCAAACACTCCTCAGAACTCCAATCTATCTAAGTTTAGTAATTTTTATGCAAATGTTGGAGCATGCGTTGTGAGTTACATTATCTGTAAAAAATATGAAATTTAATAAAATAAATTTTGTTACAATTTTATAAGTTGTAAATATGATTTTACATTGATATTTAAATGATTAAAATGATCTTCTAATTAAAATACATACAAAGCATCATCAACTATAGTGGGATATCTTAAATTTATTTCTCTCTATTCGCTGAAAAGACATCCTTTCATTTTAACAAGCTGGAATTGTGAATATGATAGAGAATATTTAGTATTTGATAACATAATTTTACATGACCAGACGTTTCACACTATCATTTACCAAGTAGGCAGTATACAAAGATATTTCAGGTCTGGCGAAACAATTTTATCAAACAGAAAAATTACTGTATTGTTGGAAATGAATGTAAAACTAAGGACCTAAAATTTGAATGTTTTTGATAAAAATTAGAAATTTTTCCTTCTTTTCTTACTAACAGTATTTTCCACTAGGAATTTATCTCCTGTATCTGACATTCAATAATTACAGTCTCAGAAAAAATGTTTTTCATGTTATTCTAAATTTAAATGTGAAACATTTTTATTTCAAAAACTCAGGAGATTCTTAAGATAGCTTGAATCACGTTTAGAGGAGCTTAATTATGTTTCCATTGATTTCTATAAGATATCATTTGTTATAACAAATTTTATCATAATATAATTTACATTTTACTAATTTTATCCTTTTTATCAGGAAAAATTATAAAAAGTAAATTGTTAAGAAAAAGGAAAGTAAAATATTCTAGAAGATGGACTTCAAGGATTATTTCCATCGCCGAAGAATTTTTTTTATAATTTTTAAATTCATAGCAATCAGAAATTAAAGATTTATTTGTTCTTAATGAGTGAGTTCTTTTTTTTATATATAAATTAAGGAAAGATGCCAGGCGACAGGTAATGAGAGTTCATGTCAGAGAAGAGAAATTCAGGAAACTGTCATTTCCTGGGGCATATTTTCCGAAAGACTCAATCACTTAAAGTTCATTTCCTTTAATAATAACTTCTCTTTCCGAAAACGACAAAGAAAAAGAACAGCGGCAACAAAAAATAAAAGAACACCTACACAAAATGGCAATAAATAACTTTTGTAGAATTGGCGCATTTCTAATTATTCCGGTCCACTTCACTGAACTGCTTCCTCTGTTTCGATTTATGAATTTTCCGAATCTTAAAAAGCAGGAATTCTTTGCATAAAATAAAGCAGGGGGGGGGGGGAGAATGAGAGAATGAAAGGGAAAAAAATCACTTTTATTCGCTACATTTATTAAAATCGAAGGCAGTTCCTTTCGCGTAAGTAAACAAAAGTAATTCGTGAGGGGGTGGGTGAAAGCATTTTTGTTGCAACAATGCGATTCGGGGCAATCAGCTGCCGGAAAAAGAACAATCGATTCTGCACTGCTCTGAACTGTGGTAAATTACCTATTTATTTAAAAGAAGATTGAGATCAATCGAATATCCATTAATTACGCCTTCACACGACGTTCTTTCCTATCATCGGGGATCGACACAATATTTACAAACTAGGCAACTTGGCACAATTATATACTTTTTTAGTCTATCATGTGATAAAGAATATGTGTTGCAGAAGTGGGAAACTTAAACTTGTTTTTATGCTTACAAAATTAAGTCATGTTTGATTTTGTTTGTTTGTCGCTCAATGGTCATTTTTTGCTCAGTAGGGCTAATTAGACCGGGACCTACGGTTTGAATTGAATTCTGAACCATTACAAACATCAATGCCGAATGTGGGATTCGAACCCACGAACTGTTGAACCGAATACAAGAGGGCTAACCATTCGGCTGCTAGCTCGGCCTAAATCATGTTTGAATCCAAGTTTAGTTTAAAGGAGAAGTAAAAATTATTAACTTTAGTTAATTTCGTCATTTCATCTAATATTCATCACTTCATCGTTGTAATGAGGAATTTAGTTTTTTTTATAAACATTTCAAAATTTGCCATACTGTAAGCAATTATCTTTCACAGATTCGTTTTATGTTGATCAAAGAACTTGTAAGAAACATTTACTCCTTAAAGTTTTATCTTTACTGTTTATTTTGTGCAATTTATATATATATATATATATATATATATATATATATATATATATATATATATATATATATGAATGAACAGGAATTTAATAATTAAACTTTTAGGTTTATCACTAAGCAGCTAAAAAAAATTTTGTAATAATTGTTCTGCTATTAATTTCCTAAATCATGTTTTATTTTATTTATTATTTGGTAATTTAGGTAAATTATACTTCTTTTAAAGTAGCTAAAATGCACTACATTTAACTGCAATTTTCCTCAGCATTTTAAGTATACTAAACATTACTTTATTAGCCTACTTTTTTGTAATGATTAAAAAAACGTTTTTGCAAACAATTGTCCTTTACCATTTTTTACATAAGCATTTAGTAAATATTCACCTTTAACTCAATGATAATTAAAAGCGTATTGCGTAGTTATAGGTTTACCCATAATTTTATGAACCTTTTTATTACTTGTTCACGATAACTTAAATATAAACTTTACTTTTATCATAAAATTAAGTATTTACAGTTTATCTCATTTCCTCTTTATAGGATAGTTTCAGTAGTCATTAATTTATCTTTTTGCACTTTCTTTAAATCATTAAGAAAAACGGGAAACGTTATTGCAATAAGTTTGCCCTTCTTTACGAAATTTTAAAATATGAATAATGTGGAACTACTTTTTCTTTCATTTTAGAAATTTTTACTCTCCTTTCACAATAAATTAAGATTAATAAACTTTTCCTTTAAGTAAAATTATTCATTCCTTTTTCATTTTGTAGCTATTAGTGGTAAATGAATTTTTGTTTATTTCAATTAAGGAAACAGTAATAACTTATTGTAGTAATTATTTTTTTAAAATATTTTTTTTATTTAATAATTCAAATTTATAATAATTTACTTCAATTGTACTTTATTGTAAAACAAACAACCGTTCTTCACCAATTCAGGTTTATAATACAGTTTAACAACTTACTATTAATTTAACTTAAATCCTTTATTAGTTTCATTTTTACATTGGATTGTGAAGTTTTCACAAAAAAAAAAACAATTTGCATTTTACCAAAAATAAAATTAATTGAAAACACCCCATTAATAATACAATTTTATAGACATTTAAAATTGTATTTTTCCTTTTATTTTTTAAAAAATATTGAAAAGTATTTTACTGTAAGGAAAAATAACTTTAATATATTTTTGTTTATTTTAGTTAACGAAAACACATCCTTTTAGTCAGAAATAAATTTTCCCTTTTACTAAGGATGTAATATTTGTAAGGAATGATGATCATTTTAAAATGAAAATGATTTAAATTATAAATTATTTTATTTAATTTTATAGTGAAATGTAAATGAGTTTAATTTATGATAGCTATTTTACTCTTAAAACAGACATTAGTACAATAAAATTTTTATAGTGAGTATAAAATATATATTGCGAGTTTGATTTTAACTTTTCCTTTATTCAAATAAATTAAAAGTCAATTTAAGTGGCCTAAGGATATACATTAAACACAATTGAGAGCATTTAAAAAAAAAGTTATTAATAAAGATTATGAATTGCAAATAGCTATCTAGAAAGAATCTCAAAAAGAGAAAGAATTGTAAATACATTAGTTAGTAGCTAATTATCACAACAAACAGATAACACAATGATGTAGACAGAAATTTTTTTTTATATTTATTATTTAATTGTTGTTTCTTGTATTATGCTACTTGCTATATTGGGCAATAAATTCAAATATTATTTGTAAAATATTTTATATACATTTAAGAAAAGAATGATAGTTAAAATGATCTCATTTACCTCCTGAAGATATAATTTTTTGTGAGGACAAACAAGAAAATAAACTTTACAAAAATTAGATTTTGTAATAGAAATGTGGAATTTTTGCATCAAAATTATTGAAAAGTATTCATTTTTAGGCAAATGAAAAAAAGAAAAGTTGAAAGTGTGTGTGTGTGACGATATTCATTAAAACACACAATACGTTCTATAATCGAACTAACAACTGTGAAAAACGTGAAGGTAAAGATTTTTTCCAATCACATTAAAGTTTATTTTTACAAAAGAATATTTTAAAGAATACTACTCAGAAACAAAAGTATTAAATATGCGAAAAAGAAAATGAGCACATGCCCTCAAAATTATATATAACGAAGCATATGGAATAGCGGAAAAATTTTGAAGTGTCTTCTAGATGCTGATTAAAAAGTTAAGATGAATGAAAAAGGAATTAAAAGTAATAAATATGGGTAGTTTCTAGAAAAAGGATTCACAAAGAATTCGGATTTTGCTTAGAAACATGTAACAAAATTCGCATTCATGTCATTTTGCATTGTGGAATAGTTCTTCTTTGAAGAAATGTGTCCGAAATTTGGTTCGAAATCAAAATGTATGAAGTACTGCTTAACAGTCCTAAAAAACAAGGATTGTTAAGCAGTACTTCATACATTTGATTGATAAAATCGTCTCGACATTAAATCAAAGATACATGTTATCTGTAATCAGCTCCATGTAGGAGGTCGTAATGCTACACTTTGACAGACCATGGAAACGTATTCAGCTGTCCATTTCTAGTTAAGACAAAGTTATATCATTTGGGCTTGAAAGGTAGCATGGCCACCATGATTACTTAATCTCAATCCGATTATAGAGAAATTTGAAAGCATTTGTGTACAGCAAGCCCCTTAAGCAGTGGCAACTATTGTAATGATTGTTGTAGGACATCTTAACAATATTTGGTTTACCACCCTGTACCATGCTCAGAGTTGATGCAGAAAGCTATATTTGCACCAGCATACTTTCTTGTATCTTACTCAGAATCACAGATTCTACTTGTTAGATAAAAGCAGTTGGGTGAGAGATTCGTAATTTACAAACATTGTTCAAACAAAAGACCCCCAATACTACATCTGCCACCTCTAGAGGTGTTATTTCAGTTGAAGAACATTGGGACTACAACCTATTTAACGTGCTTCAGCCACTTTAAATGGACACGACGTATCTTCGGGTAAGTCATGGGATTCAAGTTCACTACCTTCCGATAAGGAGAAATATGCGTTAATCAACTAAGCAATGTAGCTTAATGAGGAAAGTTCTACCAATCTTTTTGAACACTAGGTTTTTCATGAAAAAATGAATGAAATATGCTGTCGTCCTGCTCATTGTATTTCAGGTTGTCAGCGTCATTTTTCGGGGTGTCATTTTAAATAATTTTCTCTTGCTTCTAAGCAAAATCAGAGTTTTTGTTATTTATGTTTTGACAAAGCTCATTTTATCATATGCCTCCTTTATAAAAAAATATTAAGAGTTTAACCAACAGTTAAAACAAATTATTCTAGGCAATATTTTTTAAGAATTTTTTTTTTTACACATCAAGGAGAGGAGGCAGAGTTATAAAACTCACATAATATATTTAATGACCATTGTCACTTTTCCAAACGATCACGTTTTGAAGTTTCAATGATGACTTACGCTAAATATAACTTATCTGAAGCTGCTAATTTAAAATTTCAACCAATATGAACTCATATTAAAGATTTCAAAATTCATATACAGTTTCACTTAAAAATTTTTGAAAACAAAAAAACACACAAAAGTTTAATAAAACAATTCTTTTATGCGAAAGTTTCAAAATAACGAAATAAAAAGTTGCATCTTAACTCAAACAGCAATGGAAATTATTTGCGACTTTCTTGAAATATTTATACTTGCATTTTTTGTCATGACTTATATTTCTCAGCATAATATAATTACAATTATAGTATGTTGAGAATATTATATTGCCAAAATATTTTCTACTAACATTACAAAGATTAAAAATTTTCTTACTATATAATACTAAGTCACATGAAAATGGCGGAAACCAAATGTTACATTTTTTAGAGTGATTTTGCATTGGAGAAAGTAGTTTCAAAAATAAAAATGCTTTACATGTGCTATATAATATTAAACAATCCTTAAAGATGTCTTGAGGAAAGATTGTTAATGAACAGTATGTTAAAGAAGAAAATGCTATGTCATACAGTTTTAAAACACCTTTATATAATGTGGATCATGACATAATTAATGAGTAAACTGAAATTAATGTAAATTTTTAATTTTCTTCCTTTCGTGAGGTAAAGTGATCCTATTTAAAAAATCATTGAAGAGCTAATAGTTTAAGGTTAGAAAAAATGGAGCATTACATGATAGAATAGTTCTTTTCTATTTTTAAACATTTTCGTGTAATCTTGTATCGATGAGGAGAATTGAGATCTTAGATCGTGAGATTTAATACCATTTGATTACTTTTTGTTAGGCTATATGAAGTCAAGGGTCCACGTCAACAACTTTACAAGCCCATGATCCTTAAAAGAAAAACTTAACGCTGCATTATGTGAAAATGTCATTTATGTGAAATGGTTATTGATAATTTCAACATGAAACATACGTGCTAGCAAAGTCGTTAAGGCCATTTGTTCCATGCGTTATTATTTCAAACGTAATAATATTACTACCCTGAACCATGCTTTACGCTACGCTACGATACAATAAAGTACAATAAATTCTCTTTACGCTACGATACAATAAAGTATCACACTTTTAAAAAAATGTATTTTCTATTTAATTAAAATCCTGCTTTAATTTTGAGTCCTGCCTTAAAAATGATCTTTAGAGAAAATTTAATGATGCTTTTATACTGGTGTGCAGAACTGAAACGATAATGTAACTTTTAAAAAGACAGTCATTAGATTGTGAACAGATGTCCTTGTGATCAACACAATGAACGGGTAATTCAATACAAAAGTCAGGAGCATTGGCTTATTGCATGTTATTGGCATGTAGAACGTGTGGGGTGGGCGCAAGAAGCTGAAGACTTCTATAAAACAAAGGATGGAGATGCAATTAAGGATATTCGGTGAAAGTGCAAATGAAGTCTTTCACGAATGATAACTGGAAGAAATCACATTTCTGAATTTATATGTTAAGGTATGATTGAAAAGATGGAAAAAGTGCGTAATGTGACCAGAGAAGATTAAGAGATTGGATTAACAAAAGTGTAATTTTGTGCGCCTGAAAGGAATTCCAAACTAAAGGTACCACTGTAAGAAAGGTTGTTGATTGTTCTTCAAGAAAATAACAGCAGTATATGACATATATATATAGTTCTCCAGGTAAAAAGAACTAAAAAAAACTTTGAAAGCGCTATTGTTAAGCAATTGTGTACAGAATCTGGGCAACATGTATCGTGGTTTACAGTGTTCTTTCACTTTCGCAAAATCAATCTATATTCCCATCGTCCTAAGCGCTACATCTTTTGGAAAGTTGGCTATCAGTATCAAAAAAAGTGGTGCGAAGATCCCAAAAAAGGAAACCCCATAAATGGAGTCATGTTCTGAATGCATGTGAATCGTTTCAATGTCATAAGTAATTCTGATTACCATTTGGTTTCGTAAAAGGTCAGAACACAATTTTAGCAGAATAATATAACAAGAAGAGACCATTACAATAGTCCTGGAGTTCTCGTCTTGTGAAGCATTATGCCGAATGGATTGCTTAAGCTCCAGATTATTTTGATAGATTCTGTAACCAGATATCACTATTGTAAAGATATGACACTTTCCCATGTAAGACAATTCTGAGGTGCCATTAGAGCAGATTTAGATTTTTGGAATACTAGACTCCTGCTTTTAAACAACTATTGAAAAGAGAAGATGCCATTCGAATGTATTGGTCAGCTTACTCCTCTGGTTTAAATGTACTATATGATATGTTTGGGATGTTTTAAGAAGATTATTTAGGATACAACAGCTTCCTGTATGAAACACCTGGAAAATATAGTGGTTTAGTAATGGGCACTCTTTCCTCAAGAATTGTTGGACAACCTGGTACTGAGTTTGGAAAGGTGGAATGAAGCAACCATATCAGTATGGGAATGGAAAATCATTAAAAAAACATCTACTTTTAATTTTCTTCTTTTTCTTCCATTTTTATTCTATATTGCACTAATTATATTCATTTTTGGAAAGCAATGATTTTTTCCACGAAATTTTGTCTGTCACTTCTGAATTACATCTTTCTGAGATAATCTGATGAGCTGTGGAATAATAGAAAAAATACATGTTGTTGAAGTTTTACATAGCAATGCACCCTACTTGTAAAAGAGAGAATAAAGTGAATTTTAATTTAGAAAATGTAAGAATTATCAATTTCAGTTTAGAATAATCTTTTGCAATAGTGTTTTACCAATTTTTTTACGTATTGACTTTTACTGTTTAAGAAAAATAGTAGGAACTCTATATTATAGGGAAGATATGATTTTTTTTCAAACAAAATTATTGACTTTGAAATGAATTAAAATTTTTCTTTACACTACGTCGAGAATATATAACATTTAATAAATTAATTGAAGACATTTTTGTTTGAGAGAAATTTAAATGACTTATATTACTGAGTTAGATCACTATGTGAATACAATTTGATGTTTTCTTTGATGTCCTGCGAGATTAAATCACCTTTCTTGGATGATGTATTTTTTACTGTTTATTTCACAGAAATTGATTTCTATATTAAATTCAATAGTAATCAATATGAATTTGATACAATTTTAAAACTGCTGGTATTTTAGAAACAAATAATGAACTTAAACTCCAGATAAAAATCGGTGTTTTGATTCCCTGACTCACCTGTAGTACATGATAACTAAATTGCAAATTCACATTGTTTCTGAGAATCTAAAGTCTCTCTGCTGGTATAATCTTAAATGGAGAAAAAAATGCCTAACTTCACTCCTTGTTAAATTATATGTGATTATTGTTAACAAAATTTTTATATATTTGATAAGTGGTTAAAAGGAGGGTATTTCCTTGGTGTATGAAAAAAAAAATTTGTTAATTTTTTAATAATAGTCAACTTTTGTAAGCAGAGAAAACATGTGACCATCTATATTTACATCCTTCATATATATTCAATTATTGAATTATTTCATTTTAATGTACTTAATGATTGGTTGACTGTTTTATTAAATACAGAAAACTGGCTGTTTTCCCTTCTTAATCAATTTTTCACTGCAATAGAAGAAAAATCAAACATTTTCTTACAAATGTAGACTTTTTGGCATTTGGTTTTATGTAAAGACAGGAATTGAAAGAATCATAGGTTTATTTTCCTGCTATTTCAAACTGTAATTCTACAAACAAATATAATTAAGACAAATTTAAAAAATAAAATGTTAATAAATATGTATTTTAACACTGTATTTTAAATTAGACCTAATATCTATAAAAAAATTATATAAACAATTGAATGAAATTTCATAAGAAATGTTGGTTTAGTAAAACTCTATATAAAGATATGTATTATAATGAAAAAAATGAAACGAAATATTTATCTCAAATGGAACTCGGGTTGGTGAAGTTTTTATCTATGTAGTATTACATATAAAAAATATGTTGAAGTTTATAAATTGCCTACCTAGAAATCGTAGCTCACAATCTATGAATAATGCACTGTTCTCCATTTCGATATTTTATGAAAGATTATTCGTTTCAGACATTTAATACATTTTTCTGATGTTCTCATAAATATAACACCTAAGCTGAGTTCCATAATTTTTTTCATATATTCACTAGCAAAATATCAGTATGTTCAAGAAATTTTCAACCAAATTTCCTATAGGTAAAAAATAATAAGAATGTTACATTCTTTAAATTAGACTCTAAATCATTTTTATGTCATCCATTTTTTTAAAAAAAATTTAAAGGGGCATAAAGTTTTTTGTAAATTATTTTAATTAGAATATACAGATTCTATCTTTTCGTATTACTCTACCATAATACCTTAACCCAACTGTTATAATTTCATCCCCTTTCCAATGAAATGCAATCAAATAGTCACAGTTTCATTTTAATTTCCATCACTTGTTATTATAACATATTATTAAATGGTTATGGTTTTCCTTCATTTAATATTATTGATTAAGAAATGTAATATTTCTTTTAGTTATGGTTTCCATTGTTATAATATGAGTTTGTAATAATTTATTAAATGATTGTATATCTTTTTCCAAAATTTTATGCTCTCTATATTAATTCAGATATTCAATAATTTAGATTCATTATTTCTGAATTAATATATATTAATTTAGATAATATATTATGAGGAGGAGTTTATCATTAAATAAATATAAATTCACTGCTAAATGTTATTTTTAACCTAGAAATTTTTATTCATTGGGATACGATTGAATTTCGAACAATTTGGAATATTTTTTTTAAATTACGTCTTTATGTTGGCTCTCTCGAGCATAATAAGTCTTGCAGTCTAATAAAGAAAAGAAGTATCTCCACGAGTGGAGAGTGTCTTGAAATGTGAAGAAGTGGGGGCTTCCTGGAGGGCAGAACATTTCCAAGGATGCCCGCCATCCATGTCAACATGTTCCTCACATAAAATGCAGTCGGGTGAATCCCAAGCCATATGTGATATAGATGTTTCTGAAGAAAATCATGCCCAATAAGTAACCTGAAGCAGAAAACCCCTATAGATCTAGGTAGATCTCTGAGGATACATGAGCTCAGCAGGGTCCTCCAAGAGGCATCAACTGCATTCTCTTTGTAATAAATTTTTCGCTGGTGATGATAACCCGTTTAGAAGTTGAAGATGCCTTCATTAAGAAAAAGACTGCAAGAGAAAGACGAAGGCTATAACAGATTTAGCGTTACCCAGGGTGCACCCGAGGAGGCCTGTTACACTACAACCCACAATTTGGAATATAAATATTCAAACTAGTTAACGATATCATTTTGATTATACAAATTTCAAATACGATAGTAACAATGATAATACATAAATATTCAAACTTCGCCTTATTGTAAAATATAATTTGAATATAATATACATGCATTTATGTATTTTAACATTTATATTTTCCTTAAATTGCTCTTCAGAAAGAAGTATTGATTTTAGATGTTGGAAATAATATTTAATATCCATACATTTAACAACTTTTGTCAATATTTTACTTTCATATTTACAAATAACAAATTTTCTTATTTGTTTTACGATAACAGAAATAAACGATAATCTAATGGAAGTGAATTTTGCGGAGAAATTTAAATGAGTATATTGCATTCGAAAATGAATTCATGTAATTTTTCATTATTTTTGAAAATTATTAAGTAAAATTTTGGTTTCTATTGATTTGAAATTCAAGGAAATTTATGCGAATCGAAGTATAATAACGCGCATGATTGTTTTTGATATCAATATTATCACATTATTCATAAATTTATAAGTATTGCATATTCACACAATCTATTAAATTTCACAGTTATGCAAAATTTTATTGTAATTAAATCGTGTACTCAAAGTGTGACATTTTGGAAAATAATTAATGATAAGTTATTGAAAAAGCATGTTTCACAATCTACTTTTTTTTAAAATGCATGCCTAAAAAAGGCGGCTGTAGAGTAATGATTCATATCTTCGGTAAGTGATATGTAGAAATCCCCTTATAATTGCCCCTAAGCTGTTGCTCTTAATGAATCGATGGGTCATACCTCTGGGACCTGGGCTGAAGATGACGCCAGGTTTTTGATCATTAATTTCCCATGCAGATTAGTCTTGGGCAATCAACTTTTGCAGGAAGGTGTCGCAAGAATTTCAAATATCTCTTCTCTTACATTCCAAAATACCTCCGGGCACCTCAAAGACTCGAACAATAAGTTCCTTTTTTATATTTTCTATCTTTTCATCTTTCCAAATTTCTATTTTTTTTATCCCTCACTCGCCATTTTCTCCTTGTTTGTTTGTTCTTAATTCCTCCGGCTGTGTCGCGGTGGCATATGAAATCGTCTGCGTAAGGCTCGCACGGTAGCGCGTGATTCGAATTTAATTTCAATGAGGTATTTCACGCATCATTAAGTGAATTCTCTGGAAAATGTAACTACTTCTTCCAAAGAGGGTTTTTATTTTCTGTTCTTCCATTCATTGATTATTTTTAAAATGTTTTGAGAGGTTTCAAGTGAATTGAAGTAAATTGTTTCGGGATGACTCCTCGATTTCTAAAGAAGAACGAGAATCAATTTACAAATCCATAGTTACAATCAAATATTTTTAATCATTCTTAGAGCAGTATATATATGAAATTTTTTATCAATGCATATTATACATAAAACTTTTTTTTTCATTTATCGATACAACAGTTCATACAAATATATCAACTCCTTATCTGGGCTTTATTTCCCCAGTAATTAACCTCTATGTTGTATTATATAGACAATTCCTAACTTCCACTACATTCGTTGATTTATTTGCATGTCATTTCTGACTCAAGTCAAGCCTTTTCACTAAAATAATTAATATTTGAAATAGCCAATTTCAACCGTAAATATCTTTTCAATATTGAAAATTTCATATTCAGTTACGAAAATTTCCTCTAAAAATTACCTTTCAAAAATACTTAGCACGACATTGAACTTAATTTTATATCATGAAATAAGATTTGTTTGAATTTTTATAACTGCAGATATGTTAATCAGTTGCTTCAGTTCAAAGTAAATAATTGAAATCATTTGAATCCATGATGTGATAACATTTATGTCAATGTAATAACGTTAATTAAGTATATAGCTTATATTAAATGTATTTCTAATTGTGAATTTATAAAATTTTTAACAAAAAACTTTATTTTATAATAATTTGTAAGAATTGCTAATTAAAATAAAGATTTATAACTACTACATTTTTTCTTTAATAAAATGCAGCATGAATCATTATTTCAAACATAACTTGAGATATCTGTGATCTTATACCATTTATTTCAGAAACTTTAAAATTGTGCTAGTTTATTAGCTTTATAGTCCTTTATTTTTTAATAACAATGAAATCTAATAAACTAATCGAAACGTGAAATACGTAATATATTATCCAGGGAAATCACCAGTGCTAGTGCAATGATTCTGAACACTACTCATATATTTATCCATTTATCATGAGTGTTGTATATCATATTTATCAAGAGAAGAAACAAGAAATTATAAATACATGCATAATTTTTGCTTTATAGTAGACAAATAAGTACATAAAAATTCATTTTTCATCGAATTAATTTGAAATTATTCATTGTCTTTCTTGTATATACTTTTAAAATTATATGACATGGCATCTTAAATTCTCTCTCCTTTTTTAAAATCACATTAATGCGAAAACTCTAATATGCAGAATTTTAACGGTAAAAAAAATTGTATAAATTAATATGACATTTTAATTTGAATGAATAGAAAGACAGATAAAATTAATTATTTTGCGACTCATTTCATATATATCTTTGAATAAATTTTCACTCTTTCACATATTTTACAGTTTATTTCCATATAAAATCAACTGTCGTAAGAAAATTTGTAAAATAAATTTTCTTTATTTTCTCAAAATATATTTTCATTGCATGAGTTAACTATACATTGTAAGATTAAAATCAAGTAAGCACGTAATTATCTTAAAAACAGATTTTATATTTTTATTTATGCGTCTTATGTTTTTAGATTTATTAATGTTTAAGTGAGAATTTCTGAATAAAATTTATATTGATGTCGTAACAATACAATGACGGTAAAATTATCAAAATTTCATTATCAAATAAAATCTCTAGCAAAAATATGTTATTCTATATGTTTCAAATACATTAAGATAACAATTAGTGAAAAAATACTTTCAAATTAATTTATCATCGTAATCTGAACGATAATCTTATTAAGGATGTCTTGAGAAAAGCTTTATAATTTTCTTTTTCATTATTTTTCAGACTTCTTAGTTCTTTAAAAAAATGTCTTAATTCTTTAAAAAATATAGCAGTTTAGAAAATCTCTCATTAAAAATAAAACTGAATTTAAAACAGCAAACACAATGCTTTAAGAAATAGCATAAAAGTAGGCTTTGTCATGATCTATATTATTTAAATCATTAATATTCACATAATGAATGAAGAGGAGGATTTAAGAGGAAAATTTCCTATATATTCATGAATTATTTTCATTAATGTACTATTTTAAATTTAATAAATCATAATTGAATATATTATCATAATTATTTAAGTAATCATCACAATTTTTTATAATATTGTAAAATATTAAAAATTCCTATTGAAATTTTTACTAATGTCATCAGAGTATTTAATTTTATAGATGCTTATCAAACAATGAAATTCACAAACTTTTGAAAAATTGCTATCATTCAATTAAATCAAGCGTAATATATATAACGGCCTCCAAAATTTTTCTCAATAAAATAAATGTGTTATATTATTAAAAAGCAAGAATATTTCTTTTATATTTATTTCCTTTCTTTTTAAGCGCACATGAAAAAGAAATCCGATAAATAATTTTATTCCTGATTTATAATTAATTCCGTATTTTTAGTTGAATAAATCACTTTTTATGTATTTATAAACTGTAGAATGTTTTAAACAGAAGAGTAATATTTTTCCTTAAAAAAGCTGATATATTTATTAAATTTCTCTCTTAAAAGATTCATCAAATCTATCTTCATGTGAATTCAATCAAAAAATTAAGAACTTTTCAAACATTTTACATTCTAATGGGCATATACGGATGTAGAATTGAAAATTGAAAAAGAGTTTCTTCCTAAATATAGAAGAGTAATTGAAAAATGCAATAAAAAATGTTAAATGGAAAAAAAAAGAGAAATCCACTTCGTTTTCTTAATCTTGTTGTATAAAAATCTAATTTTCCGCTTATTTCTCGTTCTGATTGGAATTTAGGAAATACCATCTTTGTCTGCCTCCCTTTTTCTAAAGAAAAAAGTATTGAACAAACAATATACCCACTTTTCTTTTTTTTATTTTCTTCTTTTTTAATATTATTATTCATCAAGTCCATATATATGCATAGATTGGGGCGAAAATAAATTCCAGCCTTCCAGTCAATTAGCAGAAAATATTATTATTCTTTCTGCTTGGATGGAAGATTAATTAGTATTTATAGCTAGAGCTTTAGCACCAGCAAGGGGGGTTGGGGTAGTCCCAATCAATGAAGTGTGAGTGGAGGTGGAAGGGGGGATGTACCCCGGGAAGCGGAGAGCCGCCAAGCAATTAGCGAAGGCATTCATTAAATTTATTACCATAATCATTTCTCAACACGCCGGGACCTGTCGTTTTTGACCCTTCCGAAGGTATCTGATATCACTTCTTTTTAGCTCGCTGAAGGTGAAGAGTGGAGTTGCAATTATGCTGCTGCTTTCTGCCCTCTGAATATATTTTATTTTCTAATAAAAAAATAACTGAAAGCAATTTTTTTTTTCTTTTATCATTTTCACTGTGATTGTTTTACGAGTTTGCGATTTTCTTTCAACTCCCTCACTTCCTTCAACTCGATGGGAAGGGAAATGTTCGGTGTTATTAATTATCGCCACCGATGATTGGATGACTGAAGGGCGGTTGTTAGCGTCACGTGGCAAGATCACGTGTGAATGTCTCCGGTTTCGCTTTCACCATGTTCGGTTGTGGATTGAGACAAAGGATAATGAGTACAGAGAAGTACGTCTCCAGACAATAAGCCAGTGTCAAAAGATTTCTAACAATGTAATAGACATTTGATGCTACCTTGTGTAGAATATAACTTCAGGATTGCATTTTAATTTCATGTTTTAAGTATAATATATACCAAATGACGTATAAATGTTTAAGATTTCCATTCTTAACATTATGTTGTATGATAACATGAACCTAACTATTCAATGATAATGATAAAATTCATTTGAGAGAGAGAGAGAGAGAGAGAAAATTAAAATAAAGATATAAATCCTTTTTTTCCTTTAATACAAATTCCATTAGACAGAATTCTTAATTAATTAATAATATTTTGCTTTACATTCACAATAATAAAACTGCACTTCGAATAATTCAATAATCAGAAAATTATAAAACTGACTTTGTTAACTAAGCTTATAATATACTAAACAGTGTTATTACTGAATGAGATATCCTGGAATCCGCTCAATAGCTTTAGTATGAATCAGATGAGTGTTAAAAAATGCATCAGATATTTTGCTTTTCACTCAAAATATAAAATAACATATTATGTGTGAATAGAAAAGGATAAAATATGATTTAAAGATTAGGATTCTAGTAATGAAAATAGGAAGAGGATTTTTTCCCTTCATATTTTCAATTTATCTAGTAGCTTAATCTGATCGATGAATAAGTGGTTAGCGTTCGTGATTCCTGAGCTGTGTGCCCATGGTTTGAATCCCGGTTCTAGAATGGATGTTAATTTCTCTCCGTGTGTTTCTCTGTCCTTTCTTCTGTGATGATGTATAAATGTGGCACACCATATTAATGGGTTTGATGTGGTATGGCGTGGGTAAATCTATTCACCTCGACTTGGTTCACAGGTGCCCTCTGGGTAACGACAAATGAGTATCAGTTTCCAGCCTTGTTGTGGCGAAAGGTTAGTCTCCCAGTGCCCGCTGTAGTTAAGAAAAATTTAGTCGCTTAGTAAAGTATACTTCCAAAACTATCTTTGATTGCATTCTTTTAATTGGTCATCAGTCTCATGTTAATAACTCTTTTTGAATAAAATAATTATGACAGGCTATCATGGTATTTTTTAGCTTTTAATTTATCTTTAATATAAAGTATTTCAAAAAGGCCCATTTTTTTTTCTTTTAATATATTTTGCGGAATTTAATAAATTGCAAAACGTTATTGATGATTCATATTGAGATTATCGTAAGATCATCGTTTTAGAATTATTTTGGTGCATGGGAATTCACAGTCAGTTGAGAAAAATAATTTAGACGTGGGCGTATAGAGTATGGTCAAAATATCCTCAAATCAAGAAGGAAAAAAATATATGACCTATTCAACTGTGAATTAAACTCTTAGAGCTCTATTTAAATAACAAATGAAAAATTTACAATAAATTTAAAAAAAAAAAATCTTTGGATTTGTAAGTATTTCAAAAATAAAAAAATATAGTTTTCATTTCATAAAAGAGAAAAATTACAAAAGAAATGTTTTTTTCCATAGTTGGCAACGTGGGAAATAATTATGAAATAAAAGCTAGAAATATTAAAAAAATGAAAAAAATTTTTAGAAAGAGAACACGCTTAAAATATTTTAATAAATGATTTACAAGTATTACAACTAGTTTATTAAGAAAACAAAAATGTCTTGTGTTTGAGAAAAATTCAATTAGCAAAATCTATTAGTAGTGCATAACCAAATAATGAATATAGTCATTCATATTTAAATAATTACTTTATATAATACTTGGATGATTATTTTGGATAATTTTTCCTTTATTATGTATCATTCTACTTGTGGAATTTCAATAATTTTTAAAAATAAAATTATATATATCAAATTATTAATTTATTGTGTAATATAACTGAAAATCTTGATTAATAAAATAAGTTATGAGAAAACCAATGTTTTATAAAAAGAAAAAATCCACTATATTATATATTAAATTTGACACATTGTTATTATATTACATATTAATGTTAATTTTTACTAGATTCTAATATTAAAAGTTTTTAGATTGGAAATTTTCTTAAGTTATTTTTATTTATTACGGGAATATGACAATGTTTATTTAAAACTAAATTTTGTTTCATTAATAAAAAATTTTAAAACTTTTTCAATAAAAACAATTTTTTTTCTCGATATGAACTCAGAATTCTCAAATATTGCTACAAATGTTGCAATTTCATTTTTCGACTTTGCACTAACGTTTTAATGCTAATATATATTATTTGAATTTTTATATTATTTTAGTATGTTTGATTATCAAAAATCAAAATTGGCTCAGAACATGTTTCATTGTAGTCAGAGATTTTAGATATTTGCTTTCTTAATAAATCGTATGATTCTATTGTAAAAATATGCATTGTGTTGTAAACAATGTCAATTCTTTGAAAAGCTAAACAGTCATCTTAGATAAGTGGTTATTAAATAAATTTAACCGATTGAAAATTTGAGTACATTTCATATACTAACAAAAATAAATTGGATTTTAATTACTGCAAAGTGATCGCTTTACAGTGGAACAAATTAATTGTATTTAAAATAAATTTAGTTAAAAATCTTACTATAATTACATATACTTTCAATAGCTGTAAGTCAGCAAATGACTAAAATAATCTTTCCAACAAGTCCCACACATTCTTTGGCGAGATTCATTTTTCAAAATGAGTCATGATTTAATAGTTGTGTTAACTGACGCTGTAACAAAAGATAGGCAATATTTAGCTAAAAATTCTCTAGATGAGTTGAATGAAGTGATTGTAAAATATCGGCTGTACACTTAAGAGCTTTTCGTTTTGTAGGCACAAGCAAGTGTTTGAACTTGTTATTATTACTGAAGGCAAGTTCTGATAGATTTTTCGTGAGAGTTTCTGAAGTAAAATTCTAAATTTTTATAATTATAAGATGTCACATTAAAGTATATTTATTATTAAACCTAGATACTTGATCAGACATAGACAAGCTCTCTCTCTCTCTCTCTTCAGACATTAGAGAGATCTTGGGATGCTTATGCGCATATAATTAAAATTTAATAATCTGACAAAGAGCAGTCAGTTCACCTTTTTTATGTTAAGCTGATATTTTCCAAGTTTTGAATAAAAATATTTGAAAATTCTTGGCAAAATATGAATTACAATAAATTGTTATTAGATTTTAATAATAGTATAATTGAATAAAACAATAACATAAAATACGATATTTAAAATAATAATTAATCAAATTATATTATTGTATTTATAAACTATACTAGTTTCACTACGCAGAAAAATAGACATGTAAATAATTTATCAAAAAATAATACACCAATGCAAATTATTGCATTTAATTTTTACAAACTATAATAATTAATAAACTTTATTCCTCCAAGTGAAAAGAATTGTGATGACTTTTATCAATAAAATTAATTTAAAATATCAATTACATTTGATGGTTATTAAAGTTTTCGTTAAGTAAACATAACTTGATATAAAATGACATGAACAAGGGAACAAAAGTGTTTTTTATGTTGTTTTTGCAATACAAGGTGCAAATGTTTGCTATAAAACTTAATAGAAAAAAATTCGAGTTAATAAATAATGTAAGAATAACTTTGAATTCTTGATAATATATTTGAAATACATACATGCTTATTAATTTGTGTTTATGAGATAAAATGGTAAAATGATCTCACTTATACTAACTTCCTATTAGAACAATTAAAATTCTTGTTTGAAAAAATATATATCGCATTATTCTGAGGAATGTCTTCAAAATGCCTTTCAGATTTTATTTATAAAGCAATTTTTTTCATTTAATTATTTATCTATCTGGCATTTAATCAAAACACTTAATAAAGATAAATAAAATTTATTATTATTTATTATATTAATTATTTAAATTTTCGAATGTGTGTGAATATACTATAATTTCCACTCAGCAGAAGAACCCCAAACTTGTCTTGCCACTCTAAAGATATCATTTCATTTGAAGGAAATTGCGACCACAATCAAATATACAACGCCCAGAAGTTATTTAAGAACATGCGCGCGAGATGAATCTTTGACTTTCTAGAGTATAGAGCTTATTACCTTGGGGTAACGAGAATGATACCTATACCAGCCAAACTGCCGAAGTCTTTTGTTTTAAAAAGTTATAGCGGTCTATGATAAAAAATTTTATATTAATTTCAATGATTTTTGAAAATATTGAAATTTTATGCTATAACAGGTGAAAAAAGATTCACGAAACAAATTTATAAATTATTATTCAAAAGAGCAATTCTTATTTACAATTTAAAAATATTGTAATTCTATTTCCTTATGCTATCAAATGAATAGCAACCTAAATTTGGTTTGTTATAACTATGGTTAATGGGGTCACTCAATACCGTCTCCTCATCCCTGCACACTTAGTTATTAATAAGGGCATCATTAATAGTCTTATTAAGTTACTGATAATATCTTAGGTAGTGTAATTGCTTTCATTCTGACGTAGATAATAACAAATTTTTATTTTAATGGGAAATGATTCAGTCCAGATGTACATTTTATAAAATATTAAAAAAACATCTGGAGAACTTGCACATATTACATCTCACAAAATAACATCAGTAAGAAAATTAGATATATTTCCGTTTTTTCGAGTATTTCAGTTTTAAATGCGAAAAATAAATTTCTTTAAATATGAAATTATGATGGTATTGACATCCCATGGAGAATGCAATTAAAACATTTTTCTAAATATCCGCCAAAAAATGTTATTTTTACTATTTTTTATTTCGGTTATATAAAACGCATTGTTCAAACTATTTGCTTCAAATATGATCTAATGTTGTTGTCGATGTCGTGTGCCAGATAGGCTAGCAACACAGGGTGCACTGCTCACTTTTCCAACTAAACCATATTTTGGTGTGGAGTCCGGCTTTCTTAGTACACACATGCCATAGGTACCCGTTTATAGGGTGTGCAACAGTTCACACCTCATTCACACAAGAAAAGGGCAAAAACAGTATAGATAGAGAGAGAAAGTACATACATGCGCATCGAACACAGGCCCTCCTTATCCCCAGTCAGGCATGCTGACTACTAGACAAGTTAAGCGGCTAAAAACAATCTAATATTAATCACAAATAACATAAAATAAATCTTTTCGTCAAATGACATCTGATATTAGAGTTGGCACTCCTTCCTTATACCATATTACAACTGCAGAGAGATTTTAGATCTTACGGATATGTAATGGTTTTAACACGGTAATCCTTAATTTGATCAACAAAAATCAAAGATAATTTTTCTTGAATCAATCTTCCAGAGTATTAAATCATGAATTACTCAGAGAGAAATACTGTCAGTGACCACAAAAGTTAGTGGTTTAACAAAATTGTGTGTTGAAATGGCTTCAAGTCCTAAAGCGATTCATCGCTCATAAATAGATGTAGGCGATTTCAAAGTTGGTGACATAGGAATGAATACAAAACCTTATATGAAGTAAGTTAAGTTTTAATGAATAATATTTTCTATCTATCTATTGCTAAAAGAAATATATTAATTTACAATTGCACAAATAAAAAAATTTCTTCAATTATAATCTGTGCCAATTATGAATTTTGCAAAAGGTTTAACTAACATACAACAAATTTGTCTTAAATTGAAAAATTTTAATATTATTAGAATATGTTTGTCAAAATAAATATAGACTAAATGAAATATTTATTTATAACAGATTAATAAAATTTTAAAGTATAAATTTTTCGTTATTAACTAAATTACTTTAGAACTCTTGATAAATCAATGTAATAATATATATTTGCATCAAAGCTATATGATTATCAATATTTTCCATACTTGAGGTTTTTGAAATTTCCGGAATAAATGCAAAAAATACTATCAGTAGAAATTTGCTTTTTGCTTTGTTTGTCATTCTATTATCCTTTTTTTGTTACTAATGATTATTCGATTACGATATAATAAAATGCTTTTCACATTTCTATAACTATTCATGCTATAAAATGTAGCCAAACCCTTGATTCATTGAACTAAAGACCAAAGAATTAACTATTCAGCTCATTTTCAGCTGAAGGTTTTCAAAAATTTTATGAAGATTTTACGATGATATAAATTTTATTAGTCTTTAAATGATTAAATTGAAAAATTAGTTTATACCTTATTTATAGAAAAAAATATTTTTCTCAGTAATTATCTTACTTGCTCTCAGTTTCCAAAAGAATAACTCTTTTATCTTCTCGGTGCCAATCTTATAGGTTATTTTGCAAATAAAATAATTGAAAAAATATGATTTTACACAAGTTTAACCTTCTCTACAAATAAGAAAAACAGAAGAAAGGAAAATGTAGGATAACAATTCCCTAAGGAAAAATTGTACCATGATCTCAGCAAGCATTCTTTGATGATGAAATCTTTTGTTCACATCCCTTCCAATCCTTCTTGGCGAGGTAATCTGTAACTTATAAACACATTTTCCAAGCATAGCAGAATTTGATCGAGATTATAATAAATGGCATTAAGATATGTAACTGTATAACGTGAGTGCAATAAATCACGTGGTCATGTTCCTCTTTCGTCACTCTTTGATTTTCATCCATTTTATTTTTTCTGCCGCTTTTCCTTTTTCGCACAAAGCCCTCCCCCCCTTCCTGAGACAATTCTATCCAATCATTTCTTCTCCCGTCGAAAGTGATTTCTGTCAACAAGAATGATCAATATTGTCTCTCCAACGGTTGAAGCCAATTTCCAATAAAGATTTTTTTTTTTTCCTATTTTTATTAAATTAAATGTTTTAAACAACTGAATAAAATAATTGAAGTAAAAATTGAATTCAAAATGAGAATTATATTCATTATACAATAGATTCAGTTTATGGAGACAAAACAAATTTAATTTACAGTTGGATTGAATTTCGCGGCAATATTGATTACAAATATGTTATGATTTATATAAATGCCTAAAAGAAGTTTATTGAAAATTTGAAGATATTTATTCATTTTTAATTGCAACACATAAATAAAAAATATTTATTAATTTTATTAAATAAATATCTAATACCATGATTGATATGTTTAAAAAGTATACGATTATAAAACAATGTCATCTGTTGCTCAATACCATTGCGTAAATCAGATTTCTTAACCCATTAACCCATATTTAGTTTATTTACGTGACATTTATGAGCAGCCCTCGCTTTCACATCTGCACAAAATTGGTTCTTCAAATTCCTGAGAAATTTTCCTGAAAAATAGAGTCAAAATAAGTTACTCGAACTTTCAAAACAACAGTTAATATTTCATTTACAAACTCTCTCTCTCTCTCTCTCTATCTCTCTCATAACATTAAAATTTTCAAACAATTTCATAAAACTGCAATTTGGCATGGCTTATTATTATTATTATTTTTTTTTTTTTGGTAATTTTTTCATTTATTTGAAAAAGTGACTATGAATTATTTGAGTTAGATAATATCTACATAGGAATTCAGGAACTATATATTCAGAATAAAAAATATAAGCTACACAAAAATATACTAGGATTAACAAAATTTAAATATTGCTTCAAAGTTATAGCTTAGTTGTAGCTTTAATGGTAGTAGTCAAATGCTTTATTCTAAAAGAAACTCTTGAATCAATCTAACTGTAATTCATATTTTGATTGTTCTTTGAGATTGTGATTTTAATCTAGAATATAAATAATGCATAGAGTTATCCTTCTAAAAATAATCAAAATTTATAAAAATATTTAAATGAGTTTACAAGGGATAAAATATCCCATTTTTTGTGGTATTTATTATCAGGCAGAGTCTCTTAATATGTTGAAATCATTATACTTTAAAATAAAAAAAACCAGATGTGATTCCTATGTGAACTACCATAATTATTTTTCATAATATGCAGAATGCAACTTTAAATTATTAATAAACCGATCAGAGCAACTTTAAATTATTAATAAACCGATCATTGGCCTTATTGATATGAAGAGATTTTGAAGTTTGAATAAAGATTTCGCGCGAATTACTGTTTGACAAAACCCTTCATTTACTAAAAATAAGAATTAAATAAGCAATTTTTCGTAAACTTGATTAAAAATTTTCAGCATATAAAATAAACAAAGTTAGGGTGAAAAAGTAAAATGATTTCAGTATGCTCATAAAAAGTTACTTAGAAATATATCAGGAAATGTTTTTATATTCTTGAAAACATTAACATTAAATCATCTATTCGAAATATTTTAACAAAAATTTTGCTCTAAAATTGAAATTTACTCATTGAATTTAGTGCAATATTTCATTTAAAATAATTTCTCTTCCAAAGCACTTTAAGATGTTTTAATTGTTTTAAGAATTTACTTTTAATGTTTCAAGGAATAAAAGTCAGTTAAAATAATATCTACAATCGGTTGTTTTTAAGAAATGAACAGAAAACTAAACTGTTATATCCTTTAATATTTTTTAACATTAGCACTTAATAATGAGTTGATCGGAATAGTGCAATTATAACATCTAAACCACAAAAATTAAATTATAATAAAATAATTAATTAAGATTAATTCAACAAGCTGTTGTTGTGGTTGGTTAGGTTTTATGGCGCAAGGTCCAGGAATGGATATTCTGCGCAAGTTGTTGCAACAGGTATTGAGACTTGTCACTAAATAATTTGCACTTAACTCAAATTGCAACATTTATGTCTAGATCCACGAGTAAATCAAGTACATCTGAGATACTGAGGGCAATATGGCTTATTTTGCCTCTGAACTTCTTTGATTACGCCAGAAATCATACAGTTAAATTCTACAGTAATTATGTCAATAGTATGGCTACCACGACTAAATATAATTAGCACCCTATCAAATCTCATGCCAGAGGCAAGTTTTTATGATCAAAGTTTTTGTTTTTCTATTAGTTTTCTTATTAAATAGGAAAAAAAAATATTGTCTAGTGTGAATTTAATTCTCATATAGTATGAATATTTAAGTTTTAAAGTAATTGTGTGTTGATAAATCTGTAATTAAGTTAATTAACCAGGCATTGATGTTGAGTTGCATTAGACCAGATAACGCTTGAGTTCCCTCTCCTGCCCATTGCATTCTTTTCAGATGATTTATAGCATCAAATATCGTTTTGCCATTAAAAGAGATATCTGCTATGAAGCTAGGAAATTTTCAGTTTGTTGTAGAAACCAATGTGAAGATTGTTTTCAAAGGTTGACTAAACCTGTAGGATTTCCATATGGTATGGAGATATAGCTTGTTATCATGTAAAATGCAAAAGTATTGGATTGTGTAATTAATAAAAGCACTAAAATACTTCGAATACTCGTTTCTAATTTTTTTTAAACATGACAGCATAACTTCTTCCAGTCAAAATACCAGCATTGTTCTCACAGCATCACTAAAGTTCATCAGAGTTTCAGAACACCCAGTTTTGCTCAGAAAATTAATCCGATATCAGGACATAATTTAGGTAAGGATACGTCTGTTAGGATAATAGAAGCAATTCAGTTCTTTGGAGAATGTTGCGCTGTAATTAACTGCGCATAAATGAAATAAATATTTTTGACTTTTCTATCCGTATCCTTCCCTTTACGTTCATATAATACATACATCTGGGCAGTCAATTTCTAGAATCCTCCTCACACAGCCTACGCAATTTATAAAGTATTTTTAAGTAAGAAAATTTAAAATTTTATTTACAATTTATATGTGTTACTTTTAAGTTTTTAATTATTGTACCTTATCAGTGTAACCCGAATATTAATGGATTCAGTCATTAACAAATAAATAAGATTTAACCTAATAAATTGTTTTTATGAAAAATAAAAATTTAAAAGTTACATAAAAAGGATGAAGAAACTTACAAATGCGGACGTGGTTCAGAACGACAGGTGTTAACATTGCATCTTGAGCAGCAAGTTTGAGATATGAAATTTTCTGATTTGTCTTCCAGTGCAGTTTTACCATCATGATTTGGCTCACCAGATGTTTTCTTCCACCAATGTTTGAAAGGAACTGGAGGCTTGCGACACAGTGTAAAAGACTTGCTTCGTTCTTTGCAGCACACATCATAACTTGGTTGAGGAGTTTCGGTAATAGCAACATTTATACCAACCTCTTTCAATGGTTCCTGTCTGCCGATGGGGACTTGTTTATTGCAAATTCGAGTTATTCCGCATTCATCAGTTGTCTTGTGAGCCTGTTTAATATTTTTAGGTAATTCTGAATAGTAATCCCTAGAACAATCAAATTGAACAAAAATGAAGATAAAATTACATTTTATTATTGAGACAGAAATATATTTTTAATAACATTACGTTCAGTTTGTAAAAAACAGATAAAATACGTAATACTAACCATAAATAGATAAACAACTATATAAATATACCAAAAGTATAAAATTAACAACACAATGAAGTTTAAAAATTACAAAAAAATAATGAAGAAACTTACTCGTATGTCCTTGATTCAAGATGTGGAGTACTGATATTGCCCTCTAAGCAGCAGGATTGATTCAAAACACATTCAGATTTGTCTCCAGATGCTATTTTTTCACAAATATTTGGTTCACAGCATGTTCTTTTCCACCAATATTTAGAAGAAACAGGAAGTTGTGAATATTCCGGGGAGGATTTGCTTAATTCTTTACAACAATGATCATCACAGGGAGGACAAGTATCCTGAATAGCAGCCTTCACAGCAATGTCTGGCTTTGGCTCGTGGATATGCACAGCCTTGTTACAAATGCGAGTCACTCCACAGTCGTCCGAAGTTCTGTGGCATGGCTCATCAGATACTTCTAATTTGAAGTCGCTATGAGAAAACAATTTAAAATAAAAAAAAGGTAAATACAAATGTTGCTATCTGCGTTGAAAGGTTATTTTTAATCATATTAAGTTTCGTATTTTCAATTTTCGTATTTCATTTTCGTATTTTCAATTTAAAATCTTTAGAATTGTTTCTGCACTTACAGTTTTTCTTCTTGAGGCTCGAGAGACAAGTATTCTGTACACTCGATTTTTTCAGGCTCCTTTCGTTCATAAACTACCACAGGTGGTGTATAATCGCTCTGATAGACGGATTTGGTGACACTGGGGACTTCCAAGCCTTCCCACATAGCTCTTCTCATAGGATGCCAAGGTGGAATCTCTCTAAGACATAAGGAGTAATTATCTGAAGTTACAAGTCACTAAAAAGTGATTAGGTACCTTTTCATAATGAGCTTCATATCATTATAAGAATTTCAAATAGTTATAATGTACAGAGTGATCCTTTTAATATGACAGTGTTTGGAGCGTCCTCTACGTGATCTAATGGGGGAGATAACACCAAATTTTGTATTTAGACTAATCAAAACGTGGAAAAAAAATTTACATAAAAATAGTTCCAAAAGTTGCCGCTAGAGCATTTTGTGGCGCTGTTGTAGTTTACAATAATAAGAATTAGCATAAAACACAGGTATCAAAGAAAAATGCAAATTATGTGAGATGGTAGTGCCAGTAAAAGGAGCTATAAAAGCAAGTAGTAGACAGCTCTGACAAATAATCTGAGCTGAAGTAAGCGAACTCCAGTGCACATGCCTCTCACATTACCGGAACTTGTGTTTATGTTGGTAGTGTGTCTAATTTGTCTATTCTAAAAGACAACATAACGAAGACAGTGCGGAATATTCCTCTTGATATGTTACATACGGCTGTTTAGTATGTTGTGCACAGAATGCAAGGTGTTATTTCTGAGAACGGTGCTCACATTGAATGTGGTCTAATTCCTCACTGGGGAAGTTAATGTAGTAAATAAATAATAATAATTTAATTATACGGTTGCATGTAATAGTATTTTTCTTTTCTCAATTTTTATACATTATAAAGCGCCATAAAATGCCCTATCGATGAATTTCGGAACTAAAATTTTTTTTACGGAATCCTTTTTTCCGTGTTTTAATTTGTCTAAATACCAACTTTCACTTTAAAAAGATCACCCTATATATTAAACACACACACACACACGCACACGCACACACACACACACACACACACACACACACACACACACACACACACACACACACACACATATATATATATATATATATATATCAGAATATTAATCTGCAAAATGATATGGAATTAATACATAGTAGTAAACAAATACAAGTGTAAAGTTTGTATGTAATCACTTCTGATAAATTCTTTTATAACACAAAAATTTATGATGAAATTATAGTAATTTTTTACTTAGCCAATTAAGAAAATGCATATTTGAAATAGTTTAAAATTTCTCCTTCTTATTATGAAAAAGTAATTTGTTTAATAATTATTATAAGTATGTCTATAAATTACTATTTTTAATGAAATTTTTATACATTTTTAAATGTTAGTATCAAACCAAAGTAACTTCAAAAAACATTTATTATTGTAAAGACACCAACTATCAGCAAATAGTATGCTACATAAATAGATAATACCATACACTACGAATATTTAAAATATTTCACTAGAAAATAAATTAATATTCTATAAATGTGATACTATAATAATTACGATCAATATTAGATACAAAAAATAAATGAATGACACTCTTATTTAAAAAGCTGTATTTTTAGGCTTAATATGTGTAATTTAAATTAATCACATTTCTTGAGAGTTTTAAATTCAATTATTTTCACAAATATAATCAAAATTTCAATTTAACAAGAATTTCAGTGATTTCATTTGAAATTTGACATTTTAATAACATTCATAGAGCATTAGAATTCGTTGATTCAAGTTAAATATCTAGTAGATTTTATCCCTAATTTATACTTAAAAAAAGTTGAATAACTCCTTTTATTTTTAATAAAAGATTATTTAAATTTAATTTTTACACGATAATTTGCTAAATAATCTCAAGCTAACCTTATGCCTGCTGGTTTCCAACAAAAATCTTTTTTACTGACTGATTCCCCTTCGAATTTCGGTGTTGGTAATTCATAGCATAAAACACGACCTTCAGCCTCTTTTTCAGACTGGAGTTTCAAAGCATTCCGGCAACAAGCACAGAGACTCCGCTGTCGGGGCTCTGGCTTAGAGGGAATGGACTCTTGGTTGTAACACACTTGGTCTACGAAATGCACATCTAAGCAAACATTAAAACAATTCAATTAATAGTAAATTAAGATGCCTTAAAATAAACGCAACAAATAATTAATGTTTAAATTACAGAAAATTTTCTAAAGGTAAGTCATAAAATGTTAATTAATATTTCCAGTCAATTTCGTATTGTACATTAGATTTACAAAATATTACAAATAATTCGGTATTTAAAAGCGCATAATAGGTTTCCTCAATAACTTCTTGAGGAAAAAAGCGTTTAATTGACTAATTAATAATACAATATTCATAAAATTATTTAATTGTATTCTTAAGGTATTTTTAACCGGGTGAAAATAAATCAAATTTCCTTCAATATTATAAATTAAATAATTTTCACAAAAGTTTTAGTTGCGAATTCAACTCAAGAAAAAATATGCTTGAAAAAGGTATTTATTTATTTTCTGAAATCTTACTTAAAAAAGTCTAAAATTTTGTATACATTACAATTTTAAAATTAATCTCAAAATTTGAAAATTGTTGATAAATATTGGAATTAACAAAATGGTAAAAGTAGAGATTATATAAATTAATTAACTTACTAACCGTCCATAATTATTTCAATATGTAAAAATTTTATATTAGTATAAAATAGACACTTTTCTCATTGCATAAAATTTATTTGTTAAGCACATAACTTTTTTTTTGTCATTTTAGACTTGAAACCATTGTCATTTCCTCACTTTTAAACTGTATTAAAAGAGAAACACCCTAATTTTCAAAATTAAAATATTAAGAATTCAGATTAATTTCACTTTCAAATTATATGTTGGAAATTAATTTCTTTAAAATTTAAGGAGAGAAATATTTTACGTAAAAAACTTCAACTCAAAACATTCACTTTTATAACTTTTCTCTTCATAATGTTCCTAATTCACACATATTCAATCTTAATGTTCTTAAATAAAACATTAGAGTCCGACATACTTAAGTTGGATTCATCTTTATATATTTCGAACTTGTGTGTGCCCTATTACTAGACAAACCTTATCTAATTTTACCCATACGTAATACCATTGTAAAATTTAGATTTACAATTACCCCGTAAATGGTAAAGAATAGGGAAGATTGTGATTATAACTCAAGAAATAAACTTAAGTTATAGTTACAATCTTTTCTATTTTCATTTCTTTATATCTCTCATTTTAAAGCTAATGGCTTAAAGAGTGGATCAATCTTCGAAGATCCCATTTATTTCATTTGTATTTATTTAAGATATGCATTTTATAAGTTTAAGCCATTTTTAAAATTCAGTGTCTAAGGAAATTTTGTGTATAAGTAACTGTAAAAATATCTGTTATTTATACAGTTACTTTTACGCAAATACAGAGCTATTTTATAAATCTATTATTTTATAAAATAGATGTATTATTATTTTTCATCACACTTACACAAAATAAGACTTGGAACCAGTTATGACAATTTTAGTATCCCTCTATTATTAAAGCAACATGAATCTGATTTACTGTTGATAAATTAACAGATTATAATTGATATTAAATCTAGTCATATCTATAATTTGTTATTTAAATTTAATTAATCATTAGAATAAAATTTTGGAATATTTACTGTTACGCTATAAGCATAATGTTGTAAAAATTGTTACTTCTGCTTTTGGTGTATAATATGACAACATTAGATTCTTAGAAGTACATACACACACACAACTTGCTATTTTATACAAAAAAATATTATTATTGGAACAAATATAATGCTTTCCTTGGCACAGGTGCTGTATAATCCATGATGCCAAATTTTGAAATAGGCGATTTGTTGGCGGATTTTCTTATGAATCTGGCAACCTCGATTTTATTACGTCATAAATATGGAGACCTATATGAATTATGCAGAAAATTCCATTTTGGTAAACATTTTTATTTACGTCATCGCGCACGTCACGATACGTCATATTGGCAACATTTCTTCATCACCAAAAAATTTCAGAACTTCATGGATTATGCCCTATCCTTTTGGCACAATTTTGATTGGCGACAGAGAAATTTTCCAAGAGTTTATGCAGTGAACGTATATTACTTTTTGAGAAAAAAATCCTTTCTCAATTGACATCATTTCCAGATTTCTAGAACAGAACTAGGTAGAAATTCAGATTCATGTCAACATAGCTATAAAAAATTTGGATATCTTGAATAATGAAAAAGAGTTACCAACTGGAATCTACCAAAAGAGTTATTTCACTTTTGCACCTAAAGAAATTGAGGCAAATTTACACATCTTACGTTTCTCCGAAACGGGTTTAATCTTTTCATTTCTGCAGTTATCTTCGCAATGACAATCAAATGATGGAATATTCTGCTCTTTATAACAAATTTTAAAGTGATCATGTGGATTCATTTTTTTGTTAAGAATATAAGATGTTTCTCACATACATTTAAATTGAAATATTGATGAAATTGCCAACTTCATTTATCTTGATAAACTTATATTTTACAGAATTCAGTTTACTTTAACATTTGAAATGTTATAGTTCAATTTGAGAAAATAAAAAAAACATGGTTAATTTTTAAATGAAAATGAAATTATACTGTTCAATGTATATTTAAAAATATATCTTGTTTATTTATTATCTTTTAACTAAATTTTAAAACATATTCTAGATTGTCTGAACTTTACTGTGAATGAGGTTCTGGAGAGTCCTATTTTATTTTTAGACTTATTTTTAGACTTACTTAATGATTTTTGTTTTATGGAGATGATTTAGCTTAGCTGCACCATCTGGGATTAGAAACAAAAACAACGACGACAACAATGTTTTAAATAAGATTTTAAATTAAAATCGTGAAAGATTTTGACAACAGAAATTGTGAATAACATAAAACATGCAATATAAGTTTTTATTTATTCAACATTGTTTAGCTTTAATTTTGGATATAGCTTTCTAATTAAAATTACGAAACTAAATCGAATCACATATGATATGACAAACATATTTGCGATTTGATTTAGGGGAAATAATGATCGATGATTTGTATGTAATAATGGTACTTATAAAAACTTAAATTGCTAAAATACATGTGTGAACGATGCAATTAAATAAAATTCAAATAGATATTATTACAGTTTTGCTTATTACAAAATTTTATTGAACTATAGCGTTGTAACGATTATAAATTAAATGGGTATTTAATAAATTGCTTTGTTGCAGTAACAAAGCAATTTATTAAAACTTGTCACATCGAATAACGAGTATTTTGTAACTGTGATTGTGTAATAACAGTGCTCATAAATGGGTATTGAGTATATTACCATTTGAGTAATGTATAAAGATTAAAAAGGGAATTTTGATGAAAATTAGGATTGATTAGAAAACTATACCACTCATAAATATAAATGAAAATATGTCAAATAACAATGTCAAATTTTAAACTGGTATTCTTACTTTTATTTTTAAAATTTTTATCATAATTAAATGGTTATATGTTCCAGGAATAATATCCAATTATTTTATTTAATTTTTCTTCTTTTTGTAATAAATTGAACCTCATCTTCTGTTAAGAGCCAATTTAATGCATTTATAAGATGAAAATTACTTTTGTAGGAAAGACAAATATTGCTCAGTGGGAATGGATGTCAAAATATAAATGGCGATTAATGCTGCAAACCTGATGAAACCCATGACCATCAAACTCAGAAATGCGATTGTTCAAAGTTTAGTAAGATTCGTTTCCCAGATCTCAGAATGTTAACCTCGTAATTGTCCATGAATGAAAAATATGCGGTTGACCGCGTGTTTAATAATTTTGGTATTTTTTAATAATACCACCGCTTATGATCTTAAAGAAATAGGATTTTTTAAAGAGATGAAAAAATAATGTAATGTAGATATATGATATTTTGGCACAGATGCCGTATAATCCAGGATTCCAAATTCTGAATTCTTTTGGCGTTGAAGAAATGTTGCCAAGATGACGTATTACGAAGAGTGTGATGACGTAAATATTAATAGAGTTTTGTGCATAATTTTTATAGGTCTCCATATCTATGACGTAATAAAAACCAAGTATCAGATGTATAAGAAAATCCGCCAAAAAATCACCAAACTCAGAATTTGATATCATTGATTATACAGCATCAGTGTCAATATTTTAATGGTTTAACATTTTTTTAATTGAATATATTTCAGTCTTTTTCGCTAAAAAATTGACTGAAAAGTGATTAGCAAAGTAAACAAACTAAATGCTAAAATATCTAAAACAAATAGGTGAAAAAGATTGCTTAGAGATAATTTTGTCAGTTAAAAAGAGATTTACAATCCCAAATCTCCAAGGATAAAAAACAGCTAAATACAGATAAATTCAATTTCGTTTCATCGAAAAAAGGTATTGTTACAGTATATCTAAGTAATCGATCTTCGATGGTATTCTTAAGCAATTTTCATCAGAAATAAACATAGGCGTTTAAATGAACTTTTCCAATAAGTGATAAATATAAATTTATGAACTGTCAGTAAAATATTTTACTAATTTTTAGTAGTTTCTAAATACGTAAACCCTCTTCAATACCTTATTCAAATGGAATATTTTCGACAATAACTTATGAATTCTTTCTTTCCCGTTACGGTGATTATCAGTAGAGGGTGTATAATGGAAAAGTACCGTAAATTTTACTTCAGAAATAAATATTGAAAACTATGTTGCAATAACCTATTTTTTGACTAAAATACTACAAATTTAATTTTATAAAACACTAAATAGCTTTTTATGCGTGATATTGATTCTGTACCCCATAATGAAAAGCTGTAAGCATAAATGGTAATTTTTTAATTTGATGATATTTTCTTTGGTAGCATTACTTGGCGATTATGTAACCTTCACCGGTGAAATGAAATTGTATCCTATTCATATGAACTGATGTCAAAAATCATAAATAAATTCACTTAATTAAGGATTTCGATTTTATATAAATGCATTATGTTAGGGGTTTACTATTTGAAAAGAAGTTACAACGTTTGTCATAATTGGACCTAATTATTGGTTCCACTCCAAGGTGTTTCACCTCAGAAATAAATCGTGAGCGATAAGGGTTGGTGATTTCAATGTAATTTTTTACGAGCTGCCATTTTGTATCAATGCAAGTTCCACTTGGTGACTATATAAAAAAAATAAACCAGTTGCCAATATTTCAGAAGTAATTTTTAAGCTGTTATTCAAACATAGCTTTTTATAGTACTTTATTTAAGTTTTAATCGATATATATATATATATAATGTCTTGATTATTACCAACTTTAAATAAATCTTACCAATTAATAGCACTTTTGAATAAGATGCGACTATTATTATCTTTAAATGAATTTAATGAAAAAATAATACTCATCAGTAGGTTTTGTAGTTAAAAATTTTAATATCTGTCGAATCTTTTGTTATGTTCTATTATATGCATTTAAATTAGAAAATCGACGATTTAGTATTAACAGTTCTAGTTATTGACAAACGATATTTGTGCTATTAGCGACAAAAGAGATTCCCAAGCACAGCAATTTAAAAATTTTAGTAATAGAAACAATATAGACTTTCATGAGTATGCATCTAAACTGATACATCAATCTCAACTTTAAATCGATAATTTAATTTATTAAGGGAAAACTAAAACACTTTAATCAAATATATTACAAAATGATTAAATTTACTGTCATGAAATAAAATGCTTTTGTAGGTTCCTTATTTAAATATATACATCTAGTGTCCCGCAATATATTTCGTAATTCATCTTGCTTTAGAAAAAAAAATTTATGGAAAATATGTTTGCAAATGATTTTGATTTTTACTTTTAAAAAAATGGTACTGATGAAAAGCTTCATTATCATTTCTTATATCACACTATTTATTTAAAGTTATATATAAGAGAAGAAATATATAATTTTGACAAAAAATATTATGTATATGTATATATATATATATATATATATATATGTGTGTGTGTGTGTGTGTGTGTGTGTGTGTGTGTGTGTGTGTGTGTATACATATAGTGTCAACATTAATTTAATTTTTATATTAAGCTCATCTTTACCAATTCTTTAAGCAATTTCAGAAGGATAAAAAGCAGTCAGAAAAAGTTTGCGTACAAACGAGGAAAGTCGCAAAAAATAGCTACCTTGGACTGTCAATTAAACTTTGGTGTCTGGTTGGAAAACCTTTATATCTAAGAATTTCTTCCAATCTTTTAAGCATAGTATGAATTTTTTCCCAATGGCAGATTGTAGACAGTTACAACTGCAACATAGTCTATTTATCTATTGTTCCCTGATACCCAAGGAACCGGCCAGAAACAGTGACCCAGGTGCAGCACAGTCGTTGTCCCAGGTGCACCACAGGGTGTGGGCCATCATCGCAACCTCACACATGCCATAGGGACCCGTTTATAGGGTAGGCAACCATTCACATACCAGGAAAGGACAAAGACAGGATAGAGAGAGAGAAAGTACATCCATGCCTAAACCGGGATTCGAACCCAGGACCTTCCTATCCGTAGTCAGGCACGCTGACCACTAGGCAAGTTGGCTGGCAGCATAGTGGGAATTAGCTTGGTGGTTTCTGCAGATGAAATAGTATTTCATTCTATCATAGTTACTCTTTTTAGCAAAACTTTCGATATTATGTTATGTTCACGAATTTTGAGTTCCAATAAGTCCCATAAATGTTTGATGCTTATTAAGTCTGGTGATTATGGTGGAGTATGCAACTGATTTTTGATATTGTACAACAATCAGAGCTTTATTTTGTGTTCAGTGTGTTTTAGATCAATGTTTTGTTGAAACCAAAAGTCGTCACCTAGGTTCAAACCTTGTGCACTCTGCTGAAAATTTTCTTTTAATATATTATAGTTGGCACCCTTTGCTGCCGAGGATACAAAACTTATTTTCATCAGAGACTATTAGTTTTTCAAAAAAGTCAGAAAGTTTATTGACATGCTTATTGGAAAAATTTTAACGTTTTTCTTTACTGGCAATTTAAATATACATAATATCTAGTTTGTTAAAACTATAATGCCATTTAAAATTTATTAATGTCACAGCTGCATTTTAATTTTTACATTCTTTTTATAGTATTAATTACTTTTTCCCCATCAGAAGTTATTTGAAACTTTCTTAAAATATCAAACTATTTATTAATTTTTAAAAACAGTTTTCAATTAACTTTTAAAAATTAAAAAAATAAACACTTTAATCAAGTTTATATTTTAACATCATACAAAAAAAATGTATCGTCTTAAAGCTATTCTGTTTTTCTTCAGTTTGCTTAATCTTGTAACTCTCTCTCTTAATAAATAGAATTGAACTTTCTTTCTTAACTGTAACTATTTTCTGGACGCTGAGAATACAGATCCAATGAATGGAACGGCGACATTTAATAGAAGAAAGAGAACAGATAAGCGAGAGAAATGGGAAGGGATGTTAAAGGGGAAAAAAGGGAAAAACCACATCTAAGTAAATAATCGCATCCAGGGCGAATACCAGATAAACAATCAGATCGTCGGCCGCAAAATGGAATGTGGAGCTGCGGTGCATGAGCGGTGGGGGAGTGAAATTCCTTCGCTTTCAATACAGATCATTCTATTGGTACGAACTGGGGAAGTGTCAGTAGGACAAGGAGACATGATTCATGGTAAGAAGATGAAAGACGAGACACGGCAAAAGGAACCGGGAGGGGACAGCTCTGATTTCCGCTATTCATTGGCGGGAGATGAATTAACTTTGGCCCAGAAATTATGTCCATACAATGTTAAAATACTTCTTTTTATGGAGTTAAGCTTGTTGTAACGGAAATTTAAGCTGATATGTATTTTGTTTTGTTATCAAATCGCCTACATTATTATGTGTTTTACTGCTCTGCTGTCTCAAAGCTGATATTTCTTTTTCTCTAGTTTCTAAAAATATTATAAAAGTTGAGGAGCTTTATTTCAATTGAGATGATTATAAAGTTTTAAATTTTGTTGAAATATTTAATTTACATGTAAAAATGTATTTATGAAAAATGTCTATTATTTGTTTTTAAGGAATAGAATATAAAATGGTTTTTAAAGTACCATATCACGATGTTTGCATTTAACTACAAGTTAAATCAAAGCATTGTGATGTGATACTAAATCTTTTGTATTTTGAGTACATCTTAAGACAATGGTAGAAATGTAACGGAAGATTGTACTTGTAGCATATTAAATATATTCTTTTGTAAACAATTTATTATATTTTAATCACATATCGCAAGTTTTAGTGTGAAGAATAAAGTAGTAAATTCTGACGCACTTGGTGCAAAAACTATCATAAATTTGTGCATCTCGTGTAGTACATTTTTAAAATTAGCTTGTTACTGAACTCTTTTCTTTATGATTTAAAAAATACCATTTTTGACAACGGGTACAATTTGATACATGATGTTAAAATGTTAAATTTTGTAAAATATTCCAATCTGCTTCATTATAATGTACACTTTTCACAATAGCGATGTTAAAAAATTCATTTTAACAACCCAATGCCTATAATGAAAGGGCACTGTGGAGAATAAAAGCAGTTAATCACATGATATCAATATGACCGTCATTTGAAGTCGAATATGATTGTCGTTTAAAAATTCACATAGATATATTATATATTTGTGAATATATTTTTTAAAATATTTTTTAAAAATATAACAAAAATGTTCCTAATTATTTATAACATTAATAGTTTAATTTTATAATGGCACTAAAATTATTCAGAACATTCAAGTCAGATATATCATACAAATTTTATTTGCAAATTATGTAATTAATTTTATAAAAAAAATTCTAAATCGGTGGTTAACCATGTCTTTAAATCCTTCATAAATACATTGCTGGCCACCCAAATTGCAACACCAAGAAAGACAAGAAATGTCACAACAAAATTTATGTAGATAACATATTAATGAAGTATCAATTGATTAAACTTATAGACTTCTGTAAAGAGTGGTTTCTACCAAAATCAGTTGCCAGATTAGCCGTAATTGCTGGAGATCACCGCAGCCACACGCCTCGGCATCGATTCAAAGAGACTTTGCTTGTGTTCTTGGGATACAACAGACTAAGCAACTTCCAAGCGTTGGCAAAGTTGATCTGGTGTGACAGATGGGTATGCAATCTGGGTAAATCATTGTGCAACCATAAACCACATGTTTTCGATCGGTGAAAGATACGAAGAGTGATCCGGCCAGGGAAGCCATTCAATCTGGCGATTGACGAAGAACCTTTGCACAATGCGTGCCTCATGTGATCGCGCATTACCTGTTTAAATATGGCTGTGGGCAAGCCCCTGAATGTAAGGAAGGACAACTGGCTCCAACACTTCGGATATGTTGCACTGGCTGTTTAAAGTACCGGTAAAGTGTACAAGAGGAGTGCCAAAGTGGTATCCAATACCACCTCATATCATAATACCTGGTGCAGGATCAGTGAGGCGGTACATAACTCAGATGTTCAGCGTCCTCTCTCTCCAAGTTGTCTCCAGACTTGAATGTGACCATTCGGGTGTTTCAGAGAGAAGCGAGTCTCGTCAGCAAAGATAGTTTCATTAAATTCTGCTGTCCACATCTCTTTTTCATCACACCATTGGTGGTAGAAACGTCTGAGGCTCTGCGTCAAGGGTAAAAGAAGCAATGGATGACTTGCGGATAGACCACTCTTCTGTAAACGACGTCGAATGATACGCGCAGTCATTGGATGATGCGTTACAGACTGAATGAGCTATGCTGTGGTTTGTGATGTGGCTGAGCATCCGTCACTACCATGTGCACAATTTTCATGTCATCACGTAAAGTATAGCACTTTAGGGGATGCGATCAAACAAGTCATACTTTCCTATATCCAACGATCACATATTCGTAATGCAGATTTTTGGTTTCTTCCCCAACAGGACTACACAATTCCCTGAAAGTTAATCCACAATTTCGATAAGTCACTAACCTTCCTTTGTCAAACTCAGATACTTGATCAAAAATCTGCTGTCCATTGTTTGTTATCTACTAGCCATAACTGATCGTTTGTTTAAAAAAAACACAGTTGCTGAACTGGAAATCTAAAGCCTTCATTAGAGCTTTGTAGTTGTGCCACAGTTGCGCGTGATCTACGTCTACTCTGAAATTGTAATCATTTGTATATCAAACCTTCGCTAATGCATGTTATAAATTTCCTATTATTTGTATGCTTCCTTTAGGGTTTTGCATTTAGGATGGGCAGTAGTATGCATGTATGTATGTATGTATTATTAAAATTCCGTTCAGTGAAAGCCAATAAAAACGTTGTGATAATTAAAAAATTTATTAGTGTTCAAAAACCAATATCTAAAAATTTATGATCAATGTTTCACATTTCGTAATTTTTAAAGTAGCAGCTAGAAGCAGTTGAAGAATTTTTAACATCCACCGTTTAATATTACTTTTTGATAGGGCGTGTCATTGTCTATGAACAATATTCACATTTACTATGGCAATGTAAGAAATAAGCAATTACAAAATTCATTAAAATAAAAAAAAATCTCATATTCATCCGCTATTGGAAATGTGATTAAGATTGAAGCTCTAGAGAGTCTAGTTCCATTCCTCGACTATGGTGATGTTGTTCAGTTGTTTTAAAGAAAGTTGTTCAATACTTTTTACCACAGACTATATAAAATCTCATAATTTGAAGATGGACCTAAGATATTGCGTTCTATACAACAGAAAATTTAATGAAATGTAACGAAATATATCGCACTGTTATAGCAAATAAATTCTAAATAAAAGATAATTCAACAATCATAAGTCTCTTGTGATTTGCATTCACAATATCTACGAAAGTGAAGGAAGTTTATCTACTGGCTTGCTGTGGGGCTATTTTTTCATGAAATTTTTCAAACTTATCGTAACCATTGTTCCTGCTTGCGTATCTATTGGAGTGTCTGGTTGTGAATTCAAGTGATTCTCCTTTGTAATTAAAATAATTTCGGTTCGCTATGTATGAAATATCTAACCGTGAGGTACTACGTAGGGGCTGTTCTAATGCCTTCAAATAGTCTTTGAATGTAACAACTGCCTGCCATTTATGATATCACAGATATATAAAAAATATGATAAATAAATCAAGCACAGAAATTTATCAGATAGTAAGGGGAAAGACATTCGTTCAAGATAGGTTATGATTTTGTATTCTATTGCTGTATTTATTTTCGTCTTCCTGTTTCTGCCAATAAAAGTTGCTAATCACAGCCAACAACATCGTAATTTGTAACCAAATTACGACAAAGAATGGAGTCAATGCTTCAGATAGCAACCTCCTCTCAAAATTTCTGAAGACATCAAGAAGAGGAAAACGTTGTTTCACCAAAATGAAATAAGTATATAGCCAATTATCACTAAAGTTTTTTTCTAGATCAATCATTTAACATTATCATTCATGACTCAAGAACGATGTCCTTAATGACCAAATTACTTCACAATTCTATATACTCACAATGAACTGAAAGTTATAATATTTAACTCATCATAAAATTCATTGCTGGCAATACGTAAATATTTCTAATCATAGTAATGATGTGAAATCAGTTTGTTATTTGACTTCAAAATAAAACTCAAATACAGCTAAATGGTAGGATAAAAAAAGCATACAATTTTAAAGTTCAACTTTATCTGCCAGTTTATTGATTCTAAGTTTATTTAACATAAAATTCACTACAAGACAATCAACATAAAACAATCAATAGTTTCATACAAAAACTATTTTAAATAAGCATATGTGACGGATTAATTCTCGAAATTGTCGGTAATTTTGAATACAAATTAACAATGAATTTTCGTGTAAATTATCCTGGAGAACAATATGGTATGGATGTGTCTTCTTTGGTAGTAACATAAACATAAAATTAGGCAAATTGATTTTGTTTAAACTCTTAATTTATTTGAAGAATATTTTAGGAAATTACATTGATATATCTCATAAAAATAATAAATCAAGAATTGATGAATATTGTATAAAAGTGACTTCTACTCCACACACACTTTAGATCCTTTAAAATCATTTCTTATATTTATAATAATAATGTTTTGAAAAATAGGTATACTCTTTAAGGGTTAAGTATTACATTAATATTTCCATAAAGATTAATTCACAAGTTTATAGCTTTTTTAATATTCCCAAAATATGAAAGTGCAACATACAATTATATCCTTGGAAATTATGGATTTTAAGCTCATTATAATTAGAAACTAGACTATTTTACTTCTTATTATATTTAGGTTTGCACATTTTTTAATAAATTAAACTTCATTTAACACATTTTTGTCACTTATAATTTTACTATAAGTCTTATAAGGTAATAAGCTATGAGAATTCTTGATTTGAATATTTTGTTTCCTGTAAATTAATCTGTAATCATGATTCGTAGTGTATTTTTAAGACTTTTCATGCGATTATTAACCGATTTTCTGAATCTTTTATTCTTATTGATAATTGATCGTATTATTTTGCTGTTTTCTCTGTAAAAAAAGAAATTTTTCAGGTGTTCACCAAGATAGAAACACGTGATTTAAATTGGAAGGAGATAAGGTCCTCTTGTTTATCAATACTAATATTAAATCATAAAATCAAATATTAAATCTCATATATTTTCTTCGGTAGAATATCATTTCAAAATTTATACACTGTGATAAATACAAAACAATACACTTTTTTTCTATTTTGTAATGCAAATCCAAAAAAATTCTTTTTTCTAAATTCCTTTTTTATTAAATTTTTGTTTTATATAAGTGAAAAAGATAATCCAAGGATAATCAATGGAAATTCAAAATCCACTCCTTTAATTAATAGCATATTTTTCCAATAAATTATAAGGCCTATTTTGTTATACAAATATTATTATCTGCTGCATACAATATGCATCATAATCCCTTTCCAGATACCCTTGCCTTGCTGGCATATTCTGTGTGATGGACAAGCTGACGGTCTGACTCATCCTGAGACTCGAAGTATGGGTGGCGCAAAAATCTTTCATAACCCCACTAAAACAATCCCTGCCACCCCACCGAAGCCCCCTTCGGATCTGTATGAGGAACTTATAATCTTTTCGATCAATAAAGATCGGGGGTAGGGCGAAAGGTTCGCATGAGTGGGGTTAGAGACACAATTCATAATCCATGTTTAGCAACGTGTAATATCTGTCAGTCTCCGTTATCTGGCCCAGACCTTCGACAGAGAAGACGTGTCCTACTACAGGACTTGTCACACTGTCCTGTACGCGTCGCGAGCCCCACCCCAATGTCTCTGCGATTGTATCTGTTGCACGCGGAATGACACGAGAACAAATTTTTCTCGTGTCTTATCGGAGTCTTGCACGTCATCTGTCATGGATCATTCCCTTGAAAGTCGAGGTGCTGCATTACATTTCTGATAACGTGCAGAAAACGTGCATTGATTTTCTTCCTAAGAATCTTGTTTTTCTTCTTCATGCAGATGAAAGCTTTAAATAATTGTTTTATCAGGTAATTCCAAAAAAAAAACATTTTCCATTTTTACTCTAATTGTTGAAGATGATTTTATTTTGAGAACCTTCTAAATATTTTAGAAAGACTGTTTTAGAAGCATAGATAGTATATTTAATGGCATAAATATTTAAAATTATTCAAGTTTACATTACCCATTCCCTTCTGCTGTGAAAAGAAAATCAAATAAAATATTTTAACTCAGGTTTTGATTTAAACACTTAATTAAATTTTTAAATTATGAAGATTTCAGTCATTTTGGTGAATGATAAAATGTCATTGCAAGCACATTCAATAAAATATAAATCATAATAAATTGGTTAGGAAATAAAAACTTATTTAGAATTAATTCTTTTTTAACATCTACAACTTATTTCATTACAGAAGGATTTTCCATGCCCAATAAACTGCATTTATCTATAGAGTAATGTGTTTATTATTGTTCATCAGATCATTAATGATGAAATGCATTCTATACACTACTGGAAAAAAGTAGAAAAACACTCATATTTTATAAATTATGCTTTAAATTTTAGAACAATTAATGCAATTTTTTAAATTTTATCAAACCAATTTCTCTTTTATTTTCAGTGAATGAGTTTTATTTGCCACAACCAAAATATTATAAAATAGTACTTAAAGATTTTTAGTTTATGAAAAAAGTTGAAGGACACCTGCAAATATATTCTCCTTTTAGAATCTGTAGCAGTTTAATATGTTAAAAACATTCTTCTTTTAAACCGTCTTTCTTTCAAAATAATATTTTGTTGAAAAAATCCTATATTTTTGTGCACTTAAAATGCCTAGGGGGAACCTTTGAGTGAAATTCAAAAAGGCCAAATTAGGGCATATAAAGATGTGGGCAAAAGTGTAAGAGAAATTGCAAAGCACCAACACATCAGTCCAAACGCTGTTTCTAACTTCTTGAAAGATCTAAAGAGTCAGAGGAAAGCAAAGATTGGCAGACTTAAAAAAATAACTTTATGTAATCAAGGAAAAATCTGTAAAGAACTTAAAAAAAACTCATGAAAGCATTGGAAAAGCGCAAGACCCTTCTGCCTTTACACATGTAATCAGAAGAACACTTTACAAGTACCAAAAAGCTCGGATACGTTCATATATTCAAGAAAAGAAAGCACCATTCTAAATAGAACGAAAAGGCATATTTAGCACCAGCTACAATGAGTACATGTTTTGGAACTCTGAATGAACTTCCATTATTGTTTTGCCATGTACAATTGCATGTATTTTTTTTACCATGAATGTTTTATTTTTGCATGTACAACCAAATAATATTGACAACCGTTTGGGTCTCTCATCTAAATGAAAAAAAAAAAAACACATTTAGATGTCTCAGACGGTTGTCAATATTATTGGCATTGTCTGGGTACACAAGACGAAACTTATTTTACCTGACAGATAGGAGGAGGCACAGTTTAATGGTTTGGATATCAGTTGACTATGTTGAAAAGACCAATCTAGAGATTCTGGATGAAAGACAGAAATATACAGATTACATTCAAATTTTAAATTCAGAGTTTTATCCCTATGGCTCTAAGCTTGGAGGAGAAAATTGGATATTTCAACATGATGGAGCATCAATTCACAATGGCGTTAAAAATAGGTTTAAAACAAATGATGTTCGGGTTTTGCCATAGCCTGCTAAAAATCCTAACCTCAATATTGTCAAAAATATATAGCCAGTAACTGTTCGGAGTGTTTGTGCCATAGGTAAACAAAATGAATCTTTGATCGAGTTCGAGAAACTGAATTGTGTCTCGGACAATTTTTATCAAACCAAAATTCAAGACTTATATGATTCAATGGGAAATAGAGTCTTTGAAGTTGTTAAGGCTATTTATAGAAGAATCCCTTATCAACAAAACTTTTACTTTCATTATTAAGAAATGTCCTTCTACTTTTTTCACACAATATGATGTGAATGAAATTAATTTTTGCTTATAATAAGCAAGTAGTTTTTTTTATCTTATGTTACATATAGTTATTTGATTGTAAATAAGTTTTTTAAAAGCGATATGATGAAATTATTTTGTAAAAATTCAAATTCTTATTCTAAAATAACCTTGTGTCCTACTTTTTCCAGCAGTGTATTATTTAGCGCGTGTGTCAATCGCTTAAATTGAACACACAATGAGTTAAACTTAGAGGCTTATAGATGCATTTAATCCAGTTTTATTTATAAATACATAACATATAAGATGTCATTTGTACCACAAATTTTAGCTTTAAGAATACTTCTCATCAATTATTTTTTTGTGAAAATAGAGTAAAAGTGTATCAAAATATAATTTCGAAGATATTAAAATTGTTCAATATTATTATAAAGTTTAAATCAATTATAACATTATATGTCCTAATTTGTTGTATTTCATTTAATGCTCGGCTTACGGATTGTCAAAACTGTCTTTCTTTTTCAGGCTAGTTAAGAAACAGTATTATCACAAACTACACCTGGACAAACCAAATATCCCATCTATAAATTTTCTACTCGAGCTCCCTCCCTTAAGAGTAGTGGATGGACTAAACTATTACTGGCCTAAAATGCCATTTCCTTTAATTCATGTTTTCTCCTTCTATTCTCATTCCACTCTAAGTTACCCAACTAATGGCAACAGTGATTGACTGGTTGTTTTGGGGGCTTTCTCATTCAGCCGAGCCCTTTTTACCCGGGATTCCTCTTTCGTTTTATTTTTTCCTCCTATTTATCTCTTCTTTTTTCCTCTTTTTCGAGACCATTTCTTCTGTTAGCCCATTCATGCAATGATTTTTATCCCTCTATCAATTTTTTTTTCTTTTTTTTCCCTCAGCCCTTGGAATGGCCTATGTTTTATCGTTTGCCACCTCCGACCCGGTAATGGCTATGGTACGGACTTCAGCCACCTCATTTATCCGGAAGGGGGTTTGGGAAAAGGTGGGGTAGGGGGTTTGATGCACGCGAGCCTGGAAAAAGGGGATTGTAAAGCTCTGAAGTTATGGTTCGGCCATATGCGGGTCAGGTGATAAAATATAGAGCCAGTGGAGATAAATATATTTAAAGATGGCGGTGGAAAAATCCGGTTAATTCTTGTCTTTAAATTTGCAAAGAGTGCTATATATTCAAGCGATTGCAATCATTTATACTTTTAACATTATAAACTAATAACAAGATTTTACTGTTTGAAGCTAAATTTCATGCGATTATACAATTTGTCCTCAGAAGTTCTACTATTCAAAAGCTAAAGATTAGTTACACTAACTATCATAAATGCGGTTTCTATACGTCTTTAAAGTATTAGACGTTGAGAACATTTGTTGCACCACGTAGACATTAATTGAAACTTTATTCTGAAAATTGTAAGGAGCAATATCTTACTGTAAGGAATAAGGGAATCATTAATTTTAGAAAAAGAAAACTCATAACGCGTTGAATTGTATTAGGTATGCTATATGCGATGAATAGTCTAAATAGTCATAGCGCAACAACTGTCGATCAACAGTGTATTCAGTGCTTCTGTCTCAAAAACACTATAATAATTGGAAAGAACTGAGATAACGATGTTTAAAAAAAGATTAATTTTTATGCAAAAAAAAAAACTTTTTGATATCATGCTATGCTAAGAATAAAACAAGTGAAATTCCCCTTATTTAGTTCCTGATTTTCATTACTATTACATCAAGAAATATGCTCAAATTGCAATTAATTATTTGATGCCATTTATAATTAATCATTACATGCTATATTTGTTTTATTTTGTAGGCTTGAATACCTGACAAATTCCACAGGTCACGTCTAAAAATTTTATCATCATTCTTAATTTTCAAATTGAAAATCATGTATATACATACATGTATTCCGAGGTTTTCATGCTTTGAGATTTATCTAATAAAATATTGGGACGTCAATCAAGTAATTATATGCATAATCAAACATTACTTGAGTAAATTAAGTATGATTTATCAGGTTATATCAACAAAACTTAATTTTCTTTTTTTAAAGAAAACGACATTTTTTATATCAGTCACAGTTTACATTTTTTGTGTGTGTGTGCCAAAATCATCTAACTATTACTTGAGTTTATGCAAATATTAAGAGAGATTTTATACTCAAGAAGTTTGAGAAGTCCTTAAATATATTAATACATAAATTTGTTAATATTAATTTCATTGGCAGCAATAAATGTCTTTTCATCAATCTATATTTTAAAATGAATTAGCTATATTATGAGAAATTTAGTTACATACGGAGTTAGTAATATTTAAAAACGAGATTCAATTTACCATTCAAAAATAAGACATATGAGTTTTCATTATTGCTTGATGGTTTTTAAGTTACGTTAATACCTATAACTTTTTTATAAATTATGTTTCTGTTACTATACTATTACAGCTATAATGCCATCTACCTGTCGAAAGACACTATTAACTTTTTTGTTAATAGTGAGCAAAAGAGAGGAAAATACAATGTTTCGGTATTTTTTGCTCTCTTTTAGTTAATGTATTTTATAGTTTCCTTATTGTAAAAAAAATTACTATTAGATTATTCACAATAGTTTCTTATTGAAGTGAATATATATGGAGAAAGAATTGTGGTAATTAAATCTCTCTCTCCCCCCATTTTGGTTAAAAAATTGGAATGTTAATTTTCTGTTATTATCATAGTTGGCCATGTCTTTATGTGAGTGCTTTGACAAAACATTGTAAACACTATAAGCACGATCTTAGTTGTATCAAAGTATTTTAGTATTTACTGCGTGATTGTTTATCGGGAGGAATTTCCCTGGATAATTTATGTTATGTACACAAGTGGTTAAAAAGGAAATCGCAGAAACTTCCAAACATCCACTGTGACAGACGTGTGTGCAGAAACACTATTTTCATCTTTCGTTGTTCAGTACTATCTGGAATTAAACCCAGATCATTTAGATCTGAAGAGTATCGCCTAATGCCTATGCTACTATAAGGGAATATTGGTGTTCTTGACAATTTTAAGGGCCTTCTCGACATGTTATACTCGTAACTTCTTTTATCTTTCAATGATTTACTGTCACAATTAAAAGAAATGCTCGACAAATAATTATTAAATATAAATGCACTATTAAATAACCTAAATAAGTAACGTAAAAATGGAAAATAGGAGATAAAGAAATATGTGAGGTGCATAAATTTTGAAGATATAATATACAATGGGGGAAATATAATAAAGAATCAAAGAAATATAATGATTTAAGTGGTGAGTAAGTTGACAAACTTATGTTGAAGAAAGAATAGGAATTGCCTGAGTAGCAAGCAGAAAAAAACATATTTTCCAATAGATAATTGATTTTAAAAATCAAGATAGAACCTAGAAATTATTTTCTTATACAAAAATGATATCATAAACAAATAAATATGTGCATAAAATGCACAGAGTTAAATAAAAGTAAGATAAAAAAAATAGAAAAGAGCAAATTCCTAACTGTATTGTGAAGCTTATTATTATAATATTGAAAAAAGTGGAACGCTTTAACTCCGGATTTACCATAGGCTAGCAGTAACTCAGATTAAAAAAAAAAATGTCCATACATGGGACAGAAAGTTTGCATTTTTTACTACATTTTTCATTAAATTAATTTTTGTTCAATATTAGCACATGAATTTTTATAATCGAATTCACAGATAAGTGTTATGCTTTTTGACATTGTGTTGGTATGACATTGCAGTTGTTTGTATGACTTTCATTATTTATTTTTTAAATTTTTATGAGTCAAACTACAAAAAATGAATAAAATTCTTAGCAATCATGTTGTAAGTTATACTACCATTGAGTAAAAATGCAAGTATGATCTCTAGTTTTATTCTGTAGGGAATATATTATGTGTGTGTGTGTGTGTGATCTAAAACCACACTTAATATTTTTATTCCGATCTAGGTTTAAATAGGTTATCCTATTTAAACTTAGGTCTATGCATATATCATGGCTGAACTTCACAATATTGTTTTAGTTATAATGCTGAATATAATTATTCTATATTATTATTATTATTTTAGCATAACATTATGGGAATCAAAAAGTCAAATTTTGTAAAAAAGATGAAATGGCATTTTAAACATCAATTTCATTCAGTTTATTCAGTTGTATTCAAATTCAGTTATGTTAAATTCATTTTTTTTTACTTTATTGAAGTAAAACCACTCACACATATATATCGATGCGTACTAGTAGAAATGTTTTTCCACACAATTTAATTTAATTTTCAAAGCTAAGGAGCACTCTGATAATCTACAGTTTTTCTCTTTAACATACTTTTCAATAGAGCAGTAGTACATTGGAGAAAATTTCGATTTCACAATATTCCATTAGTCATTGTCACAACACATATTGTTCTATACAACATTTGTTTGTACTCTAGCATAATTCCCTGTACCTAAGCCATAGTTAGGCTTGATAAGTTAGGTAGAATTAGCTGAGAAAGGAGTCTTGGTTATTTAGAAGCAGGAAACAAGCAGAGCTCCGATACTAGACTTGCCGTCTTCAGAGTTATCATTTTTATTTAAAGATATAATGATCACGATCTTTTTAACGTGTCGTGTAATACGAAGAACATTCGGTTAAGCTGAGATTCAAAATCATTCCTTTCGAAAATGCGAATTGTGTTCTAACCAACCAGGCCAAACTGCCTCTCGATGCCTAGTTATGTTCAAAGCCTAACAGCCAAATAAATTTCTAAGGCATTTAAACATCCACTGAGGTTCGTCATGTGCATGGTAAACCATTTAAAGAATAGAGAGACATTGCCATGTACTTCAAGAGGAAAAGCTTGAAAACTTTCAAACACCCCCTTCAAAAACTATTTAAGGATAATGCAAAAATTCTAGACATATTTTTTTTTATTCACCGATGATTGCGATTAAAAATGAATCGTTCTTACCTAAAATTTATTAGTTTTTTCTATCTCACTGTATTCTTGTTTATCATGGACTAGAAGAAACATCAGTTTAGAAATTAAGGACCTTGGTTTGATTTCTACAACTATAGAACAACGTGTAAATGGATGTTGTGTTTCTGCTTTCAAGTGGACATCTAACAGGCTACGTCCTTGATAATTTTTTGGAATTATTTATTTGTAGTATATGACTAAAAACATTATCTTTAAAATATTCATCTAAAAGCTGTGCGAGTAAGATTGCCTCTTGGGCCAGATTTGAACAGTTACAATAACAGTTTTCAATAGTTAGATTTTATTAACAGTTAGAAATTCATTTAATTTTATATATAATTCCAGTTGTAATCTTTAGATGATTGCAGAGAACTGAGCTTTTTTACATGTGATACTGAAAATTGAGATTCATTCACTATATTTACAACAGCTGTAAATTACGCAACTTTTGAGCTGTGGAAAATGATTTTATAACTATCCCAATCTTTATATATATATATATATATATATATATATATATATATAATATTTTTTTTAAATTCAGATTTTGTTTTGTATTGCTAAAGTGAATTATTCAATATTATTGTAATCTTAATATTTATGTTTTATTGTTAATTTATATACTGACACGATGCAATTTCACTAAAAATTTCTCTTCAACTTTAGTATACTTCTTATTTTATAAAAAATTCTGCACGCCGATTTTACTCCCAATTGCAGCTAAAGAGCTTTGCGTGAGAAGTGCATGTAGTGAAGAAGAGGGTGAGGGCAGAGGGCGAGCACGCGGTAGGCGGAGTGTGAGAGACACGATGTGCGTACCCTTGCACGCGAGGGTAGCCGCACCCTCCACCACACATATCTGCAGAGACAGCGGAGGGATTACTCTTTTTTCAACCGGCTTCACTCATTACGTAATGAATTATTTCGCTGTGGGAAGGTGTTGCCTTGATTTTCTTCCCACTCCTACCTACCTCCTCTTTGTTTTGATTTAAGTCGGTCACGTGATGCGGGAGAGACGGATGAGTACACAGACAGGGGGAGTTTGAGGCATCAACACCTGTGTGAGGAGAGAAAGCCGCTGCTTAATCCAACAAGTTAGTTACTCATTCCCTCGCCCTCTGATCACATCCCTTCACCGCGTGGGAATCAGAGAGCTTGATCCAGTCATGGAATCATTTCATTTTCGGAGATGCAAAGCATTGCCTCTTAATATTTAAAAATAATTGCGTTTTAATGTGGGAAAGGATTTAAAAATGCAAATCATGAATGAAGTGAAGAAATGAATAATGACTTTGGTTAAATATTTTATTTATTTTACGCGTTCCATTATGAGTAATGGAGAATAAGCTAATTTATGCTATTAACAGTTGTTTAACATTTAACGGAAATTTAATTGTATTTCCTTAGGGTTTATAACCAAATTAAAAACATCAATTATGTATGTACATTTTATGCTAAGAGAATTTTTCACAGATATTGCTTTGGAAAAATCATGATTTCCAAAAAAGTTGTTCCCGGGAAATTTGATTTTGATTTTTCAGGGACCTACTAAATTTCATTTTCACCTTTATGTATTTGAGATTCAGTATCACAATTAAGCGAGATAATTCCTTTCCCATATTACATATTTTTAAAGTTATTTTTAGGTAATTTTAACTATGAACTATTTAAAAAAGAGACTGATAAATTAAAAATGATAAAAATACTAATATCAACTAAGTAGTGTTTAAATGTTGTTGTTCTCGTGTGCCAGCAAGGCTGGCAAATTGGGGTGCGCTGCTTAATTTATCCAGCTGAACCGGATATGGTGTGGAGTCCGACTTCTTCAATACACACACGTGCCATAGGGACCCATTAATAGGGAGGCAACCATTCACACCTCATTCACACAAGGAGAGGACAAAGACAGGATAGATAGAGAGAGAAAGCAAATCGATGTCTGAACCGGAATTCAAACCCAGGACCTCCCTATTCATAGTCAGGCACGCTGAACTCTAGACAAGCTGACAGGCTGTAGTATTTAAATAATGCAATTTAATCAATTTTACTTAAATAATATTTTAAAAGATGCTACTCAAATAATATATGCATTGAGGATATTCATTTAGTATTTAAAAAATATTAATCAATAAAAATGAAGCCCTTTGGCTTTGTGCTTCTAAGGTTCAGGACCGAGGTTCGAGCCTCGGGTTGAGCAAACTTGATCCAGCCTTTAATCCCTTCAGTGGGTTGATAAACCTGAGTATCAAACGTACTTGGGAACTAAACAGCGGGAGGTTTCGTGTTAGACTGACCAACTAACATGGACATATGCTTCTCAGCCTCTTGAGTCATCGGTCAAGAAAACAAATATGGTCTCTGTAAGCCTTGAGCCCATAAGAGCTGTCATGCCCCTGATTTTAGTTTAGTTTTTTAATCAATAAAATTTAACTTGTTTCTACTCCCATAATTTAATTACTTCCTAGTCACAAAATTATAAATAAATATTAAAAGTGTAAATGTTAAAATTATTTCTTTTATTACTTTAAAGAAATACTGATAATTAACGATAACTTCGGATAAATAAATTCATAGAAATATAAATTGGCTTTTTTAGCGAGTTAGCACTATTTTTAGATAGAAGCTAGAGATTAATAAGAAGTTTACTATAATTATTTAATGAATCTGTTAGTGGAATTCATATTATTTTTAATATCGCTATAATTATTTAACCACTTTCAAAATTTTATTTTTCTCGATAGAAAATTTTTTCCAAGTTTATTTTTAAAAACAATTTGGATATTTTATATTTCATGAGAAATACTGTGAACTATATCTTTATTCACACACAAAGAATAATTTGCAGTTAAATTATCAGCTAAGTTTATATTATTTACTTAAAGTGTTTAAAAATATAAAAGTTATATTTTTTTCAATATCAAAAGAAGGATATATATTACTTTTTTTAAAAAAAATACACTATTAAAAAATAACTAAATTAATATTAGTATTTTTGTGGTTAAATATTCATAAATAAATAATGCCTTTAAGAAATTTTAATCTCTTTAGCAGGAAAGAAAATTAATACGGATATTTCAAAATTTAAATTTTTTAAAAAAGAAAAAAGTCTTAAAAACATAAAAAAAGAAAGAAAAGAAAAGAAAAAAGGCATAAACACTAGCTAATAATAATTTTTTATGCAAAAATAATGTTTGCTTAGGCTTTTCAAAGTTGATGGTTTCACTTTTGGATTTCGTGGTTTTCAATACGAATCCCAAGAAAATACACGAGTATTGTGGGCTAATGTCTGATGGAAAATTGTTTGAAAATTATAATCTGAAATTTTATCAAAATGAAACTTAATATAAAACATGTTTTATGATAAATAGTTTATTTAATTTGTTTATGAAAAATATACTCGTAATTTTATTAATTGTTGAACGTATCTTTTTTTTATCTTTAAATTGAGTGTAAGAAATGCCTTGAATTTTAAAATTTAAGAAGAAATCCTAAACACGAGAATTCTAAAATAATTAAGTATTTAAAACATATTGCAATTATATTTCATTATTTTGAAATGTTCGGTGAAATATCTTTTACAACGAATACTTTGCTTCAAAGTGGTTTTATAAAAATGGTTTCAATAATTTTAAAATATTATAAATAAATCTAGTAAACATTGTTTTATGTTGCATAAAAATATACTTTCAAGATGAAAACTAAATGGAGAAAAAGCAATTAATATCTTAAGAGCTGGTGTCCAATTATTGCATAGTAGAAATATAAAATCAACAGACAAAATTTTATGAAACACAAATCCAGATATGTATGTTTTTAAACGTTTATTTGACTAACGCACTTATTTTCTCCGCCTGAAAAGTCGCTAAAACAATTAGATTCATCGTAATTTTGAACCCCGATTGGTTGATAAATTGACAGTTAAGCTGCTTTCATTAAAATCCATGCTACACCACTGGAAGGACATTGAACCATGTGTCTTTAAGGTTGTCTCAGCACGGTTGCTCGATCAGATACAATCTCCCTAGTAGTGAAATCGAAATTCTCTTATCAAGACACCAAGACTTTACTTCAATGCTAATAGCCTAGGTTTTTAGACAATAATGTATTTCTGGTGATAATTAGAACTAGTTCTAATTATCACCAGAAATACATTATTGTCTAAAAAATACATTATTGTACATTACTAAAAATACATTAAAAATACATTATTGTCAATAATGTATTTCTGGTGATAATTAGAACTAGTATCAGTCACTTATTGTGAAAATAATTGATGTTATAATAAATGGAAATTTTAACTATTGAATACATCAAATATATCAGCTGTATGATTTCAAATTTTTTAATTTTTATTTTTTAATACTTACTAATCAGTTTTTCAATCCTTAATGCATAGTTTTTGATCATTTAAGACTTTTTTTTATATATTTAAATATTTCTTCGGTCAGCATTATTTTACCCGTATTTAGAAACTTCTTTTAATTTTTGAGTCTAATAAAATGAGGAAGGAAAAGCTTGAGTTTGCAGAATATTTTTTTCTATATTTCATTCCAAAATTGAAAAACATTTTCTAGCGCATAAGCAAATAAATTTGACTTCATTTTAGACGTTTTAGTAAAGTCCATTATTATCAAAGCCCAATAATTTTGAATCATTGTCAAAGACAAATCGAAATTATTCATTTTCACTTTACAAACAGAAAGAGTTTTATGAGATATGATAATTTCTAATTGAATTAAAAAACAAACCAGATCAGTTTCTCCTTATATAACAAGTTATGAAACATGTATTCAGATAATCGATAGTCAACGTCTAAAATATCAAGAAATTATAACTAAATATTTACATTCAGATGGTACCAGGAACCAATTCATTACACCATGAGGCATAAGTATGACATAAGTATGAAAGCATAAGTCATAAGTATGTCATAAGTATCATAAGACTTATGTTTATTTTAACAAGATTGCCATGCACACTAGATTTATCAATTGAAAATTGCAAACAATATTCTATCATTAGTGATATGAGATATTGATAATTTGATTACAATCGTAAATTAAGTTGTTCGATAATTTTATGGATAATTTATGAATCTGGTCGATAAAGAAAGCAATATTTATATTCAGGACTTATTTTATTACCCACCTTTATTATATTCTTTCACTCTATATGTCTTCGTCATCTATTCCACACATATTGTTTCGTCTTGGTCTAAATTTATTATTCAACTCTTCTCGCTTCACACTTACTATTTGCTTTTTCCATGCTGAATTCGGGATAAGAAAGAGGGCAGAAAAATGAGAAAAGGAAATACATAAAAGGGGACAAAAAAAGGAAAAAGAGGAAAAAAATAGCATAAAAGAGCCACGCATTGTTCATCAATTCCCAGGGTCACTTTGGAAATCAGCCTCTTACCTCAACAGCATCCTGAACCAATGCCAACTCAACCTGTCATGGGTGGGTGGGTAAACCAACACACCCCTGGCCGACCCCACCCAGGAAAAAAAAACCCCTTCATCGCGTGCAGACGATCAAAAATGGATGATCCTTCCTTGTGGTAAAGGGCGACTTTCACATCCAAAAGCGGAGATCTTTTGGCAGGTGTTGGTCCCACAGGCAAAAGCGTTGGATTCTTTCCTATTTTTTCCTCCTCCTCTAGCTTCCACACCATTTTTTCCTTGTTTCTGTGAAGAATATTATTATTCTTTATATATATATATATATCTATTTTACTTTTTTCTCCAAAACCACGAGCGTTTTATCTTAGTCAGGGACGTGCGCCAAAAAACTTTATCGCTTAGGGCTTAGGCTAGAATATTTTTTATCAACTATTTCTTTTTTTTAATTTTTGTTTGTCTTACAACACTCGATTTGTTCGATGTGTAGGCCAGGAGATGGTTGTTTTTATGGTTTCGTTTGTTACTTTTTTTATTTTGTATCTTTCTTTTTTTTTTAGTTTTTCTATGTATTCATAGTAGCATGAGAAAAGAAAAAGAGGTCAATTCAATTCAAATTTTTTTCTGTATTACACACAAACCATTTGTACTCTTCTTGAAACTAACAGGTTTTTCTCAATGCACCTGTGTATTGACTTTCCTTTTCTATATTTTTACAGTTAATTAAAGTTTTTCCTTATCAATTTACAATTGTATTTATAGACAGTTGAAATCTTTCATTTCAATTGCCTATAAATGGTAAATTTCAATTTTAAAACATTCGATTTTACGTATTAAAATTTCTACTGTTTGTTTATTGTAATAAATATGTTTTTTTAAGTTTAAATCTAATTTTATTTGAAAAATAATTTGTATCACAGAGAAGAAAAAAGATTTTGAAATATAAGTAAATTTTATTTTAATAAAAATATTTTTATAAATTTTTCATAAATTAAGTTTATTAAATTCATATTCATTCATTCTCTTAAGTTTATTAAATTCATTCAAGTATACTTAATTCATGATAATTGGAAAAAGTATTTACCCAATATTTAAAAATCAGCCAAATTAATGGGGATCAATTAAATTCATATCTTTGCTAGATTTCATTTTCACGTTTTGGCATATCTCTAAGCAATTTTTTATTCCATTTATTTATTTACTTTTCCATTTGAGATAATTTGACTGGGAAGTGTCGCTTAAAGGGTTAAAGTGAGACACTACAAATATATCACATCTGAGATTGGAATCGAATATACTTACTTTTAAAAATCTAAGCCTACCGATCAGTCAACAAGCAGGTGTGTGTGTGTTTATTTAATAAGTTCAGTATTATTAATTTATTTAGCAACTATACGAATTTTAGTTCATTAATGAAATTTTAATTGCTTTCGAAAACATGAGAATAACAGATTGTCATGTTTTCGAAAGTAATTAAAATTGTATTAATAAATTAAAACTCTTATTAATTCCTGTACCATATTCTCGTAAATGTAATAATTTTTTGATATTCTTCCCTTTTACAATTTTCTACATTAGGCATGCATTTTCAGATGTATTTAATGTCAGTAAATATCTGAATAAATACAGAAAAAAATAGATATTTCTTAGTTTTTAAAAATAAAATCACAGAATATTATAAATAATAAGCATCTTTAGATGCGCTTAATCTGATTATATATATGAATAAATACAAAAAAATAGATCTTTCTTAGGTTTTGAAAGTAAATCACAGAATATTCTATTTTTTTTATTTATAAAAAAAAACGAATTTTATTGATATTTACCACCTATAAAAATAAAATTTAAAAATCAAAGTATAAAAAATATTTTAGATACAATTATTACATAATAAAGTGCGATATTGCCTTAATCAGAAAAAAATATTGGACATGAATTATAAACAGTATAAACTAAAAAAATTCAATTATAATATATTTATAAATGTGTCAAAAATTCTACTTTTACAACCTTTGACATTAAGGAAAAGAAATTACATTTTTCTCGTGAGCAATCAGAAGAAACCATGCCTGATTTAAGGTCAAAGCCACAGTTTGAAAGAAAAAAATTCCAATTTTGAAAGAAAAATCTTTTCATTATATTAATGACAATAGCAAGGAAGTGGGGCCGAAAAAATCCCTCTGCCTCACCTCCTTCCTTCCTGAAAGCCCCTTCTTCACTCGGTCTGTCCATCCTGCTCAACAGTTGCAGAGGCAGCTAGTCTCTCGAGAGACAGGTGGTGCGAAGGGGTGTTGGTGAGTTTAAATTTACAGCGCTTCTCTGAAATTCATTTACTTAAGTGAAAAGAACCTCTTTTCTCAACTCCGTTTTATTTGTTTTTTTATTCGTCCTCAGTTTTTTACCAAGAAATCGAACCATGTGAAGCAAAGATTCAAATGGAAAGGGGATGTCAAAGCCAACAAAGGGTTAACAGAATTTACATGAAATAGGTCTCGAATTTTTGGAAGAATCTCTTGAACACTTTTGTGCCGAATACGAAATTTTTACCTGTTTCGGGGATTATATTTTTTTGAATATCAGTTTAGACCTGATGGTGAAACTCTTATTTTATTTTTCCATATGCTTCTAGTGTTTTTCACTGCTGAGGGTTCTATTAAAAAAATAACCGGGGAGTTTCTTATTGAAAACAAATGTAAATAAATAATGCTACGAGTATAAGCGTGTTCTTAATAATTACAGAAATACGAATAATATAAACTACCAAAAATATTAAGGTCTCATGATTGTTTATACACAAAACAATGAATATTATAGCTGCGAATATGATTAACTTAAATATAATTGCACGAATTCTATAGCTGAGAATATATGAATTCTAGGATTACGAATGCGGGAAATAAATTATTCCTATTATGTGGACGAATCGATTATTTCTAAATATATGCTGAGATAATGCTTACAAAAACTAATATTACGAATCAGAAAAAAAGAAATATAAATATCACTATGTGATCACTAATTAAATACAAAAACGAAAGTATATCTGCTGTATAAGAGTAAAAAATCACAAAAATAGTGGCAGCGCTAAGTGACATCTTAGTCCAGAAATAGGCTGCTGGAATCATCATAAAAATCAATAACTGATAAAATTGCTCAGTAAAAAAAAAAGATATGAATTAAAAGAGTAGATTTGACATATTTTTTTTCCAATGGCAGATTGTAGACAGTTACAACTGCAACAGAGTCTCTTAATCTATTGTTCCCTGATACCCAAGGAACCAAACAGAAACAGCGACCTCTTAGCCGCCGAGGCGTTGCCCCGGGTGCACCACAGGGGATGGGCCACCATCGTACCCTCACACATGCCATAGGGACCCGTTTATAGGGTAGGCATCATTCATACTTCATTCACACACACAAGGAAAGGACAAAGACAGGATAGAGAGAAAGTACATCCATGCCTGAACCGGGATTCGAACCCAGGACCTTCCTATCCGTAGTCAGGCACGCTGACCACTAGACAAGTTGGCCGGCTGATTTGACTTATAGAAAAATGTATAATTATATGAATGATGATATATGTACTACCTCAGAATGAAAATCATTGTAGTGAATTGCTTTCATTAGTTACCATCTGTTGAATCCGACTACTGAATTATAAAATATTAAAAAATTACATAGAGTATAAAAATGCATAAATAAAAAAATACATCTTAAAACCAAATGGAATTTCTTTGAATCTTGCTTTGTATACATGTGATGTTTATTAGTATTTAAAACTATGTAAGGGATAATATATTTAAAACAAAATGAAATTGTTACATATAAAGTTAGTTTCATCAATAACCATTTATTATAATTAAAGCTTATTAGCCTTTGGAAATTATATGAATGGTTTTATATTATAGAAAAAATGAAATTGTTTTATATAAATCTTCTTATTAATATAGCTAAGATTTTTTTAAAATTGCATATAAAAAGCCATTTATATATTCTAAATAGAGAGGACTTGCTCAGTATAAATTCAGGCTCATCAATTCATTTTAATTGAATCAAAGTTTTGTTGATATTTAAACAGAAATTAGTGAATGCACAATTAAGTTTAATTATTTTGAAAGGACTTTTCTAAGTAAAATTTATTTAATTGTTTTGTTCGAAATAACTAGATAAATACTTGAGAAGTTAAACAAACTAATTAAGGTGGAGACACGTTTTTTCATAAATTGGAAAATTATCGGGGATAATCACTATAATAAATAAGGTTGAAAAAAACGAAATCTTAAGTTTTAAGACACAGTTAGTAGAAAGTGAAATATGAGATTAAATAAAAAGACAATTAAATATCATTTTCAAGATAAATGACACATTATAATTTATATCTATCAGACTAGGTTAATTTAAATAAAAGGAAATAAGAGTAGTTTGCATTATTTTAAAAGGGTAGCATTATATTATATTTCAATACTTTTTAAATAATCATAGATCTTAATTGGTCATTAAAAAAGAAGAAAGCTCTATTCTTAAATAACATTTTAAGCAAATATAATCAAAATAGGAAAAAAAAAAGTTAAGAAGAAACAAATTCTTCCATTTTATTTCCTCCAAGAGTGCACGCGATTTTTTAAAGAGGGAATGAATTGAAAAGACTCTCCAATGCTTTTCGCACAAAATATCAGCAAAGCGAGAAACATTTTTACTCTTCAGAATTTCGAAATCTCAATATCGAATTTTTCACTCTCGTTGGAAATGAAGGGAGTAAACAGTAAAAGGCAACAACAGGTGTTCACATAACGCTAAGAATATTAAAGCTGCAACTGAGCATTTAAAAAGTGGAATTTTATTTCTTCGTAAAAGTATCTTAACGTTTTTTGATGCTCAGAAAACAAAGCTTCATAGAAAAAGAAGGAACAATTTTAAAACAGAATTGCTGGCATCAATATTTATAAAACTTTACTGTATATATATATATATATATATATATATATATATATATATATATATATATATATATATATATATATATATATATATATATATATATATATATATATATTAATATTGCAAATCTAATATTAACAATCAGAGTGTATCATGCTGTAGAGTGCCAGACTATTTACCTTGTTGTTTAAGTAGCTAATTTTTATAAAGTTCGCAATATATTAGTAAATGGTTTTTAAATTTTGTTTCATCAACATACTTCCATGTATCAATTTCATAAATAGTGCCAAAAGTTTGAATTATGAAAGTGAAGAAAGTAGTAGTTTAACATTGAAATAAGTTATCTAAAAAAATAATAAGACAATAATTTAAAATGTCTGGAAAAACAAATTAAGTTAATATAGTTCAACATGTCTCAAAAGAAATGATGAAGAATGAAAATGAGTAATGAAGGCTGAAAATTTTCATCAGGTTTGTGGAGTACAGATGAAAAATGCTTACAAAATGTTTATATAGTGGTCAGTGATATAAGCAATGTTTGTGCAAAACTTTATCCATCGAGTTTGGATAAAAAGTGATTGTTATTATGTGCTATTTACTAATGTGTCACCATATATTAATGAGTGTCACATATATTTTTTAGGGAAGGAGAAAGAGAAAGTTATTTGAAAGATGCTTACATTCCTTTAGAAAGATCACGATAAATCGTGACGGTTTAGTCTGATATTAGCATAGTTGGACATATGAACCTTAATATTGTTTAAAATAACATATTATAATCCAAAAGATATTCGGGTGAGATATTTAATCCTCATGTATATCAAATATGTGTTGTTCTTTCATTTATTGGCCAGATAACAAACTATTGGCTTTTGGGATAGATTCACTACTGTACATAATAACATAGAGTATATATATTTTGAAAATATGAGATACAGAGGTATTTTCCCGAACTATATCTATTTATGTATGTTAGAAACATGTTCGAATGACACTTTTATGCTAAAACAATGCTTATTTTATTAGGAAATGATTTAGAAATTTAGCTACTTTTGAAGTTGTATAACATTTAATAACCTTGTCGATCATCTCAAATGAAACAATTGTTTGACATTAGTTAGTTAATCAAGGGATTACCTAGCACATTAAACAGCTTGCATGATTTCCAAACAATTCTAAAAAGTTTTAATCAATTGTTGCTCAAAAGTATCTAACAGTATAATAGAAAGCAATAATATATGTAAAAATAAAAAGTATCAGCACTGCTAGCTTCCTAAGGAGCTAATTGACCATGGTGATCTTTCTGCCAATGGCTGAAACAAGCAACTAAAATTTATATCATGAACACTAAAATCACATCAATAAAAATTTTAAAATATAAAAATTAATGGTAAGGTGGTATTAACATGAAACAATAAAATCAAACAAATAAACACACCATATACATAGTTTAGATTTTAATGTTTCTATATTGGCAATTTTATTTTTTTAGCTGCATTCGTAGTGAATCCGTCATAAAACTAACATATTTTTTATTTTAGTTATTCAACTTATAAAAATTTAATATGATACAGGAAATTTTAACTTTCATTGTAGTATTGGGATTAATATTAAGAATTACACACTTGTGGGATTTGCTACTCAATATAAATTAATTTATTCTATATTTTTATAAAAAAAATTCAATAAAAATATAAAAATATTTATTTCAAGTTATAAGTAAAAATTAATCGCTGCACTATAAAAAAAAAATAAATAAATATATATATATATATTTATATATATATATATATATATATATATATATATATATATATATATATATATATATATATATATATATATATATGTATATATATATATATATATATATATATATATATATATATATATATATATATATATATATATATATATATATATATATATATATATATATATATATATATATATATATATATATATATATATATATATATATATATATATATATATATATATATATATATATATATATATATATATATATATATATATATATATAAACAATATAAATTATATTACGTATTAAAAAATCACAAGATATTTTTTTTTAGTTCGAAATTTATGTTTTGTCTTTAAAATGCTCCCAATGTTTTTCTATTTTTTATTTTCTGTGACACTTTTAATCTGAATTAAATATCTTTTGGTTGAATGATGTTCGACTAACCAACGACTCACATTATAAAAATACTATTTCCATAATATAAAAATTTTTAAAAAATTATTATAATAAAAGTTAAAACTAGATGCAAAATTTTTGTCAATTTTTCATGAAATTGATTACATTTAGAATAAAAATATTATTAATTATTAGTTACATTTAGACAAAAATTAATTATGAGCAATACAAATGCGAATCGTTTTGATTTATTAATAAATGAAAGCCCTTTAAAGCACGAAGTTTTGCAAGCAAATGGATTGGAAGATAAAATATCTCTAGATATCAATACATTAAATAACTATATAATAAATTTAGTTTGTAATAACAATTCCAATATTTTTAAGATAGATGATTTTCATAAATTTCTTATTATTTGTTTTGAATTTTTTAATTGATTATTTACTAAACTTTCTTAACTGAACTTCCTCTAAAACAAAAAATTTGAATGTTTGATTTCCGTAATACTTTTTTTTCACGTAATTTGCTCATTTGGATATTTTATTTCGATTTAAAATAGTTTATACGCTCACTTTTCTATAATTATCAATTTCGATACGATAAGTTACCTTATCTGAAAGCATTATTATTTTATTTTAGACATAGTTTTGATTTACGACATAAATATTAAAATGCTATTTATACTATATATATATATATATATATATATATATATATATATATATATATATATATATATATATATATATATATATATATATATATATATATATATATATATATATATATATATATATATATATATATATATGCACTAATATGAATTCCATAGCATAATATCTGATTATTCCTTTGGCCACAATAAAAATAACTTTAATTCGAATAACGTTATCGAAATTAATTTTAACAAAATAAACATTTAGTTTCACTTATCTTTCATTCTCATTATTGAAGTCAAATTAATTACGACAAAAAGGAATGTAATCGTAACACATTGTTTCCCCAAATCACCCTCCTAACTCAATTGATCTAGTGCTTCCATCTGTTGGCGGTTTTGAAAGCGGAATTTAATAAAAACTAACTTCTCTCTCTCTCTCTTTTTTATTCTTTCTCCAATTTTATTTCCCGAGCATCAGCATTAAAAGTGTAAAATTCATGTCTACGAATTAATGAATTACTTAAATGATGATATTGCTTCAAGGTGTAAAATTTAAATTCTTAACTATTTTAAAAAGTTCGAATCTTAGAAACGTTTCTTTAAAAAAATACTACACAAGTAATAGTGCATCAGGGAAAAGTCCTTGTCAGAATAAATTATCGGCATTCAAAAATTTTATAATATTATGGAATGTTCTTAATAGGCTTGATATTCATTAAATATGCAATTTTAAATTAATTTAATTAAATTTGCTGTCAACTCTTAATGAATTTAGATATATTCTATAATATTACGCACACAAAAAAGGCTTTAACTGTAAAATATGCAATTAATGTATGTTTGTATAAGAATGTGCTGAGAAAACAATTATTGTAATGAATTTGGTAAATAAATTGTTCATTATTTGAATACATTAATAGTATATTGAAGGTGAAAAACAAGAATAAAATTTCCATTTAAGAATACATTTTTTAGAAATGAATTACATTGGTAACTAAATCCTTAACGAATATTTGACCGAAATCATAAACCGGTTGAAATTCGATTGCACTCAGTTAATAAATTTGTGCAGTATTTTTAAAATTTTTTTCTAAATTGTTTTGAAATATTCATAGTTTTTAATTTCTACTTTTTTTAATTTTCAAAACAAATTTCTGAAATAATAAAAATCTTTTTCGATAAGCTAATTATAAATAAGTTAAAAAATATATTAACTGTATATATATATATATATATATATATATATATATATATATATATATATATATATATATATATATATAAATCAAACTGTAATATAATTAATTCTTAAACAGAAAAAAAATTAAATCTCAAAGCCAATGCTCACTTCAGTTTCTCTTCCATTATTTAATTTTTTTAGTATCAAAATCCAATATAATTAATCAATCAATTTATAGCATTTTTTAATGAATATACAACACAAAATAAAAATTCCAAAAATTGTATAATAAATTATTTCAGTGTACAGAAGCTCAAAAAAGTTTTCACATTTTTTTTTTTTTTTTTTTTTTTTATCTCAAGTAAAATTTCTATCTCTTTCTCAAGAAATATGAAGAGGAAATTTTTTAGTCATATTTTATTCCCTTGTTTAAAAATAAAAGTAAGACGTGATCATAGAAATCTGATTTACACACAATACTATCAACACAAATTTGAAAATTAAAAAAATATATAATTGCCTTTCGTATACTTTTCAATATTTTCCTTTAATTTCTTTTCTATCGAAAGTTACTTTTATTATTAGGCAGATTTTAGTTATATTTTGAATTTTTAACTTTTTTTCATAGGATGGCAACATTATTATCATAATAAAAGCATATGTTTATGTTACATATAATAAATTTAATTTCGATTATGAATGATTATTATATAGATTTAAAACTTTTGTTTTTAAACTCATTATATTTAGCAATTAAAAATTGAAAGTTTCAGTGGTTTGGTGTTCCGAATAACATACATGTATTTCATTTTTTTTACTCAACTTTATGTATAAGACATTTTGAAAATAAATAAAATGCTAAAATCAATTGCATATGTATAAAATTTGGTTTTAATTCGTTGAAATTCAGAAATCATCTCATCGAAGAATAAATTAATAAAAATGCTTAAATGTTTATTTGAAATGAATGTATACAAATAGTAATTTACATAATAATTTGTAAATATAATTTTTTTATACTACAAATATCAAATACAAAATTTTGTGGGCACCTATTTCTATACAAATAACTTGTATCCAAAGTAAATACCTAAAATTAATATTTTCTATTTTTGAAGTAAAATTAAATGTTACACTTTTTATCATTAATATAATATGGCATTCTGAAATTCTTTGTGCAGTTTAACTTAAAAATTTCTTTTTTTCTTTAAAAACTGTTACCAAGTTTTAAATGATTTTAAAGAGCAATTTCACTAAAAGAAGTAGAGAAGATAAAGAAAATCATATAAAAAAAAATCTATTGAAAATGTGTTTGATGGTCAGATTTAGTTTGAATTGTTTACGCAAATTTTTCTTTCCTAACCTAAATATTCAAATCTAATTTCATGCATTAAATCTGTTGTTGAGACAACATAAAAAGGAAAAAAATTTACAAATTTAAATCTTTTTAAACTTAATTTTTAGAGAGCTTGCTTCTATAATTACATAGAAGACAATATTTTGCAATTCAGATTTGCAACCTCAGGCTTAGAAAGTGAGTACACCCCATATTTGTTGACAATAGCCATTTTTTGGTGATTTTATTTGAATAATTCAAAACATTTCAGCACAAAAGTTTGATGTATGCTAATAAAATTATTTGATGTTCTTCTAAACAAAAATATAGGCAACAAATTAAGAAGGCGGTAAATCAAATACAACATTGTAACTGTTAAATCTGTATTTGTATTAAAAACTTTTTTGGGATAATTTTATTCCTGAATGCGAACATGTATCGTGTTTAATTATTTACCAAAAAAAATCAGGAATTTTATTTCAATTATCTCAATAATAAATACATCAATATAAATCATCAGAAATTAATTTTAACATAATTGGATAAAAATTAAAAAGAATTTGAGAATGTTCTTAGATATTCAACATTCTGATAATTATTGTATTTTTTTTTCTGTGATTTGTCCTTATTTTTAGTTTATTTAAAATAATATAAATAATTTTTGCAGGAACAGTTCCTGATAAAATGTTATACCAATTATAAATAAGAAAAACAATTTTCACATTTTTCTTTGATAAATTATAAATAATTATGCAATTGAAGATTTTTTGAATGAAACATAAAGAAATTTCAATTCTATTGAGTATATAAAAATGCTTAGTTTTGAAAGCTAAAGTTTATTTTATATAACATTAAAATGTATTCTTAAATAGAAATCATCAGAGTCGAATTTGCAATATATTATGAAGATGAGAGTGTGAAAAATATAATTATTATACACTATTCATTTTTTGTGCATGATGTATTTGTAAAATATTGAAATGTAACGTAGATTGTGAAAATAATTTTTCATTTGTTTGATTCAACAAATACTATAAGATTAGTTATCTGGGTACAGAAATGTAAAAAAATAGATTTTTAAAAAAATTATGCCTTGATCTTTGTAAGTCAAATCGATTGGGCGACTTTGAATTTTAAAACAAGATAAAGCATATTTGAGTTCCTTAATTTCATTTATATTTTTTGAATAAAACGGATGGTAAAATAATAATATCAATGAATGAATAAGTTGACAGAAAGTGTTGAACAACACTTAATGAGCAAGGATGTCTTAACAAAATGATCTTTAATACAGTTACAGTTATGAGTCAATCAATACAAGCAAAAAAAAAAAAAAAAACTGATAAATATATTATCTACTTTCCTAGTAGAAATAACTATTCTAAAAGTAAAGTTGTTATGGTAGAAGTAAAAAGATCTTAAAAGTAAAGTTCTCTTCTGATTGAGTTATTGCTGATAAGACTATTCAAATAATTTCCTATGAGAAACTATAAATATGTTATAATGAAGAGTACTTTTTGAAGTACTATTATTGTTAATTAAGTGCACTGAATGTATTGATTCTTTATTTATAAACTGTGACATCTGTAACATTCAACGCTCGCTAGAATTAGACACTTTTTTGTACGAGGAATCATAATGACAGGTAATGGTTATACTTCGGAATCAATGAGTTTCGGCTTTAGTTAAACACCATTCATAAAATCTATCATAATCTATTTTCAGAATATCGTGTGTGTATATCGTAACTTATTCTGTAGCGAAGCAGATATAAATAAATGCAAACATTAATGAATAAAGACAGATGAAACAATTATGCAAATATGCTGCTGATATCATTTGAGATTTAGAGAAAAATTAGATAGCTTGATGTTTCAGCCATCATTGAAGAAGCATTTTTATATTTATAAGAGTTTTCATCGTATAAATATTGCAAAAATAAAAAATTTCCTCCTCCACTAACACAAATAAGACTTGATTTGGTGATCTGAAATAATGAACAGTTTTCTATCAATAAAGCTTATGTAATTATCCATATTGTAAGGGTTTTTAACAATTATTTATCGCGCATGTTTCAACTAACAAATATTTACAATTTTAAAACTCTCTCTATTTGTTAATAAACAAATCTTTAGAACCGTAGGAAATGTCTGTCGTTATTTGTATCATATTAAAATATTTTTCTGGACTTGTTTAATCAATTATTCATTTTTTAATACATGCTTACAGATTAATGGATACCTACTAATTTTGATCAAATAGACGGATAATACATATTGTCCCAACTTTCATTTCATGTAGATTTTGCTAATTTAAAAAAAAAAAAAAAAACGCTTAAAGATATACTAAACATTTTTAGTAACATTTCTTGATAATATTCCGTTCTTCTTACGAATATGCATGTTCTGAAAAAAATTGTTTATTAAGATGAAATATAAATATACTTAACATAGTCAATGAAAAAAAATTTTACAAAATCCCAGTTTATTTTCAGGCATCGACTGCTATATAATATTTATCTTAATATTTAAAGTTATTGAAGTTTGTGGATTTCCTTTTTTAAATTTTATCTTATATACTATAAAATAAATCTCTAAAAACAGTATTCCTGAAAAGAGAGAAAACATCTGAAAAAAATACCATTTGTAACAAGATATCCATAGTTTCGTTAATTAGAATGTACATGCTGAGGAGAAATATTATGATTCATTAGCTTACATAAATTCCTTACATACTTATTTTCAACAAAGGCTTATTGGCATGATCCATAATTATTAATTTTTTAAATTAAATTTTATCATGTCTGTATAAGTAAATTTTAAGGCTCTAGGATAAGTTCTAAATTACTTATGAAGTTTTATGCTTTACACCAACTGACCTTCCTGTACCTCTTGGGTTTTGAGGTTGTTGTTGTTGCACCAGCATGCTTTGCTCTAAGTTGGACTTCACCAGTTAGAGGGATGTAATCAGGTGGAGACTTCATGATTTTGAAAAGTAACCAAGAAGAAGACCCCAATAATTGGTCCGCCATCTCAGAGTTATAATTTCACTTGGACGTTACATTACTACACTATCATTTAATATGCTCCAGCTGCCTTTAAGTGGTTAAGCTGGAATTCGAAGTTACTACATTCCAGTAGTCGGAAAGACGCCCTAACCAAAAAGGCCAAAAGAGGCATTTTGGGTGGTAAGGTGCAATCCTTATAGTCAAATGCTTGAAGCCTATTTCCTTTAAAAAATTAAAAGCAAGCACTATTTTTATGGGTAGTATTTGAAAAGGGAACTATTGGCTTCCTTTCAGTGTTCCATGGAGAAATAGAAGTCAATTGATATATGAAATAAATTTGGTTTTATCTACTAAAATAATAGAGATACGAGAGCAAAGATTATTAAATTCACATAAGGTCTAATATTCCTTCTCTTATATGGCAAAGAAAAGAAGATATCTACAAGATGATTAATATATCCTCAAGATACGATTTCAAAATTAATAGGTATTGAGGACATTGATAAGAGTTAAGGACATACGGTTCGTCTAAGAATTAGCATTGCATTTACTTGGTTCCTGAAATATTAATAGATTTTAGAATTAAGAAATAATTTTCCTTTTATAATCATTTAAAGGGAATCTTGATAATTCTTGACAATTTCTAATGTCATCGTATTTTTCAAGTCTGTTATCATATTGCAGTATTTCTTCACTTTAATTCTGTTTTATATTCATTGCTTTACACAAAAATGAAAAGGATATCTTTCTTATACAATGAAACTTCAACTTTTGATAAAAGGCACATAAAAGGAAAACAAAGATTTTTTTTCTAAAGGCTCAAAATTTTAAATCTTAATTTCAATATTTCAAATATCTGATACTAAAATATTATAGCCCTTATGTATTTAAATAGCTTAACATATTCTTAAATATGAAGCACTTTTCTAAATAATTAACTTATTAATTGCTATTGTTTACATAAATCACTTTAAATAATGTGAAATAATTCTTCACTATATTATTAAATATAAGATAAACATATAAACGAAAAATGTAAAAAGAATCATGGATGTTGTAATCCAGTAGAGCATGTACCATGTAATATCAAAAAGATAAGTTTTTCAGTAGGTTATGGAATTAATTTAAATATTTCAAAGGAGAAAAACTGGAAAATTTCTTCTGTTTTGTTCTATCAGATATATATGAACAAAGCCGAAACTAACATATGTATCTTATAATTTAATAATAGATGGAATTGAGCTCGAGATCTTCCTTTGTGAAGATTACTGGACTATTGTGAGTCTCCAAAAAGACCAAGTTAAATGGGTTATATTATATTACCGAAAGTTCATGAGACTAGAAAAGTAAATAAATAAATGAGTTTAAGGATTTGCTGTTGCTGTTACATATGACACTTGGACAAGCCATGTTCGCTATGCCGTTGTCTATGAGAATTAACTCAGTAGTAATAAAGTGCATCTTTCGTTTTCAACCAGAGTACCACGAAGATGAAATTAAAACTTTGCTCAAGTACTCCTTGGATTGATGGCACCACAAGAGACTACACTCCTTCAATTTTAACATTGATCTGGAGAGGAAGGAAATTTTCTCCAGATCATTATACTCATAGTAACTGCTCAACGACCGACTACAGAACTTTCAATTCCACAGATTTAACGAGCACGTATATCGCTTGTACTCAGTGGATCTTTGATGTTATTGGAAATCGTATCTCACCCTACCGGATGGAAGGCCCAGTGGTTAGGAAACCACTAGACTACCACGGCCCATGATTACTCACTTAAATAGCCTAATAGAAGTACGTTGAACGAACGCATTTTAATATTCATGTTACCCTTTTACTAGGTGAATTTTCAATATTTAGTAGACAGTGTTTACATAACACAAAAGAAGAAATCAGAAAAACTACTTACAGATGTACATGCAAGGTACAAAAATGCAAAATTCATCTTCCATGCTTCGATAAAGTTTATTACTGACATCTTTTTTCAGTTCCAAAGATAATTATCGTAACTTTAAATAAGAAATAAATGTGAAATGATTTGCGAAAATCTATTCTAAAATTGACTTTACCGTACATAAAATAAATATTTTTTGTTGTACAAAACCACTAGCTAAAGGTAAAAAAAGGGAAATTATTATTATTAATTACAAAAACATTAATAGAAATAACAAAGATGAACTTTTAAATTTACTAATAAATTCTAATCAAGGAATCACAAACCTGTTATTCACAGATTTATATAAAGATTTCTGTTTACTAAATATTCTTCATTTGATCCCGATAAAAATGAACATAGACACTAATATTATAGATCTCTACATAAACCGCAAATTTTAGGTAATTTTTTATAGCCTGATCATATCCCCAGAATAATGGTCAATTGGTTTTAATAACCAAATAAAATGGATTTTACATCCAAATTGTACACGTATTTCTTAGTTATGACCCCAACAAAAATGTTTCATCCCACATTATTGGGTGCATTCAATAAATCCACGGACACAGAGGAAAGCAACCAAAGATATCTGCTAACTAATAAAATGCGCTGTAAAGTGTTTTATGGGAAAATATTTTAAGTGCAACTTTTCTTTCTCCCAACGGAGCCTCCTTGTTGCACTTTTCTGAAAAAACCCTAAATTAAATCAGCATTTTCTTGAAATGGAATTTGATATGGCTAAAGAGCTGATAGCTTTTATACTTCTCTAATATATGCAGATTTGTAAAAAGCATCTATAAAACATCGTTCGTCTTTAGGGCGTTCTCGTTTTATGTTACTTTTTTAAATGTAAATCTGTTTTCGGAATTTTGATAGCAAACTTCGTGCTTTGCTTGGAAGAAGATTTTATGTTAAACTAATGGCTTGTTGAGTTTGTATCTTATTTTATTGCATCTCTGCGGATTGAAATTAAGTTATTTTACTTACATTAGAAAAATTAGTTTACCACAAAACTATAAAATCCTTAATTTTTCCCCATAAAAATTTATTTATTTTAACATATTATATATATTTCATTTTTAAAATACATATTAAAATTAATAACATAAAATTCTATATACATTCTTCTTTGAATGTAAGGATTAATACGTGGTGTTTAAAAATATGTTCGTGATAAAGCTTTGTATACGATCACTTTTTGCACATAAAGTTTAGTTGGGGATAAGAAAAGTTCTTGAAATGAATTCTGATAATCACTTCCCGCAACTATTGCTAAATCTGTAGTCAAAAGAATGAAGAACTAAACTGTAAGCCAAAACATTAGAAATTACCTTATTACAGATTAAATATATGTCATAAAGATAATAACATAAAACAGTTTTTACTGATATCTTTGCACAAAGTTGAAGAATTTTTCAATAGATACTAAGCATATTTCAATGCATGTCAATAAATTATAAAATAATTTGCAACAGTGTTTATTATAGATGTTTTGTTACCCGTATAAATGTGTGAAATATAAAGTATGATTTATTATGTTGTAATTTTCTTTTTACAAACATAGTTCAAGTAACCTATATAAATTATTATAAGCATTTTAGGTGCTACATGTGAAATTTTTGCATTGTTGTATTCCGAATCACCTAAGTATGATTATGCAATATACTATATATTATACATAAAAACATAAAAGCAATTTAAATTTAATAAAAGAATCATTATTTTCACGTAAGATTTTGATCTCAATCTCAGTTTAAATATATGTCTAAATTTATGTATTTCCCCTCTAATTGTTACTATTATCATGACTGTTACTATTAAAATATGGTAATATTAATGTAAATAAAATGCAGAAGTTGACATTTATATACACATTTATTATTACTGGTGATAATGTGAAGAAAATAAATAAACGAGAAAAAATAGCAAATTATTTAAGTTCTTTTCTGATTTATTTCTTATTGAGTTAACTAATTAATTTAGTTTAAAAAATAAAAAAGGTTATCGAAAAAATATTACAATTTTTTAAATATAAACTCCCAAATACTCAGTGTAGATTTGAATTTGTAAAAGGAATAAATTTGTGCTTATTACTAAGACATCTGAAGTTATTATCTATCCCTTCATCAATATCGATATATGCGAATTTAGACGTCGAATAAAAGCGATTTCTTTATACTCAATCATTGTAAAAATATGAAATAATAATAAAATTAATAAAATGTTTTGTGAAAATTCTGCCTGTAGTTAACTGTTTTTTTCATTGAATAGAGTTTCTGGAATGTTTGTAAATGAAATAATTGTAAACGATAAGTTTTTTCAAATAAAGTTCTACAAAGTTTATTTTTATATTTTTCTTAGAGTAATTTATTTTATAAAATAATAAACAATTAAAAGCTAGATTTCTAGAAAAAGTAAAATAAAAAATATTTAAACTATTTACATGTTTTTATCAATTTTTCATAGAAAACAAGCATAATAAGGCCACTAAGAATTTAGCAAATACGATTACAAAAATAATACAAATGGTTTGCAATAGAAATGAGCATTAATTTATGTGTTATTTTTAGCAATTATTTTCTTTGCTTATATAAATTTATTATTGTATTTAAAGTAAAATTATGCAATTTGTTTGTAACATTAATTTGTAACAATAGTACTTTAAAAGTATAATGTAATCCAAGTACGAAGAATTTATTTAATTCAAATATCTTTCACTTCAATATTTTTAATATCTTGTTCATTGATATCAATACCCAATAATGAATTAAACACATAAATTTTATGAAAATTTGGGGAAATAATTTTAAAATCATGAATACATAATAAATCTTACTAAAATATATAAGTGATATTTGCTGTTAATATAAGTTATAAAACATTTTCATACTGCGACTTAAACAAAATTTTGATTACACAGTCGCAGAATAGTATTACTATACATCATTGATAATAATCAGTGAGAGAGAGAGAGAGAGAGACTTGAATTTCGGAACTAAACTTAAAAGTCAGTATACTATTCCATAGAATAAAATATCATTGATAGTATAAAATAATTTTTTTGGAATTTTCTTTCCAAGAAAAAGATATTTCTTACAGTTATAATCATAAAAAAGTAAATCAGCATAACAAACTAAATAGAAAAAAACATTTAAACAATTTAAAAACATTACTTAAACTGACACGTTTTCATATTCTTAAAAATATATGTAAATTAAAACATACGTGTAGTAGATACTGAAGTCTACTCTTATAAATTTTGGAAAATTAAGTCTTTATTAAGTTGTTAGTCAGCCAAAAAATGTGATCATAAATAAAATTAATGATATTAATTTTGTTTTACAATATACACGGTTTATAACGCTTAACATTCTTAATTAATTCACAATACTCTTTGTAAAAAAATTCATCCAGGTAAGTTTGCTTGTTAGTTTACTTTTATGGATGCATAACATTTATCTTTTCTTTCGTTAAAACTAATGTTACTTCAAAAACGGAATGCATGTTTTTTAAACATAGTTAATGTTTTCATTGTAATTCATAATCTTTCATTTTAATCAATAATAATTATTTGGTGCTAATTTTTTCCACATGGTACAGGAGAAATGCACCGAGTCCTAAATTGACTATAGGTGAAACATTTTTTTTATTGAGGTGTTAAAATGTTAACAATTTAAAAATGTTCAGGCTTTCAAATTAAAATTTTTTTATCATTAACAGTTACCAGATTTTTACCAGTATTCCATGTGTTAACAGTTACAAGATTTTTACCAGTATTCCATGTGTTAACAGTTACAAGATTTCTACCAGTATTCCATGTGTTAACAGTTACAAGATTTTTACCAGTATTCCATGTGTTAACAGTTACAAGATTTTTACCAGTATTCCATGTGTTAACAGTTACCAGATTTTTACCAGTATTCCATGTGTTAACAGTTACAAGATTTTTACCAGTATTCCATGTGTTAACAGTTACCAGATTTTTACCAGTATTCCATGTGTTAACAGTTACAAGATTTTTACCAGTATTCCATGTGTTAACAATTATCAGATTTTTACCAGTATTCCATGTGTTAACAGTTACCAGATTTTTACCAGTATTCCATGTGTTAACAGTTACCAGATTTTTACCAGTATTCCATATGTTAACAGTTACCAGTTTTCCATGTGTTAACAGTTACCAGATTTTTACCAGTATTCCATGCTTTAACAGTTACCAGACTTTTACCAGTATTCCATGTGTTATCAGCTATAATATTGCTTAGGAAATATTTGAGCTAGTAAAATTGAATAATTTTTTCTTCTATTCATGCTGTACAGATAACTTGATATATTCTTCATTATTAGGTGTATTGTGCATTCATTATTATGTTTACAATAGAAATAAAGAGAATACATAATCAGAAACAAGAATTTATTAATTTTCTCACAAAATGGAAATTTTCTTTGAATAAACAGGTGCTATTCATCTACATTTAGTAATGATAGCAAAGATTAATTGCATTTTTATGTATATAAATGTACAGCATCAATAATTGTATCTATCAAAGAAGAAAACAACGAAATAACTATGATAAATCTTATATACAAGAGTATATTAGTAAGGAAATATATTATAATATTTTCTGTAAGAAAGGCGTGCGGTTTATGCTACGATGAACAAAGCGCTTATTGCTTGTGAAATAGTATAGGAAAAGTTTCCTTAAATATGCTGAATTGCTTAAGCTATATATTCATCCTATTAAAAATAGTTTTTATTCTAATAACAAAGCATATATTATTGATTAAAATGCAGTTTTTTATATAATAAAAATCTACATTAAACGTAGAACTATATTTTATCAGTTTTTATACAAATCAGATATAATTTAATATAATAATTATATAAAATATTCAACTATTTTATTGCTCTGCAAATTGCAGTGGAAATTAAAATTAATAACCGAAGTGAATTTTTCAAAGTAATTGCATATTTGATATCTTTTGTTAATTCTTAAAAAATGCGTAATGTTTTAAAATTACTTATTATTATTTAAATTTATAAAAAATTAAATGCTGATTTAAATATATAAAATATTTATATTAATAATTAAATAAGTTTGGAAAATCTCTGCAATGAGTTGTAAGACCTTTATTAGTATATAAAAGTAGAAAAAGAGCCAACTTTGCTATCAGTATCTGTTCTTGTATTTATTATTTTCAAAAAAGAAATAAAGCATTCAAAATTATTGCATCAATATATTTAGTGAATATTACTTAATAATTTAGATTTAATCATCTCCCGAAAGCCAAAAAAATAAATAATTAAATAAATAAATAAAAAATAAAATTAAATAAATAAATAATTAAATTTAAAAAAATTAATATATGCCAAAAAATATGATAGATTTTCCAAATATAGAAAATTTAACCATTTTGAAAACAAAACGTTTCTGAACTCATACAGAATAGAATTTGTATTTATACCCCGATATTATTTATTTGTTAAATGTAGTTTAAATCTGAATGCCCTAATCACAGTGTGTTCTTATGATAAAAAAAAAGCAATGTGAATGTTGGTTCGCCTTTAATGTAGAAAAGCAAAGATAGCTCTTTTCTTAATAGTTCTCTGAGATAATTGAATTGCTATATTCTACATTTCTATAAAAGTTTTATTTTGTGAAAAATGTTAAAATAGCGTCTTATTGCTAAATTATTGCTTTTCTACTTGGACAGATTAAGGATTTGATGAAGATTTCTTAAGATGAAATAATTCTCACTAACTCTTACTGAATTAAAATTATTGCTATATCGGAAATTATTGCTCCATACACGTTTCAGTCTTGCAACAAGTGGTTATCACCTTTCAGTACATTAAATGTTTATTTTTTTTTTTCATATTTTTACAATTTTTACAATAATATCCACTCTGCTTACTTCTGTAACAGTGCTCCATAGATATCACCATTATAACAATAACATAATAACGAAATTAAATAAATTCTTGCCTTAAATATTATTTTTGAAGTGAAGTTATATTGAGATTTATAGATGAAAAGAATGATTTACGCGCAGCCTATGAATTGCAGAATTAATGTATTTCTAAACATGTAAATAAAACATAAATCAACTAATTGGAATGACATAAATTTTAGATTACGGAAAAGGTACATGTAGTAGCTTATTGCATTGATTTAAAATTTTCATTCTCGCGCATTTACAGAACATTTTCATTCGATATTTTCGACATTCTGAAAGTGCTCATAGGATGTAATCACACCAAATAGACGTCACCTCCCCAAATGTAAGCGCTTCAAATATTAAAAGCAACTCATAAAAAGTAGCAACTTTTTCCTCCATTTTAAGCCAATTATCTGCAGAATAATTAAATGCCTATGTAATTGAATATTTTAAACTGATTTCTTTGTCGTATTTTTTATTTTCTATTTTATATATAATTTTTTTTTATTATTTCTTATCTAATTACTTCTATCCTTCCATTTTTTTATAAATTTACTTACTTAGCTCATAACAATAAACAAAGAATGATCCTGAACATTTAATTTTATTAATTAGCAACATTACTAAAAGGATGCATCTAAAACTACCAACTTATAGCGTCACTGAGACATCAAAAACCTGAGTTTTCAAAAATTATAGATTTAAGAAGATTTTGAAGTGATTCTGAGCAAATGTTTTTTACAATAACTTTCGACAAAAATTTTGCTCAAATGCTATATCTTATCTTTCATTTTCTTTCTTATATTTTTTTTTCTTACTTTATGAGAATCAAAAAATATTCGTAAGTAAGACTACGAGAAACAGATAAAAGTTCGTTTTGGGAAAGAAAATACTTTAAAAATGATTATAAACAAGGTTAAGTCGTTGAGATAAAAGGAACTTATATAACTGAAAGCTTTACTTGCCGTAGAAAGTATTCTACTAAATAAAGATCAATTCATAATACACTATATATTCTTCAAGACATACTTTTGGTAAGCTTCTTACATGAGATTTTGCTTTAAAAATGTACTGTTTCACTTCGATAGATTTTCTAGCTTGTTGCTCAAATGGCTTCCTATATATTTCAGGAGAATGTCTTAAAATATCTATCCTTCATAAGTAGATAAATCTATTCTGAAAATAAACTACAGGTATATAAAAATAAGTACCACATGTACCTATTAAACTTTTGAAGTTGCATTTAAATCATGGTTTTGTATAAATATCGAATTGAATATAATTTCTGAGCATAAAGGAATAAACGCAATATATAACACAATGCCTTATAACCTCAGAATTTATCCAAATATAACGAAACATAATATGACAATCATATATATATATATATATATATATATATATATATATATTTATATATGTATATATATATATATATATATGTATATATTTATATATGTATATATGTATATATATGTATATATGTATATATATATATATATATGCATATATGTATATATATGTATATGTATATATATATATATACATATATGTATATATATATATGTATATATATATATATATATATATATATATATATATATATATATATGTATATATATATATATATATATATATGTATATATATATGTATATATACATTATATATACATATGTATATGTATATATATATATGTATATATATAAATTATATATATATATATATATATATATATATATATATATATATATATATATATATATATATATATATATATATATATATATTACAACAATAATTGATCCGAAATATACTTGTCAATACAAGTATAACTAGAAATTTATCAAAACTTTTCTTAAAATGAAATTCACACCGAAAATTTTAAAGGATTTTTTTGTACAATCCTTGGTTATTTATATAAATTATAAACATCTTTTACTTTAAAATTAAAGTTGTAAATTTTCTATTTTCATACAATTTCTGATTAGAATAATTTAATATGTAACTTTTGAACAAAAAGAAAATGAATTTATGATAGTAAAAAATTATACTTCAGTAAAATCTAAGGAGCAATACATGTTTTTCATTTAATATTTTCACACCAAATCAGAAATTTTATTCTAAGCGAAGTGCGCATTTGATAGCAAGAGAATTCTTTCCAAATAACACACTTTGGAATTGGACGCAATCAACTTCCTATTAGGAGCGTAGCAGCAGATCCGGCGTCATGGGCGGCGAGTGTGGACTCATGGGCGCCATGGATCCGAGGACCGTGTCCTTGAGACAAGACGATTCGTAGTGTTTGTTAAGGTAGGACTTGAGGGCGAAAGACTTGTTGCAGCGCGCGCACGCATAGTGCTTGAAGGCCGAGTGGGTCTGCATGTGGGCCCTCAGGTTAGATCTGTCCGCAAAGGCCTTACCGCAGTGGGCGCAGCCGAAGGGCTTTTCGCCCGTGTGGGACCTCATGTGGCCCTGCAGCAACCAGGGCCTGGAGAAGGCCTTCCCGCAGACACCGCACTTGTGGCTCAGGTTGTGCGTGAGGACATGCATGGCCAAGGCAGGCATGCTGACATACACCTTGCCGCACGTCTCGCACTTCTTGGCCTGCTGCGAGTCCGGACTCCGATGCGTCTGCTTGTGTCTCGAAAGGTTGGAGGAAGTGGCGTAGTGCTTGCCGCACTCTCCGCAAGTGTAGCGTGGCCTGTCTCTGTGGACGGCCTGCTCGGGCAGTCCAAGGGCATTCCTCCGCCTCGATCGCCCATCCGACACGAAAAAGGCATCGTAAGTGTAGCTGACGGTCACTCCATTGGAAAACACATGGAACTGGGGGTCATTTACCAAACTGTTTGAGTTGACTAAAAAAAGTAAATAAATAGTATTATAATATACTAAAAAATTAAATTATGAATACACAATTCAATTTTAAATTATTACTAAATATAATAAAGAGAAATAAAAATGAAGAAAAAATTTTATATATAAATGCTACATAGATTAATAGTTTGAAACAAATGATTAAATATCATTATCAATTCCATTTTATTTATCAGATGACGAGTGAGTAGCGTAGGTGCGAAAGGAAGAAGTTCTTAAATTTACTAATATTTACAGATATCTTTTAGCTAGCTCTTTCGTAGTGAGATCCTTCACACAATCTTTCTGCTCAATTACATGTACATATCTCTTAACATGACATATTAAGTACTGCCATTTAGTGGCTACTCGTTATTTTTTAAGTAATAATTCATCCTTATTATTAACAATATTTAATCGAGTATCAAAAATTTTGCTTCCATATTTAAGTGTCTCCTATTTAAGTACAGAGGAATCATTAACATATTTTAATCACATTCTCTTGATACTAAATTACGAAGGAAGGTATTAATGATCATTTGACAGTTTCCATTTTATCTTCAAGAATAGAAAGTAAATGTGGATATTTATCATAGCAGGAAAAGTTAAAATGAATCAAAAATAATATTACCCAAAATTTGTAGGTAATGGGGCTGTTGTTAATAGAGTTTCTTAAATCTGTAATGTGATCTTAACTGCCATGTTTATAACCACAGTGTTTTGGAGAAGTAATTTATCTTGTGCCACTGAATACACCAGTAAGTTGTTCCTCATGCAAAAAATTTACATAACTTATTGATATTTTTTAAGAATAAAAAATGCTTATAAAATATCAACAAAAATTAATTTATCAATTAATTTTTAAGAAAATTTGAATATTACTCTAATTTATGCAACTGTAAATTTTCATTCAGTGAAATTGTCTCCGAAATTGCTAACTTGACTGTCAAAATAGTTGGAAAAACAAATATTATTCTCACGAGTTTAATAACTTAATTTAAAGAAAGTATTTAAAAGATATATGAGCATCGAATTCTATTTTAACAGGTTGGTGAAAGGGATTTTGATTTCATTTATAAAAGACCAAACTAAATAAGTCTAAATTAAATTCGCCCATATAAAATTTATCAATTGGATTTTTTTTAAAAAAAAATATTTCACACTGCAGAGTACCATTAAATATCAAAACTGAAAAATATCACCATGGAGAATATATTATCACATTAAACTATCTGAAAACTCTTAACTTTATAGAAAAATGAATGCAGAACAAGGAATTTCATCAACAGTTTATGAACAAAATTTAATTATTTAGAGTTAACTCATTTCAATTTAAATGCTTGCAACTTTCGACTACATTACATTAAAATTATTTTGAAACTTATATCTTTATTAACAAAATACTAAAATTCAGAAGCCTTTATAAAGCACAATGTGAAAAATTTAATTTAAAAAATTCTCTAGGTTTTACTTTGAGAAACTGAAGTGCTACCATACAAAAATTGTGTTTAAATATTTTATACTTCCTCGTCACAGGTTTAGAATCTTTTTTGGGAAGATTTCTATGTGAACTTAATTTTTAAAGATAATATTTCTTGAATAGTTAAGGAACTGAGAAATTTCCTTATGCCTTTAAACTTTTTTGAAATCTCTTATTTCATTGGAAAAACCTGCAAAAAATAATTTAGTTACTATTTTATGAAGTTGATTTGAAAAAAATTCTCATTGTGTGATTTAAATCCATTGAATCGTAGAGCTTCATGTTATTATATTACATGAACTCTTTTTATTTATTAACAATAATATCAAAAAATCCATTTTTTCAAGATTTTATAAAATTAAAAAATTCATTCCGAAGTTATTAAATTCTTTTAGTCATTGAAAATCATCACCTTAAACGTTTAAAAAAGGTTTAATTCTTTAGCTATGACATAATATTCTTCATATTTTGTGAAGCTATTACAATTTAGTTATAAAAGTTTCATAATGAAAATCATAAGTTATGTAAAGTTATATTATAAAATTCAAAATATTTCATAATCTATTTCAAAGTACAACTCGCTACAAACTTAATTTTAAAAGAATGAGCATAAGTGATTTGAATTCATTCAAAAATATGAATTAACTATTCTATCGAATTAATGAAAATATTATTAATTAAGATACTTCAATTTTTATTAATAAAATATAAAAAATAAATATCTTTGTTTCAATAAAGTATAATCTTTATTCTTAAAAATAATATTAAAAGGGGGTTTAAACTCAAATAATAAAGGAAATTCATTAATATTAAGATTATCTCACAATTCCGAATTTTATTGACAAAAGACTATAAAAATAAAATTCTTGTTTAGTAGTTTAGGAATATGAATTTTTCATATAAAAATGCATTCAAATCTATTCTTAAAATGCATTCAGGTTATGAGAATTTTCGATTAATCAATAATGTAGTGCCATAGAAACTTATGGCACAGGTTTGAGATTGGTGATGAGATTGGGGACATGAGATTGGCGATTTTTTGGCAGATTTTCTTATGTATCTGACAACCTCGTTTTTGTTACGTCATAGATATGGAGACCTATAAGAATTATGCAGAAAACTATATTTTAGTAACCCTAGTATTTACGTCATCGTGCACGTCTCAAAACTTCATCTTGGCTACATTTCTTCATCGCCAAAAAAAATTCAGAATTTGGTATCATGGATTATACGGCACATGTGCCAAATATATATATATATCCAAATATATATATTTTTCAGTTACCTCTGCTGGTTGTGGATGGTATCACAGGTGGTGAAGGAGGAGATGATGTCGCAAGTCCTGGACTAAGACTGCTTTCAGAGACGCGACTGCAAAATGAAGATGTGTCACTTATGTCAGGGTCTCGACTCCGATCCCGACCTCGTCGACTTAAGTCCAGTTCTTTGTCGAAGATATCATCTCTGGAAGAGTCAAATGTGAATCGGTCATATGTGAGAAGAGTCGTGGGTGGAATGACGTCATGTATGTAATCTGAAAGGAGGAAGAAGGAGTGTCATAATTCATGAAAATACAACTAAATTCTTAAAGCAATGGTCATGCATGTCGCAAACATATATATAAAATGTCACAATTAAGCTGTTTCTATTTTTAAGACGTGAATAGGACTAGAACAGTCATAAAATATTAAAGCAAGAAGAAACTAAGCAGTCTTTTTCAGTTCTTCATCTATTAAGACAATTTCCCAATTTTCAATCTAGAGTCTCGCTCCTTACATAACATTATTCTCAATATATTAGTGATGCACATATATTTACAAAACTACACAACTAAATCAGGCACAGGTGCCGTATTATCCAGAATGCCAAATTCTGATATTGGCTATTTTTTGGCAGATTTTCTTATCAATCTGTCAACCTCGTTTTTATTACGTGATACATATGAAAACCTATAAGAATTATGCAGATAACTCTGTTTTGGTAACCCTAGTATTAACGTCATCACGGACGTCACAATACGTCATCTTGGCAACATTTCTTCATCGCCAACAAAATTCAGCATTTGGAATCATAAATTATACGGCAACTATGCCCTAAATCATCAAAATATTCATCGCCAGATTGCAACAATGAACCAAATAAACATTCTAAGCTTATCTTTGAAACACTTCTTTTGCAGTGAAATGTTTCGGTATTTAAATAATGTTATATTCTCTGTATTAAAAAATGAACATTTTAAACATAGGAAAGCAATTGAAACATGCTTTGATTTCTAAATTAAGAATATTAAAATACCTTGAAGTCTTCTATCAATCAGTAAGTTTACTAAATTAATTTTAAATTTTATTTTCAAACCATATCATTTTTTGAATAGCAAATTTTGGCTATTTAGTTTTCATAGTCTGACAGCACATAGTTGTTTATAGTCTTTTGCTTAAAATTTTCATATGAAGTAATTTTTCCATCAAAACTGTCTTTATATTTTGAGCAAAATCTTAGAGGGATGGTTTTTGATATTCATCAATTACTAGTCAATGTACTTAGTTAAATAATAGTCAACAACCATTATTTAAACTCAACAAATATCACTAACAATGGAATATAATAAATATAAAACAAATATAACAATAGAATATTTTAACATGTTCTTTGATTATATTGTTTCAACATATATTTAGGAATGAATAATTTACTAATTTCAGTTTAGGATAAAATTATGATGCTCAGAAGCTTACATCTACTTTTTCACGGTTTTTTTAGTTTGTATCCTTTTTGAAGTTTACACGATTCTCAAATTTGCTACTGAAACGTATTGCCAGTATTTCCTCTTACAATTCACTAAATTACTGTATCTGAAGTCCTTTCGAATGTCTCTCGCATGGACACTAATTGGTCATTTGTACTACATATCAGTGCTCATCTGTTTTTTACAACCCTCAGAAGGCTGTTGATCTCAAATGGTTTTCCCGCCAAACGTTAATGTTCTATGAACGAATTTACCACGATCCATGAATAATTCAACTCTCATTGCCGATGAATACCAACGTCACCATTAGAACACTTTAAGCCTTCTTTCCTCATTGATAAGAACACCCATCGCCAAAATCCGAACTCGTCATTTCCAAAAGAGAACAAAGTGGACAGATAGAAAAAGGGGGTTGTGAGGAGAAAAAAAAAATCACACCCTCCCTTCAAATCAGCCCTCTGAATTCTGCAGCTGTAGTGTCATTCCAACAATAGCGAGTCAGTGAATGATAAAACGAGCAATTACGTAAAACAAATGAAAGTACTTAATGACAATGCAAAGGGTGGCTTGGGGGAGGGAGATTCCGACGGGGAGAGTTTTACTCGATCGTTTTCCTTCCCCCCTTTTTTACCTTTTTAACGTCCGTTACAAATGATCACACAGGGTCGATTCGAATGACATTTTGGGTCGTTGAAAAACTGAGCACGCAGGAATTTAGGCCATAGATAGAAGATGGGGTTTATTTCAATGTAAAATCGATGTTAATAAGACTCCAGCTTGGCGTTGAAGTGTGTGAGTTCACGGTCTAATCCCGCCAGACACAATTCTGGTTTTATAATGAGATGAGAGCTTTCACTTAATGTTGTCTGCATCAGTTAATGTTACAGGATCTAAAAGGTAGCTGAAATTACACACTGTCAGAACTACGAGTTTCATTAAAACTAATTAGAGTTAGTGATAAAAGCCGATATGTGTTATCATCAATATGTAGCTCTTACAAAAAATTGCTTGATTTTGGTTTATGAAAAAAATAACTAATACATTTAGTGCATGTGCATGTTTCTAGTGCATAATAATTTATTACTTATTCCTGCTAAATGACTGACTTTCCCAAACGTGCAATAGTTTGCTGTATAGTCAAAAATGTCATGAAAATCAATTACGATCAATATTTTTCTCATTTAAATTATAATATAAGTTACCATTAATACTTTTCTTAATGTTTGAGTTCAATGTATTTCAGGAAAAAAAAGAAGATACCAATTATGGTATCAGATATCTTGATTGAAAGCGATATAGTTTGGCCGAGAACTGTCAAGTTTAAATGTTACTCTTATTGCTGTTATTAATGCGCATTTTATTAGAAAGAGAAATAAAAAAATTCTAAGATACCAATTTTCATCTCTCACTAATATTTCTAAATAATGAATCTTCTTTAATATCGATATTTTGCAGAGTATGTATTTTATTAATATCAAGAAAGTTGATAATTTTATGTCAGTTTTGCAAAATGAGACAATGTCTGACAACTCTATTTTATTTTGTGTTTGAAACAAAACACTCCCTTATCATTTAAAATGATTAAGTATTCTTAAAGAATTAATAATTGAATGAGATCATATCAGAGCTCCTCGTGGATTATATATTTTCTTGATTACTATAATGAGCAATGATTATATAATATCAAAGCTTCTTTCAATATTACAATTATTTAAAAATGAATTTTGTCTGATAATTCAATTGATAAAAACGCTTAGTAAACTTAAGGAAATAATTAAATAAGTATTTTTCACTTTTATAAATACGTGAAGAGAAGGAAAAAAGCGAAATCACAAAATGCAAGGAAATCACATGTCAAACAATGTTGATCATTTTTTGAAACCAAAAAATCCCCACTACTCTTTATAATTTCTTCTGTTTTTGTGTCAGCGGTATTGTTGAGTTATAAAAAGGTTTTTTTACAATATCTATTGATTATGTGTCACAACAAAGACAAGTCTTATTTATACATAGAGCTGAACATTTGTTTCACTGACGTCAAAATTTATGATGACTTTGCAGTCCTCATGAAACCATACCATCAGCAAATTAGATTAAAACTTATTTCCATATTATCTTTATGCAAGTAAAACTAACATCAACTTGTAGAATAAAAGAAGCATCACGTAACAGGTCGTCGAAGGAAAAAAAATAGCCAAATGCGTAAAACTCGGGGATTTTATTTTCATTTTCAAAAAATTCACCAAAAGTAAATTAGGTCTAATGATAAGTTGATTTAGCAGGACAATTTAATTATAGGACATTATAGGGAAATTTTAATTAACAATATTTATAAATTCCGATTGGTCCCACCTGTATCTCTAAATTCATGTTGGAAATTTGAGATTTTTAATTGTGTTGCTAAATCAAAATTAAATCCAAAAATAAACAAAAAGATAAGAATTTTATTTCTTGAAGATTTAACAGGATTAGAAGTGTGTTTAAATGTCTATCGTTTCCATTGTTTTTATTTACTCTCATTGTCTTTTAACGCCAAATTCTACATCATAAGAAATTTGAAATTGGATAATCTTCTAAGAGAAGTAATATTTTCTTAGCTTTATGTGTGTGTGTGGTCAACATTTACTTAGCTTTATGGTCAACATTTCTAGAATTATGGTCAACAGCTTGACATTATCCTACCAATAACTCGAATTATTTATTTATATCAAGAAAAATATCTTAATAAATATGACCTAATAGTTGGATATCGCTCTTAAGGGATAAGTTCTCGGGTTCGGTCTTATCTAATGTTGAACAACATAAGATGGATGCTCCGCTTCCGCCCTCTGCATGCACGCCTATCGGGTGCGTACTTGGGAGTTTTCCAAATTAATTCTCTTACTACACATTAATCCGCTCCCCTGTCTATGAAAAATCTTATGGGATGGTTGTTAAATTCTATATAACAACAACCTTAGGCCATTAGGCAGTTCACAAAGTGATTTCAAAATGTATATAAATAATGTGTCGTAAGATTATATTCTTGCGACTTCTACAGGCATAGCTGTTCTTCAGTTTACACGACATACTCCTTATAATTTACTTAGAAAATATTATTTAAAAAAATAATCAAACACACACACATATAGTCATACATAAATATGTACACTATATATAATGCTATGTATACCATGTCATATAAATTATTGGCATAAAAGAGTGTAAGAATAAATTAAGGTACGATTATAATGCGAGAAAAAAGTTAAATAAAAAATATCTGAAAATTGAAGTTTTTCTTTATATGCTTAAATCATTTATGTGATTTTATCATATTATTTATTCATATGGAAATATTTATCCGTAGTGTGTGTTGCTCATTATGTTAATAATCAAAAATTTTAGATAATATTATTTGTACTTTTTATATGAACAGACTATAATCTCAGAGAGAATATTTATTTACCTATGCATTGTTCTCAGCAGTATTTATATCAATGTTTTACAAGTAAAAGTTTCTGTATATTGTGTACTTCTGCCTTTCAAAATGTCTTTCATACAAATTTCTTTGTGTTATGATAATTTTCTTTTCATAATAGTAATAATAATTATAATATATCACATTATCATTATATATAAAAATAAATGACAAAATCATAGGTTAAATTAACAATATTTATTCAAATTTATTTACTCCATTAATGGAGTTAGATTGAGGACCGCATAAAATTACAACGCGCGCGCGTTTTCTTTATAAACATGATTTTTTCAACATGATGGTATTTTTACTCTCTTATCGTATGAGTTTGAAATCACAATGCCATTTTAATATAAATATTTAACACTAAAATGGTTTCTTGCCGAAAATAATGAAACTATAATTTTGAAATTCTTATAATCAAGGAAATATTATTTCTGAGGTTATAGATAAAAATTTAAATTTTCGCTTTTTCCTTATCACTCGTTTATATTTAATTCCTGTTAAAAACCTAAGCTGTGTGGCACCTGACTCTCAACTATCTATCTGCATCCATTGGACTGTGACGATATCCATTTCTCCATGCCTCTGAAGAATCAATTTTTCAAACTCTTTCGTTACGTGCCGAGCTGCAACAGCATTTTGCTTTGGAAGGGGAGAGGGTGCATCAAATATCAAACAAGACTGTCACTGCAAACTGTAGGGGTAGGAAGCGGGAATCCAACACAGCGAAAAGTCAAACGATTTGTGACGATCATTGGACAGCCTGAATTCCAATTCGATTTTCGAAATGGAAGCTCTGACTACCTAATGCATTTTTCGCAAAAAGGACCTTGGAATATTTTTTTACGACCTCACGAATAAAACGTTCCAAACTGCACGGGGCTGTGGAAAATTATAATGCGTGGCCGGTAATAGATTACAACGGAGTCACTCTATCTTGCAGTTCTAATCAAAGCTAAAGCGAAAGCCCTGTCGCTTACTTTCTGCCCATCGCAATAATGGGCTCTGCTGTTGGGCAATGTCATCAGGTGCACGTAACCGTAGTGATTTGTGCCGTTGGGGGCTCAACATGTAACTTAACTGTAACTAAATGTTTAAATCATTCGGTTTTCCCAAGACACCCTGGAATAGTTGTCCGCTGTCTATAAAAATAATTGTTGCAGCGTTGATATGTTTGAGTTTCTCACCTCATATTGATTTGGTTATTCTTCACCTTAATGAGTGTCTCGTTTTGTGCCAAGAATTTTGCAAAAATATTACTGGAAGTGTACAATTATTTTTGATGAGAATATATTTATCATTTTTTAGGGATATATAAAAGTATAAATTATATTACTAAGTAATTTATATTAGTGATAAACGAAATATAACATAAAATAATTTATATTATTAATTATATTGTTAGTAAGGTTAAGTATGCATTAATATGCGCTTTAAAATTAATATGCGCATTTTTTCTATGCATAAATAATTATACATTTTGCTGTGCTTACTCTTACACAGTTAATAATTTTCTCAGAAAAGCTGAATGAATTATTTGTATAAAAGTTAATTTTATTTAAATCATTATTTTTTATTATTACTGATATTTTAAATTACACTTATTTAAGTTTAAATGTAAATTAAAGAAAAACATAACGAAATATAATGTAAACGATATTTAAATGTAAACTAACGAAATTTAAATGTAAACTAACGAAACTGAAAGGCATTTAATGAAAAGTAAGAAAGTAATGTATTTAAAGATATTAATATGAAAATTTGCATCTCGTGAGATATAAAATACTATTATATTTTATTAAAATAACGTACGAGGTTAATATAGTTATCATTTCTCAATTAATTCTTCTTTTTTTCTTTTGCAGATCAAGAAACAAAGTACATGACCGAAGTAATTAAGCTCTTTTTTATAGAAATATTATTTTATGTGAAGGGGAATGTTACTTTCTCTCTCTCTCTCTCTCTGTAATATAAGACATTTTCAATGCGCGAAATAAACTAACATAAAGTGCAAAAAATATTATAATATGAGACAACAATACCTAGTTAAAAATAAGGAAAGTAAACTAAGAATAAAATTAGTCTTATATGATAATGCCCTACAGTTTTAGTGAAATAGTATATTCTTGAGCTACTATATAATTTTATTTTTAACAAAATAATTATTGTCTAATATAATGCAAGTGAATTCTTGTATATTTATTTATCTATTTCTGAAATTTAATTTTTGTAAGGCTATTACATTTTATTTTAACCATAATCACTTGACGAGGGGTTTCTCTATTGTATGAAATTCAAGAGTTATTAGTTAATTTAGGTTACTGCAGTATGTTTTCAGCTGCCTGTGTTTGATTACAGAAACCGCTTAACACTATCAACCACTTCATAATTTTGAGCCAGAATCAAGTGACAAGGTTGATATTTCAGTTGGCAATCTTTTTTTGAAATCGTGTCCCATCCATCAAGAGACAGTTGACCTTACAGAACCTTTAACATGCATAGATTTTCTCTTAATGGCAAGTGACAAGGTAGATACTTAAGTTGGCAATCCTTTCTTTAAATCGTGTCCCATCCATCAAGAGACAGTTGACCTTACAGAACTTTTAACACGCATAGATTCTCTCTTAATGGCAAATGGCAAGGTAAATACTTAAGTTGGAAACCCTTTCTTCAAATCATATTCCACCCATCAAGGGGTTGACCTTACAGAACTTTTAACATGCATAGATTCTCCCTCTATGGCAAGTGACAAGGTAGATACTTAAGTTGGCAATCCTTTCTTCAAATTGTGTTCCACCCATCAAGAGACAGTTGACGTAGCAGAACTTTTAACATGCATAGATCCTCCCTTAATGAAAAGTGACAAGGTTGATACTTAAGTTGGCAATATTTTCTTCAAATCGTGTCCCACCCATATAGGGACAGTTGACCTTACAGAACTTTTAACATGCATAGGTCTTCTCTTAATGGCAATCTGTACTGGGTTAAGAATCAAACTCATTAACTTTTTGTGTAACGTTTACCATAAAATTGTTACATGTTTCTGTTATAGTTGATGTAATTTTGAGCTGATACACTTTTAAAAGAAAAATTTTGGAAAGCTGTTACCGTGCATAGAGAAAGCATTCTCAAATGTTTTTTTCTTAACCATAAATTTATTAAAAGTTTAAATTACCAATGAAATATCCTGCGCAGATAGTGTATTTTTATTTTACAATACCTACTGAGTTAAAACTTTGGGATTACATGGATTAAACTTTTCATATGTATTTCAGTTGCAAATTTAAAGCTAAAATAGTATGAAAAATATTAATATTAAAATTAATGACATCCTATTTAATTCAATCATATTCCTGCTCGTTTCTTTTAGTGCACCATTATAAGTAGGCTATTTTAGTTGAAAGCAGTAACGTATATGCGTTTACACTTAATCAATTTATTATGTGTAAAGCTTTCTGTAAGTGCACTTATAACGCGAGGTAGGTTAAGAAAAACTTTTGTTTACTTCTATTGAAACTCATAAGGAGACCTTATCCATTTAAATTAATTCTTCCCATGTGTTTTTCTGAAAATGATATTCAAAATGTACTGCAGCAGCTTTCAGTTAAATGATTTCCCTCATGATGCCAAAATACATTTGAAAGCTAGAATTACTTTTCTTAATTGTTTTTAATTCTTTTTCATTAAATCGTTAAATTATTCCATTCGATTATTTTTCATTGTTTTTAGTTTTTTTATGGATTACATTAATTTTAAACTTGGAGTAATTTTATTTTGTATATTTCCTATTGCATTGAATTAGATTATGTCTGATGAAAAAAATTTATATATTGACTACTTAAAGTAAATAATATATATTTTTATTTTTTAATTTGACAAATAAATATACTAGCAGATTATTTTAAGCAATCAGTATACTTTCCTCCAAATGATGAATAAGATCTTTATACGGTTTACCATAATACTGTGAACTAACAGATATTGGGGTGAAGATGATTACAATTTCCATACTAGATCTTGTTAAATTAATGAGAAAGAATTTAATATTAAAATTTATAGTATGCTTAAATTACCAGAGCAAAGTCTTAGAGTATTTTGCGTTTTCTCTCATGCCGTGCGAAAATTATACATTTCCACTTAGGAAAATAGTTTTTAACTAACAGATAATATTCTAACTAGTATGAGTTCAAGATGTGCAAATATGTGCTATTTAAATGTTGGATTGATGGATATCTACATATCTGAATATATTTCGAAAAAGTTTTTAAGGTGTAAGCATGATATCCCCTTAAAGTGATTTCTCGCCAAATCTAGCGTCCTTTGTTTTGATTATCCTGTTGCCAATTTAAGCTTTTGTTATTTTTCAGATTTTTATGCTGTCAGATTTGGTTTTTCTTGTGTTTTACATCATTTTTACGTCATATGTATGGTTCGTTTCAGTGGCAACAGCATGTGAAGTTTTCGTTTTACTTTCAATTCGAACTTTTAGTTCTACCGTTTGTTGTTGTGTTTCGTTGTCACCTGCATCAAAACATCGCAAACTGTTCGTTTTTCCAATTTCCTTTTGTTTATATATATATATATATATATATATATATATGCCGTTTAATTTATTATTATATTTTCCCACAATATCATCGAGGATATTCCACATGTGAGCTTGATATCTTATCAAGTAAATCTTGTTATTTACTTATTTCTTTTACCGATTGTTTTGAAAAGATGGCGAATTCAACAAAAGAAAAAAAAAAGCTTTTCTTCGTTTTTTAGAAATGCATTTTTAGATTTTGTATACTATTATGCGATTTAAAATTTTCTAAAATGGGTATTTTTGAAAAATATGGAAAATTTCCGCGTTAAAAAATATGTGCTTAACTTGGCGACAAAAAACTGCCCCAATGGTCGCCAGTGGGGAGGGGGGGATATCCGCTTATAGATTCTCTGCATAACTGTTTAAATTTTGTTGTAAGATAGTATAAAAATAACTTATGTATTTTTACGTTTTTAAACGAAATGCTCTATTTTAAGTTTTACAAAAGTTGTCTAGTGGCATTATGTATAAGAATTTCAAATTATTATTTACAATATTAGAAAAATTAACATTAAATGACCTCTAAAATAAATAATACAGAATTTATTTTTATTAAATTCTTAATTATATTGAATAAAATATGCAATAAATTAACTTCATACAAATTCTTATGAATTTATTTTTAAGCTTTTCTATTATTCCCACAAGTAGTGAAAATAATAGAAAAGCTTAAAAATCAATTAAAAATAATAATATTTGATATTAATTCTAATAAAATATAAATTCAATGAAATACTCATTACTATAATTTTAAACTTTGAAATTAACATCACCCTTATAACTTCATTTACATACAGTGCACAGATGGATAAATAAATTCGCTCTTAAAACTTCACTTTGTTAAAAAAAAAAAGAATTATATAATTATAAAAATATTCAAAATTATATAAAATTCAAATTTTTCATTTTGATTATTAAAAAAACATCACTTTATTTTGAGTAATCAAAATAATTTGACATTAAATTATAGTTAATTAAATAGATAAATTTGAAAACGCAACATATATCTAATAAGGGATAACAAAACTGCTCTTTCATAAATTCAATAAATATAAACGTTTTTACTAAATGTTCAAGATGTATCTCATTTATTTCGTCAGGAATTTCTTTAAATAAATACATATGTACCAATTTTTCAGATATTTACTCTAAACGAAGCATTATAATATCCGAATGTATGCTTTTGTACGTGGCAAATCTAATGAAAACAATCCCATTAAATAATTCATTATTATTAATTGTTCAATAGGAAATAATGCTTGATCTCACAATTGATTGGATAAAAAGAAAAGGATAGAAAACCAAACGTAGAGGGGGAGAAAATCCCTGAGATAGGGAAATGGATTAAGGATATTCCCTTTGTAAGAACAATGACAAGAGATAAAGCTTATTTTCACAGAATGTATAAAAATGTTAAATAATTACAATTTGTCGTGTAAGGATACAATTAAAGCAGAAAAATTCTTTTGAAAATTAGTTATTGCATTTTTTTTTATTTGTATAACATTAGAATAATTTTAATTTTTCACAATATGTTGTATTTACAAAAATTTATGAAATGTATTATGTAAACATATTTTCAGTAAAATTATTGATGATAATTCTTAATGATTAATATTTATATTAGTATGCCTGCAAAATTCTATGGAAGACTAATTAATAATTTCTTCAACTGATAAATAATAAAATTTGCTGTTAAAATAATTGCCATTGGTTCATATGTTTTTAAATTTTATGATATTTGTTGAAGACAAGTTTAAAAAGAAATAAACCAATGATTTGACTTAAAATATATCCTGTAAGTCATTGGTAATAAAAATTCTTCTTAAAAACAATTTCGATAATAATTTGTCATAATTAATATTTATTATATCTAAAAGTATTTCCTAACTTTAATAAATATCTTGTATGCGTTTTAATCCAGTCTTAAATATATTTCTGTTTCAGCACATACTTTGAGTCTTGCGTTTGTACTAAGGATAGAAATGCTGAACCTTTACGTGCATTTTTATTTTCAAAATTGTAATATTATTTTACTCGGACGAAAAGACTTATTATATTTTAACTGGCATTTTTATGCATAAAAGAGAGCATCTTTGTAATGATTGTATAAATTAAAAATGAAAACAATTTAAGACTTTTAACGCTTGTTTTATAATTTTATGCATGGTATAAAATTTAAATGCATGTTTTGTAATTATTGCTGTACTTTATTTTTAAAATTTGTGAATTCAGATACAGCATTTTTAGCCCGCAAAATTTTTAATCTAAAAGATTTCGTAGTTAATATATCATCAAAATTACTTTGCTTATACTTAAATGTCAATAACCAGAAAACATCTCACAAATTGTGTCTTTCATATAAAGAATTAATTTTTTACTAAATAAATTTTCGGGGAATAATAAACATAGATAACTTAAAAGAAGGTAAGAATATTGTAAGCATTGAAATCTCATAATAAATAAAAGGATAAAACAGAAGAAGTAAGAAGAATAGAATGAAATTAAAATTAGAATCTGATGTAGTCTCATAATTATGAATTATGCAATTAATTAATTGATTCTGAAATTCATGCATTATCATAATTTATGATCAAAATTGACCGCACTATAAACATTCTATTATGTTTTATCTACGGGGGGACGATATATTAATAAACTTATTCTTATTTAAGGAGTATACTAGGAATTATTTTAAGCCCTATTAATAAATATAAAAATTTCATCTGGTAATTGCTTACTCAGTGTGTAAGCAAAGGACTAACAATTTAAAGATTTTCAATTACTAAGCCTTTGCCTTCAAAAGACAATTGAAAGATGTAAGTTTCTTGGAACTGGTGATTACTTTTGTGAGAAGTTTCATAGGTAAATGGAATTAATGAAATGTCCCAAAGTGTGACATTTCATTAATGAATTCTAAAAACGCCCACCCTTCTAAAAAACGTATACTTTTTAGGGGGAATATTATTTTAATGAAGCGCAATACATTTCCCCTCGAGCCTTTTTATTCTCATATAGTACCAATCTGTAATATATTGTGATAAGCCAATTAAAAGCACTTCTTAAGCAAAACAAACATTAAAACATCACCATCAAACAATTATTTCACTTATGTGAAAGTCATAATTGCGTTTGTTTCCAATATTGAATACTTAACTTTATTTTTCAATATATTACATTAGTCAAAGTTTTGTAATTACTTAAACTGTCAATAGAAAAGAGGCTTCTCGTAAAATAAGAATCTCGTAAAATAAGAATTTGATATAAATCGCTACAAAAAATTAATTATTGACTGTTAGACAAGTTTAATTTTTTATTCGTTTTTGCAGGATCTTTTAAGAATAACTTATGTTTGTAGTGATTGCATTAAACACAATGTGAGTCTCTTTCAAAGAGTTTAGACTATTACAACTTCTGCTCCCACTTCATAATTATTCTGAGGTACTTACAATTCATTTTGAGTGAGTGAAATGAGTCACAAAAAAATTAGTCGAGGTAAATCTTCATTCATTATTCGTTGACAGCTTATTTTTGCAATGCAAAATAATTTCATTCATGAGTAAAAATATGCATTTAAAATGAATGAGACTCTGGTGATATAGAGATTGCAGGTGTATTGAAAATTATGAAGTATTTTTAGCATTAAAACAATTTCCTCAATTTTGATCTTCTAGGAAAATTTTAAACTGAATTTTAACGTATTAAGTTAAATAGATTTATGATGCAATTTATCAGAAATCAGAAACAAATTATATAGTATTTTGGAAATTTGTCTGAGTGCAGAATTATTTCAAGAAATGTTAATTATTTCAAGAAAGTAACATTACGATACGATAAGAAAAAAAAAACATAATAAGGGGATAAAAAATGATAAAATCGGAAAAAGCAATTGGAATTTATAACAATAAAATTAGAAGCACTTAAGAATATTGCTTCCTTGATAAGTATTTGATGGCATCCCATTTTCTAATCTAACAAAATCTTTGATTGTTTATTAGTGTCCCATTAATAAATAATCGTGTTAAAATTTCTTTCAGAAAAGGCTATTCAAATAGTGGCCAATAGTCAGCTGAACGGATTTAATTAGATTATTTATTCATAAATAACAAAAGACGGTCAAGAAAAAAGGAAAATGCAAAATAAATAATAATTTCTGTTTGCATTGTGATACGGGAAATAAATATTAGAGTTACAATGTTCTAGTTGAGAAATGCCTCATTTTTCAAGTAGTAAATGTAACTGGTTAGAAACAACACCCCTGAAGAATAGTATAATGTCTCTGCATTAGCACTGAATAGAAGTTTAGAGAACAAATGACCAAAATACATTTTGACTTTTTCGCTTATAAGGTAAGCTGTACAGAATTATAAGATGAGTTGACGGTTTGAATTATACGTTGATTCTTTTGTAGAATAGCAGCTCTCATCCTAACATCAATTCCATAAATTGAAAATAAACATTGAAAATTATTGAATTTTATGAATTAGCATTACTATTTGCAAAATTGTATTGCTATTTAACTTTACAAAGGGTAGAGTATATTATTATTACACTTATGTTTTCTTTGGTAAATTAATATTTCTTCTGTTGTTGATTCTAATACATTTTCAGATTCAATAGATACCTCGAATTTTTATGATTCAACACAATATATAACTTATAATACTTAAAAAATGCCTCACTATAGCTTTTCAGTATTATCAAATATTTACATTAACTTTTGAATTGTATTTGAAATAATTTAATTTTCGTAAACTCGAAAACTTAGGCATTGGCAGTACAAATTTTTAGCATAATGAAAAATTGAATTACTAAACAAAATCAGCTGTGTTTTATGTATATATTGGTATATATTTTTAATATTCATAAATATTTATTGCCATATTTTCTTTTATATTCCGTAACAAAATATTTTATAATTTTTTTATAATATCTTCTTCCTTATCTTATTTTCTTTAAAAAGCAAGACTAATGTTTCCATGAAAATTTCATCCCAGAAATTTCCATGACAATTTACATTTGTAAAATTTTTAATAGCTTAAGCAATATTTTACAGTTTCAAGTCACGTTATTATTATTTGAAGTCTGTTCATCGTATAACTTAGAACTCTACAGAACTCTAAAAAAATTTAAGCTATCTTTAATATTTTATTTTATTTACGACAGTTCTGCCTTTATTAGATGTATTATGTAGATAAGTAATATCTGATAACCCAAGATTAGATGCCCTTTCGAGTCGGTGTATTTTTATTTACTTAATGGGTTTATACAGGAGAAAACAAATGTTTGAGAATGTAATGCAATTCAAAAAAGTTAAATGAGCTATCAATCTCAAATCAAATTATGGATATATATTTTTTAAACAAGAAATGGAAACAAATTTAGTTTTACAGAACTATTTATCATATGTTGGAAATATATTTAAGCATTGAAGATTTGTTGTTAATACCTTTGCAGCAGACTTCTTCAGAAAAACAATATATATAAAACACTGAATGTCTACCACATTCTCATCCTCACCCCCTCATTTCTTTATCCCCGTCCACAAATTGGAAAGATATCTCCTTTTCCCCACTACACCTCAGAAAAGCAAGGGCTTATTTGTGGGGGTGGAAGGGGCCTATGCTCGTCTTATTAGCCGTAGTGGTTTTGTGGGTGTGGGAGCGGTTCCTTGTTAGCGCGGCATTAGAGAAGCACCGCCGCTGCCGACGTCCGCCCCCAAATAATCTCTTTAATCAGCGCCCTTCGCACCTTCTTCATCTGTTGCTCCGTTGGAACCGCAGAATCGAAGGGCTTAAGATTTCGCTCACAGGCTTGAAATTCGAAGCCCCTTTTCCCTAAATGACGCTTATTCCGGGGCCTCTTTCCAGCCACGGGATAACTACCCACACTATATCCCCCAATAATAACCCGTACTAGTCACTGCGCTGCTAATAACCGTTCCAAATGGTATGGGGTAGATTTCCAGTACCCACTAATGAGGTTTAAAGTGGCAGATATCTTGCTGCTCACTGAAAATTTCATATTAAATACGAAAATTTTTGATAAATTTCATGGGAATAAATAATTTTTAATTTTATAAAATAGTTATATATTTTATTACTCTGCGTTAAAAAAAATTCAACTATAAAGTTTTCGAAATCATCCTTGATAGGAAACTGCATTATGCACTCATATCGTAAATTGAATATATATATATATATATATATATATATATATATATATATATATATATATATATCTATATACGTACGTCTTGGTGCACTGGGAAATGCTCGAAAAGAATGCCGCAGTCAACAAGGAGCTCTACTTTATCCAGCTACACCGCGTGAATGAGGCTATTCGACTGAAAAGACCTGATCGGCATGGTCAAACCGTAGTTCTTCACTACAACGCCAGGCCCCATGTTGCACAATTCGTCAAAGCCGCACTCCAAGAGCTGGAATGGGAGGTCCTTCAGATTCCGCCGTATTTTCTGGACCTTGCACCAACTGATTAATATCTTTTCCGCTCCTTGTCAAATCATATGAAAGGCTTTACCTTCGATAAAAAAGAGATCCTTAAAAACTGGCTGAATAACTTATTTGACACCAGACCAGGCGATTTTTGGCGGAATGGCATCAACAAATGGGTCTAATGGGTCTAGAGTTGGTAACATATTGTATACAGCAACGGCGAATAATTGATTAACTTATTGATATAATTATTGTTTATAAAATTTTTATTTTAAAAACGCTGCGAACTTATTCCCTTACCTAATATATTAGATTTAAATAAGATTTGCTAGTTTATATTTAGATGAAAATGTGTGCCCACACATCAATTGAAACGTTCTTTCTATTGTTATTATTACCTACTTACCAAAATAAGGATTTTTGACCTGACGCTAAAAATGAAATTACTATTGAATATTTAATGTACATACCTAAGGGAAAGTTTGTATTTGATATATTTTCAAATTAGTGGAGTAAATTAGATGTAATAAATATCTAAAAATTATTTTACCAGTTTATATTTTAAATGAATCTAAATCAAATAGAACATTTAATTTCGCTTTTATATATCCTTCCAAAGCATGGAAACTAGATATAATTTCCATTCAAGCAAGTAAAACAATGATATAAATAATTAAATTTCTTATTAAAATATCATTTAAATTATATTGTCATTTGTTTGTTTCATCACAGAAAAATACGAGCAAACATTTTACAACTTATTCTTCAAATGAACATATTCTTGAAGTAAAAATGAAGAGCTTTTTATCCCTGTCAAGTGTTAAAGTATAACAAAATATTTTTTGATATTCAATAAAAATTAATTGATTAAACATTTTAATTTACATACTTAAAACTATGATCAATGTAAAGCAAATTTAAATGTACATAACAGTAATATTTGAGAAGTATTTATGAATGCGAGAAATACACAATAATGCAAATTCAGTTTATCTCTTTTTTTCACATTTATATGACATTCATAATTTTTTTTATAAAAATGCACAATTCATACAAAAAAGTTTTCTTTTTTTAATTTTTTATTAATCATTTTAATATATTTTAGACTATTTTTCTGAAACTTACTCATAATTATCGGACAACGAACATTAACACAAATACAGATAACGAACAAAAACGAATTCCTACGAACACTTCATGGCTCTCGGAGCAAGATATGTAGGATTGCCAAAGCTAAAGGACAAAAATTCGTTTTTCATCTCTAGAATTATGTTGCTTTTTTATTAAATTTCCAAATCTATGCAGGAAAAAAATTTTCTAATATAATATTTATAGGGAAACTGATTTAATTTTGTGAAGTCCCTCCATTGTTGAAAAAAATGGGAGGATGTCCGACCAGTGTTCTTGGAATGTCACCCAAACTTAGATGATATCAGTAAGGTTAAGGATGTTCACAACAACAATATATTAATAATATCCGGAAATTATTAAAAAAGGAAGAAAATCTATCACATTGGACACGTTCCTTAATGCCCTATAAACAAAAAATAAAAAAAGTCTAATTATTATGCAAAACTGTAAAAATGTTTTCCTTTTTTTTAAAAAAAAAACTTACAAAGAAATTATATATCTTTATTTTAATTTAATTTTTAGGGTCTTCAGAACGAATTATTTGATTTCGCAATGAAATCTATGGTATATCGAGGAATGGTTAACATACAATTCATAATGGAAACATAATCTTGTAACGCATTTAAAATGTTATTTATTTTTGTTTAGAAACATCCTGCATAAATAAATTTTTTAAACATAGTATTTAATGTTTCTGATATGAGAATGAGATACGAAACATTTAATTTGCAAGCTAAAAATAATTGTTTTTGATATGAAACTTGCCTTAAGTGAGAGGAATATTTCTTCCTTTACATTTATTAAAAATAATACGAAAAATTTACTGTGGGAAATTGGAAAAAATACTAGAAAATTTCATTTGACATCAAAACTTTATAAATGATTCTTTTTCTTAGTATAAACTATTTATAAATATGAGTATAATATGTAAAAATATTTTTTTATGTTTACTTGAATCACAAAAAATCAAACTTTTGCAATTAAAGTCAATTTCAAAGCACGCAATTTGATGGATGTAGTGACATTAAATTATTCTTTAGATTCCACGTAATAGAAATTTGACACATTTTATTTCACTTTCATATTTAAATTCACAGAGAGTAATAAATGGTAAATTTGATAATTTTGAAAATTTCCCTCACAATTTTGCATAAATAAAATCTTTCTTCCCAATTGTTAGCCTAGTTAGATTAAAAATTTCAATCCATAAAAATTCCCTTTTAATCCCCAAAGTATTCCCAAATCCTCATCTTCCCGTAAAGTGTGAAGATCAAGGACAATAAGAGAGGCCTCGATCCATTTCATCGGTGTAACACGTATTTACGGAGCTAATGAAGTACATCATCGCTTTCTGATTTACATCTCGCTCGCTGGCCATAAGGAAACATAAAGCCACCCTTGTAAAAGATAAACCCGATCGCGTAACAAATCATCAAAACGCGCCAACCCTTTGTTTATGCGCGTTATAATATTTATGGCTACGCGGGTGTGAGCGTAAAATGTGCCGTTATTCAAGTCACTTATGATGCCAGGAACAACTGCTGAACGTAAAGGTTAGAGCCAACTTTATAAGGCCATTTTATGCTTCGATGTCTAACCCTTACACAGAGCTTTTCCCTCTGTAATCACCTTTAGCAAACATAGGTTTGATGAAGGTGGTGCGGGGGTGGGATTCAGCCTCTTAAATATCTGATTCCTCGGACGTGATTTTCAGCAGAAAAGTTGAGGATCGTGGAAATTTCGTTGGGACTAATTTTCATCTTCTATGGTCATAAAGGGTTAGAATAATATAGGCTTCTTCTCGTGGCACAAATTAGATCTAAGATCACCATCTTCAGAGCCATCTAGTGACTCAGAATGGGGATTCTGATGGTTTATAAATGTTGGGCTGTATAAACTTCTGCTTGATGATTTGCCAGAAGTGAAGATTTTGTTTGATGAAGTCGTTATTCGTGCCACTGGGAGATGCTGCTGTATCGATGAGTTTTATGAAGAATGAGACGAGTGGAGAAATCTGCATGAATTTTATGAAGTAATAACATGAGTAGAATGTGTTTTGATGCTGTCTTACAAGGAATTTTTAGCCTTTGTGTGAGTTCCATTCCATTTCATGTGGTTATGACTGACCATAAACTTGAATGTAATCAAAAGATTGTCTTACATAAATTTGTGGTCTTACCGGAAACCATTAAAAATATTTATTGCTTGAAATATCAAGATAATTGCCTCAAGAAGGTGCATCAATGCTTGAAAAATGGATGAATGTTATTTACGGAATCCACTGTTATTTCTACTGGTGCATTAACATTCGTTGAATACGATTTTTTCCTGAGTTTCATGGAATAATATATTTTATAGTCGTAAACAACTGCAAAATTATTGTAAAAGATAAATAAATTCTCAAAACTTAATTAACAGTTTTCGTAGAAATTTTATATTTTAAATTCCTTAAATTGATTGATTGATATTAATATTAAATGATTATTGATATTTTAAAAATATATATGATACAAGAGAAAAAAATCAGAATTTCTTTTTGGATTGGATTGAATTTTGAATAATATGCAATTGTGAATTTTTTACAAACCTTGTAATACCTAATATATTGCCTGGTACATTCAATTATTAGTTGGGAAATTTATAGGTGTATTCAGGAAGACATCATTTCGAATATTAATGATATAATTATTCCTTCAAATTCTTATTTTTGTTTTAGAATAACCATTACTAATTAAATAAATTGTAAAAAATGTTTCATTCATACCTCATTCACTCACAATGAAAGGACAAAAACAGGATAGAGTGAAAAAGTGCATCCATGCCTGAACCGGTATTCGAACCCAGGTCCTCCCTATCTGTAGTCAGGCAAGCTGATCATTAGGCAAGTTGGCCAAGCTATCTATCTATATATATATATATATATATATATATATATATATATATATATATATATATATATATATATATATATATATATATATATATATATATATATATATATATATATATATATATATATATATATATATATATATATATATATATAAAATTTTCTAAATGTTTATACCTTCATTTAATTCAATTTATGTAAATTTACAAATGATTCTATAAATTTATAGCTAACATCTATAAATTCCTTTACATTTTCATTTACTTAGTTTGGAATTTAGCTAAGAAAATTACTCAGATTTCAATTCTGTTAGGTTATTTTCTTTTTTTAATAAATTATTTTTTTCTTTACATGGTATTCTAAAATATACAAAAATCCGAAAGAAAATAAAAATTGTTTTGTCTGAAAAGTGAAAATACGTAGTTTTACAGAGTTTAACGTATAAAAATATGCTTATTATAAAGCATATTTTAAGTTTTAATGTAATTAGGAACTAATTTTGATTCTCATCATGAATAAACAAACAATTTGGTATGTATCACATAAAAAGAATTTACAAAAATCACTTCTAAGTTTTACTTCAACATTAAACGTGAAGTTCCACAATTTAACACAAAAAACTGTACGCATTACAAAATAATTTAATTAATAAAATTTCAAAGTGATAATTTATATCTTGTAAGGGAATTTCATGCATTGACTAACTAAAATTTTAAAAAATTCAAATGAGGTGTATAATACTTAAAAACACTCTTTAGTTACGAAATTATTAAATAAAGACTTCGGGATTCTTTTCACTTGCATTTCAGTGCATTATCCAACTATTGACACCCTGGAAAAGGCGAAAATGTATTCGCTTAGGAAGCTTAAGAAAAAAAATCAGAAGCATCATTATTTTTATAAAAGCAATTATGCTATGAAAATGTAAAAAGAAAATGAAATCCAATGACGTAAATATTTTTCCACACTTAGTCTCCGGTAACCCATAGACGATAGTTTAAATTGAAGAAATGAAGAATGAAATCACGTTACTTTCTTGAAGCTAGAAGATTTACGAAGGACAACGTTATACCACTTATAATATATTTTCTATAATATTCTGAACGTTCTTCAACAAAAATATATTTAATATACGATAACAAAGTAAAGAAAATACAAAGAAAGAACCTGCGCTTCATTTGTAACAAACAATATGAAACTGCTCTGCAAAATTTGCGGAACAACCAACATTTTTTTCTTAATTTGCAATGAATGACTTTAGAAAAACCAACTTTTAATAAAATGTGGACAGAACTTGTATTTATTGATTGCAACATAGAGGCGTACATAAGAAAAATGCTTAAATGATTTACAACAAAAGCAATTCCCTCTGTAAAAGCAAATTCATGGAAAAAGAGTAATCACTGTTTTATATGGTAAAATATCATAGAAACATAACAAAAATGAGTTTTAATAAGATATATTTCCATCCCTAGCTTGAATGCATTAGCGGCATCTACTTTTTATGTTGTCAATTAAGTTGTAGGTTGCCGAAATGAAAAGCGAAGATCAGGAACAGAGTAAGCTCTTTTCCAGATCTCCTACAACATTAAAGTAGTAACTACCAAGATAGTGCCATAGATGCTCTATGTTTAGTTCTGGAGACCAAGGTGGTCATTCCATTCACTCCAAACCAAGATTCTAGAGATATTTCTCAAAAACAACAGCTCGAGGAAATCATGCATTCTCATCCATTAGAATGTGATCATTGTGAATTGCACCAACATATAGACGGTCATATGAATCAAGGATATCATCCCGATATCTCACACCAGACACAGCTTCAACTTGGAACACATGCTGATCAGTGTAACAATTGAGTAAGATCCCTACCCAAATCACTAATATACCACCGTAACAAATGATATTCCACAGTGTTGGATTGATGGTATCTGGTGCTTTGTTCTCCCCAGATTAACATATGTCCTGAATTGCTTTCCCGTGTGAATCCAAACTCGTCTGTAAAATATAAAGAAACCGATTGTTGTCAAATACAGGAATCGTCTTTCCTTGCCCAAGATTAGTGGGCCTTTCTCTTTCGTCCAGTGAGAGGGACATACTCAATTGGTGATCTTACATTGAGAACTGTATGGTGAATACGTCTTTGCACAGTAGTAACTGGTCTCCCTTGTGCAACAGAATGCTGTACAACAAGTTGTGCCACCGAAATATCTCTTCTGCTTCATGCCGAAAGAGCAATAAACACGATTTTTCTGCTGGGGTTGGAGCTCATGTTCAGCGTGAAACATGTTTTATAAATGTAGAAGATTCGGTTTGATATTAAGTCCAGAGACGGTAGACCACACTGCGTTACACATTAATGTGTCTAGCTACGCCATATTTACCTGCTCTTTTCTATTAAAAATGTTGTAGCTCTCGTTTATGTATATGTTTACAAATGACCATTTTTACCATTTACATAAACTAAAATTTCTATTGTTATAGTGTAATTTGTCTTATGGGGAGCTTTGAAAAATATGTTGTTTCTTAACTTTTGGAAATCAGTGTATATTTGAAACTTTAATCATATGTGAGGCAGAAACTTTTATCTTCACACATTTTATGTTCTTCTTTGAGTAATCATTATTTTTTTAAGACCAGTTTTGAACTTTTAATTTTTATTAGCATGCATTCTGTCATCACAGAACACAAATTTATAATTTTTACTGAAATATTATAACAAAAATGTATTTTCAAATATGTGTAAATTTAAGAAAACGTTCAATTGAATGATGTCAAAAGACAAATAAATTGCAATCGCGAAATAGGTGATATGGAAATTTTTAATTTAAAGTAATGGATAAGTAAATTTATCTTTTACTTTCTTTAAACAATATAAATATTGAAAACTTCAAACAGCTTTACATAACAAATATATTATACTATTCAAATTTAAGTACAGATCATCCTTGTTAAGTAACCATTATCTTATAAATTTTTCTGTTAATATAAGAATATAATTTCTGTAATATAAAAAATATTTCATATGCAAACTATATGAAAGTATTTAAGATTGTAGTTAATTGTAATCCGTAAGGCTTTCAGTGATATTAAAATAAATTTTAAGATATTGAAATTTCATCTTAATAAATGAAAAATTAATTTATATAATAATTTATTCGTAATTTATTATTAAAAATAGCTAAGAAAAATAAGTCAAAAAATATTCCAAGTAACTGAATTCCAAACTAATTTTGAATGTTGCATGCCTTCATAGTTAAAATTTTTTTAAAATTTTTATGTTTTATAAAAACATATGCTTGACATTGATTTCAAATTCATTCTATAACAAATACGGTTTTGTAAACTTAAAACAAACTAAAGATCAGTTCTTGTGCCTTCAGCTGAAGTGCTTTTCTTAAAATTAGATAAAAATTTTTGATAAGTGAGAGAAATCTACTTTTTTCTTTAAAATTCTATTTTACCTTTCTCTCTCCCTCTTTTCCTGTTTTGTCACTTGTAGGAAGCTTTAGATGCCTAACTGTAACCGATAACCACCTGAGGATTGAGGAAACCCTGGAGCGATCATCCCTCTAACACCTTTCGACACCCCAAACCCTCTTTGCTTACACCCTCCTAACTTTTTTTCCACCCCCAAACCTAAATCCACCGAATATAAAATCCTTCATAAATCCGGCTGGCATCCGGAATTATTTATTCAGAGAGTTATCCTGGATTTGAGAGCTGCTCCGGAATTTCAAGCTGAGAGAAAAATCACTTTTTGTGAGAAGTGGTGACTGCGGGTTTTTTTTTTACCTCCTCCTCCCTCCTATCTTTCCTTCCTGTTTGTGTGTGTGAATGTACCGATAGATACCCAGACATTCCCATTTGGAAGTCAGATATTGGGTAGGAAACTGAAGGAGGCGGGGGAGTGTAAAGAGAAAGATCCAGGACTTAAGAAGGGATGTGGGGTCGAAGATGAAAAGAGAGAGGTATTATTTTTTCTTTTCTGATTTTCTTTCAAAGTTTTTTCGCCTTTTTCGATACCATAAGCGTAATCCGCATACAAACAATATCAGAAGTCCGAGAAGCATTTTCATAGTTTTAACATATATATATATATATATATATATATATATATATATATATATATATATATATATATATGAACTGAATGTAATCTAAAAGTTTTACCTTGAAATAAAAAATAAAATGGAGAGAAAGGAGTATTCTTTGCCAAAGACTTACAGATTTTCTCCTTTGAAACCAAATTTTGAGTTACAGTTCAGAATTTAATCTTATGTTATTGGTTCAGAATCTATTCATATGTTTCCTAAATATATACTTCGTATTCATATGTTTCCATTTCATATTAACAAAAAAGTAATTTGTTCAAGTCTATATATATATATATTTAATAAAGTATATTTATCGTATAGCACGCATTTTTAAGTATCAACCATCGTAAAAGTTTATGTTTTGATCAACTAATCTTTTCTTTCTTTTACACTTTTCAGTTGTTTTATTAATTCGGGATACAGTCGCAAAATTTGAATGTTTTCATCAACAATTTTCCATGTAATTTTAATATTTAAAGTAAAGAATGTTTTATAACTAATCTTATATATGTTTTAAATAGTCACATAAAAATATACTACACTAAACTGTATTTAAGATGTATTTCAAGTCAAAAAAGAATATCTTTCAGCAAAAACTTTATATGTCTAGTGCCTGGGAAAATTGTAATGGATATAACAATCTAATTTATTTAAGATAAGGAGTAAATTTGAACTGTCATTATTTCTAAATTTTAGAATGGAAATTGCATAAAATAATTTCCTAATAGTCATAAACTATATTTCATTAGTTGCTTTTAAATGTGAAAATTATATTTCTCTGATAAATGTTTGAAAATGATTTTGCATACCGCCCGAAAAAAAACTAATGTTTCATTTCTGAGAAAATGAGTCTACTAATGTGAATTATATATATATATATATATATATATATATATATATATATATATATATATATATATATATATATATATATATATATATATATATATATATATATATATATATATATATATATTTATATACATATATATATATTTATGTATATATATGTATATATATATGTATATGCATATATATATATATATATATATATATATATATATATATATATATATATATATATATATATAATATTCTTTTCATATAAAAACCGAGATATTAAAAATCTCTTGTCGGCTTTACACATGTTTTCATTACACTGAATCATGCATTTCTTATATTAAACAATAGTTTTAATATAATCTATAATAGTTTTGAGGTTAATTTTCTAACAAACAATTAGGCTTTCATGTCTGTGATTTCGTTAATATTATTTCATTTAATAATATTAATTAAATCAGAATATTTCGCTAATATTTGGTGATTAATTGTAAGTTATAACTAAATATGATAAAATATATTTCAGTAGCTTTATTTTATGGTTGTTTCAAAGTGGGAATTTGATTTTGAAGAACCTATGTATAAAGCATTCAATACTTTAAATATTGATGTTGTTTCAAGTAGGAAATTATATATAACTTGCATTTTAAATTAAATAATTCAATGCAAATTTTACAAACTTTAGTGGCATTTAATTTTTGTGTAAATTTTTCGAAAACATAAAACGATTAGAGAACAATTACTTTAATTGATAATAGCAAGTGATGAGAGCAAAAGCAGGTATAATTCCATCAAATGGTTTCTTTTCTTAAATCCTTCTCACACTACTATAACCATGATACAATATGATTGAAGGAAGATATTTTATCATAATGATCAAGAGCTGAAGAAAAAAGCAAGCGTTTTAAGTATCTGTTTAACAGTTTTAACTATAGACAATAATTTACTTAATCAATAGTTTTAAAATTTGCTTTTTTTCAGGCCAGTAGAGAGGTAAAACTGATTTTGAAACAAAACGTCATCGTAATTATGAAAATAATGTAAGTTTAAAATGTTTTTAGATGTATAGAAACATGATTTATGGAAATTTATTTCTTTTATTTTATTAATGTTAAAACGGAACTCATACTATTGTTTTTAGTTACCTTAAAATGTACAAAGATTATTTCATAATAATCTTTAGAAAGTGGACATTATTTTGCCTCACTCAATAGGATAAATAGGGTTTATTTTTACACATAATTTACATTTAAATTATTTAAGTAAGCAATTTTGATTCACATAAATTTTCTGAATTTAAATTAATTTAAAATGAATAAGAAAAATTAGTTGTAAAAAATAAGAATTTATGCAATATATATAGTTTCGCTAAGAGTTATTTAATTATAAAACAATTCTGATTTGTGGAATCAAGTATTTTGTAATAAAGAATATTTCTACAGCTTTACTTTCGCTAATTTACTCTTACAGATTTAAAAATAATATTTTTAAATGTATATAAGTTTTGTTTATTATATCCACTCATTTCATTTACATTATAATTTTGTATTTTCTGTGTAACATCAGTATTTTTCCAGTGTTTGCCTATATCAAATTTTATATGTTATATTAATAAAACTCTAGAGATATACCATGAAAAATGATGATATTCTAAATTTCATACTTTAAAGACTTCTAACAATCATTCTGTGAAATATTCTAATTTCAATTATGAAGGCTGAAATTATTTTTAAATTATTATGGAATTTTAAAATTGATATTTCAACAATCATCTTTTCTGAATTTTCTTTCTACATCACGAAATAATTTGAGACTCTCCGGCTCTCTTTAAGATTTCTTCAAATCAGAGTTAAATCAACGAAAATAAGCACATGAAAAAAATAAACATCGATTTCTATACAAGGGTTGTTGTTGTCTTGTACCAACTAAAATGACAATATTAGGTGCGCTGCTCCACTTTTCCAACTGAACCATATTTTAGTATGGAGTCAGACTTCTTCAGTACAGCCTTAAGAGTCCGTTTATAGGGTAGGCAACCATTCACGACCCATTCATACAAAGAAAGGATAGACAAAGAGAGAAGGTACACTCCATGCTCGAACTGGGACTCGAACCCAGGACTTCTCTATCTGCAGTCATTCACTCTGACCACTAGACAGGGCGGTTGATTATGCAAGGTTTATTATAGAAATATGGCATTTGTCTTATTAATGAGCATTATAAATTACTTTACAAATTAAAGTAAATTTATTGTAACCATTGATTATGGATGATTATTCCAAACCTCTTAACCTGAAAGTAGAATCTGGGTCTCATCTGCGCCTGTATATCTGTAGGTATGTAACCATTGTTTTATGAAAAATTCAAAATTAATCCACATTATTATGTTTTACAAGCATACTGACACTATAAAAAATAAGTTAAAAAATATACGTTTTATATTTAACAAAACACCTAAGAGCATATTAATGCATCAAGTTAAAAAATTACGGAATTTTAAACATACACTCTAATTAAAATTTCTGGTCAGAAAATTTTAAGTTGTAAGAGTAATAGTGAATTTAAATTTATTGTTACATTTAAATTCACTATAATTATTATTATAGATTTAACCCTATTATTATACAAGGAGCAAAACAGGTTTATTTTGTCTTATAAAAAATATCTAGAGTTGTGGATTGAAATGAGCTTTATCGTATTTATTACTAAAATTAACTTAAGTATTAAATATTTTTCAATAAAACTATTTTGGACATCAATGTTACAAGAAAATTTTAATAGTCAATTAAAATTACTTACTTTCAAAGTTGTTATGTAAGTATTCTACAACTTCTGTGTTTAAATTTTATAGACTTCCATCCCCCATTTTAAGAATATTTTAATTTCAAGTTTATTTGATTTATTGAACTAAATATTGATATAGTTTATTAGACGAACCTCGGTAAAGAGACTTTTACAGAGCACTCTAAACTCAACAGGTTATTTTCTTGTGTCACTCGCTTGTTCATTGATTTCAATTAATTCTTCAATTTTCTTCATAATTATGCGCTAAGAAATTCATTCATAAATATGTTACACTCGATTCATAATTTACGCGGAAATATTGTATGGTTATTTCATAAAATTAAAATTCATGGTTTAATAATATAATGCAATGATAATTGCAATATAAAATTAATCTAATAGAAAACTACAATTAAATACATATTATATATGATTAATATGTTTGACCATTGTATAAAATATTTATGGTGAAAACAACGTATGCCAAATGTTTATAGATATATAAGTTTTTCCTTGGTTTATTATCTGAACTTCATAGCAAATTCATAATGGGAAATAAAAAGCAATATTTTAAATACTATATAAGATAAAAAAAAAGTAATAAAAGCAGTTTGAACTTTTATTTTGTATCTTAAAATTTAAAATAAATTGTCATGTGAAAGAAATTTCGTTTTGTCATTATGTCTTTTATCATGTAAAAAGGGTTATTATTTTATTTGGATTAAGGTTTATTATTTTATTTTAATATTTTAAGCAATTATATGAGATTTTTCGTAATGCAAGTTTTACATATAAACTTTAAAAGATTGTTTGCAAACTTCTAAAAAAATTTCATATCTATACACCTGTGTAAAATATTTTTATGGAAATTATATCAATGAAAATCAGATTTTGCTTAATTTCGAACTTAAATGCACCTGTTTCAAATTTTCATTTATTCTAATCAATGAAAATGCTAAATTTACAATAGAAATATTTTAGAAAATTATTTGTATCTAATTTTGAAAACATGTTAAAGTCATTTTGTTTCAGTAGAACTTTTAATTTTTCATCATATGAAACCTTCTAAATTTTGAATTTAGAAGGTTTCATAGGATGAAAAATTATTCATATCAAAATAATCGTGTTTTTTAATACTGAAATTTTCTGAAATACGTAATAGAATTACAGAATTAAATAAAGCTTTCTTTTTAAGATGGCTAGTTAACTTGTAGATAAAAGGTTGTGAATTTTTTTAATTGTTAAAACTATTTATAAGTTACAAAAATGTATTAAGATTATTATGCAACAAAATTTCCTTTTAGATGTTTCCTTACTTCAACAATTTGTTTCATGTTCGTGCACATTTGGTTGTAAACATTAATTGTTAATAAAAGAGTACCATTGTGTTATGTTAAATTTATATTTGAATTTTAATTAAAGTAACTATGTAAATCACATCATTTATACAATCAGTAAACATCTAGGTTATCGTGATAAGTCTTATTACGATTTTGGCACTCTTAAAAATGAACATAAGTTTTCTTGTTGAGTTATGAACTTTTTAATAAGAAGTAAAAGAATTTACTTTAAATAAATTTAATTCCATAATTCTCAGTACAAGAAAAAAAAACTCCGTGGTTTCAACTGCGTTTTTTTTTTTTTTTTTTTGCAATAGTTAATAGTGTATATCAACACACTATTATTCGTTGTGAATAGAAGTATATATATATATATATATATATTTGCTTAAAATACTTGATATTATTACTTTATACAAGAATAATACTAACTGTACATAAGGACCATAAAAGTGTATAAAATTGTATTATTATCTAATATAAATAAGTATACTTGCATTGTGACTATTTCAACATGCTTGCTTCCACCAACTAATATAAATAAAAAAATGAAAAGATTTTTATGTATTTTAGTACATAAGATTATTATTCAATTCATGTTATTGTTCTCTGATATTTGGAAGTGAAAATTAAAACAAATCATCTTTAATAAATCACTGTTAAATAAATTTTAAATATTTTAACTGTATTATTCTTATAAATTTTGATATTTGGATTGAACCCTTTTCTTAATGTTGTTTATTGTTAAAAAATAACTGTCAGTTTTTGCATATTATATGAATAAAGAATATTGTAAATAGGCTTTATTTTAATTATTAATTTAATTTAAAAATAATATGCATTTCAAATTTATAAAAGTTATAAGAAAAATGTATTAAAAAGTTTTGAAAAATTTTTTTGGTTAAAAATACTAATAAATAAATAATTTTAATGAATCCCTCATTAGAAGTAGAAAATGCTCTTTATTTCACAGATTTCGAATGTTTATGTATTTTATACAAGTTGTAACCAAAAAAAACTTTTTCTAAAGCTGATTTTTACGTTAGGACTCTTATATGCACATATAATTGTGAATGCTTTAAAAATATTTCAAATTTTAGATTTTAATATTTCTGCAAAGAATATGTAATAGCCATTGGGGTTACTTCCGATTTTTAAATTTTCTGATAAGGTTAGTAATTTATTCCCATTATTTTGAAGCGATAAGAATAACTGTTAAATTGTATTGAAAAAAACTGAGTAATCTTTTATTAAAGTAGATTTTTTATTTTAAAATGTAGATTTTCTTAACCAATCACAAATACAGCATGCATCTTATCTTAACTCAAACAGAAATTAAATTCACAACAAAAATTATGTCTGTAACAGCATTATATTGGCTTTTACCAGACTAACACTTTATCTCATTTTTATTGTGTTTTTGTTGAAAAATTAAAGCTTTTTTAAAACTCCAAGTGAAAATATATGAATCATATTTTATAATTATTTCGATTCCCCTAATTCAAATCTAAAATTATGTATCGTGAATATTTCTGTGAAGAATGGAACATTCACTGGTAAAAACTTCGTCAACATACAGACTAAACTATAAAGGCTCATCTTAATCCTTTCATGTTCAAATTTTTGAACATTTATTTTGCAAGAAATGAAAATCCAGTAAAAAGTAGAAATGGTGATGCAATTATTAAATTAAACTAAACCTGAAAGAAATCATCTAACCTAAACGAAAGAAGAGACATCTGCATAAATATACAATATTAAGATATTATAAAATTACATTTCAATACATCACATTTGGTATTTATAATTAATTTAAAAAAGTATTTTCAATTACAAAGTATTTTAAAATCTAAAATATAAAAAATAAAATAAAATAAAACGAAAAAGCTAAATTAAAATAATAGAAAATAGGTATATTATTCTGAATTTGTTTATCAATTAAAAACTTAATTTTTTCAAAAATTTAACATGCATTTACTTTTAAATAAAGTTTATAGTACGTATATTGTAATAAAGCATAGAGAGATTTAAATTATTAAAAAATAACTAATAATAGAATGCTGCAAATTTTCTTTAAGAAAGAAATCCTGTTAACATTTTAATTATGGCGATAACATATCAATTAAGTTTATCAGGATTAGTATATATATATATATATATATATATATATATATATATATATATATATATATAGTCCTTTATTGTAATATATTGAACATGAAACTCAGTCTGCAATTTGTGAAGTTGAAATATTAAGTAATAAGAATCGATTTACGTTATATACATACTGTTTGTATATCGGACGGTGAGACAGTGATCTGTTGGTGATGGTGGGGACAGAGGTGCGGTGGTGCCTTCAGACGGACTTGATGGTTCTCTGTATCCCCAGCGTCCTGCATGGTCCACGGGATGCTTCACTTTCTTCACTAAAAAAGAGCGAGGCATGTCCTTTTCGTATGATTGTCCTTCAATTCAAATGATATTGCAGAATACCATCAATGTTCATGAAAGTTCTTAACAGTTTTACTGTAGGCGAATTTTTCCATCCCTTATTTAATCAACTTATTTTTGTTTCCAAGTTGCAGAAATTCCTTGTTTACATTGAAAAAAGTCTGTAGTATTAGATAGTATTAAAAATGTGATTATTCTTTAGCTACATAACATATGTATGATGTTTAATTATTAATCTGTTGTATTTAATCTTGGATATTGATTAGTTAGGAATTAACTCCATGAATAATTTCAGCAATAAATTTCATTTATAAATCTGAAATATTACATGTCTTTTGCAACCTTAATATTCACTAATGAACATGCATTACATTTTAAATTAATAATTAGAGACTTGCTCTATTATTGGTTGCTATAATAACAAATTGATGTTAAGTAGCTTCAAATATGCAAATGAAGGAGTCTGAAGTGTATATCTTTCAGTCAAAGTCAACAGATTATTTCTTAAAAATAAAAAGTCCGAGATTTAAAATCATGTATATCGGGTTATAAAGCTAACAAAAATGCCATTAGTAAGCACGCAAGTGTCTTGTGTCACAGGTGTTGACAAGCGAGCGAATTGTTGACGGAACAGGCGCGTAGCACCTGTAGGGAAATGGGAACTACAGGACCTCTGCAACAGCATGGACGGGTGTCTAGTGCTTCACTGCCACACTCCAAAGCATGGCAGGGAAAGCAACATTCTATCAGAAGAGCCACTGAGAAGTTGCGCCGGAGACTGCCCTCTGTCGGGAGGATGAGGAATGATAGAGTGGGTTGGGATTTATTTTGTTTTTCGGATGACGGGAAGAGTTTTGATTGGTAGAAAGCGTGTGGCAAGGGGAGTTACCAAACGAAACAACTGGTTGATCTCAAAGATAGGCCGCATGCTCCCCTGACACGAAAAGATTGTTGGAGGAGTTTAGAAAAGTTAAACATTTATGTTACATTGTTAGAGGCTCTTCTTACGTTCTCCTCCTCAGAGTTTTTTTTTTTTTTTTTTTTTTTTTTTTTGTCACCTCACTTTTCTGCACCAAGTATTTTAAACTAATTTCCCTGTCCACACACACACAAATTTAAAATAAAAGTATTTCATTTTAAATCTTATCTATAATATAATGATGAATATATTCATGATTTTATTTTTAATTTTATTTTTTCCCTGCTGACTATTTGAGTTATATTCAAAATATGAACACTTTAAGATAAAAATTAGAAAAATTTTAATATATATCAAGTAAAATTAAAATTTTCATTTTTATGGTAAGTATGGAAAAGATTGCATATATTTTTTTGAATTTGCAAATATTGATTGATTACTGCCATAAGTAATTCATAATCAACCATAAAATTTGTAGATTTATTTTTGCAGAAGCCCCTAGGAACTCCTGTTGTTGTTGTTGCTTATGACAATTGGACAAGCCAAGCTCGCTATGACTTACTCTATCATGAAATTATTTCAAACAATATAACAGGCATATTTTAAAATTTCATCTATTTTATCGAATAAAGAATTGTACTATAATTTTTTATGAAAAATATATTTAGGAGTTTCATAATAAATTCTAGTTTATTCGTATAACTTAAATGTGTTTATTAACATTAATTTAGTTTAACAATCATTAAATGATGAAATGTTTTTTTCATTATATTATAATTATTTCTTTATAAATTGAATATTAATAATTCAACAAAAGTAAACACATATAATATTTTACTTTTCAAATTAATTTGTAAATCCAAGTGAAGTATTGGACTCAGTAACTTGTAAAGAAGTAAGGATCTGACCTGAAATTGTTTATACTGAATATTTTACACATTAAAACATTTCTACCTCAAACCAATATTTATAGAATCTTGTCATATAGTTATATATCAGTATTTCTTACTTACATTTTATATCAATAGAAATATATTATGTATAGGTATTTTATCATATAGTTTTTATTGTTTGAATAATTATTTTGACATAATGACTCAAATGAATTGCACTTGACAATTTATTAAAATTAAATTTCTTCTTTAAATAGTGAATGCATAAAGAAATAATTTGTGAGTAATATATTTTAAATATGAATAATTGTAACAAGATTTCTAACTCATTATATTTTGTCACAATATCAGATAGGTTAATAAATCAGGCGTAATATTTTTGTTAGTTTTACCACACTATTTCTAGTTAAATAGTTAAAACTAGTTAAGGGCAAAAAAAAGCGTAACATTTTTCTACATCCCATTCATCTTTTATTATTTTAGAATCACAGCAATTCTTGAAACATGATATATAGAAGTAAAGAGAAATAATAACATTTAATGTCAATTATTCTCATATAAATGAATTCGGTATATTAAAACTTCACCTGATGTTTTTAACAATACGTTTTTTTTTCTGTTTCTTTATAATTCTTAAATAATTATATTTCAAGTGTTTTTAATTTTGCATTCCTTGACATTCACACACAAATGTTGCATTTATGCTATCACATCATATTTCGAAAAACATATTGACTTCACAGAAGATAAATTAAATATTATTTTTTTTTTTTGAAAATTGTTTTATACCACTATTTTTCTGTTGAAAAATAGCTAATAGTAAGGCTTTAACCGTTCTTAACAACATTCATTAATATTTATATACATTTTTATAATTACAAAATATACTGGTATTTATTAATATATACTTGCATAAATTTTTAGTCCTTTACTCTATATTTACTCTTTTAATAATATTTCATGTAACTGATTGTATTTTAAACTTACACACACATAAATGAGTAATGAGTTACATAGTTGTAAACACTAGAATTTAAAGAAATATATTAATAGTTTTAAAATATAAAGCAAAGTTTATGTTAACAAATTCAACCTTGATTTGTAATGTTAAAAACTTAAGATAGTTAAATTGTTAACAAATTGAATAAAATAATTAAGTTCATGTGAAGCTAATTTTTATATAATTACTCTGATTTCTTCGAATAAATTTATGAATTTATTTATTTTTACACAAGAGTTAAAATCAACTTATTTGCAAAAGTGATTTCTTGAATTCAGTGTGTGAAAACTTTAGTAAGCGTTTAAGGGGTGAAGCACATAATACAGTTTCAAAATTTATTATCATTTTTAAGCATAAAATATATTCTTTAATAAACTAAAATGTAGCTTTTATTTTCAAAGTTCCATTAACATACAACAGAGCAAATAATTTGCAGTTATTAAAATTACAGAATTTATATGTAAGAATTATTTTTGAAATAGTTAAATATGGCAAATTTTAATTTAAGTTAACTCATTATTAATCATTTTTCCGTATTTAAATAAAACAAATTCAAGCTCTCCAAAACACAAGCTTTAAATTTAATTTAAGAAAAGTAAAATGTGTAATATATATTGAAACTCTTAAAAATATATATATTTTTTAGTGTTAAATTAACCAAGTGTTTTACATTCATAATTTTTAGTCTCTATATTACGAACAAAGAATTTTTTATAAATTTTATTCATGATATGAAACTCAGAAATTTAATCACTTTAAGGCATAATTTATGTTACCCTTAGATTTAATAAAAAATGCTAAAAGGTATAGGTAAGTACACTTGACTGTAGAAACTAACTCAACGTTTCGTTTCCTTAGTGCAATTTTCAAAGTAGGCATTTTTTTACCCTTCTAACTTGATATTCTTATGTTTAATGAATGATGAGGTCATAGTCGATAAATATGATATACATCCAATTACTAAAATAGTGTTATAAGTCTGTTAAATATAACTAAACCTGAATTATTGCAAATATGTCCATTTATTTGCGTCTTATTTATCTAAACAAAAATAAATACACAATTATGTGTTACTATGTACTTTTAGAGCATAAAATTGCTTGAGTTGCTTCTCATAAAAATATCTAAAAATATATGAAAAATGAAACATAAAACCATAAAACACAAAATTTTTTCAGATAAAAGGCTGTATTGAAAAGTAAAGAAAATAAGAACAAAATTAAATATATTTTGCAAAACTATCAAACCGTGGTTGGTAAATTAGGCCTGAATGTCAATATAAATATTTATTTATTTAGTCTCATTAGTTTTAGTTATAAGTTTTTAAAAAAATTTGTATTACAATTTAAACTGCTTAAGAAAAATTCAGATCATTAAATCTACTTTAATTAAAAAAATATTAGTCTTCAGAAAATGTTTGATAAATTATTCCAGAAATTATTGATTATTTCTATTTTACTTCTATTTTACTTGGTTGGGTTTTGATATTTTTGTCATTCGATAGAAGATAATACCAAAGTATTTACTTAGATACAAGACAAATTGGCTTATAACTGCTTAAGAAACACAAATTCATGAGTGATTTTTCATGTGCTCAATTAAAAAGATATAAAATTTTACTAAGAAAGTCTTATAAACCTATTTTTACTGCTTTATCTCATATCTCACACGTTTTCTTTATTTACAATTATTAAAAAAATTTTTCTCTCAATATGAAAAGCCAATGAACTTATTTTATTTTCAAATTACTAGATTTAAAATTCGTTTTATATAATATCTTCATTTTAATATTTTACAAAAAATATGGGTAGGTAGGTCCTGAGTTCGAATCCTAGTTAGGGTACGGATGCACTTTCTCTCTCTGTCTATATCCTGTTTTTGTCCTTTCTTTTTATGAATGGGTTGGAAATGGTTGAATACCGTATAAACGGGTATCTATGGTATGTGTGTACTGAGGAGGTCGTACACCACACGTAAATATGCTTTAGTTTTAAAAGTGGAACAGCGTACTCCATAATACTAGCCTAACTGGCACAAGACAATAACAACAAAAAATATAATTTAATATATTTAGATATTTATAATAATTCATGAAAGTCAAGTCTTTTTAAGTAAAATAAAATTGAGAGGCATATAAATATCATAACGAAGTTAAAATAACAATTCAACGATGTAAGTAATAACACATTAAGAAATTTAAACTTTCATTTAATAGGTAGAATACGCATTGTGAATTTAAAAATAATATCGTTTTCAAAGGTAATTTTGAATCTTTTTATAGAAAGTATGTGATACTCAGCAGTAGAAATTTATTTTCTCCTAATACATATCATAATATATTTGTGTAAATTCTGTTTCAACAGATGTCAACACAATAACAATTATTCTAGATATTTTATCAGAAAAAAAGAAACATTTAAAAATTAAAACTTTAATATCTTCACCTAATTGAACACGGAGAACAAGTGTTGCATGGTATTTGGTGGTAGAGTTCTATCCTCAAATTGTGGCGAGGGAATCCAATTTCCTTCTCATGCTGATTCTCCATTCTCCCGAAGCTTTTCCTAAACAATGGGATCGTGGGAGAGAGATTGGATTGGGGTGGGGGTGGAGCTCTTTCAATGAGCGACAAATGATTCCCTTAATTAATTTCAATGAATTAATTAGTGTAATCCTTCGCGAAGCAATTAAATGTCTTTTCACCAAAATTCATCCCATTTCTCTCACCTTCGCTCTCGCCACTTCGTTTAGAAGTGAACAATTCCTGCTGGAGAAGTAGCGATTTGCAATTAAGTCCACCTCCAGAAGGAATTTTTAAGTGCATTCTTTCGATACTTGTCTCTCTCTGTATATATATTATTTTAACAAATTTAATTTTCTAAAAAGTGTAAATTTAAGATAAATTAAATTGGTAAAAAATCCATCTATTTTGATATTTGAAGCTCCCGAAATAACCAACGAAAATGAATGATATTATAACCACTTCATCGATGTTTCAGCAACCATTTATATTAACTTTTTCTGAAAAGTATTATTAATTTAGCTTCGTTGCAAGTAGTTCTGAAACATGTTAGCTTGGTAATTCTAAAGCTTGTATTTCAACTCAAGATTATTAGAGAAATATTTTTTAAATTCTTAAGAATTTTTTAATGTTACAGTTACTTAAAAAGTCATAAGAATCAATTATGTGACGTAGTTTCTTCTACAATGTTAAGACATTTTAATTTTAAAAATGACGCATGTTATTGTCCTACATTATTTAATTCCATAATTCATAATTAATTCTTATGCATAAATATAGAGTTATGTATTCAGTTTAAAAAAGTGGATTAGAATTATTATGTAATTTATGTTTTGTTCTATCACGAAATAAAAATAACTGAAAATTAATAGTTTAATAAATTTTCATTATTTTAATATTCAGATTTGAATTCCTCCAATTTTAGTTATATAATCAACAATATTATACTATTTATTAACAAATAAGAAACAATAAATTCAATTGTTAACTTTTGAAAAATAGATGTAAAAACTGTTAAGTTTTAGGAACAGCTATATGTAGCGCTTAAGAATCTTTTTTATCACTAAAGGTTTTAGAATCCCTTAGTCCAGAGAGTCACAATTCCAAAAATTACTCATAATTTATAATATGTGGTAATAAAATTCCTTAGAACTATGTCCCAAATTTTGAAAATTATTTAAATTTATTAATTTGAATTTGAATATTTTTGTTAAATAAAATCTTATCTTCAAAACCTTTAAAATGGTTAAATGTTTTATACTAAGAATTTGGAAAAAAAATATTTAACATACTTTTATCACAATTCTTCATGAAAGATAAGACTTAGTAGTATTAAATAGTTATTTTTAACTTTGTGTTAATTAATTTCTAACTTCCAATAATTACAATATGAATTCCGGGAATCCTTCGCCGTGAAGCCCCATAATGTGGGTCTACTAAATCTACTAGTTTTTAAACACTGCAATCATTGCCTTTGCTTAAATTAACATTCTTGAAAGCAATTCATGTAATGACTATAACAGTAGTAAATGGAAAAATTCAAGAATTTAATTTCAATATTCCTATCAAAATATTTCGCTAAAATTAGTTTGTGAAATGAAATTAATAACCTGAAATTGTATTTACATTTGAATATAATTTTATTTCAACACTTCAGTAAATGTATTCATTATGTATTTTTCCTTTACTTTGACAACAATTCTCAATCTTATTACAGATTAGAAATTATATGACATGCAAGTGTAAATTTTGCTTTATAATTTTTCATGTTGATTTTATATGACCAATTTAAAATATTTCAGAAATTCAAAATAATTGTAAATACTTTATGATTTGTACGCGAAATTAGATTCAAGGAAATTTAAGATATTTCTTATTATTGTAAATTATTTTGAACTTGCTCGTATTGTTTACAAATTCTCAAATAAATAGAATTGTTCATGAGAAAATTTATTTAAAATTATAGATGAAGGTAAAGTAAATTTTTTCTGAATCACACACAGTTCATATCAAAACGCCACTATTATAATTCCTAACAGGACACTAACATCAGAAATGCTACATTCAGGATAATATAAAGTGCCGGAAATCACATGGTAACGGAAGTGACGTTACGACCGCAGAGTGACGTTTCTTTGACGATAGCACAATTCATCTGATTAGAACACTATGACCAATCTCAATGGAGCGTATTCAATGCAATCAATTTTTGGCCCATAGACGAACTCACGCAAAATTGAGGCATCGAACAGAAAAACGCTACCCTTTTACTCTCCCTTCCAACCACCGAGTTTGCGTCGCCAAGTATAGGAAATGGAGACTAAAGTGCTAATGCGTTTTTGATGGAAAATTGTGCAGCAAAGAGGGTTTTGCAGAACCCATCCTTTGGTTGCGTCACGAAATGGGTTGGTTAGAAGGTCATTATGATCCTCCATATTTCATCAACGCAAGTGAAAAGTAGGCCAAATTTGTTTAAATTTCCTAAAAAAAGTGAGTTCCTTTAGTTCTGAAACAATTAAGAAACTTATTGATCAATTTTTGAAACATAGTTTAAAATAGTTTTAATTTTGTCCTAAAAAATTAACAGTAAGTCATTTGCAAAATATCATGACATTTTGTATTTGCTTATACCTCTCTTTTCTCAAGTATCAAATAATTATTTTAAAAATTTAAAGTGCCAAGTCTTACGCTTGATCCAAGATTACATTTTAAATCTGTATTGGGTAAACTTTGATAGACTTTTATTGTTTTGTTTGTATTTTGGGTAGTTTAAATTATATTGTACTCAAAGGTTCAAGTGCAGTTAATTATGTTAATTTTGCGCAAACTTCGGTGTGATACATGGGCAATTTCACGATTTCTGTCATTCTATAGTTAAATTCATTATATCGTCATTAAAAAATCGTATTCAAAAGACAAATTTAGTGAATTTATCATCATAACAATTAAAGAACAAACTTAGATTCATCATAACGTTTTACTTTCGAACATTATCGATAAATTTTCCTGGAAGATTATTTGAAAATATAGGCATGGGTGATAAAAGGTTACAAGAATGAGCAGTAAAATCAGACAAAATAGTTAATTTATAGATATAGAAAAAATGATTTCAATACAAATATTAATAACTGTTATATTTTACTACTTCAGGATTAATTGTAAAATTAGATATAATTTGTTATTTCTTACTCTAAGCAACATGATAAAACATATTAAGGATAAGTAATTCTCTTAATAAAATACTTTTTTGTCCTTAATAAATATAGAAAAAACAAAAATAAATCAATTTAATCAATTCAAAGAAAATATACTTTCCCTTTACTCACTGAAGATTTTTATTTTTAAGAAATATGAATGTTTCAGGCTAAATTGTAAAAATAGATTGAAACTATTGTATAGAGCCCGTAAACTTTATAAAACAAAAGGCTTTACTAGTGAAAATTATGCATTTAAAAAATGCAAAATCACACAATGGATAGATTCAATCTTAATCCATTTGATGAAATATATTAATGACAGAATATATTTTTGATTAAAAAAGAATATAATATTTTCAAGATAAATTTCAAAAGTTGAGAGAAATGAGTTAAGTGAATATGTAAAGCTTCTAAATCTAGTGTTATTGGTAAATACAAATAATAGTTTTATAAAATTGGTTTTTTTATAAGGAAAGTAGTTCATCTTGAATAAACTCATGCAAATAATACTACCACTTGAAAAATGAATGCTATTCTCTCTTAGTGAAGCTGTTATTTCAAATTAAATTTATTATCTAGTTGCTCATAATCTAAAAAACCAGATAAAATGCCAAATCGCAAAATGCAGTGTACAATAGAAAGATTATTATGCTTTAGATATAAAATATAATGTTAATCTCGAAATTACAATTTACTCTGTCCAAATGTAAATTCTGTCTTAAACATATAACAAAACCTCTTTTAACATACTATATCAAGAAAAGAAGGTTGAATTATCATACAAAGAATATCATTTAAATATTCAAACTACGTCAAATTCTTTAATATTTTAAAGAAAATTAGAATTGATATTCATCAAATATAATAAAAAAACAACTTTGTTCTAATAAATTAAAATTTTATCTTAAGTTGTATTTTTACTACCTATACTAAAAACGTTTTTTTAACATTGTGTTTCTATTATTCTATAATTTACTTTTCTTAACTCAAATTAAGAGTTAACACGTTTACATGTAATATACATTTTATATTTTCGCGCTTATTAAAATTATCATTTTTAAACTTAAGAATGTAAAACCACGTCTTGAATTAACTTTAATCGAAATAAAGTCACATACTGTCACTTTAACAAGAAGTTGTATTATTAGAGTTCACATTTTAGTTTCTGCAAAAATAAATAAAACGAAAGTAGAGACTTTTTAGCTTAAATTTAATTGAACAACAAATTTTATTTTTTAACTACATAACAGTTATTTCTCAGTTTAACAATTAAAAATAAAATTAAAGTTTAGTGTTCCAGTAAAGAAAGTGAAGATATTTCCAAGAATATTTTACTTATTTTTTGTCAAAACACTTTCCTTTCACAAATTAAAGAGGAAATAAAAAAAATAATTTACCAACTTTTCTGAACAAATATGCATAAATATACTGCGAAGTAAAAATTTTGAATTTGATATATATATATATATATATATATATATATATATCAAATTCAAAATTTTTACTTTATATATCTTAAAGGGTTATGTTTTAAATCTTTACCGTAACCAATAATATAAATGCATAATGATTACTGATGAAAGCTTGGAGGAGTACAAAGTGTGTGTGTGTGTGTGTGTGTGTGTGTGTGTGTGTGTGTGTGTGTGTGTGTGTGTGTGTGTGTGTGTGTGTGTGTGTGTGTGCATTGTTCTTACAATTTTCCTTCTAAATTTGCTGTTTTCTATCAATTTAATAATTTTATTAATAATTTTTATTTAATAATTGTTTGTCTTCTGATATATAATGAAGCAGAATGCTTCCTTTTTCTGATTGATTATTTGTTACGATAATTAAATAAATTTGGCATATTGATAAATTTTTTCAATTAGTTTTTCCATAAGTATTGTGTAGAAGAGTATAAATAAGATATCTATTTCATTAAATGCCTACACCCCATATATCATGAATGATTTTGAAGAGGTAACCAGAGATAATACATTCACTTCTGCGTAGGTCACGCGTTTTCCCAAGAACATAAAATTAAAAACTCTGAGAAGGGAAGACATGATTAAATTAAAAGAAATAATTTTAAGGATATTTTTCTTTCCGAGAATTCAGATTGAAGTACTTGCTACAGCAATTTCAGTAAAATTAATAAATAATGTTGTAATTGAGGTTAAAAACTGAAAATTGTTTTACAAATACAAATTTTACAACAAAAGATTATAGTAAGAAAAAAAATGACTTCTTTATTAATAAAATTATATATTTAGTTTTCCTTCTTAATGATAAAGTTAAAACAGATTTTCCGGAAATTGTTTGAAATTGTTATACTTATTTATATTTCAATAATTAGAATGAAATACGAAACTTCCTGTGTCCTAAATGTTTGATTAAAATTTAAATGCTTACATAATATTATACCTTTGTTTCACTCTATTGAATTTTTGTTTTCTTGAAAACACACGCTCATACAACTTATTCTGTAAGTGCGAAGCTTTTTTCCGTTTCTAGGAAAACCGAGTTTTCTTTTTTTATTCCATCTATTCCATTTTTTATATGAAAGTATTTGAATGTCAAACGAAAAGAGGAAAGCATTCAAACATACGCTCATTTCTCGTTATTCAACAGCTATTTTTTTTTCCCGCGCGTCACTTCAGAATTCATTGAGCCCCAACCTAAGTGTCTCTCCCTAAGGAATACAAAACACGAGTGTCTCTGGGTGCGAATATCTTTCTTCTTCACTTTTCAATTCTTTGGCGCTAAACTGGCCATTACCGATTCAGTGTGATATAAAATATATGCGCTCGCTCCTAACTCTGGCTCCCTTTTTCACAAATGCCCTGTGACAAAAGCGGCCCAGAAAACACCCCCTCCCCTGCCATCTCTCTTTCACTCCCCCTTTAACTCCTGACATCACCTCTTCTTCCCTTGTTCCTGGCGCTATTCTTTTGGCGACTTATTCTCAAGACGTTTTTCCAACAGTGCGTACAGGCGCCTTCTGGCCTTCCGCTTTGTCGCCAACCCCTTCCACCCCTTCCGACTCCTTGTTTTGTATCCGTTCGGTTATTTGAATTGGAAGACACCCGTCTGAGAGTATGAGAAGACTGCTCTCGCTCTTCCCTGATTATTTTCATTTTTCCTTCTTTGCCAGCCCTCAACTGAGAATGAAACTGTTTAAAAGAATGAATTATGCAAGAAAGTTCCCACTTTCGTGTATCGAAAGGAATAATGTCGCCTTAAAATTTGGCAACTGGAAACTTTCATTATTTTCTCGCCCTTTGAGACGACTCCGGTTGCTCTCTTAAGGATTTTAGGGCATTTTTAGGTGAAGTGACAAATAAAAGGCCATCTTTCCTTCTCACATGAAATAACATTTATTTTATATAAAAACCTAAATACATTAAATACACAAATAGTACTAATTTCTAAATATTGTATCGATCAATATAACATTATTTGTGGATACAGTATTAAGAAATCTATTTTGCAAATTATGTATCATACTTTGATTAATTTAAAAGAGGTTTTGAATATAATCTAGACTCGCATCCTTAAGTTTTCATTACGATTAATAATTTATAAGTAAATGAAACATTAATAACCTATAAATAAACTTTTTTTAAATATTTCAAAATTGTGTCATTTTTTAATCTTTTTAACATTCTCTTCTCTGATATGTTATATAATAAATAAGATGAAAAGTCTGTTTTAAAAGGAGACAATAACTGCTTTCATTTAATATTTATAAATATGTGAGGATAATGCCGATATAAGGTACGTACAATGTTCTGTTTATATACGGGACTTTAACGTTTTTACATGTGCATCACACTGTACTTGGCAAATTCATCAAATAGTTTTGTATTTTTCTTGAAATGCATAATTAATTGTGTATCGTTATAATTTATCATCAGTTAATTAAGATGCTAGTAACCGTGCCTAATAAAAGCATTGGTTTAGTTGTCAGAAAACTTAGAATTTGAGTTTTAATGAAATCAAAGATTTTAATTCTGAAAATTTGAATATGATTTATAAATTTTTATTCAATTATAATCAAGAACTTTGCAAAATTACAATTATTATGTTAACTGTATATAATTCATCATAAACTCTATTATATTGTCATCTTGTTTTCATTTTTACAATTAAGCGGAAATTAATTGCATATTTAAAGCCATGTTGTAAGATAATCATGTTCAACTGTTGTAAAAAAATTTTATAATGTCATTTTTAATATATTTTTCAATAAAAGTCCCAGCAACTCCCATTAAACTGGTAAAGCTCCTTGGAGTTAAGGTACTGGGGAGTTCGCTGGTGTCAATGTCAATAAAGTTGGGAAGGTTTAACAAGCGCTTTGTTATGGTATTGAGGATGCTTTGAAGGAGTCATTTAATCCACGTGTTGACTTGATTTATCGTGTGTGATTTAAAAATTATACAACAGTGGTTATATTTTGGAATTTTAATGAAAAAAAAAATGAAAAAAGTAAATGAAATTCTGTTTTAAAAATTTATAAAAACTTTTGGTAGTATTTTATTCTACCTTTTCGGTACTTGAGATCTCTTATTCTATTATGTGGAATGATTTCAAAGTTTATCATCTCAAAATGATTTCACTGAAAAATGAAAGACTTAGAAATAGCAGTAATTTATTTAACGAATGTTTGCGAATGATACAATGATCGGATGGATGAGAAAGACATTTTTCCCGCCATTCTGCAATAACAACACAATTTTCTGTGTTAAATTGAAAGATCGCAACCGAGGGTGGAATGGATGATTGCAACCGACTGATTGCAACCTCCCACAGAGGAGATTGTGTCTGACGTTGCTTTCAGCGCGAGCATTTTTCCACCAGCGGTTGACATCATCGTTAACCGGGATCCGGAAATGTGTGTGGTGCTCCTGCTCTCCCTTGCCAACCCAGGCTGCGTTTCATTGTCAACAAACTCCTCCCCCCTTAAGTACACTATGCACATGTGTGCACGCATCTGGCAAGCTCCTTCCCTCTTTTATACCCAACGTCATCCCCCCACATGCACTAATTAAGTTGCAATGTTCCGATCGGTCGCTTTTTGACCCAAACTGAAATGCCGAGAGAAAAAGGAAAGCAAAACGATGAGATTCTACTCATTTCGATTGGTGAGTCACGCTGCTGCGCTTCCGGCAACTTGCTGAATGCCCGACCCTCAAACTAATGATCGTGACTTCATCTGATAGCAACATCACTCAATGAAGAGTGATTTTAAAACTGTGACCATGTAAAATGAATCAATTCTGTTCATTACATTCTTCTCCAATATTCATTTTCATTCTCTCACAAATCCTTACATTTGCTGAATAATATGAGGTACAAAATGTGCTGATAGTGACGTGACAGTATACTTTAACGATATCAACGAATATTCTAGGAATGCAAACCAAGGTTCGAAGCTTACTTGCAAAATCAATGATTATTATGTTTTGTATTATAAGAATATTCTGAGGGAAAATGTATTTTTAAGTATAAAGCGATCAAATTTGTGATAAATATGTTTGTTCCAACATTTAGTGTAAAATGTCCAAAATTGAAATTTTGAGGCTATAATGACAGTCAGTTTTGCAATGCTAGTCCTTCACTTTTTATAACATGAGTGCAAATATTGTAAATATTGAAGACTGGTGCATTTTTAAGTCATTCTGTGGTAATCTAAAATTTATTGTAATCACCCCATAAATATTACAAGCATTTGATACTGCATTCCATTATGATCCAACGGTAGGATGGTGCACTTCGAACTAAAAAATATCAGTTTTGATACCAGAAATTATATTTTAAATACATATTTTGTGAGTTTTTCGGAAGTTTCCCCTTTGCCTGATCCACGGGAACCACTCTTTTACATGCATTTCATTAACAATCAAGGAAAAATCTATAAGCAATGCACATTCGCAAATCGCTTAAATATGTTGCAGCAACTGCGATACATTTTTTTATTAAATGAGTATTGTACGCACTATATTGCCGAATATCTATTATGTAAGAAAAATATAATGCATAGCATTAACAGGATATTATCCTGTAGAAATTTGAACCATTTCATGTTAAAAAATAATGCATTTCTTAAATGAGACGCTTTGAAAGGATAAAGGTATTCTTCTATAAAGACTATAATAATTTCATAAGCATATTCATTATAAGTGCTAATAATAGACTGGAATGCAACCATTTATATAATATACATGTAATTGAGCATAAATTTTTCTTGTTATTTAATAGAAATGTACTTCATTAATACTCAGAAAATTAAAATAATTTTAGTTGAATTTTCTATTAGAAAATAAATTTGGCACTCTTGATTTTAAGAAGTTTAAAATATTTGGAAGGTTATTTATATTGCTCATATTACTACTTGATTATGTACTTTCGGTTAATCTACTATGCAAATTATTAATTTTTATCAAACACTAGAAATATAAGAGTTAGTTATTATTTGCTTGAAATTTTAAAAATAAGAAAAGGGTTAAATCTTTCAGAATTAAAAAAAGTGATTTCTTAGGTTGAAGATTATTTTAAACCATAATGGAAGGCAGATTTTTTTATCATTTTTTTTTCTTAAATTTTTTCCAATATCTATTAAATACAATTTTTTACAGTTTACGCCTTATTTTTCAAAGCATGCTAAAGTTTTGATAAAAGGCAATAAAAATAAATTCAATATGAAAACTTTACAATAGTGTTTGTTTTTATATTTTATTTCTAGTCATGGCCTTTTAATGGTTTTCTATGTATTTTTTGTAAATCAATCTATATAAGTAAGACAGAGAGTTAACCATATCACAAGATTGCAGAAATTATCAGCCAAATTAAGAGTCTATAATTGTTGATATTCCATTAGTGTTTTTATACTTCCTAGTAAAGTTTGGCGTCATCTCCATTTTCTTGGGACGCTTTACTTAAAACTTTACACATTAGGAGATGGTTGGATATCAAGGTGCCTGTATGACAAATTGGACATGCTTTAAAAGGTATTATTTTCATGTTATATACATGTTTTGCTAAACTGCCATGCCTTTCAGAAGTCTAAAATTTACCTTTTACCCTTAACATGCTATTAAAAGACATCCCTTTATCTTTCAAGTTTTTTCCGTGATTTTCTTTTTGATAAATTAGTTAAATCATAATAATTTATTTCATTGTACCCTTTTCAGAGATCTAATTACATTTTTTAAGTGTGTCTAAAGTTACGAGTGCTATATTTTGGGGCAATCGTCTTTTTAATGTAAGTGATTTAATTTTACTATTTTATTAAAAATTATGCAAATTTACATCCATAAAAAAATCAATATTTCGTTTCTTTGTAATTAGTCAAGTATTGAGTGTTATTGAAATGATTCACATTCTTATTAGAGATCTAATTTTTTCTATTTGTAATGATTTGCGTGGAAATTTATTTTTACCAAAAATATTAATAACAGCTAAAAAAAATTAAACGCTGTTTAGATGTTAAAAATGTAATTCAACGCGAAAATTTTTTATTAAATCAGTTACTAAAAGTTAAGCTTAAATTTTAACCACCAAATTTCTTTCATTTTTTGTTACTTTATCACTTTTTCGTGAGAATGGAATTCAAACGAATAGTTTAGTTGTATTAGCTGATGAGATGGATGTGAAGTAATTTAGACATAGATGATTACAGAAAACCGAAAAAATTTGTTTCTCGACATAACTACTTGAAGTGCTCTTATACCATCAGCGGATCACTTTCTTGAATCAGTTGTTCATTTTTCGTCTTTGCTCGATTTAGAGTAAAACAAATTTGACTAAAAATCCTTTTTTTTATTCCCAGTGGCAGGGCAAATACAAGGAATAACACAAAATAAAACACAGGAAAATTCCAAAATAGACATGAGACAAAGACAGGACAGGTGAATACAGATCATAGACGGAAGCAAGATGACCGGAATTATTGCCCCACAAGATCTCTGGCTTGCCAATTAAGCCATGATTCAGAATTGCCATACAGCACAGTGAAGGTGGGTCCTATTCATGGGCTCTGCCAAGTTGCAGAGTGGACAGTCGGGGGAATTTAAAATGCTAATGTGGTGCAAGTGTTCAGCCAGACAGTTGTGATACGTCAAAAGTCAAAACTGTGCCACAACTTCAAGGCGTGGACCACCAGGGATATTCAGAAGGTTGTCTTTCCACCGCTTGACTTTTATCCTTTCTTGCAGCTTAGAAGCTTGAATTCTTGTAAAAACTTGTTTTAGGTGTAACTTTATTGAGTGATAGGAAATCTCAATGTGTCTTGGCTGGAGAAATCCTGCTTTTTGCGAAGTAGTCCGCCACTCGTTTCCACGGTGCCCACTGCAACAGAATACGTATCTTTCTTGATGTCAAAATTTATGACTAAAAATCCTTTGAATTTGTAAGGCAATACGTGATAAAAACACAAAAAAGAAATCATATTTTAAAATAATATAAACAAATATTTTTACAAATTTTCGTTATAGTATAAAAACTAAATTTTACTCTGTTTCTCTTTATTATGCTATTAAAATTGTCTACGAACTTCTAATGCAAAAATAATAATTTAATCCCGTTAAAGATTTGGTATCGTTCCTTCTCCAGTCTGCACTCTTTACAACATTGGTGAGGTCATGGACGCAGCGCATCTTCCTCGTTGCCCTGCACTTCGTAGGACGTCTCTAACTGAGCGCTATTGGGAAGCTAGAGACATGTTAGATTAATAGACTCTGTTGCAGTATCTTTCTGTGTTATTGTTCTATCCTTTTTATTTATTTTGCTGTAACTGTATATAATCTGTCTTTGGAAATAAAAAAAGATAATAATTAAAAAAAGGTAAAAGCAAATAAAACACAATTTTTTTCTATTATAATTAACTAAGAATTCATAATATTATTTAATCTTTTTAAGTAAGTAATTAAAATTATTTTTCAACCCATATTTAATAAGTTTTAACTAAATGAGCTAACTTAGACACACAAATTTAAATATCATTAACGGAGATGCATAACTTTTTTTTCATTGAAAAGGGAGAGCAAAAAGAAAAATTAATCAGATAAAACAGATTGACAGTCTGTTTTCTATACAACAGCTGTATAATCTCATGGAAAAATAAAATTTAGAGAACTTCCAAGAAAAGATAATGTCTTATTTTATATTATTAGGATTTTTTTACCAATTTTTAAGGAGAATTTTGAAAATACAATGAGAATGATGAAAGTACCCATAATAGAGACAGAATCTAGATTCCATGCGTTTAATTTTAAGTTATTTACATGCAATTTTTTAATAACGATTTTTAACATAAATAACATATTTGGAACTTATAAATAGAGAAATTGATGAACAGAGATCAGAAAGAAAGGCTGTATGTTGAGGAATTGTGAAATCACATAAGCAGAAAGAGAGAGAAGAGAAAGAGCGAGCAGATAAAAATGACCACAAAAATTAATTCTTTGTAAACAATATTTATAAATTCAGTTGTATAAAAAAGCACTAGAAAGAACGAAATTTAAAAATGAATATACACGAATGAAATTTTCTCAAGTTATATATATATATATATATATATATATATATATATATATATATATATATATATATATATATATATATATATATATATATATATATATATATATATATATATATATATATATATATATATAACTTAAGACAAAATTTGTGAACTAACACTTTTAAGTTTGACATCAAAAATAAAAACCTTCTCTTTAACTCACTTACAACTTACAACTTTAGCTTCCACAAACGAAAAGTTTACGAAAAAAAAACCCATTTCGAAAATCTCTCTAAGCAACTTTACTGGACAGAAAAAAAATTGAAAATAGGAAAGAAACAAAGTAATGCAACGAAGAGCAAAAAAATTCTTTATCCTGTATTCACGACACCTTTATACCAACTCCGATTTGATCCATTGAGACCCAACGGCCGTGAATTTTTTGGATTTAACGCAGGAACACATTAAACCTTCTTCTTCAGTGTGCTGCGGAAAAGCAAGCAAACAGTACACACAACTACTCTAAAAGAACATCTAGAACTTCTCGCACACAAACACTTGCAGATGGGGGGTGGGAGGATGGCAGATCCCGTTTTCCAGACGACGGAATCGAGATATGGTATGAGGGGGATTTTGGGCACGTATGTGTGAAGAGAGGGAGATTGGCAGTTGAATCAAGAATCGTGCTTAATGTTTCGTGTGTTCGACTCGGCTTTGATCAGCATGCAAAGTGTCACCTTCTAAAAGAGGAGCAGCAACAACTTCTGCTAGAATGTGTTTTTCCTGCATTGGTTCCTTTTTTTTATATTTCATCTTAAATTCCTTTCGTTTCAATGGAGGAATGTTGACTTTGTATTTCTTCAGGGGCCAGAAGTAGATTATGGTGACAGATTAGAAGATCAAGTCTGATTTGTATTTGTACAAAGATACAATTTAAGGGTGAATGCTTAGATAATGCCTGCTTGAGGGATAAAAACTGTATAATGCTTTCATATATACACATCTTAACTAATTAAATTACATATTTTATGTAATCCAAATATATAATTATTCTAACATCCGATTTAAAAAAAAGATATGATCTATAAAATTATCTCTTATAATTTTATGAAAATCCTTATATATATTAATTTATTCGAAAGATACTTGCCAATTACTAAACTCAATTATTTAGAATGCAATAAAGTAATTAGATTTTTGAACCAACAAAAAAGTTTTTGAACTACCTCTTCAAACTGAAGTCGAATTAGCAGCTGAAAAGTTACTTTTGTCTTCAGTTCTGCCGTTCCAGGTTTAAAATTTGCTCCAGATAAATATGAAATAGTAATTCGGAATCTATATTAAGACCACAAGCCTTAATAGGATTAATCCTCTTGTACAGAAGTTATCAGTATAATACCACATAAATCAATAAATTGAGTTTATCAGAATCTCATTTTTAAACCAAATTTTTACCATACATCTTATTAAATTTTTTATGGAAACAACAATTACTTTATGTTATGCTTATAAATTCATAAATCTACAAATTTATCTCCGTATTTAACTGATTTAGAATTTAAATAATTTAAGATGTATTTGTACCAGATATTTATTTTTTTCTTAAAATACAATAATTTTAAATATCTAAGTTCATAAGTGATAATAATTTAAATTTTATGGAAATTGGTTTACTAATAAAACACAAAATGTTTTCATTTTACTAAAGTAGATGTGTGTTATATTTAACATAACTTATGCGTAACTTGCAGCTTGACCAAATAATTTTTTAAATTTATGTTTTTGTGCATGTTTAAAAAATTCCACTTTTCAATCGATGCTTTGTAAAAGGCATGATATTTTCAATCCTATGAAAATGTTACGTTGTTAACCAAATAACCATAATAATCTACAAAATTTATTACCATGATATACATTTTTTAATATAGTTTGAAATTTTTATGTTCATCTAAAATTAAGTAAATATTGTATTGTGAAACTAAAATGTTTAATTTCCAGTTTTGAAGATTTACAACTTTATTTTTAATAAAATATATATAAAAGAGACTTATATTACTTTACAAATTATTCTTAAACATTATTGATATTAATCAACCTTGGATTCATATATATTTATATCTTTATTAATAATATAGCAACCTTAATCCCATCATGGTTACAGTTAACAGAAAAAACATTAAGCGCTTTTAATGGTCTTTAGTTCACCATCTTATATTATTGAATGATGAACTATGAACAAAAACACAATTTTTGCTTTCACTGACCTAAAATTTTGATACTCTAAAGTATATATATATATATATATATATATATATATATATATATATATATATATATATATATATATAGATAGAGAGATAGATAGATAGATAGATAGAATATGGATAGAATATAGATAGATGGATAGAGATATATAGATAAAATTATGGGCAATATATTTTATTCCATTGTTTTTAAAATTTAGAGGCACACTTTTTAACATCTAAATATCTTATCCAGTTATTTCTTCTTTATCAGTGAATCAGTTAGTTACTTGAAGAGTTGCTCTAAGTGATTATTTTTTCAGGTTTATGACAAAAATCTTTAAATATTCCTTTATAATAGCAATGGCAGAAACTTTCCACATTTAAAGGACGAACTTTCATGTTTATTATTTGTTTTTATATGGATTTGTTATGAATTTTTTGGCTCCATTTTTGGGAGATGCACTTTTACAACTCTTGATTCTCCTTGTCATTTTTTTCATTTCAATTTTAAACAATTTTTAAATATTTTTATTTGTAAAACATAAATATTTTTTTTTCTTCCTTAGAAAACATTGTATTTTCTGAAAGAAATGTTTACAATAGCCATCCTTAGCTGCCATCCCTAATCTCGTTTATTTTTATATTTAGCTTTTTAAACCAAAATAATAATAAACGTCAATATTATTTTAATATTTAAGTTAATGCTTTAGACACATGCATAACGAAAGCATTTTCGGAAATAATAATCCCATATATTTTATATGTCTTTATTGCCAAAACGTTGATATAAAATACCAGAATAACTAATATAAGTTTATAAAAAAAGTTGTTCAAAAGTTTTAGAAACAATAAACATATCTTTAAATTATTGATAGGTCTGTTTCAGAAAACATTTTTGAAAGTATGAATGCTGTGAACATACTATTCGTACTTGCAAATGTGGTGAGAGTCATATAATTCTTCAGAAGAAATGAATATAGCTTTAAAAAAAATGACATAATGAAGTGATAAGATTCTATGAAAAATGATAAAGTATCTAACAATAAATTTCATCGAAACAAAAAATACATTAAAATTTCTCCAATAATGTGGCATAATATAAGCTATGCAAAATACATTTCTCGCGTTATCATTCATTACACATCCATCAAAGTTAAGCAATTTTAGGGACTAGCATCTCCTCATAAATAAAGTAGAAGAGTCGAGAAAAAAGATTTCAACTCAGATGAACTTGTTCTCCCCTTTACTGTAATTCAAAATTATGGTGTGCTTGACTGTACTTAGTGGCTCTCTTAAATTAATGCAATTATATGAATTCACACAAAATATATAAATATATCGGATCCCAAAATTTATGCAACGAACAGGCATTTGATTTTAATTAAAAAAGTATTTAAACAAACTGAACATTTGAAAACATTTATTGCCTTACTTGTGGATTAATTTGCTATTGTTTACATGTGTGATATGAACTGTAACGGGAAATTTTCTATACTAATCTAAGTAAAAAAAAATATATCACACTAAATAGAAATGTTTTCCTTTTACAAATGTTCCATTGTTATAATGTCAGTTATCTGCTGATAGTATTTATTAAAACGTAAAATTTTTGTTCAACATCTATTTTAAATCCAAAAAAGTCTGTAAACCGGTTGCACGCCAAAAAATACGTCTCTTGATAATCTTATTCATTTTACTCGAATTAAGAATGAAAGAACATGGTATTCCTTGGCAAATGAGCATAATTTTCTCTTAAAAGGCAATGATTCACACGATACCAACCTTTTGAAAGTGTTTACTGTGAGACATTACAAGTTGCAGTAGCATACTACTCGTATGCTACTGACTGAACAAAACTATAAAATACATCTTATCTAAACTGTTGGATATCTGTATTACAATTTATAAAGTTAAACAGTTAAATGCTAATTTAATATCTCAGAATACAAAAAGATGTATTTTACATTGCTCGAAATATTATCTTCTGCTTGTATATCCTTTTCGCAGTGGTAAATGGTACATTAAAAGTTTAGATATCTCCATAGATCCATTGTGAAAAGTAAGGCGTTACTTTTCAATAACGGAATAAATCTCTATTAATTTCCAGTTTACTTTACATGACTACATATCTAATTTAAATATCCTTTCCATAGTGGAAAGTGTTTTATACAAGATCACTATCAAACAAAAATTCTTTTTCCATGCAGATTTTTACGTATTTTTGTGATTGATAAATTGATACTATGTTTTTAATATCATAAATTTATAGAAATCTAGCTGGAAATTACAATCCTATTCTAACCTAAACATACATTAAGTTAAAAATACCAATTAACGACACACATAGTGTAATTAACCGGTATTTTCTCTGTATCTGTTAATTTCAACAGAGTTTATATTGACAAGTTTGCTTATATTTTTATATAATATACTGTACAGCTAATTTACTTTGTTACAGAATATGTAAGAAGTATTCTAAACCATTAATGCCACTTTGAAAAGTACATGGCCTACTTATATGGAAAGCTACCAAAAAACAGGCTATATTATTGCGTTTTATAGATAAAATTGATGGATTTAGGCTTGATGATTTTATAGATTTAATGACTAGTTATATTTCAAAGATAACACTTCTTTTAAATAATTAAATTACAAATACAACTTGTAAAGTATCTGCATATTAAAATGCCAAAATTATGTCGGAAATAACTCTTAATGGAACTCAGTTCAAACAAGAAATAAACTCTTTAAATGCTACATTTTTAGATTTCTTATTCATTTTCTTCAGTCTTTGGTTAAATAAATTTTTGGCTTAGACATTTTAATAAATATTATTAATAAAAAAACTGATTAAATAACCAATTATTTGCACCATAAATTATTTGTAATGCCATTTGAATTACATCGTAAAATTAAATTTTTGGAATTCCTTTAGTCTTTTTTCAATAATACATCTGAATAAATAAACATTAAATCTCTTTAAATATAATATACATATGAATACTTAGATAAAATATATTAAGGAATACTTTTTAAAACACTTGAAAAGATAGTTTTACATGTTTTGTGACAGATGGCATATACAAGTACGTGTATTCCTTTGATCCATTAAATCATAATTGATTTATTCGTATTTCAACTGAAAATTCTTTGTCTTATGTTGGAGGCAAAACTTAACTCTCTCATTATATATATATATATATATATATATATCAGTTATTGCACGTGGAATTTTTCTACTGAGAGAAATTTTTATAATTCCGATAGAGATCTCAAATCAATAAAATCATTCAAATTTGAAAATTTTTTATTTCTAAATAGTTTATAATAAAGAAAAACAGCAAGGTTTTGATAAGAATCAGTAATTAAGGATGGAAGAACCTACATCGAATTGTATTTACGATCACAAAACAAATTCCTCATTTTCTACATAAGCCCTTTGCGACCCATCAGCGCATTAGCCTTTCCGATGCAGAAAAAAAGTCACATAAACAGAACAGCTGAGAACATAACTGGTGTTCCAAGCATGCAGTGGGTGGGAAAAGAGGGTGGTGGCATAACGCCTGTTCTATAACAAAATCGGCATCAGCCCCCGACAAAGCGTGCGATTTTCCGTCTTACTCCTCAAGTAAGCAATGTCAACTACTTGTCGCTCAACCGGAAAATCTCCTCTGTAAGCATCCTGGCGACGACAATTTACGTCATTTTATCCCGCCTCCACCTCCTTCTGAGCTACTCGGAAACATTCCTTTCTCGTGCAAAGTTCCACTTCTTGAATATAAAACATTTGTATCCTAAATTTTGAAAAGAGCGCCCAATTTTACCGATTTTAGCGATTGCATTGTGTGAGGAGGGGGTTTTGGAAGGGTGGCAGTTTCGTGCTCATACACCGAAAGAAAAATACAGGAATGACTAAAATTTGCCATTTCAGCGTTTTACATTTTTACTACTTTCTACACTTTTTTTGTCAGAAAAATTTTTATGCTCAACAAGCTAAAACACGGCACTTGTGAGGATTTGCCATTTTTTTCATTGTGGAAAAAAGAAATATAAGCTATAATTTACGCGGTATTAACCAGTTTTAAATAATGTGCTTACGTAATATTTCTTCATTTAAAAATCTTTTTTTCTATTTGCTGTGAAGTATTACTTATCTTAAGTAAAATACCCCCCCCCCTTTTTTTTCTATATAATTTTCTTATAAAATATTTACTAAGATCTCTCAATTTCAAGAAATTTTTGTAGGTTGTAATTATGTTATTGAATATCGAAATAACTGCTTATGCATTTAGCCTTATGAATATGGAATTAACTTAATCATCATTTTATCCTGTTATTTTTAATTCATTAATTTAATAAAAGAAGGTAAGAATTTTAAAAGCATTTTGAGTTTACCTAACTAATCAGGATTTACTCCTAACTACTAGATTTAACCATATCAATCTTAACATTTGCAGACATGTCTGATAGGGAAAGCTTATTTATATTCATATAATTACAATACAATTCTGTATAAGATGTATCATTATATGATGGGAATAGATTTCAATAATAAGGGATGGTTATATTAATTACTCTTATGAATGAAACAAATGTAATCTGGATGTAAGAATGATATGAGATATTACTTTTTTAATTGAACTTTTTTACAGGAAAATTTTTACTAATTTTGACTGCTCAAAATAATTACACTTTTACTGTTTTCGGGTATTTTTTATTCTGTGTCGGAAGAGTTATCAGCTTATAGCAATATATTGACATAAAACAGCTTCATTATACTTTTTTTATATATTTATATATACATTATCTATTTTTTATTGAGAATAGTTCCACATCAAACTCACTACATTTCGATAATGAGAATGATGCCCTAACCAACCAAACCACTGTACCATTTTAGTAAACAACCCGAAAGATTTTAATTGTTTGATTCTCTAACATATTATGTCAAACTGCTCTTCCAATGAGCTGAAAATAGCTTTATCGTTAACTGGACGTTTTGGAAATTAATATACAGCTTCCGAATACCCAATAATATAGCATCTCATATTTTCAATCAAAGCCAAAAAGAAAAATTCATCAATAAGCTAGCACTCTTAATAAAGTTGATTCCTGAATGAGTTGTGTAAAGTGTTGACCATATGATAATGAAGTTATTCACATATTTGTTTATCTTTAAGGTTAATCAGTATCAAATCATTTAATGATAAGAATTTATGTATCCAGCAATTTGCCCTGGACTTGTAACAGTTAAGAAATTCGACGTGCACAAACAACTTACTCTATAAAAATGAAATTCTATACTAATAGTTTCAACTAGTTTTTCTATTTGGGATTTACAAGAATTCTAAAAGTTATATGGCTGCTTTTACCATTATTTTAAATAAAAAGGACTAGTTTTCTGTTGTTATTAAAAAGAAGAAACTTACGTTTATCAAAGACTGAAAAACCCTTAAGATCTTGATAAGGGAACGAAGTTAAGATAATGGAGTCGTACATGCTTTACTCCCAAAATAATAAAATATTAGCCTTTACAGCTCGTACGATTGATGAATTGTTAAAATTTATAATCTGTTAATGTTGAATTAGAGAAAGGGTTATAGTCTTATGTATTTAATTATCTACATGAATGTATGAGTGCAAATTTCTCAACTTTAATTAACTAAGTCAAAACAAAAAATATTATTTTTTAAGAGTAGAACAAAAAGATAATGTGTGTAGCGTATGTCATAGAAAATATATTAAACAAGGGCCTGATTATTATGCAGTATAAAATATTAGATCATCTTATTTCTCTAAAATTTTCTAATCAATGAAGCGTTAAGTTGATCTTCTTGGATCTCTATCTAAAATGAGACTCATCTTCATGATTTTCATACATCTCAAGCTACTATACTAACATTGTGTCTAAATAAGAAAATACATCATAGACATAAATGGCTGAAGGGGATCAGATTTACTGTACGATCACCCTTGGCCCGTTTTTTGGCGCTAAATTTGGCGAACATTTTTACTGGCAACCCAGCAAACTAGTATTTTGGCAACCCTATTTATCATTAATTTTTCATGAATATTTACCGATTTTAATTCATTAATATAAAATTTAATCACAAAAAATTAATGATAATTAAATATATCAAATTTATTATTTTACCACTGATGTTTGAAATCTATAAATCTGTGTTTTTTATTAATTTTATAAAATTAGTTGAGCATATTGTTAGATGCCAACAATGTATGAAATATTTGTCACTATTTCAACCATTTTCAACCCTTTTCGGAAATTTTTCATACTGTCACCCTAGGCGACGTTTTGAAAATTTCGTAAGGTAAAATTTTACTGGCTGATGTCCTTACTGATACAATATGAGTGATGATTCCGGTACGATACAGCACAACTAACTTAATTTAATTTTTTGTTAACAACCAAATGCTAATATTTCCTTAAAACTCTCTGCCTAATTTTCTGCTTAATTAATATTTGATTGGTAAGGAAATTAATATCTATATATTTTATGCCGTGAGTTTAGTATCTCACATTACACAATTAATGAACATTCAATATTTATGTCGTAAAATTCAAGAATTTTTATAATATCACAAAAAAAATCGTTAACATAACAGCTTTATCACTGTTGTTGTCGTGTGCCAGCTGGGCAGCCAATATGAGGTGCGCTGCTCCGCTTTTCCAAATGAACCATATTTGGTGTGGAGTCCGACTTCCTCAGCACACCCATGCCATAGATACATCTTAATGGGGTAGGCAATCATTCATACAAAGAACATGACAGATAGAGAAAGTACATCCATATCCGAACCGGGATTCAAACTGAAGACCTCCCTATCCGCAGTCAGGCACGCTGGCCACTAGACAAGTTAGGCGATAGTTTTATCACTGAAGAGCTAATACAATTTAAGAATATTAATAAGTTCATTTATTACAGAAGTTATTATTTCACTTGTTACATAAGTTAATTTTTATTCTTCAGAATCAAATAAAAAAAAGATCAAATATAAAAACGGCCAATCAATCAGAAAATTTAAATTACTGAAATCTTGCTTATATGAGGACGGAATGTTTATCATTTTACTGTAAAAGAGTGACCATTTATAAACGCAATGAATTCATTAATAAAAAAATTAGAATTACACGAGTTTAATTATCAATAAGACATAAAAATGTATATTCAAGGACACAAAATTAAACTTTCTATATTACGGCATGCACACAGTGTTGTTATATAGCAACATAATCATATACTTAAAAAGTTTGCAAAAAATTAAATGATTTGTTAAATAAGATATTAGAAAATATGGGGAAAAAATGTAGTGTATTTAACTTTTTTTTGTGATAATTTTCAAATAAAAGTTTTCAAATTCAATTATCTCTTTTTATGTATATGTGTATTTTAACTTTATATTTTTAAAATAAACATTTTCACACAATTTATGCTTAAATTTTTTTACCATTCATTTTTAAAATGGCGAATATCTTCAACTTATTAGAAACAACAGCAAAAAGCAACTATAACACAAGAATTCATAGCAGAATAAAAATACTGGGTCATTTTCTCAATACAGCTTTTTTTCTTTCAATTTTTGCGTTAAATTACTTCTGTATTTCATGATAGAAATATAATTTGAGAGTTTATAACTAGCAAACTTTTATCTAAAAAGTTCTCATAGCATCATTGCATATTTTTGCACATCAAATATATAAATTTCTGAGTACTAGATATTATCTATATCGAGAAACATATTTAAAACTATTAAAATATATTAAAATTTAAGTTTTACCAAATTCGTAAGAATTTCGGCAACAACTTCCCCGTTTGAATGGATTTTGGAGGGAAAATTTCGCTAATTATTTCCCCACACATATATACTTACGTCTCTTCCGTTTCCCGTCTGCATGAGATGATTTCTCTTACTCAGTGATTCGATTACGATTGCATTATCATTAGCAATCGTCATCGTTTCTCTCTTCTACGTCATTTACAAAGAAAAGATTCTCTCAAGAAATTTGCTATCAGGTAAACAGAATACAGACATGTTTGACCACAAATTAAAATAATGATTTCTTTATAAAGGTGTAGTTAATAAAACAAAATATTGCGATAGTGGATTATTTTGAGAAACTAGCTAAGACCTTTTATAACTAAATTTGCAAGTAACATTAAAAGTGATTTATTTTAAATCTAAAATTAAAATTTAAACAGAACTCATTTTTATTGATGAAAGTTTATTTTACATATCGCAACTTACGATTACGCGTGTTCAATATATTTTTATTTTGAAATTAGAGTTTGAAAAACTTTGATATATGCATAACAAACAAATATAATACAAATAAAACATAACAAATATGATGCTTGAAATAGCAAATCTATTTCAAACACTTTTGCCTGCATCACACTTACAGTTTATAAATTCAACTTAAAAAATACATAACTATAGGATTTTTATAATTTATAAAAATCCCCGTCCTTCAAATTATATTGAAAAACATTACAATATTTGTTTCGTGCATTGAATGATTATTAGTCTAACAAAACAAATATGCTGAAACAATATTTTATACACTTAATGAAGTCCATTGATCTTGAAACTATCATTAACTCACCAAAATAAATAAAAAATTATAAACTTTATATGTGCAATTTTATTCGCAGAAAAATTTAGCAATGTGTGAATATCATTATAGAATATTATTTTGCGTTTTTAAGAGAATTTTTGGAAAAAGATCACAAAATGAAATCCAGTAGATAGATAATTTCTTTTTATTTTTCTAAGTTCGATTTTTTAGATATTCAAGCAAATAAAATGAAATGATAAATTTATTTATCCTTTTAATTAAATATGTATTAATCGTGTACATAAAGATTAAAATAATAAAGACATTAAAGTTTTCTCTGGAAGATTTTTTCTGGAAAAATTCACAGGAAACTGTTTATTCATTGGCTCAGAAAAATTCATAATATAAAAATTCTAATATTTTTATAATTAATTTACATAAATAATTTATTTATTTAATAAAAATGAAACTTCTTAATACGTCAATTAAACTGAGGTATATTCATTTTATTGTCAGTATAAAAGTTGTGTTCATTAAGTTTTGTAATCATCACCACCAACTGCAGTACAGTTGAAGATAAAAAATAATTTTTATATTATAATGAATTATACGTAATATGCCATCTGCACATAAAATCATCCACCATGTATAAAATAAATAAAGATATTTAATTACACTATTATAATATGACTTCAAATCGTAATGTATATTATTATAATATATATGAAAATTTCATCAGTCATTTCACGTTATTCGAACAAATTCTTTTGGATTTACTCACACAGAGCTCGATCTATGAGGTAATTTAAAAAAAAAACAAATAAGTGCATTTGTCAAGCAAATTATAAAATGTATAGTTTTTAAGCGCAAGCAAAAGTAATGTAAAATAATTTAAACTATTAAATTCAGTGAAGATATTCATGCTATTACACTAGGAGAAGTAAATTTTGCTAACTAAAGAGTACCAATTGGTAATTTCACAATTACTATTATTATTAATAAGTGATAACAAAAATGGCACAGGTACCGTATAATCCATGGTTCAAAATTCTGAAATTGGTCATCTTTCGGCGGATTTTCTTATGTGTCTGGCAACCTCGTTTTTATGACGTCATACTTATGGAGACCAATGAAAATTATGCAGAAAATTCTATTTTGGTAACCCTAGTATTTACGTCATCACTTACGTCACGATACGTCATCTTGGCAACATTTCTTCATCGCCAAAATAACTCAGAATTTGGAATCATGGATTATAATACAACTGTGTCACAAAAATGATCGCTTAATCAGATTATTCATTTCCTATATGAAAAAATAACTTTTAATAATATTTAAATTGTCATTCATCAGGTTTATTGCATTTCTTTCTTTCTTTCTATTTCTGCTTACTGAAATCTCCACAAGCATAGCCAACTACCACGATTTTGAATCATGATCAAGTGACGAGGCCGAAATCTGATCAGGCAGTCTTATCTTCACTCCACATCTTCCAAAGAAGGGACATTCGATCTTACAGAATTACTAAAATGCATTGTCCATATCAGCATAACATTCTTCATTTGAGTTGGGTACTGAACCTACTATCTTCTTGCTAAAAGGAAGAGAATACTTTCCCTTAACATAATATTTAAGTATGATAGAATCACGTTCAAGTATAAAAATTTGGCACAGATGGCGTATAATCTAAGATACCAAATTCTGAATTTTTTTGGCGATGAATAAATGTTGCCAAGATGATGTATTGTGACGTGTGCGATGACGTAAATATTAGGGTTCCCAAAATAGAATGTTCTACACAATTCTTATAGGTCTTAATATCTACGACGCAACAAAAACCAAACTAACGGACACATAAGAAAATCTGTCAAAAATGTTACCAAACTCAGAATTTAGTATCCTAGATTATACGGTTTCTGTACCAATGATTTAAGTTAACATATACAAATTTAAGAAATATGTAGTTGATAAAATTCTACATCAAAATCTAAATTCAAAAATTAGTAATTTAGAATATTAATTAGCCATGAAAATATTACGCTTATTCTGTGATCGCCTAATATTTACTTATGTAATTTAATTAATTAATATTTATTTTTTTGGATATAGGTTTCAATATTTTTATAAATTCGATGTGTGATTCATATTTCTTTGTGTCCCAAAATGGCTACCTCACGTGAGACCTGGTTTAAACACTCATTTTAAGGAAATCTCTCTTTTCCTTCATCATCCTCGATCCAAATGGATATTAATGGAGTTTTGTATGGTCATCCATGCGGATATGCATCCGTAGAAGTGGAAGTCCAAATTTTATTCTTAATGACGCTGTCTTTGTGCATTTAGCCGCAAAAGCTCATCTGGTTCGTACGAAATTTTTAAACGGAGCACAATCCTTACTTTCATAGAAAGTACGCAGATATTATACAGCATTAATCTTGATTACTAATGCAAACAATTTGTGGATGTCTGATAAAGAAAAATATTCTTAAATTTATTTCCCGCGGTATCCTTCTCTTTTTCTCAAGTCAAATATTTTATAAATGTCTTGAGACTGGGAACGTCAATTTAGATGGGAGTTCCGATTCTGTTTCAAAGGGACAAAAAAATCTGATTTTAATGCTGTTACCACTTCTCATTGATGAAGAAAATACATAATTTTTAAACATCTTTTGAGAAACAGACAAAATATATTAATGAAAATAATAATATAAAAATTAAAGAAGAGTTATATTAGTAAATATGCTGCAAATTTAAGACTCAAATATTGGAAAAAAATTATATGTTTATAAATACGCGAAAATTTTAAATAATTGTCATCAGAATTTTCTATTCGCTGCCACCTTCAAATATCAAATTCTTTCCTGATCAGTCGTGTGATCTTAAGCCAAACAACCTATGATATCGCACTTTCATTAGATGTAGATTAGAATCTAAAGTTGGATGATATTGTACGTTTTTTAATTCTCGTAGGATATTATTGCCTCCTGAGAAAATTCCTACTTTATTCATGTCTCAAAAATAAATAAAAGAAAACAAAACAAAAAAAAATTCAGACGGTGATTAAGTTAATGATAAACGATCACCTTTTTTCCACAGTACAGTTATGACAAGAATAAAACTTCAAACCTTTCATGTCAAATAACATGGTCTAAGTACATGGTAAAGATAAACGTACAATGTAGCAAGTGTATAAACCAAAATATTTCTTTAAATCGGAACAAACTGTTTATAAAATTATGTATCTAAATCAAAATTTAAATAAAAGTCACTCCTTAGGCACAAGTTAATGTAAAGTTAAAATTGTATGCAAGCTCAGATTTGATTACAATACCATGTCTAAGTCAAAATCTAAATAATGGTTGAACTATTAATTAGACTTTCACTTAGGCATCCAGTTTTGCTTGGACCTTGTACAATGCACAGTTTGAGGGAGATTTTAAAATACTTGTATGCCCTTGATGCAGCCCTTCACTAATGAACAATATAAATAAAAATAAATAATGCACCAAATTATTTTCAGATTATTAATTTCAAAATTAAAATTAATAAAAATTTTGTTTAAAAATTACTTCAGTTTTTTTTTAACTTTTTGCTTTGAATAGAATAAAAATAAACATTTTCAATAAAATTCACTTCCATTAAAAAGTAAATATTAAATAGCATGCATATGAGCCTAATTTTCCATTATTACATTTTGGGAAACATTTCTCAAAACTAAAAATAAGAATCAGGTTTCGTTTCAATTAACTTCTAGATCAGGTAAATACATGTTCGTTTCCACATTCTATTGACTTAATATATTTCTCTTAAATATTATTCAAAAAATAATATTTCTCTTTTTAATTGCATCGATGTTTGAATTGAAAATTACAATTTTACGTTTTTTGTACAATCTCACTAAAATAAAACTCAATAAGAATATAAATAATCTATATATATATATATATATATATATATATATATATATATATATATATATATATATATATATATAAAAGAGAGTATACTTAAATTTTACATAAAAATATAATAACAGATAGATCTGGAATGGGAATTTCTGGCAATTGATATAGCCTCTCTTTATGTTTTATAACGTCCTACAACTCTTATATATTTTTAATTTCAAAGTATGGGGTTTGTAAAGAAATACTTAAATACGATTATGTAAAGTAAACACTCCAACTATCTCAACATAAATTTAAAATGAAATTATTTCCTAACTTATTTGAATTAATAGATTGAGTTATTAAATAGATTGAATTATGCACTTCATATTCTCTTCAATTAATGTGAGTAAATAAAAATTGTTTCGATAAGATTATTTCAATAACCTAATCGGAGCTTAGTGGTAAAAACATGCTCTTTGCACTAGCAGATTTTAATTCTGGTGTTAGATGTTGATAAAGAATGGGAAATAAATGTTGTTCTTAAAAATTTTCTAACTAGATTTGTATCATTTCTGCTTTAAAATTTTTCTTCCTTAAGACACATAAACTAATTATTTACCGATTAAATACCCACCCAGAAACTATTCTAAAGAAGGAATATTAAAAGTTATCTTTGTGTTCAACAACAGTGTTCAGTTTTTAAATTTTCAACAATCCGCTACCAAAATAATAAATGCTTATAAAACTATATTTTAAAGGAACACATGCCACCCACCCTCTCTAGTGATCAGAGTGCTTGACTGCGTATCGGAAGATCCTGGGTTTGAATCCCAGTTTGAGCATGGATGTTTTTGCTCGCTCTTTCTATGTATCTTATGTTTTTACTTTCCTTGTATGAATTGGTTGTAAATGGTTGCCTACCCTATAAATGGGTACCTATGGCATATGTGTACTGAGGAAGTTGGACTATACACCTAAATATGGTTCAGTTGGAAAAGTGGAGCAATGCACCCCATAATGCTAGTTTAGCTGGCATAAGAGAACAAAAACAAAAGAACACACTAATTGAATTTATAAATATAGTAACTCCAAGATTCCAAATACCGAAATATATGAGCCATATCATAGTAACTAACGATATTAGTTTAGTGCTCAGATAATGTAACTTTTTTCTAATCAATCAGCACTAAAGATTTACAAATTCATAAATCAATATGTTCAGTTTCCAATGACTTCACATAAAGAATATCACGTCTAAATCAAGAAGCAAATTTAAATGAAGTAATAAACTACATGACTTACTAGAATAAACTTACCTTGTGAGAGTTAAATTATCAACCAATTGTTCGCAATACTTAATTAAATTATTTTTAAACTAGAAAGCAAAATTGAGTCAGCTCAGACTTTATTTGTTTACTCAAAACTGATCAACAGATTGAAGGCTAGTCTCCATTTAGCATCTTTTGGTGAAGTAGTAGAAAAATGTTTAGATAATATTCCTGCTTTTACAGTTACAATTGGTTTATAAAGATATGATTAATAAGTGTCCAAAACTATTTTGAGCATTTAGGAGTTTTGTGGTATTTTAAAATAAAATTCAATGTCAATTTATGATAAGTCTAATGTGGTATCCTTAAAATTTGACTTCTCTTCTTCAGTAGAAAGATTCAAATTTTCAGACTGAAAAATTTGAGCTTTACACTCAAGTTAATCCAACAATACTTGGTAATTTATCATAATTTTTATTCCACAATCGCCAAGTGGATAAGATAAACAAAGCCAAATGCTAGGAGAATCCAAGATAACGAGTCATACATGAAATGCGAGCTACAGCTTCATCGCCATTCTATCGTCAATGGTTCGAGAATTATGTGTTGAATGAATCTGCGGAGAGGAAGGAATAAAACGGCTTTAAAACAATCATTTTCGAGACTGATTACTTCCTAAAACAATGAATAAATAGTAATTCCTGAAGAGACATCATCATTCAAAACCGCTTCCTTTTCTTCCCTAAAAATCCCTTTTTCCCCACACAAATGTTACTCAGACTCTATTGTTGGCACTTTGGTTGAAGCTCATTATCCTCTTCCTCCTCCTCTGTCTCCTCTTCCAACCTCTCTTTCACACTTGAACTGTCAGACCCTCCCCCACCTCTAGCACTCACACACATACTCCAATATATTTTTTTTCCTCTCTTTTTCTCTCCATTTCTCCATTCGCTTCGTTCCTTAAGCAGTCGTAAGGCAACTAACGTCAAACCAAAGACTGAGTGATGGTAATTTTTTTCATTTCCTTTCATTTTTTTTCTATCTTTCTCTACCAGCGAGAATTATTTTTTAAATGGGAGAGAAATAAATGGCCCCCATAAAGTACCCAAAAAAGAGAATGAGAGAAAGTGAAAAAGTGATTGAAGAGAAAAAAAATTTTTTCTCTCTTTAACTCAAGACACACTACGAAGTAGGCGAGAGAGAAAAAAATTCTAATGTAGTTCTTAAGTTCCTTCAAATGACTGCCCTACTGAAGGATCAAGAATATATATTGGTAAATGTTTCAAAATTCAGGTGGCAATAGAAATTTGAGACAAAAAGTCGATTTGTATGTGTTTTAAATTTGCAAGAAATACTTTAATCCTTTTAATGAGAGAGAAATTTAGATTACATCCAGGTTAAACTTTGGTTGGGTTGAATGTAAATTCCCTTTTTTCCACCTTTTATTTTCAAAAGTATTATTTTTTAATACAATTTAAATAGAGTGAGAAAACTTTGGAAATAGTTTTGGAAAGAAAATTTCATTCCACGTCAATCGAGCTCTCAAAAATAATGGAGTCTCTGAGACCTGAAGAAAACTATAAAGGGAAGGAAAACGAAAATTGAACAAAATGAAAAAAGAACAAAACTGTAGAGATAGTGGTAGTTGAATTCGATTTCAAATATTTCGTGCGGAGTGTACCGGAAGTGAGGGGTGGGGGAGAGAAATCCCGGCTGTGCCGGAAGGGACCGACGGACAATATCCGACGCATAGCCCGGGGATCCAAAAACCTCAGCCATGACAGGTACTTTCTCCCTCTTATAAAATGCAGACAAGACCATCTTTTTCCAACACTGAGGTTGCCAGTATCATCAAAATTTGCCAATCCTGTCGCCATGTGTTTATTTTATGGTGAAAAGTTCCAATTTATTGTAAGAAAACGATTAATATTTGGGTATTTCCCACATACAATGTCAATTTTGTTAAAAGCAAATATATTTAGAAACTGAGAAAGCTTAATTTTAAAACTAGAAGGAAACATTTATTTGGATTTTACACAAATAAAGCTTCCATATAGTGAAAATTTTCTTGATTTCTCTTATTTTTGATAGTTAAATTTATTTTAAATGGGAATTTGATATCCGAGACATTAAAAAGCATATGTTTATGATTCTAACTGAATATCGATCTATTTTTAAGTATAATATGTCAACCTAAAATTGGGAATTATTTTGTATCTCTATGTACGCAAATTCTTATTATATTTAAATTTAAGGGTTCAGTATTATTATGCATACAAATAATATTCATATTATATATAAATACTTAAAATGATCACTCTAATTATGAAGAAAATAATTATATTTTAGAAAATCAATAGTATTATGATAAATAATATCAATTTGAAAATTACTTCGAAAATTATGAAAATATACAATAATTAATATTTATCTTTGTAATACAAAGCACGACAAAAACAAATCTTCAGTGCCTTTCATTTCCTTAATCTTGATTCTTCTTAGCATTATCTTCATCAATATTTTTCAATTATTATGTCAGCTTGTTTTCCTTGTTCAATAATGGAAAATATCTATCGTGAATCCTATAGGGATGTTATGAAATAAAATTTGGACATGATGTGCCTGTGTACTTGCTTTCTTAGAAATGTGTGCATTTCTAAGAAAGCAAGTACTAAGATTATGAAATAAATAATCAAATGCATGCATGCATTCGAATCACAGCTCTTTGATTCACAGCTAAACTTTATTCATTACTAAAATTTAATTTGATCTTGCAATTTTTTATGATTAAATCTAATGAAATTTTAATTTAATTTGGGATTCTAAGATTTCTGATTAAGATATCTTCAAACTCTTTTCACACTTTTCCTAGAATACATATTTTAAGAAAAAATGACAATGGAATTGGTTTATTTCAAAATAATCTCGTTAACATTGTAATCTTTGAAAATTTTGAAGAAAAATAATTTATTGAAATTTTTATACACAAATTAAGATACGCAAAATTATTTGTATTTTAAAAATCTTTCTTTTCATAAGTTTATTATCCTTAACACATTTCATTTTCTTTTAAATGTTAAAAAATGATTATTGTTTTAGGAAATTTATCGGTAATATATTTCAAACGATGAAGTTTAGTCTACAATTTAAGCACTTTTAAATGTATACATTAAAACAAAAGAGTTTCTAATGACGTGGTGAAGTAGTCACGCTGCGTCATAGACAAGAGCGCAAAAATAAAGAGACATTTGTTTCTTGTAACATTAAAATTTGACAAACAAAATCCTTTTAACATAGAATATTCAGACATTTGATTAACGAAACACATTTTTGGTAACCCATATTCATTAAAGGGTAAATATAAGGAATATGGGTTACCAAAAATATGTTTCGTTAATCAAAGATATTCCAAGGTACAAAAACATTGTTAGTATTCATGCCTTGTAGATTTTATAAACTTAATTATCTAAGCACTATCTCGTAGACTGCTGAAAAAATAAATAATGAAACTAATGAGGTTAAATATTCAGGTGTACCTATTAATTAATCATCCTTGCTTCATTTTAGATAAAAAAAACTTAAACATGTTAAGTACAGTAATGAGTATCAGGTTTTGAATAGAGTCTTCTCCAGTAATTGATGAATATTTCGTCAAATTTTACACGCAAGTTCTAACTAGAACGGGATAAATAAGTCAAAATAAACTCTAGCCTACAACAGCTCCCACATGTGAACAAACAATTGAATGGAAGTCGAGAGTATACAATGAACAGATTACTATGTATTATAAGATAGTGTGAAAATAAGAACTGTGTTTTGATTTCAAGTTCTGTTTAAAACAATGAATTAATAAATATTACAATAGGACATATTTTTAATGAGTTGATTCATTAAAAGAAAAATAGGAAACAAATTAGTCTTATTTTAGAAAATAAACCTCTCACAAGATAATTGTGCCATTCAATAATATGCCCATCATTATTTCGCTTATATTCATCCAGTTGAAAGTCGCCAAAAGAAAGATAAATGTGAATTTTTGGTGAAACTTTTTGACACATAGGCAACAGGAGAAGAAACGTTGCAAGCAGAAGGCAACAAGTACCACCAAACACGTAATTTTCACACAACGGGCTGCAATACCCGAAACGAGATTCGAAGAGGAGCGCGTAGGCTGACAGCGAATTTCGCTTTCATATTCCTCCTCCACACACATTTTCACCTCCACATGGACTTTATTCTATTTCATTCCCCTTTCCTTCTGCTCGGAGATCTGGAAAAAAAGAGAAGAATCTAGGCCCCAGGTATATACATATTTTACGATTTTTCTTCTCTCCCCACCCATCAGTCTATGTGAAGGCCTTCAACGCAAAAATTTTTGCAAAAACATTTTAGAACGAAAAAAGTTTCGCTTGTCTTCTATAATTTTGCGAGTTCTATTCCAAACTATTTTGTATTCAGATTGAATTCGATGGATAGTAGGAAATGAAATTTAAATCTGTTGTTAACGTAATAATGTATTATAGACCTATAATGTAGTCTAGTGACTTTATTTTTGTTTTATAAATATGATTAAAAGACTGGGAGAATTCTATTAACCTAAATAGATTTCTGAGCCAGGTTCACTAATAAACTTTGAGTTTAAATCAGAATTTTGACTTGAATTTTATTCTAATTCAATTCTTATATAAGCAGAATTGTAACATTAAAGAAATAGTTTTCCTGTAAGTAGAATAAAATTTAATGAAAATCAAATTAATATGTAATATCAAAGATTCATGTGAAAATCATCTTTAATTGAATCTAAAGTTTTTTCAAATCTTATTATGTCCAATAAGCATAAAGTTCATTTCTGTAGTGTATTTAATAGTAAAACACTACTCTATGTAGGTGAAAATAACATGACAACAACATAAGTTTTCAAAGAATATTTTAATTTCTTAGAAATGTTTAGATAATATTCGTTAGAATGTTTTGGTAATAAAATTTAATATCATCTACACACACACACTCGTATTTAGTAGCATAATATAAAAAATTGAAATTCATACGATGATAAATACCTTGAAAATACAAACATTTTCGACATTCCAACAATTTTCTCTTATGGGAATCGCTCTCTCAAGTCAAGCATCGTATTCAATATTTATGAAGGAAGAAACTCTTAAGATCCTATAAATCGAAACTGATTTGTTTATAGAAGTGAATTCTAATATGTTTTCTCATGCTGTATAGCTCAAGAAAACAGAGATTCCAGCTTTTCATTCCAAAGAGTACTCTATTAGTCATTGAGTCATAAACATTCTTTATAAATAGTAATAAATAAAAGAGAAAAAATACAAACAATTTGCTGAATACAAGGATATTTTTAAGTTTTTTTATTTCTAATGGCAGATTACAAGATGATTGTGGATAGAATAACAAACTTAAAAATTGGGACAAGGAACAGGTGTAACATAAACACAGATAAAAAAATTGAAACCACAGTACGTCTGTAAATCGTTCACCTTTGTTCTGATTTTCCCAGTACCTCAACCACAAGTTACCCTAGTTCAGTGCAGGGTAGTGATTCCAATGTTTCCTGTTGTTGCTGTTGTCTTGTGCCAGCTAAGCTGACAAAATTTAAATTTAAGCAGATAACAAAATTTAAATTTAAACAGATAACAAAATTTAAACAACAGTACGTCTGTAAATCGTTCATATTTGTTCAGATCTCCCCAGTACCTCACCCACAAGTGACCCTAGTTCAGTGTAAGGCAGTGACTCCAATGTTTCCTGTTGCTGTTGTTGTCTTGTGCCAGCTAGGCTGAAAAAATAGGGTGCGCTGCTCCACTTTTCCAAGTGAACCATATTTTGGTGTGGATTCCGACTTCTTCAGTACACACATACCATAGGTACCCATTTATTGGGTGGTTAATCATTCACACAAGGAATAGAGAAAGAGAGTACATCCATGCCTGAATCGGGATTCAAATCCAGAGTCTCCCTATATTTTCAGGCACGCTGACCATTAGATAGAGTGAGTGGCAATTTCACTTTCATGAAAAATACAATAAGATATTTGAAGAATAGCTTTAATCAATACATATAAAGAAGGGACAAACACAGGATAGACAGAGAGAAAGGACATCTGTGCCCAAACTGGAATTCGAACCCAGGACCTCCCTATCCGCAGTCAGGCACTCTTATCACTTGGCAGGGTAGGCGGCAATATTTCCTGTCCATTCCCTTTCGTATGTTGCATAGTTCGCAAAGAGGACTTGATACTATTTTTTATAAGATATTGCTGAATACAAAGCAAATATAGTTTGCATTTATACTTCTCAGAAACTTCATAAAAATTCGGGATCGATTGATTTTAGAATAAATTGGATACAGTTTAATCACATTTAAGTCACTTTTCTCACATTACAAGATTCTTATGGACTATCTATTAAATTCTCACACAATTAGGAAATAATAGTAAAGTTGTATTTCAGTGGGTTTCAAAGGTTTACTTAGAAATCTGGAAAGTAATTTAGGTATAAAACTTTTCTAAGCTCACAATTAATGTAAAAAAATATTTTAACAAGTTGTGATATTTGTAATAAAAGAAACTCCTTTTCATTCTTATGAATATCAAATTTACTATAGTAAAATTTTCTCAGCATATAAAAACTATTGTGAGTTTTTTTCCCCTGTAGTCACACTTTCAAAATTTTTAAGTATTGACATATGTTTAAAACTCCTGGCTTGTTCCTAGATCAAAATGTTTGGAATACATTACAAAATATAATTTATTAAGACCAATATCCCATGATACGATTTCAGTACTCCTTTAGATAAAAACAATCCGCTGCAGTTTATAAGCCTCTTTCTCAAATATTGCTCTAAAATTACATAAAAAAAATGCTTTTTAGACAATTAGAAATTTCCATCACCTTTATGATTTTCAATATTTTTGCAACTTTATTGGTATTAATTAAGTTTCTCCACATACCAATAAAGTGCTTTCTTATTTAGAATGAATTTTCTTATACAATTAATTTATTTTAATTATTTTTAATTAAAAATCTCGGAGAGATTTTAGTTTAAAATATATTCCTTAATGCCACCACGAAACCACGAATTTTTAAAATAAAAATGTTATATATGTATTTAAAAAATTAATCATTATTTATATAATTCATCAACAATATATTCTTAATAAATTATAAAGGAGTAATGTACAGTGCCTTTAACACTATTGCTATTCCTTCAATTGCAATTTTACTTTGTCTGTGTGTACAAATATTTACCTTATAGTTTAGTTTATAAGCTTTTATATAAATTATAAGATTAGGATAGCATGTTTAAGATGATAAAATGATTGAATCTAACATTTAAATACATACTTTATTTTTCTGGCTAGTCTTTCCGACAAAAAAATTGGATAAACAGCTCTTCCTAATAATGTTATTTAAAATTAATGCATCATTACAAAGAATTTTATGTTTAAATAACAATATTGGTAGAATTAAGTTCATTGTTCATTAGTTGACATTTTATTGAATCTGTTCTTATTCTAATTTTAAAAATTTTGGCAAATTAAAATTTTATGTGTTTTTCTATTGATTAATTTTTTATAAATTATTCTTTATTTCATTTCTCGACATAAGTGTTTTTTGTGCAATATTTTTAAACATTTGGTAAATATTTTGAATTAGCTTTTAACAATTATTTTTATAATTATCACAAGGGATCCAAATTCATCTAATTCTTTTACGAGTGTAACGAAAATACTTTTTGCATAAACATAGAAATGGGTTGTCTTAAAATACAAATATTTTAAATTTCCGTTCTTTCGGTTCCTTAAGAATAAACTACGATTTTTAATTTTGTCATTTTATTAGGAAAATTTTTTAGTAGAATTATTGATGAATTATAAGTGTGTGTTTTATTTATTATTTTCATGTATTAATTAATCATAGTAATTAATGATTGATTTTAAATTGATAACTTATGAAATTTTAGTTAATGTGGATACAGCCGTAATTTTATCTGCTCATATTTATCTTTAATTATTAAAGAGCAAAATTATACTGAAAAATGTAATAGAAGAAATTTTAAACGCATATTTTTTGTAGTAATAATCAAAGACGACGAATTAGTTTTTTCGAAACACTAACGATTTTAAGAAGTAATGGCTGGTCCATAGCATAATCCCATAGACGCAATGATAGTTATACAAACTAAAATTTTAAAAAATCTCCTTTTTTTTTTTTACTTTTACATTTTATTATCTGATTTAGTTTTCAATTATCTTGCATTTTTTTATTTTACAACTGAAAGTCTTAGATTGACGTTTCTGTTTGCGAATTATACATTACTTAAATATGTATAATTAATTGCAGTGAAAATGTGGAAATTTCTGAATTTTTAGAATTAATTTATACATGAATTTTTTTAATTAATTTAACTCCTGAGTTAATCTAATTCTTGAACTGAATAACTTTAAATAGAAATATTGTAATTACTTTTGCAAGTATTAATTGTCTTATTAAGTAGACATTCTATGCGTAATGAATATATTTGTCAATTTATGTATAAATTTAATGCTGTAAGAAAAACAGACTTATTTTATTTTGATATATAAAATTAATTAAGGAAAGAACTAAAACTTATAAAAGATAAGAGAATATTTACCTAATGACTTAAATGAAAACAAAATACTCATCCTCTAAACCTACTATGCTCCAGTTTTCATTGTAGGAAATTTTTAATGTAATTTCAGATATAATTTGTTGTTGTTACTTATGACACTTGGACAAAGAAAGCTCGCTATGCCTCGGCTATGTAAATTTAAATCAATAGGCAGCGTTTTTCATTTAATCAGAGCACCACAAAAGTGAAAATACGACTTTGCTCTTCAAATCCTCCGATAGATGGCACCACCGGAGGATCCACTTCAATTTTGATATTGATCTGAAGGAGGAAATTTTCTCCAGACCATTGCACCAATGGTAACTGCTGAATAACTGACCATGGGACTTTCAATTCCACAGTTTTAACCAGTATTAACATCGCTTGTACGCAGTGCGTCTTTGATGGCATTGGAAATCGAACCCCGCACTTCTGGATTGAAGGATGATGGATGCCCCAATCACTAGGCTACCGCAGCCTAGTTGTAATTTGTACTTAAGACTTATCGGATGTTTAAATGATTGAGAACATAATAATGAAAAAGAAGATAACTTTCGATATCAAACAAGAAATAAAATCACATAGTATGAGGACTCTTTTTCAAAACAATCAGAAGTTTGGTAAATAAGTTTGAATTACTATTTAAATAAACAAGTAAAAGATTTTCTTGTATAGGATTTCAAGTAAAAAGGTAAAATAAAATGAAATATATAGTTTAAAAAGAATATATAACGTTACTTCATTTGTGTGTGTGTGATATTTTATCAATAAAATAAAAGTTAAATATAAGTTAAGAATATTTTTTAACTATGAATTTTATGTTGATGTGTTTTTTATGTAGTGCATTCTAAATGCACTTATGTAAAAAATCACATATACGAGTTTGTATACCAAATTTGTAAGTACTTGCATTTTCTGTGTACGAGTTACAAAACATTTATGAAACACACACATTATCGCTAACCACTTTTAAATAATAGATTTTACTACCAAAACACGCGGAGGGCCACAGTAGAAACAATAATGACCGTTTTGTTTGGAAAAAGTGCATAAAAATATGACTACAATTAATTCTAATTAAGGTTATTTAAAAGACCTCTTTTTTTGTCTGCGTGTGACTTAAAATGTGTCTACAAGGAAATACATCCCTTGAATAAATTTTTCGCCATTTTTTTTATCAAGGCCTCATCATCATTTTAACAAATTTGAATTCCTAACAATACTCCATTGCCAAATACAGCTTAACAAATAATAGATTTAAAACACCAATTAAAATTCATATGAAACTTACATTATTTGCTTTGAATAAATATTATTTTGTATTTGAATGAATTATTATCTGTAATAAAATTATAGCTTTCAATAAATAAAATTTTTTGAAAAGAATTAATGATCTATATATATTACTAAATATGTATTTAAAAATTTTAAATCTAAATTTAATAAGAAATATATTTTGGTAAAAAAACATCTTTAAAATTTCATAATTTACTCCCTAATGTGGATGCAAATTCTACACGACAAAATGAAATTTAATTCAGAAACTAAAAGTAGTAAATAGAAATATGCCTTGGTGTTTTACGATCTTTTGCTATCCCATCACACGTGTTAGATGAAAAGGACCAAATTGATGACAATGTCAAGCACACATGAGAATCACAAAATTTCTAAAACCTTTTAAAAATGTGGTGTTGTAGAAAACAGCACATCCCCAACAAAAAGGATTCACAATCGCCTGACATCGTATGCACATTCTAAAAACATTTTTTTCTTCCTCCCTTTTCTTTCCCTGGCCAATTTCAAAAGCTGTATGCTACTTATTCTTTTAAAATTTTCTCCCCACTATTGTTTAACGCTTTTCACATTGTTATTGGAAGGAATGAGCCGGACTATTTTCTTGGTAGATGTCCCGAACACATAAACAAGCTCACTTCCAAAACACGCGGAGGGCCACAGTAGAAACAATAATGACCGTTTTGTTTGGAAGAAAGTGCATAAAAATATGACTACAATTAATTCTAATTAAGGTTATTTAAAAGACCTCTTTTTTTTATCTGCGTGTATCTTTCTCTGCCCACTTGACTCCGTTTGCAAAGAATTCGTCTTTGTTTTGTCTCACGCTTGTTGAGACTGGAAATTCAATTACCATTCAGGAGAGACGAGAAAGAAAGCTGCTTTAATCTCCATTTGTTCCCACGAAACATACCTCATCAGTCATACCTTTTTTTTTATGGCTCTGAACTTTGAAAGGAATGTGTGATTTCAATTATATAAAGCGAGTCCTTCAGAAATTTAACTTTGTAGAGTCGAATATACTTCTTTTTTTAAATAAAGCTTTAGAAATGTTTGCAATTTATGAGATAAGTTTTCCATGGTAGAATGTGTACTTCTCACGTTCTTATTTATATTCCAGAAATCATATTACTTTCATGTAATTAATGTTACAATATAAAAAATAGGCAATGTAATTTAAATTACTAAATATTAATTAAAAGTAATATTATTGCTTTGATTATTACCGGAACATATTTATTCATGCAACTTTATTTCTTCATTTTTTAATTTTTTAAACTTCATTTAAATTTTATTTTTATATTATATAATTTAATATTTGTGTAAAATACAAACGTTAAAAAAACGAATTACTTACATTTGAAATCCTTTTCCTTTACGGTGAACTGAAAAATTTTAGATTATATTTTATTTTATATAATATGTTTTTGCTTAAACATGCTACATTTAATACAATCTATATATATATATATATATATATATATATATATATATATATATATACAGTTGAATATTGAGTTGTGGTTGTAAAAAGTGTGAAATATATTATTTACGATATTACATTATAGATATGATATACATTTTGTACAACATAAAAGAAAAAAGTTTAGAGAATAACATTAAAATAAAATAAATAATAATTCAGTGAAAAATATTTTACTCTATTATAAAATATATTCCATGGCATGATATTTAACGGTCCATTCATTAATTAAACTTTTTTTAATTTTCATTATAAAGCTTATATATATATATATATATATATATATATATATATATATATAAATATATATATATATATATATATATATATATATATATATATATATATATATATACATTTAACTGAAATTATTCCATCATCAACCCTATTTTTTTCATACTTTAAACTTTTTATGTGACCTTCATTGAATGCTGGTAACATTTTGAAGTTGCTATTAAAAATATATTATTGAGAATGTCCTGTGGTGGCATGTCTGAGAAAGGCATTGTCATCGTGACTGAGTGAAAAGGATTCGATACATGAAGCCTTAACGAAATGTCACAGACCAGTATATTTTGACGATTTAGAAATGTTAAAACTTCTAATAGTTCTTAATGCCTTTTCCCGAGAGTTCTAATATCATGTGGTGAAACATTGTAAGTGAATTACCAGCTCATGTATCGACTTCATTGTTTGATCTTAATTTAGAATGAGTAGTTAAATCTGTTTTACAGTATCAATTGTTGTGGAACTATGCTCTACAATAATCTATAGTTAAAATAAAATGCTCTTGAGTGAGGAGCGGGAATGAAAGAATGGCATGTTGTAAAAGCCAATTAAAATAAGGGCCCGGGTCTTGTTACACCCAGAGGATTGAGGATTATATCAGGACACTGCCTTCCAGATTAGAGGTTGGGAGTAGAGTTGGCAACCATATCATGTAAAAGTTATTCGTCATGAAATCCGGATAATTAAACTAAGGACAATTTTTAACGGATATAATCTTGGAAAAACTTTAAGAACTTGAAATTGTTAAAAAGAAATGTATCGCTTTATAGAAGGAAGAATCTCTAGATGTTAGTTGATAAATTTCACTTATATATTTTTGATTTAATTAGTATGCAAGATATGCGGTGGATTTGATAAGGCAAGTCTTAATTTTTATGATGTGTTCAATTCAATATAAAGTGTTTTTTCTTGCACCGGCAGTGGTCTAACGAGGAATCAAGCTGTTCGGAGTTTATGCAATCGTTTTGAGACACCCTGTATATATATGTGTGTGTGTGTTTAATAGTATAATTGTCAGGCCATTAAATCTAGAATCACTATGAAGGGAATTGGATAAATCCTTAGTAATTATATGGATATTACAATAAAAATGGAGGGAATATCAAATGGTGTTCTTAACCATGACCACCTAACAGAAACTATTACTCAGAAAGTACTCTATTACTAAGTAATCTATTATTAAGAATATATTACTAATTCATTTCTACTTTCGTTTGAAGAAGTGTAACTTAGTGTTAAAAAATTTAAGCAAAATAAAATAGCATCCCAGAGGAATTTTTGAAGCAAAGTATTTTTGAGCTAACTAAGATAATTTGTTGTCTTGCTTATCGGGGAAGATGAATGATTGCTTTTGGATTGTACTTGAAGCCTGATTCATACAAAAGATCTCTCAATCTGCCCAAATAATCATAGTAGTAATCTAGCAAATATTAATTATAAAGCTTCCTTGAATATTGTATTTGAGAGACTCTCCCCTTTGAATGTCATATCAGTCCCTTGCCTCATATCAGTTAGTGAATATCAATGCGGTTTCCGGAAAGAGAAATCTCCCTGTGAGCAAATCGTCAAATTGTCACAAAACCTCGAAAAAATTGGGGAATTTGGAATAGAAAAGAACTATTTACTGATTGATTTAAAGACAACGTCTGCACACACAAATAGACGAATGTGTGTGTTCTCCCTCTCTCTCTCTCTTAAGTGCTTAATCTAACTTAAATGTCCTAAGTAATTGAATCAGACTTATAAAATTAATCACAAAACAAACTTTTTTCTACATAAAAACTGATTAGAAATTTTCGGATTGTTTCAAAATCAAAAATGATGTACCACAATCTGATGCCTTTCAACTTCGTCTTAGAATGGACTATTTGTGATTCTGGTATTAATACCAGAGAAACCATCCCTTAAATTTTTCCTTTAGAGTTTATTAAAATTCAATTAATAAAATTACTTGCAACTTTTATAAATCTTAATAAACTACTACCCATTAAAATTGCTACACCAAGAAGGCGACATGCTACAGATGTGAAATTTATACGAAAGGAAGAAGGTTCTGTGATATGCAAATGATTAGCTTTTCAGCGCATTCAGACAAAGCAGGCACCAGTAGTGACACCTACATTGTGTTTAAATGAGGAAATTGGTCAGCTGGTTCCTCATACACAAATTGCATTTGAACGTTGTTACCTGGTGAAAAATTGTTGTGATGCCTCGTGTAAGAAGGAAAAATGCGTACCAGCACGTTTCTGACTTTGATAAAGGTTGAATTGTAGCGTACCAGGATTGCGATTTATCTTATCGCAGTATTGCTGCTCGCGTTGGTCGAGATCCAATGACTGATAGCAGAATATGGAATCGATAGGTTCAGGACGGTAATACGGAACGCCATGCGGGATCTCAACGGCCACCTATCACTAGCAGCCGAGAAGACAGGCATATTATCCGCATTGACGTAATAGATCGTGCAACCACGTCACGAGCCGTGAGTCAAGAAACGGGGTCGTTTGGAAGACAACAAGTGTCTGCACGAAAAGTTCGACGACGTTTGCAGCAGCATGGACTCTCAGGTCGGATACCATGGCTGCGGCTTCTCTTGACGCTGCGTCATAGACAAAAGCGCCTTCAATGGTGTGATTAACGGCGAACCTGGGCGCAGGAATGGCGAGATGTCATCTTTTCAGATGAATCCAGGTTCTGTGTACAGCATCATGATGGTCGCATCCATGTTTGGCGGCATCGTGGTGAACCCACATTGGCAGCGTGCATTCGTCATCGTCATACTGACCCAGCACCTGGCGTGATGTTATGGGGTGCCATTAGATACACGTCTCGGTCACCTCTTGTTCGTATTGACGGTGCTTTGAACAGTGCACGTTACATTTCTGGTGTGTTACGACCCGTGGCTCTACACTTTATTCGAGCCCTGCGAAACCCCACGTTTCAGCAGGATAATGCCCGACCGCATGTTGCCGGTATTGTACGGACCTTCCTTGATACGGAACATGTTCGGCTGTTGCCCTGGCCAGCACGTTCTCCAGATCTTTCACCAGTAGAAAACGTTTGGATAATGGTTGCCGAGCGACTGGCTCGTCACCAAACGCCAGTCACTACGGTTGATGAACTGTGGCATCGTGTTGAAGCTGCATGGGCATCTGTACCTGTACATGCAATCCAATCTCTGTTTGACTCAATGCCCAGGCGTATAACTGCTGTTATTACTGTCAGAGGTGATTGTTCTGGGTACTGATTTCTCAAGATCTATCCAGCCAAATTTTTTGAAAATTTAATCACGTGTTATTTCTAGTATAATATATTTGTCCAATAAATATCATTTTGTTATATGCATTTCTTCCTGGTGTAGCAATTTTAATGGCCAGTAGTGAAGTTATCAACCCCTTAAAAATAAACAATATTTAATTACAATCCATTTTTCATAATCTCAAGCATATCTTGGGAAGAGAGCTCTTTGATTTCCTGCTAGTGCTGAGAAAAAAAATTTATAAGAACTGATTTCATTGGTAAGATGAAGAAATGAGGAAAAGATTAGTGTCTTTAGTTGCATTTTACATCCGACAAAATCATGAAATGCAGTTAAATATTGTACATTACTTCAGCTTTACAGTGAATAATCTTAAATGTTATTTGCATTTCTTTTCTTACAACAAGAAAATAAATATTTTTAAAAAATTTGCATCATGATTTACACCATTTTACCTCATTATGATTTTCTGTTGCATTATAAGAGATATATTGCATGACAGTCTGCAAAGGCATACCCTTTTGTATTTTTCTGAGATTTATCGTAAGTTGCAAGAATTATGAGTCAAATTTATACTAAAGATTTTATAGTGGTAGGATTTACAGTATGTAATGTTTTGACTTGACTGGGCAACAGAAAATCTCAAAAATATGTATCTCTTGTCTTGAAATCGACATCCAACCCATGTTATGCTTTGGCTCTAGTGAGCAACATGAGTTGGCTGTTGATTTACAGACAATTGAAATATATGTTGGACATTTTCTGAACTCCTTCATTTGACTTTGAGTATAACATCTACTATTCATGGATTCATAACAACTCATTTTGCAAAGGTAACAAAAGATTTAAAATTTATTTCTGTTGAGAAAACTTAAATGGATATTTCTCTGATATCCTCTGATATATGTATGATCAATTAATACATACGATATATATTATTGTCAAGAGAAAATATTATTTATAAAAATAATTTTCATAATAAAGATGCCAAAACTCAGAAAATTAAGTATGTTTAACAATGATTCATCTATGATAAACAAAATATTTTATTGAATTTAGAAACAACGAAATGAAATCTTTTAAGACAATATGAATAATAAAGTGGATATCGTGTTGTATATTAAATTTTGGGATTTAAAGAAGCTAACTCTTATATTCTTCTGATATGAAAAGTACGATTCATTTGTTGATTCACTTTGTAATTCAAAACGCATTTTTTTAACAGTGAAATTCAGTCAAAACCCGTCAATTAAGTCAAAACCCGTCAAAATTTTTACCAGTGTTTATCAATGAAAGAAAAAATTAGTGAACAGGGTGGGGATAAGGACATAAAAAATGAAAGAATACAAATGAAATGCAAAAAAAAAAATGAATATAAGGAATAGAATTCTTTCGAATACATTATCGTTAACAATAAAGACTTGTCTAGTTGGAAGCCAATAAAGGGGAAAATGCTGTTTGGGGAAATTTGGGTTCGAGGGTGTGAAGAGGGGGAAAAAAGAAACGCAATTATGAGAGCTGGCGTCTTGAGCAGTGGCAATGAAAAGGGACTTTTAAGGATGACGCTTTTCCCTGCGATGTCGTTAGCAGTTTCCGGATAATTGGAGACACGAAGAGAGGGAAAAATGCACATCCGACTAAAAGACAAAAGAGGGTAAAAAAATGCTGAAAGGGAAAGAATTAGGGAAATAAAAACCAAGTAAAACAAATAAATTGTCTGAAACTAGAATCTGGAGCAAAATTAAGAATTTTTTTAAAGAAAATATCATACACGGGGATTGTATGTGGAAACCAAAAAAATATTTTTAGATGCCACATGTTTACCTGAATAGGAAGCAGATTTAATACTAACTCTTATATGAAACACAGTATAAAACTCTAATTTTTGAAATCGCTTATTTATCTTTCTTTTATTTTTAATCTAAAAATGGATCTGTTGATTAAAAGCACAGACAACAACAGGTCCACCAACATGGGGGAGGTTGGGGGGGAAATCAAGGTCATTTTGAAAACAGAGTATAGAAAATCTTTATCAGTTGCTGAAATTAATTTTTAAATTCATATAATTTGCAAAGTTGTTTAAATAGTGTTGGTAGTCTACATTTGCAGAGATAAGGTACATTGTGCTTACAATTTCAGTCTTAGTGTAACATTCGAAAAGGAATTTTAAAAAGATTATTTTCAATCATCAAAATTATTTTTAATGTATTTTACTCTGTGCGTGTATATTTTTACTATTTATATATGGCCTTTTCCTTATTTTAATTTTTGTGGATAAGTAAATGTATCTGGTAGTTTAGAGTAAAATATCAGATTTAATCTAAGGAATTGTGGAATAAAAGAGATGAAATAAAGTGAGAGTACCCTTATGAAAATTTTTCATATTTTCCCTGATTTCATAATGCGAAAAGATGTGCTACATAAATATTACGTAAAAAATCTTTCTGGAAGACACTTCTTTCTTCATAATTTTTAATGAAAACATTTGTCATCTTCGCACTTGTATTTTTAGGAATAAACAATATCTAAGTAATATTTAAATTGAATTTTAAGCATAGTAAAAAATTTATTGTTCAATTAATTGTAAATTTGTTTTGCTTATCGAATATTGCATGTCATATGGGCTTCTTATAAATAAATGGTGAAAGAAATTTGATACCTTTTTATATAAAGGATAGATTTTAATCAGTTGAAAAAAAAATTGAAAGACATTAATTATTAATTTATAAAAAATTAGCAATCCCCATACTCTATTTTTAAACTAATTAGATTCATTAAGTTAATTTTAAATGCCTTTTTGATGTCTATAATGTGCATTTTATTCTATATAAATCTCATAAATTCTTCAAAACCATAATAATTCAATAGGAAAATGAAAATCATTCGTATTCGGTGCTTTCAAAGGATGTAATAAGAGACAAACTTTTTTTTTTTTTTTTTTTTTTTTTTTTTAATGAAAATTGAAGTTTATAATTCAGATAGAAAAAATAATACTATAAATGGTTTAACTTCTTTAATTTGGCATGATTATAGTCTCTTGTACTTCAAGAAGAAAACAAAAAAGAATTAAGTGTATTTTACCGTTTAAATGAAAAAAATCATAATAATCATTCGTTATCACAGGTTTTCCAATTAAATTGTATAAATAAAATCATAAATAAATAAAATCATAATTAATATCAATAAAAATCAATAAATAAAATCAATAAATAAAATCATAATTTACATACCTGATGATGATGCAATAGTGATAAAATTCCTAACTAAGGATTTTGATAAGACGAATGATACAAGCATCATATTTTTTTAAATAATAGAAGGAACACATTGCAATCCCGGATTATTACTCAGTTAATTTGTTTGCTGACGCTTAATCATATCACTTCAATCCGCCTGTCTTTGAAATGAAACATCATACCTTACATTTCACAGAATAACAGTATTTAAGAGAGTGCACAGTATTGGCAAACATGATCAAACCCCTAAGATTTTAATGTCGTATTTAATACTACGTCGCATTTCTTGTGTTAGGATAGATATCTTTTGATTGTTCTTGAATCAAATACCATGGCTTTATACATGAGTAATATTCTTAGGGAATAATTTCTCCTCTATGTTGAAACATGGCGCTAAAAAAGAGCACCCCTTCAAATGTTAATCTCGTCAACTGGTTGGGACTTAATATAAAAAGTGTATGATATAAATACAACCCATTAACTACTGGAAATTCCCATTGCAGTTTTTAATGACAGGAATTACACACAAAGCGCATATAGTTGTGCTATAAAGCTCAAATTCGATGTTTCATTTTTATTTAAGTAAAAGAAATTTTTTCTCTGCTTTAATTTCTAATTAGTAATAGTTAATTTACTAATTGCTAATAAGTTAATTTCTTTCTTTAATACTTATATTTTAAATTCTATGTTTTCTGTGGAAGCATTTAATTATATAGTATATAAATTGTATCATTTTATGTGAAACAAATTCATGGGAACATTACATATATTGCAAATTTAAGTTCTAATTTTTTTATAACTTTGATGTGCCATATCATAGTTAAAATCTAATTCCGAATAAAAATATTATATTTAATTTAACATGATAAAGACAATTTTTGATGAAATAGATGACTTTAAACATGCGTGTTTTATATTCCATAAGAATATTAAAAATTTTCTTATTTATTATAAAAAAAGGGGGTGCAGTAACATCAGCAAAGAATGTAGCTTTCATTCAGAGCTGAATACAATCTCGTCGCCATATTTCTGAACAACCTGATTAACACATGAAAAAGGAAACTCTCAAAAGATTGCATTTTTTTCCCGGAACAATTAGCACACCCCAGTGGTTATCTGACGTCATCTCTCTTAAATAATGGTCACTTTTTCAACACTCTCTATTTCCGACGCTTTTCCCTCCACCCTCGGGGAAAACTTTTTTTTCCCCTCTCCCTCGCAAAAGATGCTCACACGAAAGAAACGAAAGAAAATCGAAACGACTTTCGAGAGCTGGGATTTTCAGATAAAAAACGGGAAAAAAACAGGGGAAAAAAAAGAGTTTCCCCTACCCACCCTATGCATGAACTTAAGATAAAAACATTGATTTGACTGAATTTCCTACTCTTCTTTCAGTCATTTTCACCTCTTTTTTCAAAAAGAGATAATTTTTCGGAAGCACCAAAATCTTGATGAAGTTAAGAAGTATAGAATTAATTCCCAAATACGTTGATATCATCGGTACAAAAGATCATCTTCTTGTTGGGTAGAAATGGAAATGTTTTTACTTCCACTTTCACCCCCCACCCCTTGACTGCTCCCTTTATTTTTCATTCCTTCATTCTTTTACTTATTCTCCCAGATAACGACCGGGGAAGCAATGATACTAAAGAAAAGAAAAAGTTACTTTTCCCTTAATTTCCCCATTCTTTTAATACAAAAGCATATTTTTAAGTAACTCATAGCTAAAATGAGGATTTCCTTAATTTTTCCTTTTTTACAATATTAAGATTTTTCCATTATCTGGAATATGTTTTTGAATTTTATGTATGAGGTTTATATAATTGTAAATCTCAATTTCTTTCTACTAAAATCATCGATATGATAATAGATGAAATAATTAATAACAAAATCAAATATAACAAGATTATACGTATACATTACTCTATACATTTTATATTATGGTAAGAAAAATTGACCACACATAAATGATCATTCATAGTTTATGTTACATGGAAAACAAAAGATTATTTTTTGTATAGTGACTTTAGTAAGTTAAAATTAAAAGTTCTTAATCATAGTTAAAATAAGAAAAGTATAATCAATATCTCATGTAAAGTACCCGCGGAGAAAATCTTAGTTAATTAACCATAGTGCCGTTAAAACCAATTTGTGACTTTTAATATCATCATAAGCACAGGTGAAAAGATAAATAAAATCTCACAACATGAGAACAATAAAGATGACCCTATAGTACATTATCACATAGGCATAAATATCAGTTTTGACTAACTTTTATATGAATAAGAGCAATTTTCATCTTATTTAAACAACTTGTTTTAATAAAATGAAAACAAATAGTTTCAAAAAGATGCTTCAGGGGTATTCCATTAAAAAAAATTTCATGTACTCCAAAGAATTTGTTTACATAAAAATAAAACATTATCACATAACATGAAGAACAATAAAGATGACCCTATAGTACATAATAACTCCATAGTTATAAATATGAGTTTTGACTAACTTTTATATGCATGAAAGCGATTTTCTTAGTAACAATTTGGACACTCAATAATTATCATATAAGATAAAGATACATTTCACATAAGGAGCAGAAAAAATAATGTTGAAACATGTTAATAATGAACATATTATTGCCTCTGACGTCTTTATTGTAAGAGGTATATGCCAAAGGAAGTGCAGCAAGCTGATACGTTGAGATTGATGATTAACTTCTAGCTATCTTGCGAATCTTATAATCATTTAAAACCTACAAACTAATCATTAATCATATACAAACCATAGTCTGTAAAACAGTTTTCTTCAGTTTGTGGGTTCCATAAAAAGAAAATTAAATCAAATGCTACCTTTCAATAATGGCACAGCAGCCACGTTTTAAATTATTACTTTGATAAAATCCGTACATTTCCATAGAAAAAAGATTTTGTGAAAGCAATGATTGAGCCTATAAATCGTGCAGCAACATGTATGACTATCAGTTTGAGCATACATTAAAAGTGACTTTAATAGAGAATATTAGAGGCTATAGGTATTCAAAATATCTTTTCACTCTTCTCAATGAACATGAATTATGATTCCTTCGCCCCATTAATAATAAGGAAACAGAAATTTATTTCCTTCTGCCTTTGAACAAACATGTTGCCGATTGTGGTTGTCACCTTATCTTTTAATTCAATAGTGCTTGAAGTTTTCTTCTTAGAAACAATGCCTTTTATATACCTTCTAAGAAATAAATTATTTCTGTTATATCAAGTGACCAAGTTATCAAATACATTGAGTTCCAAACCAACCTTTTATAACATTGTCAATGCAGAAAGAAAAAGATATTTAAATGTGGAAACGTAAGCTATGTGGACATATTACATTGGTAATAGCACTTAAATGAAAACATTTAAGGAATCAAAAATATATTTATTCTATAAATAAAGCCTTAGTTTTGCTTGTCTCATGATTAATATGAAAATTCACCTACTATTTTAGTCATCCAAATGGATCGATAATCAAATCAATATAGATAATCAATATTCTTTAATTATTACGTATTATAAAACTAATGTATATGATTTAATGAATGAAGTCCGTAAGTAGCCACTGCATGACACCAAAGTTAAACATAGAAAAGTGGAATGCATAAAAAAATACTTTGTACCGTTATGTCGGGCAAAAGGTATTTTAAGAGTGAGAAAATTTAATTATAATTAAGAAATATCTCTTGAAATCTGTACTTTCAAAGTAATTAGTCGAATTTACCTTCAGAGCCCAAAGTATAATAGCCAAGTCATATGACTTTCTGGTGGAAAATGTTTGGTAATATCAGACATATGCAGGGTGATTAAGAAAAACTAACCCTACATTTGAGCCTCTAACTATCATACCATTCACAGAAACTGAATGAAATTTTGGCATGAGATATTTTGAGGCATGCGCTCAAGAATGATAAGGGGAAAAGAATAGTGTCACTCAAACAACTATAGTGACAGTGTGAAAGTTTCAAAAATTTCAATTACAGTACCCAGGTTTTACATTTGAATATAATCTCCATACTGAAAAAGACTAGAGTTGGAATGGCACCTGTAACAAAAAAACTCCCCGGAGCTATGCATGCAAAAAGTAGAAAAGGACTTGCCATGCGCCATAGCATTAAAGTTCCTTTCATTTTCATCGCACTGTTTCTTCGGCTGAGATCCCAGACAGATTAGTTCTCCACAAAATGAGAAGAAAAAACTAAGAAACGCAAATTTCGGGTTCTAAGTAAGACACTGCCATGTGTGACGTCGTCACGCTAGGTAAAAGAAAAGGCCCCGTGAAATAAGCACCGCATATGTTGCTTTCTATGATTTCTAACAAGATGACTCTTTAAGATAAAATACACTAGGAAACTATAAAGATGTATAACCTGATAGGACAAAATACCGCTGAGACATTGCGTGCTTACAGAATAAACCACAGATTACAGCGGTACCCGTGCACTGTCATAGCTGCAATTAACTTGATTCATAAATTTAAAGAAACTAATTGCACATGCAATCATCCTCTGTCTGGACAACCTTCTGTTCCTGTGGAATCAGTTGCGGAAGTTCAGCAGACAATAAGCACAGTTCGTCCCGTAAGTCCACGAAGTGCTTCACGTGTTCTGAATCTACCAAATTCAACTGTCTCCAAGATTCTGCATTCTAAACAAATTTCCGTATCAATCCTAGCATGCCCAGATGTTGGAAGAAGGAGGCTATCAATTACGGCTGGATTTTGTAAATCAATTCCTTATCCGGCTTAATGAAGATAGCAACTGCTCTTTACGCATTCTATGGACAGATGGACAGCATTCATCGTTAAATGGTAACTTGAATTCAAAAAAATTGTGTGCACTGGGTAAAGAATAATCTACATTGTGTGCTTCCAGGTCCATTACACGAGGAAAGACTGTGTGTTGTGACATAACGAATACATTCGTCCTCAACCCTTACATTTTTGAAGAGGTAACTGCCGGTGATCTACAACTGTGTGTAGTAACGAGTTCTCGCTATCTAAATATGTTTACTCATCACGCGATTCCTGTATTGCAACTGCAAAATGCTCTATCTGAAGTTGTGTGGATGCAAAATGGTGCTCTTCCACATGTAGTAGGTTTCAGCAAACGTGTCTTAAGTCAGCAGTTTGGTGACAGGGTTATCGACTTTTATTTCCTATTTCCATGGCCACCAAGGTCTCCTGATCTGACCCCATTGGCTTTGTGACTGTGGAGATATCTGAAATCTACAGTGTATCAGAGTTTCGTCCGCAAACTACACCTGACAATATGCCTAAGAATTGCGGTTCAAGAGATTCTTATTGTCATAGTACGTGTAGCAGTTCTATCCACCATCTGTCACATGCAAAGTCTTATTGTGTAAGAAAGTGGTCATTTGGAGAATTTGAGAAACACAATAAAATGCTTTATTGTATGCTGCTTCTCTATCCTCATTGGTTGTCCTCACTTTTAGCCTATCTACCGCCTGTGATTTTCATGCTAAAGTTGCAGTTAGAACGTTATTTAGGGTTTTTCACAATGGAGATCATATTCCAATACAAAAAAACTTGGTTTTACCTTTTAACATTTTCGAAACTTTTTCACTATAACTATTAGATGGCTCTATTGTTTTCCATATGATTTTTGAGTGCGTAACTCAAAAAATTTTATGACAAAATTTCATTCACTTTCAATGAATGCTATGATAGTTATTGGACAATATATCGGGATAGTTTCTATATAATTACCCTGGACTGCAAAGGTGAAAATAAAAAAATATTTTAAGTAATCATTATGTTGAATTTGCTTGAGAAAATCAAACACTCTACAATTCTCACATTTTTTTTAACTGGAACAAAGTGAAGCATTTTCTCCAAGAAGCTCCGTTTTAGCCATTATATACTGCTTATATAAACCCTAAGACATTTGTCATTTTGAAATATATAATATTGACTATAAATGAATGTAGTTTTAGAGGATATAAAGTTAGTGATAGAACATATAACCACTTGTTGCTTACTCACAATAATATACTTTAATTACGAACGCAATTTGAACAGTTGTGTATTATTTGTTATATTATAAGTAAGAACTCTTAATACAACAATGAATTAACTCTAATTCAAGATCCCCGTTCTTCACTTTCCATAAATTTGCATTTGAATCAGCCATTTGACGTAAGCTATCCGGAAATAGCTCCAGTGTTAATTGAATATCCGTCATTAAACTCGTCAACAAATCAGTCCTATGATCATTTATTCCCTTAAATGGTCCTAAGATGGATGGATACTGAATATGAATTTTCAGTGATAAGCTATTTCGAAATGAAGGTGCGAACCCATATCCCAGGCTTTCGAATATCAATTACGACGTTAATTAACATTATTTAGGAGAGAGTGTAAGGGGTAGGGTCGGAGGATGTCATTAGCTACCTTGTTGCTCCAGATCAATTTGTTTGGAAGTGTAAGAAGAAGATTAGATTGAACCGCCACTCCTGTATTGTTGCCGTTAAACAATCAATTGTCGGATAACAGTTTGCCCCAGTTACGTCATAGCGGAGAGCTCCGATGGTTGTGATTCTCTCCCCAGTCCAAAAAGTGGATGCCATAAGATGGCGGTTTTTCGCCAAAATGTGGTTCAAATAAATATTTATTCATGATTTAAAGAACTCAACACGAATTCCACAGAAAAAAAAGTTTATTACTTTTCTTCAACTATAGAAATGATAGCTGATTGGATGGATGCATTCAAAAATAAAAAAATAAAAATAAACGATCGAATATTTCATTTTTTATGAAAAAGATATGAGGTGTATTTTTTTAATTACCTTTTTATCAGATTAACTGTTATGAACTTATACACCTGACCTCTCCAAAAAGAGCTTTTTTTATTTATGTGTAGTTTTATACACACACAAATATATTTCTTAAAATAATACATTTTCTGCTAATAACTGATAATATCTATTCCTTTAAATGTGCATTTAAGTTTGCTGTAAGAATTATTGAAGCATAAAATAATTGAATGATTGGTATGAATGAGTAATAAGCATAAATCACTTCAGGTATAAGAGAGCTTTAATGGAAGGTCTTTATATCAATAAGAAAACATACGCATTTGTATACAAATTGCTCTAATTTAAGACCTTAAAATCATACCATTTCCTAATAACCTTTACAAACTCAAATAAATACTGCATGTATACTTTCATTTGTAAGAATTTTGTATGTCTTTCAGTTGTACAAAATTCTTCAGTTACTAAGCCTCAATGATGTAGCATCAATGTTATTGAGTTTACACGGTCATTGGAAAAGAAGATTTTTTAACATCAAACATATATTGATTTGGAGTGCGTTATTTGAATATTGCAAGGTAAAAACTAGTCATAAGTGCTCATCTGACAGCTGTGAGTTCGAGACCACATAATATTTGGCCTAATGACTGAAGCTTTCATATTAACATCTATAGAGTATTTTTGTCTTTTGGGAGAATTTATAATAGATATAATAAACTGAGATCCCGTGTCAAGTGTGGTTAATGCGTAGATGTACATTCGAAAAGTATAATCGTAATACTGATTTCTCGTTGGTAAACAGTGGCTTGGATATTATTTGAGAAATTTCACACTGAAAACTGCAACCGCGGCGTTACTTGTATTTAATACTCTCATATTTGTTACTATTCAAACGAGAAAAAAAACGTGTTTTTTTTTTCGTTGAAATAATAGGCTATAATTACTATATCAAGAATATCATTTAACGGTTATGACTTTTATGATTCTTTCACGACAATCGAACAGATTATAATACTTTCAATTAATTTTGAAATTTACCACATGTAAATTATACGTAAATTGTGGGATGAATTTACCAGCAGAAAAGAAGCTCAGACAAATTCTAGCAAATATCTCTATAGACTTGTATGCGTATAAAATAATGATTATATATTTTTCGTTTATATTTATTTCTATATAATTTAACGCAATGATTAAAAAAGATGACAGACTTTTATTTCACTAAGAACATAACTTAATAATGCCATCACTAAGCTGTTATTCCACAGTTTGAACTTAAAAAAAAACTACTTCCAATCACTTATAGTTTTAAATATTTAAAAGATTATTTATCGTTAATGTGCCAACTAGGAATCTTATTATAAAATTAAAATTTAATCTATTCACATCCCGTTTTTCTTTACAAAAAAAGCATTACAAATTTGAACATGAAAACATTCAACTATTTCTCTTAAAGAGAAATAAATTTGGCTGCGTAATATTCTAATACAAGCTCAAAATAAAATTTTAAAGGGGAATTATTTTTAATAAATCATTTAATGACAGAGGAATTTGTATTCTATTTAAGAAAAATTTTGTAATATTTACTTATTACTAAAAGTAATAATTAAATAAATTAAAATAATATTTAATAAATAAATCATAATTCTCAAAATCTTATAACCCATAGTAAATTTTCCAATTACTATTACTATTGCAAATTGAGTAAATTTACTCCATGATTTAATAAGCGTTTCAAACAAAGCCAATTTGGCGCGTTTCAAGAAACGATAACCATAGATATTGGTAACCCTATATATTCCCATTAATCTGTGGACAAACGGGATCAACATCATTGAGTAAGCCGCGTGTCCAAGTGTTGGCCCCGTGTACACAACACAGATAAGGCTATTGAATCGCGTGACCCATTCGCTCATAATCTGCGCTAATCACTTATTTTTCCTTTATTCTCTTTCTTTTCCTGGCTCTTTGGTTTTAGAAATCACGATAAATTCTCTTTTTCGCTAACCCTGTTTGCTGATTATGGCGAATGCCATAATTCACTGTCAAGAGCAGGAGAAATTTTGCTATACTATCGCTGTCGGGTTATGTGTTTGCCTTTATTTTTAATGAATAAATCTCTCATGGGGGGCTGTCCAAGAAATCAAATTTGATGTTGCGTCGTGTTTAAGCAATTGTTTCAGTTGACATGATTTCAACAAATATTTAATTCTCTTTTATTAAAACAAAACAGAGTTCATTAACATCCTTTTATTACATAAATTGAAAATTAATTCTTAAGAATATTCAAAACAATGATTTTGAAATTATGTGGAGTTTTACTCTCGTTAAATCGTTGTTGTGGTTATAATTTTGTGCCCAACTGCCATGTGTTGCTATACTTTTTAGAACTTCAGGATTATCTTTTAATACATCAAAATAACGTTAATAGTCTCATAAATTCAATAAAATCTTTTAATATCGTATTTTTATTGCAATGTTTCATTACAATAAGCTTTGAATTCGATTGTAAAATTAAAAAACTTTTTCTCTGAGAGATTTTTTTTAAACATTTATTTTCCTTGATTTGCTGAAAAATTTACGAGCAACAAAGTAAGATTGTAAGACTAATTATAAGGTAATTTATTATACAAATTCATAATTATAGACTGCAAAAAGTTTCCATTTAGTTTTAAAACACCATTAGTTAGTGACTATACCCATGAAAAAACAGGCATTTTGCAAAAAGTGATATTCTTCGATAGAAATTACTTCTTGTGTGGAAAATTTTCTTCGAGAAGCTAAAATAGTGTTGATTTTTCTTAAGAGTTCGTGAAATCACTCATTATTTCTAAAATATTTAAACATTCTCACATGCAATATTATTGCCTAATAAGGAAATTCTCTACAGGCAATCAACCTATTGAAATAAAATGCTTAATCAGAACGTAAAACTTAGCCTTTAACGACATTAAATATATATGGAAATGAAGCTCTCATTTTCTAAACCATATTTTAAAATGTTTCTGGTATTTGCAAAATTTGAAGGTAATTTCTTAATTGTATGGAATTAATTAGCTCGTACATATTCTTTTTCCTTTCAGCATTACTTGTAATGAAATTAAAATATGATATTAGTGTAATTTTATTATGTCTTTAGTAATTCAAAATTCACAGATAAAACTATATCGTTATTTGAAAATGATGTCATTACAAATGTAAAAAATGAAATGAAAGAGAAGAATAAAAGTATAACACATTATCTAGCTCTTTGGCTTTTGAGAAATACATGCACGTATAGAAAAGTTCTTCTCTTTCCTATCCAACTGTTGGATGGATTAAAAAAAAAAGTCTACATGTGGTACCAAAGTTCAAAAATGTTTACTTGATGCAATTAAAATCATAAACAGAGTGATCTTTTTTAAAGTGACAGTGTTTGGAGTGCCCTTTAGAGCGATCTAATAACCGAAATGGCACCAAACTTGGTATTTAGACTAATCAAGGTATGGGAAAAAGGATTCGGTGAAAAAAATGTTAGTTCGAAAAATCGCCGCAAGAGCATTTTGTTACGTTTTACAGTGTATAAAATGTGAAAAAAGGAAAATATACTAACACACATAATCGTACAGTTAAATCATCAATGTTTATTTACTACAATAACTTCCCCGGTGAGGAGTTAGACCAAATTCAATGTGAGCACCGTTCTCAGAAACAGCATCGTGCATTCTGTACACAACGTTCTCCACAGCCGGCGTAACATACCATGAGGAATATTCTTCACTGTCTTTGTTGTGCTGTCCTTTAGAATAGACAACTTATTACATACTCCGATACTCCGCCAACATAAATGCACGTTCCGGTAACGTGAGAAGCATGGCCACTGGAGCTTGTTTACTGCAGCTGAGATAATTTGTTGGAGCTGTCTAGTACTTGCTTTTATAGTACCCTATTATTGGCAGTGTCATCGCATAACATTTGCATTTTTCTTTGATACCCGTGTTTTATGCTAGTTCTCGTTATTGTACACTTTAGCAGTGCCACAAAATGCGGCAACTTTCGGAAATAACTGTTTTTCACGAAATCTTTATATCCGTGTTTTGATTAGGCTAAATACCGAGTTTAGTGTCATTTTGGTCATTAGATGGTGCTACAGGACGCTCCAAACACTGTCACTTTAAGAAAGATTACCCAGTAGATATAGGATATCATAATCATTCGAAGTAACTACGAGAAATTCGAATGAAAATAATTGCCCGATTTTATTTCCATCACACTCTTAAAACAAAGAAAATTAAGATAAATGAGAAATTAATATCAACCTGCGGACAAAGTCATACTAAAGCCACGTACTGTTTAAATTGGAAACTAATTTTAGTGCATTTTGTTATGATGTAATTTAAATTCATTTTAAATTGAAAGTAATATTGGTGAATAGTTTCTGTTTTATTAAATGAGCTACTTCATTTGTTTTAAAAAGGAAAAATGGCTCAATAATTTTCTGGTCTTGGAGTAATTTACAATATTCCTTTTAAGTAATTTTCAGAACTATTCAAATTAATTATCACAGTCACAACTTAATTGACCATCTTCTGCTTTCCAAACTAAATGCTACAAGAAAATTAATATATTAATAATAAAATGCTTAAGAAAACATAAGACTCATGAATGAAATTCATAAATTTTAAATGTGTAAATAAGAGATGCTTTTATTTGACCATAAAACGCATTTTATTTAAAGACAATTACAAACATTGCACTTTCTAATTGTTCTTTGCAAAATGGCGAGTAGACCTTACAATTCCTTGATGTTGACGGAACACGCCAATCTCGTTTAATTACAGTTGAAAAGTGGTGCTACTTATGCATTTTTTAGCTCACGGAACCAGCGAGTGAAGAATGTTGTTTCATATTTATATCTCAAATGAAAAGGAGATAGTGCTAGTTTGTTAAAGTTTTCGCCACAAGTCGTTAAGAACATACATACGGCGTTCGTCAAAATGCTAATTCCACTCATTCTAGTCCAACTGGTTTCAACACTTCATTTGAAATAGAGAAAAAAAAATAGTGCGACACCTTAAAAAAATTCAAAGTACTGTCAATTGTCCAAAGAGAAAAAAATGTAAGTTTTGTCTTTATTGCAATCACACAGAATAAAAAAAGGTGTCCATTCTACTCCATTTTACGTGACCAAGCCACTTTAGGTAAAAGCACGCACGCTACATTCTTTTGAAATTTATTCATGCATTTTTATAATATTCTTGAGTAGAAGAATCTCTTTTGCCATTAATGAAGAAAATAGACTTTCATTTAATTCTTTTTGTTTTATGTTGGAAAAATGAACTGTATTATTTAGTTTCATTGTGAGTTTTAACACGTTTCATAATACTGTTGGATTGAATTGCGGAAGCTGCAACAAAGACATTGGGTAACAATGTTCCAAATTTTTGTAACATTTTTTATGATTATAACGTTTAAAGGTATAATTACTGTTAACATTTGATGTATAACCTGGAATTTATGTCTTCTAAAATATGATAATAAGCTCGTTAAATAAATTTTAGATTCCATAGATCAACTAAATATATTTACTATTTTTTTTATGAAAGTTGAAGCCTATTATTAAAACTATTTCATCCTAATAATTAAAATATCCTAAATTAAAAATAATTTCATTATCAAATATCTTTTACAAAAATATAACAACTTCTGTTCGAGCTCATGTTCATTGATTTCAAATAAAAAATCAAGTGAAATTATATTAATATTTTTTAATTGGTTATTGAAATACAAATTAATTTGCTATATATAACTGAATGAAATATCAACGTCCAACTTGTCTAGTGGTCAGCGTGCCTGACTGCGGATAAGGTGGTCCTGGGTTTAAATCCCAGTTAGGGTATGGACGTACTTTCTCTCCCTTTCTATCCTATCTTTGTCCTTTCCTTATATGAATGAGGTTTGAATGTGGTTACCTACCCAATAAACGGGTACCTATGATATGTGTGTGCTGAAGAAGTCGGACTCCACATCAAAGTATGGATCAATTGTGAAAAAGTGGAGCAGCGCACCGCATATTGCCAGACTAGCTGGCACACAACAACAACATCTGAGCATTTGTAGTTATTTTAAAATATTTTGCTATTTTATTAATCCAAAAAAATAGCAAAATATCTTTAAATAATTACAATATCTTGCTGCATATTTCAATAAAGTCTTCTAGTTGAATGCCACTTGATTCTGATATTTCCCCATTTGCTTATACTTTTCAATATGAATAAATGCATTTTCTTCGAATAATCAATCCAGAAAAATTAATCGTAACTGTAAAACTTAAGATATAAGAAAATCAATTAATTTGTATTTTAGTCTGTTTTGGGTCGCAAAATAATGTCTTTAGAGACTTTTAACGAAACCTCAACTTTTAGAATGATTATAATATAATAATTTTCACGGTTATACATTAAATTAATTTATAAAAAATCTTATATTCTAGTTTAATACATTTTTAAAATTATATATACTACAACTGCAAGCACATAAATCTATTTTAAGAAGAATTCTGTGAAAGAAACAATGTCATTAATAACATTTGACAAGTGACAACTGAACCACCTAATGTTAATCAGGTGGTTTAGTTGTTACTGATGAGTTAATCAATTGTTACTAATTAACTCCATTTTGCTAAGGTAGTTAATGTAGTTGCTAATGTATGTAATGTAATGTAGTTGCTAAGGTAGTTAATTTCTAAGAGGACATTTTCCTATTAAAAGCACGTATATATGTGATTATGACTCATAAAAATTCATATTTGAGAAAATTCTCTAGAATGTCTTTCATTTATATTGTAATAACACTTTGAAATTTTTTAATATTTGTGCATGGGTAATAAATAATGTACTTCCCTAATTATATTATAATTTTACAATTAAAACTTATTTTCTCGAATTACATTAAATTAAAATTTTTTATAGATTTTTTGCTTATAATATTGCATTGTTTCCAATTCGTGGTCCAAATAAGTAAAAAGAAGCACACATTTTAATAACAATGCACAAACTGCAAGTATCATGCAGGAAAAAACGCACACTTTCAATTTATAACTATATATATTTATTGCCCTAAAACAGTGCTTGGTTTTTCGAAAGAGTTGATCAAAGACAGTGTTTTTGATCTCCTCAGGCAACAAACATTTTTGAACCGGTATGCCAGTAATCAAAGACAAGCAAAGCTATTAAATAGAACATGTAAAAGGCAAACAGAGTTATTATGGTCGTGGTATCCTAGGGGTTAGGGCATCGAGCTTCTGTCCGCAAGTATTGAGTTCGATTCTCAATCCCACCAAATATTCACCGAGTACTTGCGATGTACATGCTCCTTAAACATGTGGAATCTTGGAAGTGGAAGTCCTGTGGTCGATCGTTGAGCAGTTACCATGGATACAATGATCTGGAGAAAATTTTCCTTCCCCTTCAGGTCGATATTAAAATTGAGGGATCGGATTTTCTGGTGGTGCTATCTATCGAATTATTTGAAGAACAATGCCGTACTTTCATAATCATGGTGCTCTGATTAAAACGAAAGATACTCCCTGTTGACTTAAATTCGCATATCCAAGCATAGCGAGCTCGGCTTGTCCAAGTGTCATAAGTAACAACAACAACAGTGTTAGTAAAGCTCAGTAAAAGCTGTTTAAAGTGAGTAGCGAGACTTTTACAGGAAATATTCACCTTAAGAGACATCTCACCATAATGGGTGCTTTAGATGATCCCACTTTTCAGAGGTCGTCAATATATAGAGAAAATTTCATTGCATATTGTAAGCAAATGTGAAACTGTTTCCACACACAAATTTGAACACTTGAGTCGGAATTTAATTGAATATTGGATACTGAGGAATATCTCTCACAAATGCTTGCTGGACTTCGCCTCAGTCACTAGTCTCTTTAAATATAGGCTTTTTTTTTTTTTTTTTTTTTGGGAAAACAGTACATTTTAGAGCATAACAGATCTGTGGCAGCAGTGTTAAATACTTTTGAAGTCACCTAACCTCAAATCTAAAATCTGAAAAAGCACTGCAATTCACAACACATATGAGATGACCCAAAAAATAAAACAAAGTTGTTTTTCTAAATAAGAATTATTTTTATTTGTCATTTAAATTCACAAATAATCATCTTATTAAAGCTCAATTTTGCATTTAAATAATTTTTAATAATAAAAATATCTGTAGGGATTTCCTTCAAACATGGACTTTTCTATTCCATTTTATGCAGGTAATATAATAATAAAATAGTTAATGCATAACACTTAATGAGCAGAAAGCTTGAATACAACATTACTTAGAAAATCATTCACGAAATAGAGAAACGATAGATAATAGTCACTGTTGAACCGCAACAAATACTTAATTAATGAGGATTATTACATCAAAAATTAATGTCTATGAATTAAAATGCTTAAAAAATTATTATGAAAGTTTTATTTTATTTTGTCTACTCAAGAAATTAAAGTATTTTTTAATTATCACTCATAAAAGTTATAATGTATTAAAACTCAACTAAAAATATTATAGCTTTTATAAAACTTGAAAAAACTAAGGAAGGAACTCAAAGAGTTTTATTTAATTTAATTTTTAACATCCTTCAATTATTTTTATTTTAAAGTTCATATGTGAAATTATTTTACATTGAAATTGTAACTGAAGTAGAAATGTATGCAACAAAAATTAAATTTTATATAAAAGGGGTTCGAAACGGAGAAAATACACAGTCGATTCACGTTAATGTAACCACCTGTGAACAGCAGAATAACCAACTTTCGAAGGGCGGACTGCCCAACCCTATCGACGTACAAGAAGAAAATCAGTCAGATTCCTGAAAATGTTTGTTGGATTGTTGAGCCATGCCAAACTCCAGTGGCGTGGCCAGCTGAGTTGGACTAAGTAGGTGAGTGCTCCATGCCACGAACAACTCTATCGAAATTGTTCCACAGATTCTTGATTGGTTCTGCTTTGGGTTTAGAATCAACGCAGTAAAAATGGTTTTAGTAATATGCATTTAAAATATTTTAAAATTTGAAAAATGTTTAGTATAACTTCTAGTATAATTTGACGTAATTTTAATGTAAAATAATCTTTCTTACGTCATATGTAACTAAGTGTAAATGGATTTTCATACTTTTCAGAAAAAAATTTTAGTTTTAAAATTTAATGTTTTTAAATGTTAATCATATATGTTTAAATTTATTAAAATATTTTAATAATCACCAAATACAAAAATAAAGTTCACAACAAAGAATTCATATGTTGGGAGATTTGATAAGTTTTTAAAAATATAGAAATTACAAATTTTGAAAAATTAAATGCAAAACAAAATATAAAAGATATATATTAATTGAACTTATTAGTAAACAAATAATGCTTTTTTACTTAAAAAATTAACAATATATTATTTTATTTAATGATAAAAAAATTTCAACACTCACTTCATTAAAATTTTAATCGAAATTTAGAAGAGCATAAAAGTTTTTCATACTTTTAATCACTTGTAATCAAAAGAAAAATATAAATATTTTCTTGATAAATTACAAAAAAAAATACATTTTCTTCAATTTTTATAAGAAATTCCTGACAAAAAAACTAATTTAGTTTTATTTTGTAAAATATGTATAATACCTAGAATGCATTAAATTATGGTTCTGAGTTCCATTTTGAGAGTACATTTTTGTACAGATATACAGATGAGTGTACATTATTTGTACAGTTGTGTGTACATTATTTGTACAGTTGATTATAGATTTTTAGTACAAAAAAAATAGTCAAATTTTGATTGTTGGATACATAAACTAAATTTGGAATTTATGGTTATCTGTCATCAATAATTCTCGGATTTTTGCATAAGTTTTCCTCAAGATTTCAACAAATTGTTTAAAATTGAGAAGCTTGAAATTATCTTACTGCTACATTCTCATTTTTCTATTCTGATATGCTTTTTTTACAAACCGTTAACGAAAAATAAAATAATAATTACCACTCCACAAAAATTTCAGATTTTTTTTGTATTATAGGGTTTTTCCTAAATTGCACTAAACTGAAAAAACCGAAACGAAAATCTCAATTTCGTTTATCTCTCGTTTAAAGCTTCGAACAATACCTTCTTGAAATCTAGCAAAGAGAAAAAACATTTTTCGTGAGTACTTATTCTGATCTATTATCTTTCAAGATATTTTTTATTCTCTCTTGATCCGATATTCTTTAGTGAACTGCCTGCATCAGTTCTCCGGGAACCGCACCCTTTATTTCCTGGATGGCATCCAGTTTTCCTTGTTGTTCACAACGCTTTTTTCAGTCCTTGGGAAAAATCCATATTTAGACACTTAAATGTTGTTACAAGATTTAGTTTTATATTGTAGCGCAATATATTGTAAACTCAAATATTTATTTGAAATTAACTTGTTATTTTCTTTAAACAAGTTATTTTTTTATATTTCTTGCTGCTTAAATAAATAATGAATACTTTTGAACCTTGAAATCAAGTAAGATTTGAATAAGGACCTACAGAGTAGGAATGCAACCTGAAAAAGATCAAATAAGATTTAACACAGTATGAGAAATAATATTATATATTACAAATTATATCTTCTGCTTGCATCAGAGCTCGAACTCGGCACCAACTAATGGAAGAACTAAGCATTAGATTTCAGGTTTAATGCTTTGTACAGTAAATATGAAAGATTTAAGATAAGTAAATCAAAATATTTCTGATAATTAATGATAGTACAAACATTATACATAATGACAGAGAGTGGTTCTTAAAGATAGGGGTATGATTAACTAATACACGTAGATACAAAACGCATATTTGAGTAATATTTATATAATGGTATTTGTCAATTGGGGAAGGAGATAAATTTTTAAATCATCTGAGATTTCATAACTTTGATTAACGTTCAAAGTTTTATTAGCATTCAAAACAAACTTTAAGTTGACTTCTTTTTCTTTCCATCACACCATACTAAATAAAGCTTTAGAGAATAAGGATACTTAAAATGCATAGGACCTTTTAAAATCTAATCACTTAACGTTCTCAAACTTTTAGAAGTTCGATATTTTCGCTTATGTTCTGCGGCATTTTCTAATTGTAGAATTTCTAATTGAATGCGTGCAAATAGTTGGAAATATATGTGCCTGTCATTTCTTTATATGTGTACTAAAAATTTACGAAATAATTTATAATGAATTTTTAAAGGATTCGCGTACTTATGGAATACAGATATCCGTGTAGTTAAGTGGTTAAAATATTTGTCTCTTAGAAGTTTAAGATTATAAATTTTGTTTAAATTCAATGAATTTTAATGAAGTGCTTAAAAATGCTATTTGTATCTTTATACACTGCCCGACATTGAAAATGCAATACCAAGAAGGAATAGCCATAAAATGACGAAACTCAGCAAACTGAGAGAGACAGCAATCAACAATAAGTGATCTGGATTTTGAATTGATCTGCATAATACAGAGCGAGAACAGGGCCGAATCAGTAGGTTGAAAGAACACCAACGGAGATACACGAAGCAACACAAGGTGGCGTCCTGAGGAAAGGCTGACCATTCCCAGTCAATTATTTACTAAAGTGCATCTACCGAAGGATGCAGGGTCAGAAAATGACATGCAATCACATCCCTAACATGTGTGATTAGTGAGAGATCTGGAGAGCGCAGAGGCCGGGATAGCAGCTGTACACCTTGCGAGGGAAGTTGGTTGATACAAACAATATGCGGTCGGGCGTTATTCTGCTAATAATGGGGCATTTGGGAAAGTAGGAAGTATAACCTGCCGCAGCACATCATCCACGTAACGTTGGGCTGACAAAGTGCCATGAATGTGAAGTACAGATGACCTGGAATCATAAGCAATGGCGCCCCAAACCATGTTGCTGCGTAGTCGCACGATGGGGCATTCCCCATTTGCTGCAGGATTGGACCTGTCTCCACGTTGACGTCAAACTCGTACGTTACGACTGTCACTAAAGGAACAGAAGCGTGACTCATTTGAGAGAACTTGTGCCACTCCATCGTCCACATTGCTCTAATCCGGCCCTATTCCAGAAGTTAGTGTCTATGCTGTGGCGTCAATGGTAATCTTCTTAACGAACGCCATGAGCAAGAAGGCCACTTGCAACCAATCGACGGTCTTGCACATGCTGTAGAATTTCGGTAGACGTGTTTTGTTGGGAAGCCGCCGCCTCTCTCGCAATAAAAATCACTATAAAAATATATTCAAATGTAGTTTTATATAAGTCAAAAAGTAAAAGTAAAAGCTAAAATAATAATTTTAGTGCATATAAAATAAATTAAATTATGTGAAGACTAAAAAAACTTAAGATTCATGATCACTTTTAAATGTAATATTAAATATACATTTGTGTGTGTCTATGTGTGTGTGTGTGTGTGTGTGTGTGTGTGTGTGTGTGTGTGTGTGTGTGTGTGTGTGTGTGTGTGTGTGTGTGTGAGAGAGAGAGAGAGAGAGAGAGAGAGAGAGAATGCATATGAGATCAGTTTTTTTAAAAAACAATTCAAATAAATTTTTAATTTGAATGATGTTAACTGAAGGAAGACATTCCTCTAAAATATTTATTAAAACATTCTTTACAAATTTCTTTATCATAAATACCTTATTTATAATATAAATTGATGAATAATAATTAAGGAAAACGTTTTTTTTCTTACGATTTTTATTTAAAAGACTATCTAAACGCAATATTTCAATGCACTAAAATATTTGTGTAACACTTAAATTTTAACGCTCTCTTAAAATATGCAAAACACATATTCCAAAGTAAAAAAAAAAATATTAAGTTATAAAACATACCTCAAAGTTGATTGAGTCAACGTACAGTTTGAAATGCTTTACACGCAACGCCCATTAAAAATTCAAATAAAAATTACTTTTCGAGGTTCATAAGGTTGTGAGATGAAGGATATGAAATGACGAAAATTCCGCATTTCATTTTCAAAAGGGTGGATGGGAAAAATAGCATCTTGGGAGAATGACTTTAAAGGCAGATTAATTTATGATATTAAACTAATAAAATTGATAACGCGCCAAATTCTATCCTAAAATTGCGTGACTCTCGAGTTCTCCCTCTTCTAGGGAGATGAAATCTAAATTCTTCAATTATCCCTTGGCTAGGGATTTCAAATCCCTCGTGCCTATTAATAGAGGTAGTCAGTCACGAAGAATGAGAAACAGCGATAGATGTAAAAGAGTTTGTAATATTTTTTAGAATTATTTTATGATATTTTTTAATGATTTTTATGCCAAATTCAGCTTAGGATTCAGAAAACAAATGGATACATTGAATGCTTTAATTTTGCTCTTTTAATGTAAAGTGCTTATGATGAAAAGGTATAATTTCATAAAAAAATTAGAAAGTAGAAATCAGGCTATGAAAGAAGTCATGCAAAAAAGAGAAATTAGAAGTCAAAATAAATATTTTAAAATTAGATGTAAATGTGTGGTTTGACAGCGACACAGTTTATTGTAATCAAAATGTTGACTGTAATTCTACTTTTTTTAAAAAAAATTTCATTACTACTTTTACTGAAACTGCTGTAATTTTAACTAAACTTGAGTCTATTGACAACATTTATCTCATTTTAAAAATTCTGTGCAATTTTTACATTTCTTAGCCTTTTTCAATTTTAATTCTTCACCCAACAGTTTTTGTTTGTAATTACAAGCCTTTAAAACCTTTATTAGGAGGCATCTATATTTCAATCAAAACCTTTAAACATAAATGCAACATTCCATATTTTTTAAACATTCTATATTGTGTCAATACATTTTGAATCTTTGTCTAGCACAGTTTTACTAGGAATCCCCTTTGTGTGGAAAATCTCAGATTTGATATGAGGCAGGACTTTACAAAAGGAGAGGTTCGTTGTATTTCTACTTTTTTATATGCACTTTTATCAGCATAGATGCTTAGAGAAATTACATGTTTTTTGTTTTGCATCTCTAAAAATATATTATCTGTAAAATGTTTTCCTGTAAGATAAAGCTTATTGAATGTTTAAATATCCTTCAAGGTTTTTGATAGTTTGGTCAAAAAATCTGCAACTTGATTGAATGAGCAGATTTGAATTCTATCCAATTCCCTACTAATGATACTTTTTACATCATTTTAAGGAAAAAAACATTTGTAATAAATATTTTGTAATCTATTATTAATTTTGATTACAGTTTAGATTTTCTTTCTATAATTATTCGAAAACAAAAATTTAACTATCAATTTAGTACCTAATTTAGTAAATAGAAATTATTTTTTCTTAAACGTAAAAGGTTCACGAATGAGGTTTATTTTGAAATATATTTTATATAAAAGTCTTGTTTTCTTTGATATAATTTCATATTACAGCAAAATAATAGGAAATATGCATCTTTCTACATCCTTCAACGATAGCATCTTAATAATATTTAAAAAAATTATTTCAAATTTTATGTGCAATGTAAAATATTAAATATAGACATTTACATAAAATTCAATATTGAACAACCAATATAAAGCAGCTTTTTCTATAAAAAAAATAAAAGAAATTCCGAGGCTTAAAAAGAGAAAATAAAAAATACAATATTCTTTCCCATCTATAATAATAATTGATTGAAAACCGGACGAGGAGTTTTCGGTATGATATGACGCTGCACCCTTCTCGATGAAAAAAGGAGATTGTTGGAATTATCCTGAAAAAGGTCCAAGCCTCATTTTCAGAGATTCATGGGTCAACATTTTTCATTTATCATCATCCTCGACACACTCACACACACCAATCTGATTTTGAGTCGAAGCCAAGATGAGCGAAAAAACACGAGGAATGATTCTATTTATTAGACACCCCATGACGTGAGTCCACGACATTCATCTCTTTTTGTGAAATATTTAATGCTGAAGGGGAAAAAATGGGCGATATTCATGTAATGAAAATAATCTACTTGTCGCCAATTTGGTTAGATATGTTGATTTTTAGAACAGATGTAATGGCGCCAAGCGGCGCAAACATGTCCCTCTTTCCCCCATATTTTCATTAATTTCAACAGATTACATTTTTAGATTAATAAATAAGAGAGTTGAAGGAACTACTTCCGGCTACAAGTATTAGATTAGATGATTTTTTTTTTTTTTATTTGAACACGCTCAACCAGAAAGCAAATTTTACAGGGAAAATTGAATATGCTCTCTTGTAATTAGTAAATGGAATCATGTGTTTATTGAATTGATTTTTAGAAATGAATTTTGGATGAACTCCATCAAATAATTGGCACTTGTTTTGCTTGCATGAATTCTTATTATTTGAAATGGAAGCTTATAATTTGTTGGTTAACATCATTGTAATAATAGGTTTATAAAAAATACTAAGAAAAAGATTTCAATTTAAAAAAGACAATATCTTATTTTGTATAAGTCAAAATATTAATTAATATGAAAAGTAACTTTCTAATAAAAATAACGATTGGATAGCCTTTCCAAATAAAGTGTCCTATGATAATAAAAATATATATTATAAATAGATGCAATATTTATTCAGTAATAACAATTAGTTTCTAAGAAGTTGCTATCGATTATAGATTGATATATGCGATCAATGTATAAAAAATTGAAAAATTCGATTGAGAATTTTCAAATGTAAGGAATAATTTTATTCAACAAATTATGTATCTATATTTGTTTTTGTGCTTAACCAATTTAACTGATAATGGTATATAATGAGGGTTAAGGAATTCTAGAAAAACCAGTTTCTTTACAGCATTGTCGGGATTATCTTGTTTTCCTATTAAAATATTGTCCAAACAGCAGAATAAGTTGTAATATGCATGAGCTAAGTCTGGAGAATATGGAAGATTGAGAAAACTCATCTCCTGTTCCTTTAGTTTTGTCATAATCGCTTGTACAATGTTAGGCTTAGTATCTCCATGTAATAATATTTGAGTTGATTTGTTTTCCAATCTAGGTTGCTTTCTTTTAATTTCCATCGTTTTTTTTCCACGTGGTTGCAGTACTATACTGCAATTAACAATGTGCCAAGTTACCGGATACTGTTGTATTGTTACTATGACGTATGTTACTATTTGTTACTTATGATGCTTGGACAAGCCAAACTCGCTATGCCTTGGCTATGAGAATTTAAAGTACGTCGTTGCTCTTATGTTTTTTTAATTCTCTGATAGAATTTAAATTGTACCACAAACTAAAGAAACATGTGATATTAAATCGAATGTTATTCGTTTATTACGAATCGTTAACATCAACAAGTTTCGATAACCTGAAAAAAATTTGAAAAATGATATTGTTTTCCTTGATGATTATATCAAACTAGGTAAACTTACATGAAGATTATTAATTTTTTTAGATAATAATTTATTCAATTTATTTATAGTCACCCATAATATCCTAGTACTTTGTAATAAATTATTTTATTTATATATCTTACACACACACACACACACACACATGCACAAAGCAAAATTAAGATTAAATAAAAAATATAATTAATGTTTTTCATAAAAACATCTCCCATCATATACATATCATTAAAATTTTATCATCAATAATACAATCTGACACAAAATTATTTAAAAAAATAATTAATTTTAAAACTGTAACTAAATAATTTTTAAATTATAGAATTAATAGTATTATAAAATAATACAAGAAAACTTGAATTATGAACATATTTATGTCAAACAATCTTCAATTAAATTGCCTTTTTATCGTTCTTTTATCTAGTTATGTTAACTTAAATTTGATTGAATTTTTCTTAAAAATTCTAAGGAAAGGAATTTTAAATGCTTTATTAAATTTTGAGCAATTATATAGTTTATCGATATAATTATTATTCATTCTTTCCCTCTTTTTCTACAATTTAGAAAAATACATAATATTATCATTCTTTCTCAATATCTTGCATTCAAATTTAGATATCAGTCTTTACTTCAACTAATGGAAAAATAGGAATAAAATTACATAATGAGTTGAAAATCGCTCAAATAAACTTTTCCTAAGGATTATCAAGCAAAAAAAAAAAAAAAAATTGCGGTTTCTTTAAAATCTATTTCAACTTTTTTCACAATCTAAGCTTACTTTTCGTATCTCTTCCTCGGAAACTCTTCTATCAGCAGAAATGATCATTATGTACCTGACTGTCTCTCGCTACCTCCACGCCACCGCAACGTTTTTTATGCCTACTCGAGTTGAGTAGTCCAGTTCCTTCTTTACTCCTTAATGGATTTTCTGTAAATCTAATCGTTCTTCTCCATCTATGTGAAAACCTGAGTGCCGTCTTTGTCCCTATTTTAGTCTGAAGAAATCGTTAAGGAATTCCGAAACAAATGAACCGAGATATATCTTTTGGAGAAAAATTAATTTCTTTATTTTAAGTCATTTTTAAATATTTTATACCCCTTTTACCTCTAATTATATGATTAAAAAAACTGCATATGCAAACTGCTAAAAATTTGGAGTATAAAATAAGTTTACAATATTTCCATTCTTTTGAATGGTATAAATAACAATTTCATAGAAATAAAATTTTTAAAAAAATCACATATAAGATTTAAACTTTTTTAAACCTTAAGCAACTTATTGATGTTTTTACAAAACAATTAAAAAATTATAGTATAAATGAAATTTAGAATATTTAAATAATGAAAACAATGTAAAAAAATTAAGAAAAAAGTAACCTAGATACAATTATAAAGTTCCAATAATTCTAATATTATTAATTCTTTTTCGTTAATTTCCCTAAAATTGTTCTCGCAAACTTACAAAACTACTTAAATATCCACTATTAAACAGTAAAATCAAAAATATTCTAAATATAGAATAAAATATAATTTGAGGTATTCAAAAGTAATTTTGTGTTGCAATTTTTATGAAACTTTAATAATAGTGCGATTAATTTATCCTTTTTATTAAGCAATAAGAGGGTCAAAAATGATTAAAGAACAAATAAAGTCTAGAATATTTCAATCTGCAATAAAAGAATATCTCTCAAGCATCAATAAAATAATTGCCATACAAGTTATATGCTCTGTAAATTTTAGCAATGTTTACAAGATGTTTTTAATCATTTAATAATTCTTAATTTGAATAAAAATTACTTGAATAACTAGAAGTAAGTATAAAAATTAATTTAAACTGAGAATATTTCAAGCAGTATTCAAGATGTATAACAATGCATTTAATAAATATTTTCTGAATAATATTCCCAAAATTCTGAAAACTAACGTTTACTTACATTATCATTTCTCCACAGTTATAAAATAATCAAAAATTAATTATTGTAAAATTATACTTTAAAGATAATATATTATAGAATTTAATGAAGAAATCTTGAATAAATGATTTTTCAATTCTAATTATATGTACTTATATGCATTTACTTATGTGATTATAAAAAAAAAGATCTAAATTATTGAAAGCAATAACTTATGAACAAATAGTAGAATTATATGGAGAAATCTGAAATTAATGAAATAATCGACAATATCATATATACTTTAAAGTATTTTATTCACACCTTTTCTGTAAAATTTAGGTGCGAAATTAAATTTTATGTTAAGAGAATTATATTATTTATATATTTATGTTACTTTATAGTACTTATTTATATGAAGAAATTCTAATAATAATTTTTAATAATTTAATTAATTTATTAAAAATTTTAGTAAAAATATTTCATTTATGTATTATGTTTAGTACTAATGTGTTATGCGGACTGGGCATATGAGGGGATGAAAATCGTGCCCAACGGATCGAAAACCTACGCAAAATGAATGCATGCTCTGCACAGGAAGTCCATTGGATCCGAGGCATCTCTGCTGCCTCGACCCTCTGCAACATCGACCTCAACTGCTTATATGACACCCTTTATACGGAAAAAGCTGAAGATATGACCAGGGTAGTGATCCATGTCTTTGATCCCTCATGACTTGCCATTTTTATCTTTTTTTCCCTTTTTGCACTTGTCACACGACAACAACTAAATGTGTTTACAAAAATTTATTTGAAATAACTCATGTAAATTTTAATATTCACACGTTTTACTTTCTACGTATATTAATTTCAAATTCAAAAAAGTGTTGTTATTCCTTTAATTTTTAAATTTTTCTGAAAAATATATCCACTTTTGGAATAAAGAATAATATTTTTAAAAAGTTTATACTTTGTGAGACCTGTTATATCATATAATATTAATAATATCTAAATATTTTTACAACTGCTATACTTTTACTGTCCACAACGTAAACATCTAACACAATTTACGATATCATAAATTAAAATTTCTTTTCTTCAACAAGTTTGATGTTTGTGTGCATCAGCTAACATTCTTCTTTATGCTAACACTCCAATTATTAAGAATGCTAATGTCTAATGAACATTTACGCAAATAAATTTTTTCAGCATGGCAATCTTCGATGGGATCGGATATCAAATCAGCTATTTCTAGGCTAAGAAAGAAATGCTTGCATCCAATTTAGACTCTCACTTCTCTTTATTGGAACTTTAGTATAAGTATGGTTTATCCCCTCAAGAGCTTTCTCGCCAAATCCTTTGTTTTGATTATATTGTTGCCGGTTTCCCCTTTGGTGCTGCCAGTTTGATTTTTTGCTGCTGTTTGATTTAGCTTTTTTTTCCTGGTTTGGTTTCTTTCTCGTGTTTTACGTCATTTTTGCGTCATATATATGGTTTTTTAAGTAACAACAACATTTGAATTACTTGGCGACGAAAAGAAGTCGCTAAAGTTGCCAAATGGAGGATATACCATACTAGTTCCAAACTTCTTTTATTTTATAAGCATATGTGAAGACTGCGGCACTTGTTGTGATTGAATGAAAACATTGACAAAGCATTGAGTTTAAATAGAAGAATACGATTTGTATAATTCTGATGAAATGACTTGGTATAAAAGGCTTCATTTTTTTAATTTTTGAAGCCAGCCGGAGACAGAAAATTGGAAGACCATCCTATTAAGATAGCTTAAGTTAGACGCATATTCCACTGACCCAATGTACCACAGCAGACCCTGCGTTATGAAGGAAAAAAGTGAGGTCAGATGTCATCTCAAACAACTCAAAATTTGGCTTTTAATTTAGAAGTAATTTCCCGAGTTGGGTAATACGTCATGTAAAATGAATCACCCAGAATATTTACTTAGGGTAAGTAAATCATTGCGGCTCATTATTTTCTGTTAGCTCTCAGCAATTGTCTGGTTGACATTTTATTTATTCAATATTTTAAAAGAATCTGCGTAAAATATCCCATTTAATGATGAAAGAATTTATTGATGAGATTAATCTTCGTAAAAGATTGCACATTTTCCCTCTTACTTAATTACACGAAATACTACGTCATTTAAACGCTAATAATTAACTGCTATTCATGCATTTTAAGCTGAAAGTACTTGAATGTTTAAAATGTAATGATAAATTATCATTTTTCACATTCAAACATGTCATAGAAATTGAATAATGAATAGAAACTAAATTTCCAAGACCGATTTGTTATGAATAGAGCCAAATGAATTTTGTACGTTGAATTTTTAATTAAAGTAACTTATAGTCATTTACGGTAAAGCAAATGATTTTTTTTTCATAGTGACATAACTAAATTTTTTTATTTAATTTTAAAAAATCTCTTTAAGATTTTTAATAACAAAGGATGAAAATATGACAAAGTAGAATACTAAGCACTATAAATAAATATATATATATATATATAGCCTTTCACACATACATACTGTGAGTGAGTGTATTCGTTCAAGGATTCATAGATTTTATCCCCATCTCAGACGTGGTTATATTGACATTAAATTGAAGGTGATATTAAAAATTTCCATGTAGAAAAATTAGAGCTGCAAAAAGCTAAAGACAATCTTTCGAAATAACAATTTTTTATTTGCATCATTTTAGAAACATATATAACATATATGTTAAATCAAAATATTATAAATTAAAAATCACAAACCAAAATAAAATTTTATATGTAAAACTACACGCGCATTACATTGAAATCTTGTAGACATATGAATTTTATATAATGTTCTTACCAAATAAATTCTTTCTCGAACATAATTTCAATGTATAAACCTCCCCTCTTATCAATAAAAATTCTTTCCTCGATCTCAGAACTCGGAAAACCCCGGAGAAAGTATTGTCTGCACATATTAGATCGCCTATCGTTTAGGGGAGAGGCTTATTTCTTTTCCCCTCATTTTTATCATTCATAAGCAATCTTATACACCACCTACCTTCTCATCTCCGCTTGTACAAAAAATAAAGAGAAAAAGATTAAAATAAAGAAAGTGAGGCGAAAGCCAGCCCTCCCGCCATTAGCCTAACTACAAAGCTTCTGCCCGTAATCTGCCTTGATGATACCCTTTCTTCCTATGAAGCGTGGAAGGGATCTAGCTGTGTGATTACGTATGGAGGACCAACAAGCACAAGATATGAAATCTTAAGAGCTGCAAAATCGGAAATCTAGTTGGGGTTTTAAAAGGAGTGGGAGGGAGCGTAAATGTAATGTAATAAGTCCCCATACTTGTGTAAAAAAATGAACCATAAAATATCAAAACCTCCCAAAAAAAGAGACACAGTCACAGAAAAAAGGAAAGATGCTATAAGGACTGTGTCGATAAAATTAATCCCGGAAATCAAAGATTTTCATTGTCTTATGTTTCTGAAGTTGATTCTCATAGTTATGATTCACAAGAAATTAAGTTATACTCATTAATTGTGAAAATACTTCAATGAAAACATCAGGAATCATCAAGGTTGAGGATTTAGGAGATTTATTTATTTTGTTCTGTTCCCCAGCAGTTTCAAGCCCCATTTCTTGATATAAGTAAAGTGAAGCATTACTAACAGAAGTCAGTAATTGTGAAGGTGACCACATTCTCCGTCGCTGAGTTGCTTTAGCTCCAGCGATTGGACACGTGTATACTTTAGTATGTGACATCCAATGTCCTTCCGCTGCACTGCTTTAATGTGGAGAAGAGAATGCAAACTCAGATGTGACCTGGTCACATTCTCCCTCAGATAGCTGCTGGAGGTCCATCGGTTGGACACGTGTGTACTTTAGTATTTCTGACATCCAATGTCCTTTCACTGCACTGCTTGAATGTGGAGAAGAGAATGCAAACTCAGATGTGACCTGGACACATTCTCCCTCATTGAGCTGCTGGAGGTCCATCGGTTGGACACGTGTATACTTTAGTATTTCTAACATCCAATGTCCTTCCGCTGGACTACTTAGATTTGGAGAGGAGAATGCAAACTCAGGCGTGACCTCGCCATCTAACCTAGGTATCAAATTTACGAGGCAGTTGGAAATAAGAGAATATTCCAAATCCATTGAACTTAAGAGGAAATCTGAAACTCGTCTATCTGTATGTATGTATGTTTCTGGTGTGTATATCAGACAAAAATTTAAATTCAAAGTTTTTCAGTTTTTCTGCATTGTAAATCTTATAAAGGGCCTAACTAATAATGAAAAAGCGGGAACAACCTGCCAGAAGACAAAGCCTTCTTAATAGTAACACTCTAAAACATAATTTAAAAGTTGCTCTATTTCTTTGTTTAAAGTCAAATGAAATTCTAAGGGCTTAATAATAGAACCACATACTTCTGGGTCCAAGGTCTTAGATTTAAATTTAATCATTGTTGAAAAACCAGGGATGAAATCTTTGATACTATTTTTTGTGCGTGTATACATCTGTGTAGAGGGTTGAGAGTTTTCCACTTTTCATTCTTTATGACATGTGAGTATGATTGGTAGAGTACCCACAATCTTTCGTAGATTAAATATATTTTTGACAAAAAAAATTAAATATTATAGTTATTTGACTTTCTTGAATAAATAAAAAAATTAAAAATATCTATCAAGAAACATTTTAACATATCATTAAGTAAAATAAATCTCAAAAACATTACAAATTTCATTAAATATACAAAAAATAATCTGGTGAATACAAAAGAAATTTGTGTTTGAAAACATTAATCATACATAAAAAGGATATATATATATATATATATATATATATATATATATATATATATATATATATATATATATATATATATATATATATATATATATATATATATAAATTTATAAATTACTCCTTCTGATTACATCATCATCATATTCAATCATCCACATACTTCTTCTTCGCATTCAGATGCTTCTATCAGCAAGAAGAATTACTTTTTATATGGTTTTGGTATAACCTTTGAAATGGTATATCCTTATATCCTTTGAAATATGGTATATTATGGTATATCCTATGAAAAATTATACTCCTATTTGTAGAACAGTAACAATGAGAAATATCTTGCAGAGCAATAGTGACGTTGAAAGTTGTATTTTTTTAATTTTAATGATAACAAACAGGCATTAATTTTAAAAGCAAATTTTTCTTAAAAGGATGGAATAAAAACTTATCAATAATAGAGAAAACTTATTACGTTTATAATTTCTTATTGAAACTATATCAGGAAGTATGTTTTCTAATTTATTTATCGTGTGTATTATCAATGGTTATGTATGAACGTTCATACAATCTTAAGCTAAATAATTAATAATATTTATGCACCCCATTTTAATAAGAGAAAAAATATTTTTATATAAAAATATATTACAATATAAAAAATATATTACAATACACAGATTGTTTTATTTTTTAATTACTGTTGGTTTATCAATAAAATTTCTGCACTTGAAGTTTCAGGAATCTTAAGCTCCCTAGATGAAACTATTCATTTCTGAATAAACTCATTATTGGACACGTTTTAAAATTTTACGTCATCATCAGTTCAATGAAGTAACAGCGTTCTCAATTAACTGAGTGTTTTATCAACGCTGGTTTATAAATGAGTTCTTTTGTGCAAGATGGAAGTGAGAAATTATATGGTTTAAGATCTAGAAATTATGATGGCAATTCGAGAAAATGAAAATCATTCTCATCGTCTATCCATTTTAGTTTTTTCCGACTTTTCATTTATAAAATAATGATTAAATCAGACTGTCCCTAAGTAATGAAACATTCCTATATTCAGCATTCACAATTGAAAAGATTTTTTGATATTTATCTTTATTTCAAACTGCAAGTACTGCATTAGTTCACCAAAATCAAGTTTAAATGAGTATTAGTAATATTTGGAAGGATGATAAGTTATTCTCCTACTACTTATGGACCGAAGAAATGGAAATCCAATTGGCAGAGGAATTCAACCATTTTGGTAGTCCTTGAACATTCAGGAATTTTAATGTTAAAAAGATTGCTGCTCGGGAAATATTCACAAAAAAAGTGGAACATCCTATCAAGAGGTAGATAAAAAAAAAGGTATCAATTTTGTCACAAGACCATGATTAAAAATTAAAATTATTATTTATTTTGCATATATATATATATATATATATATATATATATATATATATATATATGCATAATGTTTGTAAGATATTCGATATTCTAGTAAATGTTTTGCTTGTAAAATGCAAAATAAATAATAATTTTGAATCATGGTCTTGTGACAAAATTGATACCTTTTTTTTTATCTGCCTCTTGATAGGATGTTCCACTATTTTTGTGAATATTTCCCGAGCAGCAATCTTTTTAATATTAAAATTCCTGAATGTTCAAGGACTATCAAAGTGGTTTAATCCATCTGCCTATTGGATATCTATTTCTTCAGTCCATAAGTAGTAGGAGAATAACTTACCATCCTTCCAAATATTACTAATACTAATTTAAACTTGATTTTGGTGATCTAATGCAATACTTGCAGTTTGAAATAAAGATAAATATCAAAAAATCTTCTCAATTGTAGTTGCTGAATATAGGAATGTTTCATTTATTAGGGACAGTCTGTTTTAATCATTGTTTTATAAATGAAGAGTCGGATAAAACTAAAATGAATGGACGATGAAAATGATTTTCATTTTTCCCGAATTGCCATCATAATCTCTAGATCTCAAACCATATAATTTCTCACTTCCATCTTGCACAAAAGAACTCATGTATAAACCAGCGTTGATAACACACTCAGTTAATTGAAAACTCTGTTACTCCATTGAACTGATGATGACGTAAAATTTTAAAACGTGTCCAATAATGAGTTTATTTAAAAACGAATAGTCTCAGCTAGGGAGCTTGAGATTCCTGAAACTTCAAGTGCAGAAATTTTATTGATAAAGCAACAGTAATTAAAAAATAAAACTATTTGTGTATTGTAATATATTTTTATGTAATATATTTTTATATAAAAATTTTTTTCTCTTATTAAAATGGGGTGCATAAATATTATTAATTATTTAGCTTAAGATTGTATGAACGTTCATACATAACCATTGATGATACATATGATAAATAAATTAGAAAACATACTTTCTGATATAGTTTCAATAAGAAATTATAAACGTAATACGTTTTCTGTATTATTGATAAGTTTTTATTCCATCCTTTTAAGAAAAATTTGCTTTTAAAATTAATGCCTGTTTGTTATCATTAAAATTAAAAAACACAAAAATATAAAAAAAATACAACTTTCAACGTCACTATTGCTCTGCAAGATATTTCTCATAGTTACTGTTCTACAAATAGGAGTATAATTTTTCAAAGGATATACCATAATATACCATATTTCAAAGGATATAAGGATATACCATTTTAAAGGTTATACCAAAACCATATAAAAAGTAATTTTTCTTGCTGATAGAAGCATCTGAATGAGAAGAAGAAGTATGTGAATGATTGAATATGATGATGATGTAATCAGAAGGAGTAATTTATAAATTTAGGCTACAAAAAGTCTTTGAGACGATGAATGGTATGCATGGTTAATTCATATTCATGATCCTTCATGATTTGATGAAAAATTTAGGCTTAGATGGTAAAATGGTAAATTTGCCATATAATCAAAGATGAAAATTATAACTTGGTACCTGGTGTTCGGACATTTTGATATGACAAAAACCAGGAAAATTAAATGAAAAATGTATAAAAATAGTAATTTAATAGGAAGAGCCTTCGCTCCAAATCAAAAGCGTAACTTATTTGGCATCTGCTTCAGTGAGTAAACTGAGAAAGTTTGCAGGATCTCATATTTATCTGCTGAGAAGACAAACTGTGAATGAAGTGACAGTTTTAAAGTCGACTACTCATAGTTAAAATAACTAAGTAGAGGAAGAGTGATTAATGACGTTGGTCGGTAGTAAAAAAGGTAGCGTTCATTAGACATTACAGGCAAAAGAGATGTTTTGCATGCCACACATACACATAGTATAATATGAAAAAGTCATTCGCGTGATATTCATTACAAACTCATTGAATCAATATCAGCAAATACAGAATGAGATAGGAATTAAAAAATTTATAATGAAACAAGCATTTCAATCAATCAATAATTAAACTGAATTCCAATGTGTTTTGATCTAAAATAAAATTTAATAAATTTATTTGCTAATAAATTTGCCAATAGCTGCCGAACAAGGGTGGAATATTTAGCTTCAATAATTTCGAAGCAGTATTTCTGGTTTCGAATCCTGTTTCAGATATAAATGCTTATTTCTGTCCGTATTTCTCTATTCTTTCAATTTCGGGACAAAGATGGCCCAGAAAATGGATGCTCAACTGCAAAAGATGCCATCACTTCACCCCTTGTATTTCTGAGTGAATTAATCCTAAGATTTGACTGGCATTGATAAAAGAAATTTGCAAATAGTATTAATTCGTAATTAAATAAATTTCCAAAAAAAAAAAAATGAAACTTTTGATAAAAAAAAAGCTTATTTATTTTTTATAATTCAGTATTTTTATGTTTAGTTTTTATTTAAAATTAAATTCGAAAAATGCCGATTGGTTATTATTATTTTTTTTTCTTCTTTAAGCCAATTTTTGAATGGAAAGTATACTTTGAATGTGATGAATCGTTTAAACTACGTTCTGAAACACACTTTGGAAAGGGGTTTGTATCTAAGAAATATTCTACTGAAAACCAGACAAAGTGAGAAAAATTATTCATTTTTATGTACTTACAATTATCCTGGAAACTGTAACTAAAATGAGGAATTTGTGAATTTAATATATTTAAAAAAAATCAGTTTCAACTGCTCTTAAAGAAATTTTCCATGCCATGTTCCTTCAAAATTTAGGGAGTCAGATCATTTTTACGATTTCATTTAAGTCCACCAAAATAATTACCTCTTTTTAAAATTTGTAAAACTGCTTTTTTTTTCTTTCTTACAAGTGCTCTCTAATGAGTCATTCCTGGAGGTGGTTGTCTAGCAGAAATGAGTTGCTTTTGGAACAGAAAACACACGCGCATCCGACACGTGACCCCCATCGGCGACACAAGCGGGAGCATTTCAAGAGTGGGGGGATTACGTACCCCTCGCTGCCATGCCTACGTGACCCGGATGATCCTCTCTATTGCACAACTTCAAATAAACATGCCTGCATCAAGCACACAATCTCATCTTTAAAAAGGAGTATCCTCTGGCGCTTTGAGCGGGGGTGGGGAACACTCATTAATTGTGCCACCAGACTCCCCTGGTTAACTTTGTAAAAAAAAAAAAAAAAAAAAAAAAAAAAAACATGTGCAGAAGACACTCACATCCCAGCGAGTAGCGATTTCTTTTTGTTTAAATTTTGTAATTGGTCTGTCTTCTACGTAATCAAAACAGGAAATATTACAGCCATTCCTTGACTGACACATATTCAGTTTTAAAATGTTGGGTTTCTGTCAAAAATGAGGCTGTTCGGATATACAAAAAAACAATTTTAAACAAATTTATTTCTTTTCTAATCTAATTTTAAATTAAAGCGGTCAAGTGTACCAAGATCAGTGCGAATGTAAAATACATTGAAAAATCATCATATAATAACATGATGATTTTTTTAGAATATATTTGAAATTCACAACTATTACTCAATACTCTTTTTCTTGAAATAAATATTTTTGTTTATATAACAAATTAAATTATCAACATAAATTAATTAACACTTTATATTGTGTTTAATTGGCTACCGATCAAATATATAATTAAGAAAAATTTATTTCTCAATCTAATAAATTTGTGCAAGACAATTTCCTTTTAATTTTTCTGCAACTTTAGAAAAAATTCGGATTTTTATCTAAAAAATGAAATATCTTAATTTTTTGTAAACATTTTCGTATTGATAACATTTAAAAATGTAAATTAATCCAATTCTTACCAGTGTGCCTAAAAGTATGTACCTCTCCTCCATTTATGCAGAGTACATGTACTACAACGATGCAATTTACGTAACAGGAAAGTGCGTAAACAGAATATTTCTTTTACAATAATAATTAATTTTTACACTTTTCTGACATAGCACTCACATCAAAGAACAATCGTAATCAGTTTGATTAGATTTTTGATATGGAATTCACAAATTACAAAAATGAACATCGGGCTTAAAAATAACATGTGTACAATATGTTTAAAAAAATTTTTCTATTTTTAAAAGTTGATAACACATAATGAAGTAAATAATTTTTGTTACAAAATACAAATTTCTATAAGCTGAAATTCATAAGGAACAAGCTCAAAATTTACAAATTAGTAGAAAAAAGTGAGAAATAGGAATTAATTAAAAAAGCAATTTTATTAAAATCTGTAATCCTTTTAAAATTTTATTGGGTACGCATCTTCAATTGGTTAATTTTTCCATAAAATATATAATATGACATATTTAATGCCATAGAGAAAACATGATGTTATTTCATTTCCATGTTGTTGTTGTTGTTGCCTTGTGCCAGTTAGGCAAACAATATGGGATGTGCTGCTTTACATTTCCAACAGAACCATAACTTAGTGTGGAGTCCAACTTCCTCATTATACACAAGCCATAAGTACCCATGTATAAGGTGGGTAATCATTCACAACCCATTCATATAAGGAAAAAAGAAAGACAGGAGAGAGAGAGAAAGTACATTCATGGATGAATCGAGGTACGAATCCAGGATCTTCCTATCCACAGTCAGGCACACTGACCACCAGATAGAGTGGGCAGCAATTTCACTTCCATGAAAAATACAGTAAGATATTTGAAGAATAAGGCTATCATCTATATAGTTATAAGGATATCATCCCAAAAATTCCTCCAATGGATTCAACATGATCTATTGATGAATCTGAGTTTTTCGTAGTGAAAATTCCTGAACATTATTGAATGTTATATTTCTGTCTTTTGCATTTTCTGATTTCTTTTCTTACAATATATGAATGAGACCCGTGGTCCAAAACTTCGAAATGTTCTTTCCCAAAATTTTGCTTTAAGGGTAAGTACTGAAGCTCATACTTTAGCTTATATCCTCCTCACGAAGCTTTCACACGTCGTAGGAGGATCATTAGGCATTAAGAAAATTTAACGTTCTTCTAGTTAGGAGTATCTTGAAGATAACAGATTTTTCATCTCATCAGTTCTTCACCAGATGAAGTACAGAATCTGTTACTTTCCAGATACCTGAACAACACGTATCTGGAAAGTAACAGACACCTGAATACTTGAACAACATGTTCTTTACTATACTATCCCAACCAACCTTATTTTGAAAAAAATATGTAAATCCAAAATATGGATTGAAATTAAATATTGAAGAATACTATACAAATATGACATGACATGATTCAATTTATGTGTGAATTTTCAAATATTGGTCGACATTTGCAATTAAAAAAATAGTAGTTTCAAAATTAAACCGTAGCAAGCTTTAAAATTTCAAAGTTGCGGCAGCAGAGACTGAAGATCTTCTTGATCCCAATTCGTCTGCCGAAGAAAAGAATTTCAATGTGAGGAATCGAAGTGAAGAAGTAACAGAGAGAGTGAGAGTTGCCTCAAACAGCCGGGCGATGATGAAGTGGGCGAATACAAAAGGCAAATGGCTGCGGTCAGAGCATCTTTTGAGGTCTTTGTTCTTGGGCGGGTGGGCGGCAACCCAGCTTAGGAATGGGTCGGGCACTGATTGATTGGCCCCCTATAGAAAACTCGCTTCTTCCCCTCCCCTGCATCCAACAGTTACAAAATATCTTTCCATACATTTTTTTCCATTTCTTTTTTGTTTGCTTCACTACTGCTATTCCTATTTGTAACCGGATCATTCATTTTTACTTGGATCTGGTTTCATTTGTTATTGGAAGTTATTGTCAGGCTTTAATAGCGCCTTCTTTCAATGCGAAAGTGTAAATGAGAATTAGTGGGGATTGATATATCACTTCCTTTAACGGATTCCAGTCGAGAAATGCATTCATGTCGTTTCGCAAATTAGATGTATTTTATTCCGAAACGGAGAACTGGGTTAATAACTTGCTGATAAGGAATGCTAAAAATATAAAAAAAATAGCCCATAATTGCAATGTTTGACCAAGGGTTTAATAAATAAATAGTCAAAGACTTTTTCCTCATATTTTTCAGATGCATTTCTTTAAAGACAAGGGTGATAAACCCAAAATATGTGAATAATTAATTAAATAATTATAAATTGAGTTCTTTTTAATTGTTTTTGTAAACGACATATTTTTGAGAATAACTAAAAATTGGGAAAAAAATTAAATTAAAAAAAATTATTTTATGTTTTTGTTGTTTTTGTTCATTTTCACAACGAAATTGCTATGTGAATCTGGCTTTGAATTTTTTCCCGATTCTAAATTTTTTTTAAAAAAAAATTGGAAATAAACAAATTGGGATTATAAACATATGTGGTTCCTCCATACCTTATGTTTGGATTCATATCTCTATTGTATAGAAATATACCAGTTCAGTACCGCATTTTTTTCATATATGTCTGTAATTGTATCCAGATGTTACCTGAATCCTTTACTTTAACCTCATTATATTATTCAATTTTATATTACGCCAGAACATAAAACGGAAATTAAAGTTTGTAAGGAGTGAATAAACTAGTGCAATTTATTAGCACAGAAAATTTGCTATAAATTATAATGGGATTCTATAATTACACATTTTCACATTGTTGTATAGCTACTAGAATGGTTTTAGGATTCAAGTTCAGATATACTTGGATAGATTGAACACTGATTTGACTCTGTAGTTTAGTGACTAGTGTGTAGTCTGCATGTTTGTACCTGTTCCTCCAAGCTACGATGACAGAAAGACAAGAAGATCTATGAATAAAAGGTAATTAAGTCTTTATGAGCAAAATTTCTTGATTCAACAACAAAAACTGAAAGCAATATCTGGATCTAATTTTTGCCTTCGCATCATCCACAATAAGACAGTCTAATAAAACTGCCACCCACTTTTCCAGAGAAGACTATTCATTAAAAATGCATTCAGAAGGAAAGCATTATAACGGTATTTAAAAATAAAATACGCGAAAACCTCTGGATTTTTCTAATAATAGATAATCATAGTTGTACTTTCGTAAAGTAGTTTGCTAAGGTACAGTAAATGAAATCAAATGAGGAGAGGTCTTGTAAATAAAACAGTTTCTATAAAAGAAGGAACTAAGTCTAGTGCCAACATAGCTTTACATAAGTTTTCAACAGTATGTAGAGCTGGATGAAACAATGGATATTATCAAAATGTGATATTACCGTTTAACTCAATACTAAGCAAGTCGTATTTTAAAGCTATAGATCATAGGTTCCCAAAGTGGTCCAGGTGGAATACCAGGGCTCCATAGGTAACCACATGGGGGTCCATGTAGATGTGAAAAGAAAACAGGGGTTCACAAGTTGTAAATGGGGGCTCACGAAAGATTTTTTGATTGTTTCCATAATAAAGAACAAACATTTTGGCTTGGATTTAGCTATCAACGTAAGTAGGTGCTCAAAAATATTCGAGACTCAGTTCAAACACAGAATTGAATAGAACAATAAATAATAGTATAAGTGTACACCACATGTCGAGACTTGCAAAGTGCCACCAGTGCGCCGTCTCGTTAAAAGTATGACTATTTTTTTATTGTTGATTTACATTTCAGAGTTCATTGTATGTTTTTCTCAATTGTTGATTGTTTGTAATAATAAATGTTTATAATTTTGTATAACCACAAGTATTATTTTAATAAATAGAACACAAGAAAATTGCTACATTTTTTTTCTTAATACCCCCAATTTAAAGTGATATTTTTGTAGGAGTTTCGGGAATACAGTAGAAATGCAGTAGCAAGGGGTCTACCGAAAATAGTAAAACTTTGAAAGTGGTCCACGTGAAAAAAAGTTTGAAAACCCAGGCTATAGATGATCAATTGTAAAAGGAGCACTATTGTTTGATTATATGTTGCTAACTAGACAGAGTGACTCTAAATAAATAAATATATATTTACTGCATCTACAATTTATCTCTATTATAAAAGTGTGTTGTTGAGATGTGGATGTTAACTATCGTGACGAATTATGCATACCCACTTCAAAATGATTGAAAATTAGGAAGTAAAGAGTTATGCTTAGTGATCTGAAATCAGTAAGAAAAAGTAGTGGAAAATACACGGTAAAAACAATATTAAAATACATGATAAAGCATAATTTTCATGTAAAAAATTTAAGATTTTATAACTTCATTTAATTCAGTTTTTCTAAATTTTACTTAAGTAATTATTTTTTTTTAAAAAAATTTGATTACAACTATATAGATTTATTTTTAAATCATAAGATACTTTTATCTATTTTTGGAATTTATCATTAAAATATATTGCCTTACTTATATATTTTACTATAAACCAAATATTTATTTAATGGCATTAATAATTATTAAGAATTTTAAGGATTCAAATCACATATTCGAAAAATTTAATAATCATCTCTCTCTATTGTGTAACTCAGCAAGAATTAAGTACACCGCTGGACAATTGCTAAGGACGGATAACACTATCATCCATAGCAACCACAAAAGGAAAGGAAGCAAAATGGAGAAAATTAGAATAAGTGCGGGATATAGTAAGAAGAAGTATGCGTATGCAATTTTTTTACCACGTCTGTGTTCATCACGTCATAGTATTCATAAGAGATTTAAAGGTTTTGACGCGTGGGGACAGTTGTTGTTTCAAGTGAAAGTTTTACAGAAAAGATTTAATAGACAAACTTGAAATTTTTGGCATGTCTTCGCGACATCACTTAGATGATTTTATGCTTGGCTAAATTATTGGAAAGATCGAAGAAGGGCGAAAAATAACAGATGTTGCCAGGGAGTTCATCATCGCTCACAGCGTTGTTTCACGGCTGCGGAAATCATTTAAAATTACTGGAATGTGTAGTAGGCGGTACGGGGGAGGTCATGTTAGAAGTACGATGCCTGCAGTAGACAGATATATCGTCCTATCAGCAAAAGGGAACAGACGCACCACAGATCAGCAGGTGGCAAATCAGTTTCTTGCTACCCCAGGAAAGCAGATCTATCGAAAAACTGTTGCCAGACGTTTAAGGAAGGAGGACTATACAACAGCATACCTGTTGTGTGTGTCCCATTGATTAGACAGCACCGTACTGCCCGTTTGCAGTGGTGTCGTGAGCATCGCAATTGGACTGAACAGGACTGGGCATGCGTACTATTCTCAGATGAGAGTAGGTTCAGTCTGTCATTGATTGTAGACGCCAACTGATCTGGCACGAGAGTGGTACTGCTTATCGTACAGAAAATATCCAGGAAAGGGATCGATATCCGACAGGACTGTTCAGTCCAATTGCGATGCTCGCGATACCATTGCAAACGGGCAGTACGGTGCTGACTAATCAATGGGGGACACACAACAGGTTTGCGGGCGTATAGTCCTCCTCCTCTCAAACGTCTGGCAACAGTTTTTCAGGAGATCTACTTTCCTGAGGCAGCAAAAAACTGATTTGCCACCTGCTAAGCTGTGGTGCCCCTTCTCCTTTTTGCTGATAGGACGATACATCTGCAGGCGTCGTATTTCTAACACGACCACCCCAGTGCCGCCTACTACACATTCCAGTAGTTTTAAATGACTTCCACAGCCGTGAAACATTGCTGTGAGCGATCCCGAACTCCCTGGCAACATCTGTTATTTTTCGCCCTTCTTCGATCGTTCCAATAATTCGGCCAAGCATAAAATCATCTAAGTGATGCCGGGAAAACATGCCAAAAATTTCAAGTTCGTCTATTAAATCTTTCCTGTAAAACATTGACTTGAAACAGTAACTGTCCACACGCGTCAAAACCTTTAAAGCTCTTATGAACGTTATCACGTGATGAACAGACGTGGAAAAAAAAATTGCATACGCATACTTCTTCTTACTATATCCCGCATTTATTCTAATTTTCTACATTTTACTTCCTTTCCTTTTGTGGCTGCTATGGATGATAGTGTTATCCGTCCTTAGCAATTGTCCAGCACTATATTTTAAAATATATTGGGTTGTTCGGAAAGTAATTTCGTTTTTCCTATATGGATCAGCCTTTCGCTAGTAAAAACCAACCTCTTTATGACTGTGGAATCGTGCTACTACCAGAAAGATGGTAAAAGCTATTGGACTAGAATAGACAATGTGCAATATAGTAAAATATTTATTTACTGTACATTTTTCATTTTCATGTAAAACGAAATTACTTTCCGAACTGCGCAATATTATATTCTTCAGACATACATAACATTCAATAGTATGTTATGATTAGTTATATCATCACTGTGCACCTTTTCTTGCCTATTAAACTTAAGTGAGGTATCAATAACACCAAATAATTTTAATAAGCTTATTAACGACAGTAAATAACTGTTTTAAGCAATCGACAATAAATAGTTGTTTTAATACGTTCCTCTTCCGCTATTCAGAGTCTGCATAATTAACGCATTGTAGACCAAATATAAACAATAACCTCTGCAATGAGTGGCTCATAATAATTGTTTTAGACTAACTTTGTGGTTTTTAAAAGCTTTTAAGTGGGAATAATTGGAGTTGAGAATTTTGTATTAAAAAGAAAAATCTGTAAAATAACTATTTCTAAAGTATAGTTAATGATTTTCTTTTATAAAAAAAGTTTCTGACAATAAAAATAATTAAATTTAATGCACTTGAAATTTTAAAAATGGTTTATTAATCAATGTTTAGATGTAATTAAGCATTTATGATTTATCATCTCTCTCTTGTGTAACTACGCAAGAGGATTAAGTATTTTATAAATATATTTATGATTAAAGATGTCTTAGGTAACAATAAAACACGGTTTTTAAAACAGGAAACTGTTTCATAGCAAAACGTAGGTAATATAAATAAAATCTTAAGGAACCTCTAAAATAATCTTCTTTTCCGCCAAAAGAAATGTCGTATTGATTTCAAAAAGTGCAGTTTTTAAACCCAAAAATTAAATAACTTTATAAAATCATCGATAATGTATTACAACTTCAGTCAACTCGAACTGATTTTATTAGGTCAGAGAAATTTTTCAAACGCTGCTAAATAAGTTAACAGTAAAAGAGAAAGTTTAAGACAACGCAATTCTTCGATAAACAGAGGAATAATTTGATTCCTTTGACTACCAGAGTTATTAAGAATACCATCTGATTCAAACTGTAGTAAACTTTTCCCTGGTAACTTCCAACTCCTCTGTTAACGATTCAAATGTCAGTCCCTCTAGCTCTCACTACTGGTTTCCGAATTACACCAGAAATGATTCCACAAACTGTACTTTATACGTTCCTGGAATAAAAGTGTTTTCCGGAAAAGAGGCAACTGGTCCTCCGGGGACCAGCTCTACTCTCGCCAACCCCCATTTAAATCAATAGCGCCAATGAGGGCCTTAAGAGGAGAACAAACAGAGCAGAGAAACGAGTAAACTTTGCTGTGTGAGAGAGAGGGGCAATTTCTGGAAACAGGAGAAGTCTCCCGAAAAAAGGAGGAGTATTTTCCTTTTTCCCTTTTCCGAAATTTACCTTTTCTGTTATCAATTAGCGGGACACAGGAAAACCTCGTGACTAGCTTTCCAGAACTAGAAGGTAATCCAGAGGGGAATTTTCAATGGTTCACTAGTGGTTGTTGCGCTGGGTTTATTTTCTCCGGACAAAATGATTAAAGTCCACGTGGATTTTTTTATATATATATTCTTCTTCCTCTCCCATTCGTCTAGACCAGAGAGCTGGTTGCTCAGATATTTTTTCTTTAGCTGAATTGTAAATTTCTAAATGAATAATGCTAGTTAAACAATTAATGAGTCAATCTTTCCACCTGGTTACAATTCAAACTCGATTTAATTTCATTTTCTACAAACAATAAATAGTATTTTTAAACTTTTTAGGAATATTAATGATTGAACTTACTTATTGCTTATATACAGTTAAAAAAAAAAAAAACTAAAAATTGACTGAAAATTAGCTTTTTTATTCCTTTTTTGTTTTGAAGTTTTTAAGTTAATAAAAATCTAGATCAGAAAAAAAGAAAATTATTATAAATTTACATCATCGAACGTCATTTTAAAAATGAATTAATTTTTTCCACTGTTCTCATAAAAATAACTGACAATATCAACATACGACTTTAACCAATATACTGACTTTTCAATATCAACATACTGACTTTATCTGACAATATCAACATACGAAATTTTAAAAAGTTTTTTTTTCTTTATTTGTGAAAATCACGAATTCATTTTTTATGTGCAATTTTTCTTCATAATTATTTAATTCATTCAGAATTATCATGTTGTTCAAAATTACCACTTCATTTTCATATGTTCTTGCTAAAATAAACTGTCAAAAATACTAATCTGTTTTTTGAAAATCTTGTGATAAAAATTTTATAGATTATTTATGGCTCATTTTTCCAAAAAAGTTTTTTAAAAATGAATTAGAAATTCATATTGTTTCTATATTATTTTAATGAAATTGTGAAAGTATTCATTCATTTTCTTAAATTGGAAAGAAGTTAAGTAGTTGAAAAGTGATTCCTAACAATATTCAGCATATGTAGTTGTACAATCTTACCATGTTTCTTTACAAAAATAAAGACATCAATATAAATGGTAAATTAATTAATTTTGTTAATATACCAATGAATACAATTTTAAAAAATAGAATATAAATAACAATCATGTGTGTCCTGCCTGATATTACAATTATATGTAAGAAAATCAAACTTGGGTGGAACGGAAAATTTTAAATTGGAATAAAAAGATACAGTTATTTAAAAATAAAGACAAGGTTGTTATAAGGAGATAAGGTTGTTATCAAGAGATAAGGTTTACGTACGACACCAGCTTCTCCCTGAAATAATTATAGAATAAGTAGATAAATTGTTTTAAACATGAGAATCTTTTAATATATTCTCCTTTAATATACATATTCCTCTTAATTCAACTCAAACCTTGTAACGATCCGCACTATAAGTCACCGCATGCTTCATTAAACTATTAATCCCTTGAATCTGGTCTACTTAGAATATTGCTACTTAAATGAAAACATAATATAAATAAATTTTTATATTATTAATTGTATAAATATAATTTATTATATCTAATAATATAAACTAAAAATTGATTTACTCGTGGCAAAAAATAAGAATATGATTTAAAACATTTTTTTAAAATTAAAATAATAAATTAAATTATAGATATTACTTGAAATTATAAATGCATATAAGTTATTAATTCTTTAAATAATTTTTGAGCATTAGATATGTCCTCAAATTGTTAGCCATTGAAATTAGAAAACTAAGAAGACATTTTATCGTAGTTATTTCATAAAATGTCTTCTTATTTTTTCTAACGAAAAGGAAACACAGCCAACAACTGCTAAATTATCTTACCACTACATGTAATATACTATAATATATATATATAAACTTTATTAATATTTCACATATCACATACCTATACCTTCCCCATCATCCTATCACACATTTAAATAACAGCTTTGGGAGTGGTTATGCCCCAGTTAGAAGCAAAAAGAAAGAAAAAATTTCAAACATTCACCCAATAAATTTGCAAACAAAACATGAAAATCTAAATCATATATCCATTGTTTAATATGGATTATATATAAATCGGAATTCTTTCACTTTAAAAGAAACAACATAATGATGTTTCTTCCTTAAATATATAAATTTTTAATACTAATTTATATAGAAAATATTGTGAAATAATTTTTCAGAAGCTTTCCTCAGCTGTATTATATTTTATAAAAACTCATTTACAGCAAGACATTTTTTAAGCAGTATTATTTTAAAATTTCAGCAACCAGATTGTTTTTATGGCAACAATGCCACTTGTTACTTTATTTCATAATTATTTTTAAACATTTTATAGTTGATTGATCAAGCATGCTTTGAGAAATGACTTTAAAAAAAGTAAGTTTTGAAATGAATGAAAAAAAATCATGAAAAAAAAATTGCAAAATAACTTTTTATTATTTTCAAATAATGAAAATATTTTGTTATAATTTTAAAAAAAATTCAAATTTTTCGATACTAAAATATATATATATATATTGGAACTATTTGATTTGAATATTTAAAATATTTCCAAAGGTTAAAGAGTTAAAAGTTCGAGAATGTCTTTATCCGGAAAAAAACTAGTATGGCAAAACAAATTATGTAGTAAAGTATTTTTCTTTTGACATAATTTCCTTATATTTTCAGGTTGGAATTTCTATTTTTGTTAACAATCCTGTAAACATTTACAAAAGTGCCATTCTGGATATCTGCTGCCAGTGCGAAGATAGCTTCAAAGGAGAATTGATAATATTCTGGCAACTGTCGTTTCAATTTCTGTAAATGAGTACTGTGGAAAGAGGATGAGAGCTTCCAAAAATTCCATACTATTGAAAGGGAAGATGCAGAAGAGGTCGGAAAGAAGCGGGAAGCGCAAGAGCACACATCAATATTCGAAGGGTGAAAAAGTGCTTACTCTTCCAGATCTCCCCGTTCACTCTCTCAGCAGCAGACAGATAACCACCTGCTGGATTGGACACCCCCTGTTGAGTCAGCATCATTTTTAATCACCACAGGTACTTTTCTCTTTCCTCAAGCCTCCCTCCTGAGTGTGGGGAAAGCCAGCTACTCCACCTCCCAGCGTTGAACACAAGAAAAGAGAGAGAGGAAAGATAATTCTTCCTGTCCTCAACAGAAAGGGTTCGTATGCAAATTTAAAACCAAGGACATCATTATGGAAGAAATCAGACTTCGATAGGCTGGGAATTCGGGTTGTTGTGTCTTCCTCAGTTGAATGGTTTCCTGTTTATTCATGATTCTTCTAGGGATTGATGTGTTTGCGTCTCACTGTAAAAAGAGCAAACTGATAAGAATATTAATGAATTGGTGCAATGAACCGAATATTTACTTTGTCATTGGAATTTATTCAGCACACTTCACAATTTCGCTCATGTTAATTGGAAATAATTTGTTTTGTAATAAAAGGATTTATAATGTGAAGCGAATTAAATTTTCTAACATTTCATTTCCCAATTATGAACCAATTTGTTTTTTCCTTTCAAATAATGAAATAAATATTACGGATTCAAAATTATGAATTTATGATTTAAAACTAATAAATAAAGTGTATATATAGTTTAAATATAGTGTATATATAGTTTAAATATAGTGTATAAAAATCAAATGAGGGTCAATTAAGAAAAATATACTTATATTTTACATATTTAACATACTATATCATGTCAAATATCATAAGAATCCTAATTTTTAATAAATATTTATAGCAATTTTTCAATATCGTTTCCACTTGCTAAAGTTTTTTCTATTACAATTATAAAAAATGGATTCAAAAGAAATCAAAGTTTTAGCTTTTTTATACCTCGTTATTTTAATTATAATTCGCTTACTGTACATGCATAAATTATAAATATGTACATATATATTTGTATATATATATATATATATATATATATATATATATATATATATATATATATATATATATATATATATATGTGTGTGTGTGTGTGTGTGTATGTGTGTGTGTGTGTGTGTGTGTGTGTGTGTGTGTGTGTGTGTGTGTGTGTGTGTGTGTGTGTGTGTGTGTGTGTGTGTGTGTGTGTGTGTGTGTGCGTGTGTGTGTGCGTGCGTGCGTGCGTGCGTGTGTGTGTATTAGCTATTCGGCCTTTGGCTCAACTGTTCTTGTCTTAATTAGAATCTATATTTTAAAGCACAATAGAATTTACTTTAAAATATAGATTCTACTAATTTTTCTAATGCGTAAAAAATGGGTGATGAACAAATATATAAACCAAATTAATTCACAAACTACTGAACTAAAAGTTAACAACTTAACCATCCAGAGGTCATCTCGTCTTGAATAGGTAAATTTTTCAAGAAGCTTGAAAAGCTTGATCAATAAAATTGTGGATTTTTATAAATCAAACATATTTTTGAAATGAAAATTTGGATTTTTTTTTCAATTAAAAGAATATGGCCTCTTTTGTAAAAAAATCTTTTTACTGTAAAAAGTATTGCAACACCAATAAATAAAAAGTTTTCTGCAAATCTTAGTTGTGAGATTAAATTAATATAAGAGTAAATACAAATTAATTACTTTCAACATATATTTGTAAATATGAATAATTTTTTTTCGTAAATATCAATGGGTAAGGTAAATGTTATCTTTAGTAACATTTCTCTGACTGAATTATATTATTTTGAATCTTAATTGTGAGATCAAATTAACATAATGGTAAATATAAAGTAATTACTTTCAACATATTTGTAAATATGATTTTTTTTTAAATATAAATGGGTAAGGTAAATGTTATCTTTAGTAGCATTTATCTGACTGAATTATATTTTATTGAATCATGTCATATTTTATTAAATATATATTTTATTAAAAACATTAATAATAAATAATAAAATAAGAATATAATTATAAATTATATTCTTATTTTACTAAAAAAGAATAAATTCATGCCCATTATGTTAAATTATAACAATTAATTTCAAAACCAATGAAAATTAAAGGTCTCTACATTAACTAATGTTAATTAAATAAAGTTTTTCTCCATAATTATCCACTTCTTGTATTGGACTTTATAATAATGTTAACAGTTTCATTAATCTGATCTGACTCCATCAGAGTAGATGGGAAATAAGAAACAACAACAAGTAATTTTTTTATGATTGAGATTGTAAAAGAAACATTATTTATTGAATTTATTTCTTCCCTTACTTGTGAAGCGAAATTATACTTTTTTTTAGCATATAAGAAAATTGGAGCAAAAATAACGTTCTGAAATGAAATTTCATATAGTTAAATAAACACCCAGATTACCACATTACAGAAATAATACTCCGCGACAAATAGGTTTCCTATTTTGCAATAACTCCCAAATTAAATCGATCAACAAACCACATTAAAATACATATGTTGCATGTTAGATTTGATAATTATCTATTGTGTAAATACTAAATTCATACTAATGTAAAAGCACTTGATAAGTACTTACGTTGTTAATGTGATATTTACTATCACAATTTCGGAAAACTAACAAGATTTGCAAGGAACAAAATGATAAAGTAGACATTTTATGAAGTAAGAAGAGATAACAGTCAAAAATTAAGTTTTTTTAAATTTTTATCCTAAAAAAAATTATTATTAATTTTTTTTTATTTTTGAACGAAAAAAATTATTAATTTTTTTTATTTTTGAAGAAAAAAATTGCTTTTTCTCCTCTTTTCGTAATACAGAATTTGTATTTCTTGAGTTTTCAATGACAACAACTATTCATTATATTTTGTGTTAACTGTGCCAATTAAATGTGGCAAACAAAAATGGAAATTTTCTGAGTATTCCTGAACTTAATTTTATCTTCAATGCGCAAGTTTTTTAACAAATGATTATTTTAAGATCCAATGATGTCTTAACATAAGTAAATATCCCATCATTGAGACATTCCTTATTATAAATTCAGCTTCTCGTTCTATTTCTTATAAGTTTGACTTACAATTAAAATATTAATTAAAAATATTCGATTGTTGATAGTTTTATTATTAGCATTTGAAGACAACAGTAATTTCTGTATATTATTCAAATTGAATACAATTTTATTCATTTACCTTTAATATATTCTTTAATTTTCTTAAAAGATTATTCTTGTTATTTATGGCTATTAATGAATATTTTATTATAAAGTTCTATATTTTAAAAGCTTGCGCCTTTTCAATTAACCATAATGTTCACAAATAAGGAGTCATTATTTAAATTATCTGCATTATTTCTATAGAATTCGAGTACCAATTTTTTGCTTAAAACAATAAATTTTTCATTGAAATTGTACATATATTTAACAAACATATAATTTCGCACATCATTTACACTTGCATATTTTTGTTGCCACTACAGTTGCTAAATCATTCATTCCCTTACTAGCTTATCGATTCTTCTATTTTTGACTAATTCATCTCTCATCCATTGCAGTTGTTACCGGAGAAAATTTTTACTTCGATTAACTTGTATATTTAACAATACCTTCATTTCCAATAATCTCTTTTTCTTATTCATCATTTATTCTGCCATTAAAATGGCCATATTCTTCAATTTCATTATTGTATCGTTGATGTGTTGCTGCTATTTACTTCAATTACATATTTATTGTTGTAGATGTTACTAATGCCACAGATGGTCCAATTTCAAAACTAGACCAACTCCACAAGTCCATAAAGAGCCAGAAAATCCAGAAACATAAGGGGCTTTGAAAAGGCCTCTTTCAAGTCAAAATTCAAGTAACTCAAGATATGCTTAAACGATGTCTGTTCAACTTTACGTTTTGTGCATAAACTAAAAGACTTTTGATCCTTCACATATTTGAGGCCCATTCGATGAACACAGGTGAAGCGTGAAAGACAAGTCCTTTGACCTCTAGTTCCCTCAACATTACAGTTATAGTTTATATCTTTATTAAAATCACTAAAAAATCAATTTTAATTAGAAATTGCTCTTGCATTTAAAGAAACTTGTATGAAAAGATTACTCTTGGCATTCATCAATTATAACCGCCATTGCATCATATTAATCAATTGCACTAAAAGCTTATCGTTGTAAAATCTAAAATCAATTTCTGCCACCCATACTAAACATAAATTTTACCATAAAAAATATTTAAAAAATTTGATTAACTTTAAAAATATTGCAAAGTTTTTTTTTTTAATTTTTAATTTTTTTTTTATTTATTTATTTATTTTTTATGCAGAATTGAGAAAATTATTCTGGATTCAACCCACTTACAGTTAAGCCAAAACTTTTCTAAAAATATTACTTTGTTAATTAAATATATTTTTTTGTCTTTTCCTAAAAGAATTCGTTCACTCGTCACATTCCTACGCCTCTATTGTGTAAGACTTTGATTTATGCGAGGTCCCCACGTTTCCTTTATCTTCCTTTATTAAGCGGAGGGTGAGTGCAGTGTGCTGGGGGGGGGAGGACACACCAACCACTCCAGAAACTCTTTCAAGAAGGGGGGGGACACGACTAAGCATGAGCTCTAAAACTGCAAAAGATGAGAATTGGTAAAATGAATTGCCTCGAGGGGAGGTGGCACCGTCGTTTTTGAATCTGGACTGGCAAAACGGAATGAATGAGGAAGAAGACACACGCCCTCACTCACCCACTATTCCACCTTGTTGAGCGGTCCTTCAGTCAACACTGGCCCTTTGCTGGAATGACAATTTTTGAGAGGAATTACACATCCTCTGTGTTATTTGTTCCCTCGGCACACACAGCGTACCCTAGATTATGCAAGTTGATGTGTTCATTTTTATGCCACTATTTGTCTTGAGGATGGTTTGGCGGTCTTTTTTTTAATGCATATTGAATCTGCATTTTTTATCCTCATCTTTTTTTCAATGCTCTCTAAGCTGGTTTTAGAGTGATCGTTTTTTTTTTATGCTTTCCATGTGTATTTTTTCCCTGAGTTTTAATTCTGTGGATAATGACTACAAAAAGGAGTGTTTAAGAGTGTTTTTTTAAACGAATAATGTTTATCTTTAAGTTGTGGAGGTAGTTATGCCACCATTTTTTTATTTTTTTAAACTTATTTATGTCTTAAGTAGCCTTTTTTTCATTTGCTGCGAAAAAGGTATGGCACAATGAGAAGACGGTTAGTGAATATTGACAAAAGATTCTAAAACTGGAAGTGGTTCACGAATTTCAAGAGCTTCAATATTTTCATTGCTAAACACAGTTTATTTAAGCTCAGGAAAAGAATAGTGGAATAAATAAACTTTATCTAGAACATTCTAAAGATTTTGCTTATAATGTTTAGTAATGCAAATAAAATTTGATTTTAAGTTTATAAACTATTTTTAATATCTATTTGATGACTGATTTGAATTTTCATTGTATGGGGTACAGAAAAAGTAATATAATTTTTAACATTTCAAAGTCAATACCAATAGAAATAGTTCTTTATGAATAAGAATATTAAATTCTACATATCTTTTGTTATACAGTGGATTCAATTAAAAATAACAAATGTCTCACTTTCTCGCTTAGTCTTATTATTATTCATTCACATACATAGTTAATTTTACCATATCTTTAAACTATGCATTTGATTATCCCTAAATATGATGCTTCCTAAGTATTAGTCACATAATTCTTGAGTATAGTCATAGCTATGTCACCATCTGCCCAGTTTACAAGATAATGATGACATTATTGTGAAAGCCAATGATAATCTTTTTCTATGAAAGGAATCATACATTTTATGTATATCAACAATGAAATAGATATTTCAAAGCAATTTATACGTCCCTGTGTTATATACATATGTAGCGAATATATACCCGAATAACCCACAATCAGAGAATTAGCAACAGCTAACAATTCTTTGCTGCATATTAAAAAATCAAAACTTTATTTTACTACATTAGACATTTTAAAGACAATAAATTAAATTACTCTAGAACACAAAATTTCATTTAAATAATCTGAAGCAATAATAATTGTTAGTAGTTTTTAGATTATTAAAAATGGTATTAAATAGTTTTTGAAGGCACTACAAGTAGTGGAAAGTTTCGTTTATTTTTAAAGTCATAGGTTATGATTTTGTTTGGATGATAAATTATTTGATGCTTTGAGGACAGTTCTTAAAAACATTTACATCCAAATGTTATTTTTATTATCATTCATTAAAAATTCATATTGAATAAAAAATATTTTCAAGCAAACGAAGTAAATACAACTTAGAAAATTATTATACCAATCTAAATTGCAATGGATGTAAACGAACCACACACACTTCTTAAACTGTTTTAATATTATTAGTCTTCATTTTTGAATTTGACAAAATCCTTAAAATAATATAGTTAAGTCGTTTTTGTTTTTACTTCTTTAGTTATTAATGAAACATTACTAATTTAAATAAATTACTATTTATAACATCATTTTGCATTAACTTTTTGGTTTCTTGTTGGTAAGTTCACAACAAAGGTTTGTTCATATGTATATCAGATTAAAAGTCTATAATATTAAAAAGATGTTACCGAATTTTAAGTGCTTAAATAATATATATATTAATTTTTGATTTCAAAGAAAAAATTTTATTTACAAGAATCTGGTGTGTACTTGGACATTTCATGCACTGTAAATGCATTTTTGAAGAAATGTGAAATAAGAAAAATGTTTTTAGTACATAAAGAAAACTATCGCATTGATATTTGAAAAATTATCTTTTTGCTGCTACTTTTCAAGAAAGTGCACTTATTTGATTCTAGTAATAAAACGCATTTTTAAATAAGCAATAAATTTCTATTAAATGAAATGGAACATTTTATTGAAAATCGAACAACAGCCCTTAGTCAGAAATCTGTGAAATCTTAATAACAAAATGTTGATTACGCTTTTCCATCCTATTTTAAATTCTTATAAGGAAATGTAATGTGAAATACTTTTTACCCTTTCATCAATTCCATACCTAATACTTACTTTTATTCTCAAGAAAAATCAAAATATCTTAAATCATATTGGCTTTTTCTAATTTTACGAGCAAAACTTTTAAGAGAATATTTTATTTCCACTTATATAGCTTTAGAAAATTTAACCTAAAGCATAAATTAATCATATTTGGGGACAATCAGCTTTGTTTACCATAAAATAAGAGCAAACCTATTGCATAACTTTTGCTTACAAACAAAAAATATTAAATTTACACTAAGTTTATCACGATTTCATATTTTTACATCTTACATTATTTTGACCTAAAGGGATGTATGATTGTTTTTCTCACAGGATTTAAAACATAATCGAAAATGTATCTGTCTTACATCCGTAGTATGTTTTCGCATGTAACTGCGAAATATTTTAAAACTTGGATTGCAATCAAGCAGTCTTACTGCGATTTTTTTTATGATTCTTGTCTCTCCCGTCCACCCTCACGTGACCTTCCTTTACAACCAAAATAAATGAACCTTTGATGGGTGGGTGGCATTTTACTGGACGATATAAAATTCCCCTTTTGCCACTGGGAGCTTTAATTTAGGAGGCCGGCTTTCCAAATCGTCTCCCATTTAACAGAGGTTTTTCGGCACTTTTATAAAATAGCGTATTTGTCGTAAAAATGAAAAGAGTTCAGGCTACGTCGCCAGAGCCAACAAAGACGTTGTAAATGACGAAAAGACTTTCTCTAACGATTCTTTTACGTTAGACCCCTTCTTTTTTTACTTTTCCCCTCATTCATTTAGTTTGTAGAAAGTTTTTCGGTAATAGATTGAGGGGTGGAATGTCTTACTAAAAGTCTAATGGCACAGATGGGGGAAAAAGGCATGTGTCTTAAAAAGTTCTTTTTCCCCCTCTAAGAAAATGTGTAAGATTTTTTTTTTCTTACTTCAAAGTGGTTATCGTGTTGTAGTTGATGTGTTCTATATGAGCTATGTTTGCTAAAATGTGACTGAAGTTTCATGTACAGTTTAGTGAATTAAACAGTTAATTCCAAGGGAAACGACTAATGTTTCAAAAACTATTAAATAAAATGTGGAATACAACAAATTAAAAAATCCTGAGGGCACAGGTGCCGTATAATCCATGATTCCAAATTCTGAATTTTTCGGGGGAATGAAGAAATGTTACCAAGATGACGTATTGTGACGTGCGCGATGACGTATATGCAAGGGTTAACAAAATAGAATTTTCTGCATAATTCTTATAGGACTCCATATGTATGACGTAATAAAAATGATGTTGGATAGATAAATAAGAAAATCCGCCAAAAAAAATCGCCAATCTAAGAATTTGGCATCCTGGATTATACGGCATCTGTGCTAATCCTGGGCACTATTAGCATGAAAATAAACATGCTTCAATGTAAGGTTTTCCAATGTTTTTAAATTTAATTCACAAAGTCTCTAAGAAACCAGAATAAGCCAAACTGATCCTTAAGTAAAATTCTCTCTTTGATGTTTAATAATTAATTGAATATTATAGCATAAAACACAACAATTATTTATTTTATAGCATGCCATATTTAAAAATATGCACAAGTAAATGAAATAATGAAATATTTTTCCTTAAGTACTCAAGACATCAGAAATTTTTTTCCAAATTTCGTAATAAAAATGAAACTTTTGCAAGGAATTATTCCTTGATATTGTAAAATTTCATATATAGTTTGATAGATATTGTGTTAAAAGTTTAAATAGTACAAATTATAAATATACAAAATAATATGAACCATATTAGATTTCATATTTGATTAATGAAAAATAATAAAAAAATTTTCCTCATAATAATATCAATTAAAAATAGGGGAATATATTTTGAATTTTCTATTATTTTGGGGATTTTTTCAAATAAGGTTATTGAAAATTTTATTTTACAAATTAAGCAAATATCACTAGATTCAATAGCATTAATTTTATATAATTTATAAATTAGTGAAAAAGTTACAAAAAATGAAGAAAATTATAACAATTCTTCACAAAAAAAATATCACTTAACATATAGTATAATAAAGAATAAACTCAAAGTTTTTTAAATTATTTTAAAATTTTCTATTAATTTTATATAAAAATATAAATTATATTGTTTAATTTTTTGGTCAGAAATTAAATAAATATCAGTAGATTCAATAATATTAATTTTACATTATCTATCAGTTTGTAAGAATTTTATAAAATGAAGAAAATTATAATTAATTCTTCAGAAAAAAATGTCACTTAACATATAAAATAATAATAAAAAAAAAAAAATTAAAAAAAAAAAAAAAACTCAAAGTTTTTAAAAATTTTTTTTAAATTTCTATTAATTATATTAAAAACACCATAAAAATAAAAATTTTATTATTTAATTTTTATATTAGAAATCAAGTAAATATCAGTAAATTCATACAAAATCTCTTAATTTGTAAAAAAGCTTACAAAATGGAGGAAATTATAATTATAATTCTTCATAAAAAAGTATTACTTAACACATAACATAATAAAAAATAAATTAAAAATTTTAAAAATAATTTTAAAGCTTTCTATTGATTTTATTTAAAAATACCATAGAAACATGTATTATATTACATAACTTTTAGGTTGATTTGTGGTTTGGGTACCCCTTTCTCGCCAAATGGGCGATAGACGCGGAAAGCGTGGTAATCCTGACTATTTCATCCTAAATGCACTACTTTTGGCAATCTTGTATTTTTGTTACACAATTATATGTGTATTTTTTGTTATACAATTCGTAAAGAAACCATTGTTTTTGTTTTTATTACCATGTCAACGGTGTAATTCGCTTAAAACACGGATTTCGGTTTTATCGCCATAGAAACACCGTTTTTGTGTAGTGTCTCGAAGCATTCAACTCCGCAAGACAACACGCAAAAACGCGCCAATTGGCGACTTTTTGAAAATGTGCCAAACAGGGGACCCAAAGCACATTTTCACCAATTTTTATATTAAAAGTCAAATAAATATCAAGATTCATTCATTGATATTAACTTTATATCATCGATTGATTTGTGGGAACATCGATCAATATAATTCGGTTTTTAACAAAATTACTTATCAAAATCGAATTTCAGTTGCTTTAATTTATGAACTATATAATCAAAATTTTAAAGTATAGACTTCTCTGTATAAATAAGAGTGACACTAATATGATACTTCATTGAATACTGGATAGCTCCAAATATGTCACTAGATCTATAAATAAATCTAAAAATAAAACTTGAAATAAAGTTATTAGGAATAAAAGCAACTAAAGCAAAACAGGTGCATATGAAATCAAATAATGAAAAGCTTTATTAATACTTATGTGAAATTACGTCGTTATAGGTATCACATTTTACACCAACAACACCTCTGAGTTGGAAGAAGTAGAAATATGTGAATAAAGAACACATGGTTTAAAATAAAGTCTGCCATTGCCTTAACTCTCCGTTCACTAAGGTATTTTTTAACTTAATTACCAACGTGCAAAAGATTAATTATCAGGATGGTAAGAATAAATGGCCCAAGTAATCACTAATTTAAAAAAGAAAATACAAGATCGGTAAATGGAAATTCAGAAACAAAACATTTTGGGAACAGCAAAATAATTTAATTTAAATTAAAATGGATTATGATGAGATAATTTAAAAATATTTTGTTCCAAATTCTGTTAAATTATAATCTTTATCGTAATATGCGTATTTCTCAGTAAAAACCTATTGAGTGTTATGGAATAATCTCTGCTAAAAATCAAAAATCAATAATTATTCCATATACCTCTAATTATTCAATCTAAATTTAGAAGATAAACATTAAAAATGTTTGCCATATATATAATATTAAAAATGTGCATTGTAAATTATAAATTAATACTTTTGATGTCTATTTATAATGACTGTTGCAAATCAGGAAAATTTCAAAAGCTACAAGTTACGGTTTTAGGTATAAAGTTCTACACTACTGGCCATTAAAATTGCTACACCAGGAAGAAATGCAGATAACAAAAGGATATTTATTGGACAAATATATTATACTAGAAACACACAACAAGTGATTAAATTTTCAAAAAATTTGGCTGGATAGATCCTGAGAAATCAGTACCCAGAACAACCACCTCTGGCAGTAATAACAGCAGTTATATGCCTGGGCATTGAGTCAAACAGAGATTGGATTGCATGTACAGGTACAGATTACCATACATCTTCAACACAATGCCACAGCTCATCAACCGTAGTGACTGGCGTTTGGTGACGAGCCAGTCGCTCGGCAACCATTGACCAGACGTTTTCTATTGGTGAAAGATCTGGAGAACGTGCTGGCCAGGGCAACAGCCGAACATGTTCCGTATCAAGGAAGGTCCGTACAATACCGGCAACATGCGGTCGGGTATTATATTGCTGAAACGTAGGGTTTCGCAGGGCTTGAATAAAGGGTAGAGCCACGAGTCGTAACACACCAGAAATGTAACGTGCACTGTTCAAAGCATCGTCAAAGCGAACAAGAGGTGATCGAGACGTGTATCCAATGGCACCCCATACCATCACGCCAGGTGATGGACCAGTATGTCGATGACGAATGCACGCTGCCAGTGTGCGTTCACCACGATGCCGCCAAACACGGATGCGGCCATCATGATGCTCTGAATTCATCTGAAAAGATGACGTCTCGCCATTCGTGCGCCCAGGTTCGTCGTAGATCACACCATTGAAGACGCTCTTGTCTATGACGCAGCGTCAAGGGAAGCCGCAGCCATGGTCTCCGAGCTGAGAGTCCATGCTGCTGCAAACGTCGAACTGTTCGTGCAGACACTTGTTGTCTTGCAAACGACCCCGTTTCTTGACTCACGACTCCTGACGTGGTTGCACGATCCATTACGGCCAGGCGGATAATATGCCTGTCTTCTCGGCTGCTAGTGATAGGTGGCCATTGAGATCCCGTATGGCGTTCCGTATTACCGTCCTGAACCCATCGATTCCATATTCTGCTAACAGTCATTGGATCTCGACCGACGCGAGCAGCAATACTGCGATAAGATAAACCGCAATTCCGGTACGCTACAATTCGACCTTTATCAAAGTCAGAAACGTGCTGGTATCTTATAGATAGATGATATTAATGGTAGTATTGATTTAATTCTCCATCAGCTGTGTAATGTATTAAAAAGAATATAAACTTTGTATCATAGTTAAATTAATTTGAACTAAATATTATAGTTATTAATTTGTAGAAACTTATATGTATTTTTGCGATAAATTAAGGCTATATTAAAACAAATGCACTTACTAACAAAATACCAAAAGTAGCTGGAATTGTTTTTCACTCATTAATATATCAGGTGAATAAATATAAAATAATTGTTAAAACGATTTTTAGTCACTTGATGAAATATTCAATAATGGCTCAGAGACCACTTGAAGCTAAAAGAAGAGAAGAGAATTAATGAAACAATCACTGAAAATGCCATTGTGGTTAAATAATTCTGCTAGCTGTTTGAATGGCCCTGATTGAAACCTCTATTCAAACTGTATCATTTATTAATTAGAAATAATTGCTTTTCTCTTTATGGAAAATATTTTACCTACTTATTAAATTCACTTTTCTGAACTATATTAGAATTCCTCAGTGTACTATATTCAATGACAGTAGAATACATTTATACTAAGAAGTTCTGGAAAACATTTATATACAAGTGCATATATACATACAACTAAAGTAAATCGAAAAGTAGATAAATTTAATGTGGTGTTATGCATGTATTTATTATTACATGAAATTAGCAGCAAATATAATAGCTAAATGTATGCATCATTTAAACGTGTGCGTGTGTGTCTGTGTGTTTCTGTATCTTTGCCTGTGTGAGTGTCTCTCTATGTGTGTGTGTGCCTGTGTGATTGTCTCTGTGTGTGTGTGTGCCTGTGTGAGTGTCTCTGTGTGTGTGTGTGTGCCTGTGTGAGTGTCTGTGTGTGTGTGTGTGCCTGTGTGAGTGTCTCTGTGTGTGTGCCTGTGTGAGTGTCTCTGTGTGTGTGCCTGTGTGAGTGTCTCTGTGTGTGTGCCTGTGTGAGTGTCTCTGTGTGTGTGCCTGTGTGAGTGTCTCTGTGTGTGTGCCTGTGTGAGTGTCTCTGTGTGTGTGCCTGTGTGAGTGTCTCTGTGTGTGTGCCTGTGTGAGTGTCTCTGTGTGTGTGCCTGTGTGAGTGTCTCTGTGTGTGTGTGTGCCTGTGTGAGTGTCTCTGTGTGTGTGCCTGTGAGAGTGTCTCTGTGTGTGTGTGTGCCTGTGGGAGTGTCTCTGTGTGTGTGTGCCTGTGTGAGTGTCTCTGTGTGTGTGTGTGCCTGTGTGAGTGTCTCTCTGTGTGTGCCTGTGTGAGTGTCTCTGTGTGTGTGTGCCTGTGTGAGTGTCTCTGTGTGTGTGCCTGTGTGAGTGTCTCTGTGTGTGTGCCTGTGTGAGTGTCTCTGTGTGTGTGTGACTGTGTGAGTGTCTCTGTGTGTGTGCCTGTGTGAGTGTCTCTGTGTGTGTGTGCCTGTGTGAGTGTCTCTGTGTGTGTGCCTGTGTGAGTGTCTCTGTGTGTGTGCCTGTGTGAGTGTCTCTGTGTGTGTGCCTGTGTGAGTGTCTCTGTGTGTGTGCCTGTGTGAGTGTCTCTGTGTGTGTGCCTGTGTGAGTGTCTCTGTGTGTGTGCCTGTGTGAGTGTCTCTGTGTGTGTGCCTGTGTGAGTGTCTCTGTGTGTGTGCCTGTGTGAGTGTCTCTGTGTGTGTGTGCCTGTGTGAGTGTCTCTGTGTGTGTGTGCCTGTGTGAGTGTCTCTGTGTGTGTGTGCCTGTGTGAGTGTCTCTGTGTGTGTGCCTGTGTGAGTGTCTGTGTGAGTGTCTCTGTGTGTGTGTGCCTGTGTGAGTGTCTATGTGTGTGTGCCTGTGTGAGTGTCTATGTGTGTGTGTGCCTGTGTGAGTGTCTATGTGTGTGTGTGCCTGTGTGAGTGTCTATGTGTGTGTGCCTGTGTGAGAGTCTATGTGTCTGTGCCTGTGTGAGTGTCTTTGTGTGTGTGTGCCTGTGTGTGTGTCTATGTGTGTGTGTGTGTGTGAGTGTCTATGTGTGTGTGCCTGTGTGAGTGTCTATGTGTGTGTGCCTGTGTGAGTGTCTATGTGTGTGCCTGTGTGAGTGTCTATGTGTGTGCCTGTGTGAGTGTCTATGTGTGTGCCTGTGTGAGTGTCTATGTGTGTGTGTGTGCCTGTGTGAGTGTCTATGTGTGTGTGTGCCTGTGTGAGTGTCTATGTGTGTGAGTGTCTATGTGTGTGTGTGCCTGTGTGAGTGTCTATGTGTGTGTGTGCCTGTGTGAGTGTCTATGTGTGTGTGTGCCTGTGTGAGTGTCTATGTGTGTGTGTGCCTGTGTGAGTGTCTATGTGTGTGTGTGTGCCTGTGTGAGTGTCTATGTGTGTGTGTGCCTGTGTGAATGTCTATGTGTGTGTGCCTATGTGTAAACACATATAACTCCCACGAATATATAAATGAATATAAATATGAATGTGTATATTTATATATACATAAATATAGCTTAGTGTAATATAAAAATATTAGGATATTTTTGTTTCTGTATACCATTTACTTATTGTTCTTTAACACAAAAATTGCTATTATATAACTTATGAGTGATCGTTATAGGTTTGAATGTAACTGGTATGAAACATTGAGATACAACAAAAAACCTGGTAGTGTATAATTTGTATGATAAATTCGTCAGTTTCTGCAAACATTATCTGCATTCGGAATTCATCGCGTGCATGTGGTCGGACACATAAACATGACGTCACATTGTAAATATTCATAAACACCAGGAATTGCGATTTTCTTCCGCTCCATTGGACGCGCTGTTACTAGTGTAAATCTATTGTTGTTCTCGTGATGTTTCTTCTCAATCTGCATACAACTCTCATAAAGAAATATTGTTATCAACATCGGAAGGGGTTGGAGCTTTTTTTTCCTTACAAATTCATCCGATGAAGACTTATCAGTTTTCCAAGAAAGAAAACGAGAAGAGTAATGGTAGAAATGAATTAGTATTTTTCAGATATGGGCTATACATATATTTTGACGTGTCTGTTATACGAAACATAATATATCTTACGAAGATTTCCATTTTACAGTTACTATTTTCTTTAGAATGAATCGGTTAATGATGTCTGTAAAAACTTTTCACATTATTTTTATATATGGCATTAGTGATTTACTTAAAGGGCATACACTGAATGTAATCTTAGGTCATTTCATACATTGACATTTTAATTACTGTATATTTCAAAATTAAGAACTGCAGCTAGATTTTTCGTTTTAATTTAATATTTTGAACATTGTGTAACATTTTTAATATTACTGCCGACCGATTGCTGAGTGGTTAGCGTTTCTGACTCCTCAGCTCTAGGTTCTGGGTTCGAATCCCATGGATGTTACTTTCTCTCTGTCATTTCTTCTGAGATGATGTATGAATGTGTCCCACCCTATAAACGGGTTTGAAGTGGTACGACGTGGATAAGAATTCTGGCTTCCGCGACTTGGTTTCTCAGGTGTTCAGTGCCTAACGACAAATGAGTAGCAGTTCCCGGCTTTATAATAGCAAAAGGTTAGACACCCAAGTGCCCACCTTATTAAAAAAATTATTATTATAAAAATATTTCAACTGAAATGTGTCTTGTTTGAAAGGTTATATTTATAATTTAAATTGAATATATAAAAATAAAAGAGTTGGAAATGAGACTTAAGTTTTTCACATTCGCAAGAAGTGGAAATATTATTTTAGACATTCCCCAAGAAATGATTATAAAATATTACACATAAAAAAGATTAATATATTATTTTCTGTAGAACCTGAAATATCATATTTTGGATATCTACTGACAGAAATGTGATTTTGAAATTACTGTAAATGACATTCGCTAATATACAAGTCTACTTTGTTTTGAAATATTACTTTCTTATTTACACCTCACTATATGTGTACAGTTTATAATTACATTATAAACTGTACAAATATAGTGAGGTGATATCTCAGTCACGCTAAAATAAAATAATTCTATTTTACAATTCATATCAAGTTTTACACAACGATAGCATAGAAACATGAGATTCTAGATGTCTAACATGAATAGGTGTAAATAAACAAAATTTTTCAATGGTTTTGTCAGATGTGAACTATTTAACTTCTGTTCAAGAAAACAAAATATTTAGAAATCAGACTACAATAGTATATGATGAAGATACTTATTTACTAGTAACTGCATTTTTCTTTAAATATCACATTATAACGTAACCTTACTTAAAGTATCATTTTATAATTTGAATACTACTTTAACTCTCATCTCTAATCTATTTCTCACAGTAAATTTTTCTTCATTATTGAATACTTTTAGCAGTTTGCAGTTTATTTCATTTAAGAATTTAAATCATTATACCTTATTTCCAGTTAACTTTAATTAATATATTACACCACTCATTAACAGAATTTTTGAAGATGACAACTTAATAGCAAAAAATAATTAATTTTTTTAGCCCCTGCTTTTTGGTAAGTTTTCAGAATTTCAGAAAAATAAATTAGTCTGAAGAAGAGAAGGAAAATGAGAAAAAGGAAAAGCTCGAGAAAAAGAAATGTAAGAATGAAGACGATGAAAAAAGCAGCGTGTCACTTGAGGGATTTAGAAGCACTGTTTCGAAAATTCCTGGATGCTCATAAATTGGGCTGAAGCTATAACAGAATTGATTATGAGGGAAACTCTACATTTCAACTTGCAAATGATGGTGACTTTATTTAAAGTGTTGATTAAGGAGATTAACTCGATGTCCAAGTTGAAACAGACACGGGACCATCTGCTAGTGAAGCATTTTCTGGCTTTGAAACTGTTTTGAAGTGGATGGAACGTAATCCCGAGTGTGATCTCATGCAAATTCTAGCTGTCCAGCGGATTCGTAACTTGGCTGCCGGAAATGGAAGAAAACAGTGAAACAGAGTTTACTCTGCCTGGGATGCTCAGCAAAGCATTGATTTTCATAAACAAATACTGAATTAGTTTACAGACCTTGCAAGTACCTTAACATACAAAACAGTTGCATTTTTTACTTGATTTGTTAAAAGTTCTTTTTCTTTGAGAAATATGCAGTTTTTTCTCCGATTTTCAACGTGCAATAATTAAAATAGAGCATTTTTTTCGAAAAAATCCATTTATCCGAATATTTGATTAACCAATTGGGCTCCGGTCCCAATTGATTCGGATAATCAGAGTTCTACTGTACTTTCATAAAAGTCTGACTGTTTCATGAATCACAAAACATGAAATTTAGGAAATTTACCTGGTACCAACTTGAATAGATACGTATGCAAACAGAAGAAATGCAGAATATGTTCCTCTTAATTCAGTAATTCTAAAGTTAATATGGGACTACCATACCATCCCATATCAAAGAGAAAAACCCAACCATTTAGTATTAAAATTTATATTTTGTCAACTCAAAATGTACAGCCTAATAGCTAAAAGCTATCGTGAATAATATTTTAAACATTCAGATTCAGCATGTTTTTCCTTCAACAAATGCGTTTCGTAGATATTAACAAATATTTACGCATTTCAAGGAATTCCAATCACTCACCACAAACAATGTGCAGCATACATAAAATAAAAATTCAACTATTATTATCCATTGTTCAGTGATATCTATAGTTGCAGCATAGGGTTAGCTGAGCTGGCAGCCGAATGGTTAGCGCTCTTGCCTTCGGTTTAACAATTCGGGGGTCCTAATCCCACTTTGGGCGTGGATGTTTGTAGTGGTTCGGAATCCACTTTAAACCGCAGGTGCCGATCCAATTAGCTTTAGGGTGCAAAAATTGACCGTTGAGCGACAAACAAAACAAGCAGCGTAGGGCGACTGTGTGCCACGTTATAATGAGACACATTATAATAAGAGTCTTTATAGTATGAAGTCAGGTAAAAGTAGCCATCATATTATAATGGATATCATTGCTTTTCTGTATTAAAAGTGTTTTTCAGAACATATATGAAAATAATATTAGCCAATAAATAAAAAATGTAAAAACATTTATAAATTTTGTTGGAAGAAACTGTTAACTTTTATCTCGTATTTAGTCGCAAAAAAATAAAAAAAAAACAAAATACACTAATACAATTTTGTTTAAACAACTAATCCTCCATAAATCAAATAAAACATATTTAACTTAATAATGATTTCTTATTGAAGAATAATTTTAATACTCAATGTTATAGTAATCTTTATGTTTTTATTCTTTCATTTAGATTTGCGATATATTTCGACATTGGTATGAAATATCTCACTAGTCCCAAAAACATCTAAAATAACGAAAGCAATCACAAATATTTTTCAGTGATTTGGAAATTCTTAAGGATTATTAAAGAAGATACGTATATATTTCACATGAAAAGGACAAATTATGTTTATATTTGTAATTTTCATGAAAAAATAAGATTCGGCTGTATATATATATATATATATATATATATATATATATATATATATATATATATATATATATATATATATATATATATATAATTTCTTATGTTTTGTGCGTAACCGTAATTGCTTTAATAAAATAAATAATAAATATAAGCTTTAAAATCAAAAATAATATTTACTCAGATTTAATATCTATTTAAATTTTTACAAGGAATAATATTTTTCTTCTTATTTTTATTATAATATATATACACAACTGTTAATGAAAATGTTGAAAATAATTACAATTAAAATAAGTACTAAGAAACCTTAACATTTTATTATTAAATATATGAAAAAAGAGAATTAGTAATTTAATAAGTTTATAATTTAATAAAATTAATTGTGGTTTTGTCAGTCTGTCATATATGTGTAGCTTAAATATTATTTAATACTTAAATGAGCTGAAATTTTCCTTTAATTTACGTGGAATAATAATTTGGACCTCTCAAATGAACATCATTGGTCTGAAAATATTTTAAAGAAATCTAATGGAAGTTTCGTAATTAATAACATTGATATAAACGATTACCTGCTTGTTAAATTTGTTGAAATAAAAATCCTGTTGCTTAAAAATGTACGTTAAATTTTCATTTTTTTCCAAAAATATCATCATGCTTGTATATATTTTCGTTCTCATTATTAACGAAGTGAGAATATTATAGACTTAAATAAATGTAAATATCTAAAAAAAAAGTGAAAATATTTTTAAAATTATTATATACTCTGATATATTGCTTAATATTATATTTATTTTTATCTATAATGAAGGTTTTTCTAAGAGACTAATTCATTTACTTTTAAATTATGCTAATTTGTTTCAGAACACTAAATTTTTCCAGCATTTTAAGATGAAACAAGTAAAATTTTTTAAAATGTAGTTTTGACCAAGAATTATATTTCTACTCTTAAGTAATAATAATAAAAAGAATATCATTAAAACAATTGTGTATGCTTTAATTTTTAATTGTTGAAAAATCATTATCACTTTTTATGAACAAATACTAATTCAAATAGAATAAAAGTTTAAAACCGATTTCAAAGCATTGAAAATATTCAAGTTTGAAGTGGGAATTGGTGGACGCGAATTGCTGAAACTGAAGACCAGTGAGCTAACATTTATCCACGATATTGACTAACGATGATTTTTACATATGCTAAGTGAGTACATATAGAAATAAGTATTCAGTGGGACATTTGAGTATCCTATTTAAGTGTTAATACAGCAAGTTGTGAGATGTACTTTAATTAATTTTTTCAGAAAGCCAATTCATTGATTGAAGATTATCTTCCTTCTTATTAATTCACATATACACATTAGCTTCCTTCATATTAATTCACATATACACATTAGTTTCCTCCTTATTAATTCAGATATACACATTAGCTTCTTTCATATTAATTCACATATGTTTCCATAAATGATTAACCAAGAAAACTCAATCGAACAGTTTTACCAAGAACCACTTATTGTGGATTTCTTTTCAAAAATATCATTTGTACTTCAGAGAACTGCTCATATTTTTAAAATCCTAGTGGATAAAAATATGACTAACTCTCTTAAACAGTCCTATTTTTATCCGAAATTTAAAAATGCGATTCCTCTATTGACTTTTTCAAAAAACTGTGAGACGTAAATTTAAAAAAACTGATAAATTAATTTGGATATCATATTTTAAGCTAAAATGTACGTTAAGTTAAACTTGCTATTTATATATTACTTTTCACAAAATATTAACGGTTAAAACAAGCCAAATTTTTCTCAAAACAATCAGACTCTATAGAACCAAAAATGAGAAAAGGATGATAATTTTCAATTGACCTTGAAAACTGTATAACCCTCAACTTTGCTAAAGATTAAACATAACTAATAAATGTCCATAAGTTTGGCAGTTGGATAGTTGCTTTTCCTGCTTTAATGAAGCCAGTCTTGATAACGGGAAGAAAAATTACGTTAATCAAACACGGTGATGGATTGGATATCACTAGCGAGAAGGCTCTTAACACGCCCCTTCTCTAGCCATTGTCAAAACTTTGGACGTGGGAAAGTGGCGATATGTGCTTATAGGAGGTAAATTAAGTGGGTGCTCATTATTTTACATTGTTGTTTTACTCTATACAAGAATCACTGTTCTCTTTCCAGACAGCCCTTTTTTTTTAAGGACCAGTGAGAATTTTTAAAGAAATATACTCTTCTTAAGGTAGTTTAGATCTCTATAGCGATTTAAGATTTTGAAACTAGAAAAATTGTTCTTCCATGTTGTAACTAATTTTGTGACACATGTGGAAGTTTTAAATTCAATTATTATTCTTCCAGATGTGAGGTATGTTTGTTCTTCTGGTTTAATATTTAATATTCCTTCTTCTGAGTGAAATTAATATTCCCTTAAAAATCCGTTGTATATATTAAAAACGTTTACTCATTGTTATTCTTTTTTAAATATTAGAGTTTAAAATCTCAATATTTTTCTTCTAATATATCTTGGTTTTAAATTTATATTGAATACTTTTTATTTTAATCACTTAAATCTGAATAAATATAAATTGTCTAGTCATGAAACAACTCAAATATATGATGACTAAACTTAACAAACTTACTCGATCCCGCTAAGGTCATTTAGGTTTTTTTTTCGGCACCAAATATGGCAATTTATAGTCGAACTGAAATCATTATTTTCATATTTTGCATAACTTTCGCTTATATCATATATAATAATCCTATAAATTTTGGATATTCATATATTTTGATCATAATAAATGTTATTTAACAGTTAATCTTCATGCTCCAGAAAAGTATCGTTCCTTCAAAACAATTCTGATTTAATTATTAATTAGCTATTTAAGCTAATGTTGCCATGAAACTCGACTCAAAATTTTTATCTCGTGCCAATAAAATGTGCTTCTTTGTACAATAGTAATTTGTTTTCCTGCAAAGTGTACTATTCAAATTGATGTTGCAACACCGTTGGTTTGCATCATGTTTCTCTTACCAAATAAACATCAAAACGGATATTGCACTAATCTTTTCATTGAATAATCACATAAGTAGTAATAATCTTTAAAGCTCTCAAATTGTTTTAATTATCAATATTATTCTTACACTCCTATGATTTCCATAGCAAGGTACCCATTGTTACAAAAACCGCAAATTTTGAGCCGTTAAAATTGCGGCAAGTAAAATAAATTGCTTACGGAGAGAGCTGCACAAACAAAATATCCAAGAATTTTACGAGTGCACAATGAAATTTGATTTGGTATTCTCAAATTTAACTATCGAAAAGTCCTTCAGCATCTAAAGTGTGAGAATTAAAGTAGTGATTTGTGCATTATCTCAGGTACTTAAGCATATAACAAATAGATTTTATTTTATTTTCTGGTTGAATTGTACTTGAAAACCAATCAAAACCACAAGATATTGGTTGACCTTAAATGTTGTACCCCAAACATTCATGTTTGAAAAATTTCCAAAAACAACCATGTTGGTCAAACTAAATTTAGTGAGCAAAAGTAACTGTATAGCAATCAAATAACCCAGCAATATTTTTTAAGTAATATTTCATAAAAGAGATATAATACCTGAATAGCAGCTTTTGAGTGCATTATGAATTACAATTAGCAGTTATACTTGCTTTTAACAAGTTAATTGGCAGCATAAAGACTTTTAGAATTGATTGGTTAATGAATATTTTCAATAATATGTTTATCACATGTAAATAAATTTCCATATTGACTTAGCAGTTTCCTGTATTAGTTTATTTCTATTAAAAAATAAACAAACATCTTTACTTTTTAAAGTAATATAAATAATAATTAAAAATATGTTAGTTATCCTTATTTTATAGGAAAAATTTAAAACTGAACCAATTGGCAAAGTTGGAGTATTGATTATGAGAGTGTATATTGTTCTTAGACAAAAAATTATTAATAGAACAAATTAATATTAAGTTTTTTTAATATATCTTTGCTTAAAATATTCCAAGCCAGACTTTCGACTTAGGTTTTAACACTTTGATTTTACTCTACAACATTTTTTATATTTAATTTCAAAATTGATTTATGATTGTTTCTCTGAGCAGAAGCCAAATTTATTATCCTTATGCCATCAAAGCTTAAAAATATTACGAGTCTTTCAAAATTAATAGGGCTATTAATTATAGAATTACTATTAAAATATAATGCAGTGTGTTAAGTAATAATATTACCCTCTGATGTTTAGTAAAAGTTATATAAGAGGAGAAATATGAAAGATCAATTTCAAGCAAACTAGTATTTTTTGTACCTAATTAATTAAAATATTCAAGAAAATTAAAATACTCTCCATAAGTTACAAAAGATTTTCAACATTTGTAAAAGATATTAATTACACCATTTTTATCGCATGATTTCCAAAATATGAATCACTAAGTTGAGTTCTTCCATTTAATTTATTATAAAAAGAAAAATCGAAGTTTTGTTGTTTTTCTTCCGAGAAAATTTTATACAAAGCTCTAAAACACAAATTATAGCAGTTAAGAAATTTAAACTGTAAAACAACAATTATATTCACAAATTTTTAAAATAAATATAATAAAAAAAATGACTTATAAGCAAAAAAATTGCTTCCACATTTATTCTACATTGATGTTAGAAAAGAAGAAAAATAACTTCAATTTCGTAAAAGAAATAAAAATAATAACTTAAAAGTGTGCTTTCAATGATTTTAAACATGACGACTAATGTTAATTCTGAATAATTAATTCAAATTTCCAACTTAGTAGACAAAACATTAATTTTGATTTTATTAAATATTTGATTTCGAATAGTAATATATTAATTTATATCTTATTAATCAATAAAAAAATACAATTTAGCAACTTATTTTAATTTTCCATTACTCACCATTAATTTTACATAAACATACGTGATGTCAAATACAGTAACTTAAAAATATTATCATGTTTCTGTTTTCTCCTTGAGTTACATAAAGAGCTTTAATTATACCCATTGAAAATGATTGTGGGAGATGAAACGAAATGTAAATTCAAAAATATTCGCTGAAATATTTAAAAAGAGTGAAGGGATTTTTTCCCCTTACTCAGGGATAAATGACAAAGTTATTCTCCACAGCGGAAAGGAGATTACATTACGTTAACAGTGTCGCTCGTTTATGATATTTATGATCTGCATGCACGATTCCTTCCTAATCTCTCTCTCCCACTATCCGCAATCAAGCGCCGCGGATCCGGATAATCGAAGAATTATGGACTCTTGTTGATCCGGCTCCTTATTTATGTGTTTTTTCCCTTTCATTTTTGCTGTTGAAGATGAGAGTTAAAGTGGTAACGTAATGCATCCCACTCAATTATGCTTCAATAATGGATTCAGACGTAACGCAGAAAGAGAGGAAGCTGATAAATAAATAATACAGCTAACACGCAATTTAAGAATAAATCCACAGTTTTTAAATCAGAGTTTAATGTTAAATTTGGTTATATTTTGTGAATAACAATCAGCAAAAGTATGTAAATATATTATCCATTTTTTTATTTTATGAATTTGCTTATGATAGCTACCATAAAGACAAAAGAACGGATTGCATGCTTTAACAATGACTAGCTAGTTAGGTTGGTACTAGATTGGCATATCACTGTTTACGTTATCTAGCCAAGTCAGCTGAAGGTTCTGCTAATGTTTAGCTAGTAAAAATGTTACTGTAAGATGGATTCTTTGTCATTATCAATTCTCATTTGTTAGCAAAACTAAAACAAATTTATGACTTCAGCAACTGTCAACATATGAAACACGTGACACAGATTCTCATAAAGTTCTTCTGGTTAGGTTGATGACAGGTGGACTGTTGAACAAAAGAGCAATACTTTTCATCACCATAATAGCATGGATTTATATTACAAATATTGTTTGCATATTCCGATAATTTTCATAAAAACAAGGACCCTGCGTTGATAGGTCAAAAAAGGTGTTGCTAATGTCTCCTAAAAAAAACGTTTAACTTTTGGGTTAGTCGAAAAACATTGCTCTGAAAGAGTCTATCCATATAAAATATATTTAGTTTCAATCGCCCTCATACTGTGTGTGAAAAAGTAGACAGCAATAAATAATGAAAAAGGTCTTAAAAGATAATTTTTCTGCAATTTTCCTTAACATTTATTCAAAATTAAAGATCAATAATAATGTTTAGTCATTTATGTCAATATGAACAGTATATCAAAAATTTGATGTTGTATGATTGCTAGTTAACACTGGCATGTGTGGTTTTTGAATGGTTTTCTTACAAGCAATAAGTCTGATTAAAATTGATTGAAAATATAACACATTAGGAAGCTCTAAACTATATTCCTAATAGATAGATTTTGAAAACAAATATATGTATACATCATTTTAAATTAAAACACACAATTGCATTCATCCGCTAAGTAAACGTTGTCTTAAATCTTGGATTTCAATTTTACTGTACACTGCGGGAAAAAAGTAGGGCACTAGGCTTTTTTTTTTTTTTTTTTCCCCAAAAAGAAAAACTTTGGACTTTTGCCAAATAATTTAATTGCAACTTTTTAAAAACTTATTTATAGTCGGATAACTATATCTGTAACATGAAATAAACACTTATTTGCTTATTGCAATTAAAAATTAGTTTCAATCGCATCATACTGTGTGAAAAAAAGTAGGACAGCAATAAATAATGAAAAATAAAAGTCTTAAAAAGATATTTTTCTGCAATTTTCCTTAATTACTTCAAAAGACTCTATTTGACATTGAATCATATAAGACTTGAATTTTGATTTGATAATAATTGTCCAAAACACAATTTAAAGCTTCTCGAAGTTCGATCAAACATTCATATTCCCTTGCCTCTGGTGTAAGCACGCCGAAGAGTTACTGATAATATATTTCTGACAATATTGAGGTATGGACTTTTTTTGCAAGGCTATGGCAAAATCCAGACATTTTTTGTTTCAAAACAATTTTTAACGCCTTTGGCCGTGTGAATTGATGTTCCATACTAATGAGATATCCAACTTTCTCCTACGTTACGGGTAAAAAGTAAAATTACATTAGGTATAGGTATTTTTCAGATGAAAGAAAAGCTCTGAATTATTACAAAATAATTTTACTGCAGCCTTCAAAAATTTATTTACAATCAGATAATTATATCTCTGATGAAATATAAAAAAAACTACTTGCTTATTACAATTAAAAATTAGTTTCAACCACATCACACTGTGCGAAAAAAGTAGGAAGACATTTCTTAATATTGAAAATAAGAGTCTTTGTAATAAGAAATTGTTCTGCTATTTGCTTTAATTTCTTCAAAGACTTTATTTGCCATTGAATCTCATAAGACTTAAATTTTGGCTTGACAAAGTCTTAAAATTTGGTCCGAAACACAATTCAAAGCTTCTCGAAGTTCGATTAAAGATTCACATCGCTTGCCTCTGGCATAAACACTGAATATATATTTTTGACAAGATTGAGGTCTGGACTTTTAGCTGGCTATGGCAAAACTCGAACATTATTTGTTTCAAACCAAACGTAACATCATTGGTCTTGTGAATCGATGTTCCATATTAATGAAATATCCAACTCTCTCCGCCTAGCTCAGCACAATAAAGAAGAATCACTCAATCTAAAATTTGAAAATAATCTGAATGTTTCTGTGTTCCATCTAGAACCACTGGATTAGTCTTACCACCGTACCCAACAGTTATCCAAACCATTAAACTGCCTCCTTCTATCTGCCTGGTAGAATAAGTTTCTTCTTGTGTACCCAGACATTTCCAATAACATTGATAAGGATTTGGGCCATCTAAATTGCATTTTGTTTTCATCAGAAAAAATAACTGAAGTCCATTCGAAGTTCCAAATCATGCGCTTTTTGTCCCACAATATCCGGTGCTCCATGCGCTAATCAATAATTGTAAAGTGTTCTTCTGATTATATGTGTGATTCCAGATAGGTCTTGTGCTTTTCCAATGCTTCTACACGTTTAAGTTCTTAAAACATGTTTCTTTAGTCTCGTAGTGTCATTTTTTTAAGTCTACCCCATCTTTGCTTTGCTCTGATTCTTCGGATTTTTCAAGTAGTTAGAAACAGCGTTTGGACTGATGATTAGGTGCCTTGCATTTTCTCTTACATCTTTGCTCACATCTTTAAACGACCCTATTTGTCTTTTTTGTAATTCATTTTTTTCAACAAAGTATATCTTTTGAAAGAAAGATAGTTTAAAAGAACAATGTTTTAAACATTAACTTGCTGCAGACTCCCGAATGAGAATATTTTTTACAAGTTTCCTTCTACTTTTTTTTTTTTTTTTTTTGGATATGTTGTGCTAACAAAATTCTGGCCTGCATAGTAGGCTTGACTTTTCCAACAGACCAAAAATCCTTAATTATTAAAAAATAAAAGAAAAATTAGTTTAATAAAGCAAAAAATATTATATTACTTGCGCTGAAATGTAAAACATAATTTATAAAATATGAATATCTTTCTACTTGTTTCCAGCAGTATATGAAATACCAACTCAACATATGTATATGCTAAAAAACATTTATGAAGTTTATTCATTAACTTTTTGTCTGAAAATACTGGATTATACTTATGTCTCACAATAAAGAAAACGATGGAATTTCCAAATATTTAATAAAAAAAGTGTCCCCTAACACTTGAATTTAAAACAGTCACCATAAAACAAATCGGTTAGGTTTGTTTTATGGTGACTGTTTTAAATCGGTTAGGTTTGTTTTATGGTTTGTTTTATGGTGACCGTTTGTTTGTCACTTAATGGTCATTTTTTGCCCACAAGTGCTAATTAGAACGGAATTAACTGTTTAAAGTGTATTACGAACCACTACAAACATCCATGCCCAAGGTGGGATTCGAACCCACGAACTATTGAACCAAAGGCAAGAGTGCTAACTATTCGACTGCCAGCTCGGTGTATAATTTTTAGGATATTGAAATTATTTTGTAAGAGAAGTATATCTATTCAAAAAGTTAGATAAAATAGATTATTTTAAATAATTTTTAAAATAATTTAAGGTAATTTATTATGATTACTTACGTAAGGGAATCCACCCCCAATTACGTATTTATAAAGCAATTTATAAAACCAAATTACAATAATAATTAGTACTTGGATTTTAATAAAAGAAGCATTTCCTATTTAGTTTAGAATCACTTAATTTTCCATGTTTAATATATCACATTTCTCACGGAGATAATTTATTGAACATTTGTTGAAAAATATTTTTTAAAGAGTGTTTAAAATTATCATTATTTTTAATAGAAATTTTCGTAAGGAAATTTTGACTTTTGAAAAAAAATCACTCATTTGAAAATGTTTAAGAACTTAAATATATAAAACTTGAGTGAGATTTCATAAATCAGAAGTTTGCTTATCCATACGCAGCCAAATATTTTTAAGAAGGACAGATTTTTCAGCTAACGTGTTTTTAAGGAAACATTGTTCAATTAAATTAAAAAAAAAAAGCTTGATAATTAAAAGAATCATACATTTATTAGCTTCTCCCCTTACATTTCAGAAATATTTTGACAAATATTTTATACTAGGATAATAGAAGAACGCACACAATTTTCAGTCAAGATTGAAAAAACTAAATTAGGGGAATTTCCAAGGATGTTACATTTAAGTATAGTTTTCAAATTCATTTTCAAGAGAAAAAAAAATTCAATCATGTCTGAAAAAATTTTATCATAAGCATATTATTTCTATCCAGCTAATTTTTATTAATTTAATTTTTAGTTGAAAAATTTCAGGCATGTTAGATTTTCAGTAATCTGTAAATGATTTCTTGAATTTAAAAAGCATTTCATTAAAAATAGAAATTTGTGATTATTTTACATTTAATGATACTCCATCAAATTTTCTTTATTCAACATTTTTTTCAGAGTTAATTTTTATTTTCAGCAAACTTGCATTACACAAAATAAATTTCTTGAAACTTTCAAGTTTTAACTCCTTATGCAAAGATTACCCCACAGCCACATATATTGACATTTCATAGTCAGAACTATGAGGGATGAAATCCCATGAAAAATGTCACTCTATTCTCCTATTTTCCTAACTCCAGACTCCAAAAGAAGGGGGAGATCAATTAACTGAAGCCAAGAATACTTAAAATGAAATATAGAGGTTCATTTATTGATAGATCGCAATGTCCAGAAAACACCCCCACAAGCCATTGTAGAAAGTTTAAGTAAATCTGCGCCCAAATCCTAATATACAGCGTTTGGAGATCTTATGACACCTGCGGTCGTACTCATCCGATAGCCACAAACAAATGGCCAATGGTAATCTGGCAGACGATGAAAAAAAATGATGACCCTCCCCATAATGTAGACCCAGATCAGAAATACAGGGGGATGGGTGCAGAAAAAAGTGCTGGAGAGTGCCGTAGGTGGACATTAAATGATGTGGTCAAATCTCCCATCGGGACAGGAGAATCAGGAATGACTTATTACCTTGGATGGGGCCAAGGCACTTCCTTATAAATCACGGACCGCGTGAGGGATTTTGACCTCGTCTTATATGTGTTGCTCAGATTCGGGGGATGGATGGTCATTTCAAATGATGGGTTTCCTTTTGTGAACGGAACAAAAAATGAAGAAAAGATGTTATTGATGAAAAGCATCATGAATCGAGGAAACCAACTTTTGCAAACAATGGCATACCGTAGTAATGTAAAAACACTTTTTTTTAAAAAAAAAAAAGTTATGCTTTCAAAGTGCAGCAATTTTAAGTATATCTTATAAAAATACATTTTTTCTTTTATTTTACTTTGGAACATAATTTAAATTTTTTCTTTGGCCTCTTGTGTGTGTGTGTGCATGCATGTGTGTGTGTGTGCATGCATGTGTGTGTGTGTGCATGCATGTGTGTGTGTGTGCATGCATGTGTGTGTGTGTGCATGCATGTGTGTGTGTGTGGTGCATGCGTGTGTGTGTGTGCATGCGTGTGTGTGTGTGTGCATGCGTGTGTGTGTGTGCATGCGTGTGTGTGTGCATGCGTGTGTGTGTGTGCATGCGTGTGTGTGTGTGCTTGCGTGTGTGTGTGTGTGCATGCGTGTGTGTGTGTGCATGCGTGTGTGTGTGTGTGCATGCGTGCGTGTGTGTGTGTGTGCATGCGTGTGTGTGTGTGCATGCGTGTGTGTGTGTGCATGCGTGTGTGCGTGCATGCGTGTGTGCGTGCATGTGTGTGTGCGTGCATGCGTGTGTGTGCGTGCATGCGTGTGTGCGTGAATGCGTGTGTGCGTGCATGAGTGAGTGAGCGTGCATGCGAGTGTGAGTGCGTGCATGCGTGTGTGTGTGCGTGCATGCGTGTGTGCGTGCATGCGTGTGTGTGCGTGCATGCGTGTGTGTGTGCGTGCATGCGTGTGTGTGTGTGTGCATGCGTGTGTGTGTGTGTGTGTGTGTGTGTGTGTGTGTGTGTGTGTGTGTGTGTGTGTGTGTGTGTGTGATATCAGAGTTTCATTATAATATTTATTAATATTAGTTTTCAAAATTCATAAAAACAATAAACTTGTAAATAAAAACTTAACTATCCTTACCAGTATTTTTATTGAGAGCCTGAAATGCCTGCAATGGCTAGTTTAATATATAATAATATACTTTTCTATTTAATCTTAACTAATAGCATTTTCATTTTAATTTGATTCTCAAGAAGTATTGATAGATCCGGTAAAAGAATTTTTGGGCGACAGATGCTTTCTGTGTTTTCTTCTAAACATATCTCAGTACTTATGGGAAATACTTTTCACTGATAAAACACATTGTACTCTAAAAAACAAACTATAGAAATGTCAACCATTAAACTACATAATCTGTTGTATTAAAAGACGTTAAACCGTTAATCTAGGTAAAACATACAACTGATGTTGTAATTTCAAGGTAGTGAGTTTAACAATGTTTTCATCATAATCACACACAGTACACAGTTGTTGCTACCATTAGCAACATTGTCATTGTATTTGCTTAACAAATTTTATGGCTTAACATTAATTAGCTATTTGATCGAAACTTTAAAAATGATAAAACTACAAAGAACAAAACTAGCTACAAAAGGTAATATCTTTTATTTGATAAACAAAACTGCAAATTTTAAAATTGGGAAACATTATCTTATCGATACGCATCTAATAGAATAATATTGAAAAATGGCGCAAATGTGTCAGATATATCGATATTGAAAAACGGCTCTTTCCTCCAAACAATTTTGCTTCGCATCTCTAAACGACTTTGCTTAATATCATTAATTCCGTTTGCCCATTTCATTGAAACCAATAACAATATAACTGGGACATAAAAGGTTTTGTAGAAGAATAAAGTTGATGCCACGAATGAAAACAAAACTTTTCGATAACGCAGTATCCTGATTGCTTTGCAATCGATCTTCGAATCGTTAAAAACGATTCCGATGAAACTAGTTGCTCGGCTATCAACAGTGCCTTTTGCTATCGGAAGTCGCATTTCATTCTCCTAAACAATAAAATAATCTAATTCGATCTTCAGGTACTGAAGGGGAATGTAAGCAGGCCACACAATTGCCACAAAAAGAGGCAAATCTCCTTTGTGCTGGCAAGGCAAATGGCTTCTCAGATAACATTGTTTTCAGGAAATTTCAGAGCGGATATTGAAAAGTACTTCCGAAAATTCTTTTGATCAAAAGAAAATGAAGAAGCTGTTTGAAAATAGAGCTGAGTATTTGTTATAAATTTATTGTATGTTGATGACTTATCGATTAGAAGAATAATACTAAAATCGCATAAAGTCAAATAATATGATTCAAATCTATCTCGCTATTGTCTAACCTTGGGAATTCGCTCTTCGAAGTTGACGCTGTCAGGTTCAATTCTAGCATCTATGGGACAACGAAAAATGAGTTGCATTTTCATTTTTTGGTATGTATATTTATTAGTAAAAAAGATAAGAGGTCTGCGTTTCTTCACCTACTATGCATGAACATGTTTACTATTTCTAAAAAATCTTCAAAAAATACAAGAATGTGAAAAAATGTTAACAGTTTTTCATAACTTCAATCAATTTTTGGACTGTTTTCTAAGTGATTGAAATACAAAGTTAAATTTTTACATTTATATAAAAAATGTCCACATTTAAGTGGATATCTTGAACATATTAGGCTCGACAAAAAACACTTCAGTTAAATAGATAACTGCTAAAGAAAAAGCACAAATTATAATATTCTGAAATTACATTAACATTATAAAAGAAACTAATACGCAATAAGACATAAAACTTTGATTACTTTAATTTTCATACATATATATCATGTTAAGAAAATACTTTCAAGTATATGGCAATGAAAACAATAAATATATATGATTAAAATAACAATATACATTTTTTATTTCACTTAAATGAAAACATTTTATAATTATTTTCAACACTTTGTTCTTATTAATTCACATACAGTGTTTTCATACAAAATCATTAGTTTTATAAACAAATCATTAAATCATATTTTATATAGCTTTTTTTAATCAGGCAATCATTAAAAACATACCAAATAAATATTTTACATCAAAGATTCAGTAAAAGATATTTAAAAAAAACCTAGTTCTACAGTTAGCAAAGGAAATTGACGAATATAAATTTTTCACGTCTATGAATTTAATTTTTTAAAAAGTAAGGTTCTTAAAAAGAGTGTTTTTCTTCAATGCGTTGTTGTAAAATGCATGCTTGGTGACACCTAACTAGAAAATAACTAGAAAAACACTTGACAATGATTGGCCATATAATCCATAGATAGACATAGGTGCCGTATAATCCATGATTCCAAATTCTGAATTTTTTTGGCGGTGAAGAAATGTTGCCAAAATGACGTATTGTGACGTGCGCGATGACGTAAATACTCTCTCTAGGACTACATTAATAGAATTTTCTACATAATTCTTATAGGCCATATGATGACCTAACAGAAAACAAGGTTGCCAGATACATAAGAAAATCCCCCAAAAATCGCCAATCTCAGGCGCATGGATTATACGGCACCTGTGCCCAATGTTTTTATTTTCTAAGGCTGTAAAACGGAGTATGAAAGTTAAAACATCAAAATAATTGTATATCAAATATAAAAATATAATATGTGTATAAATGCATAGATACTAAATGATACGAACTTTATTATTACATTTAAATAATCACAACAATATCTACGCATATGTTTGTGGAAATTCTATAATATGTTAAAAAAATTTTAAAAAAAATTAAAATGTTTTTAAGCATTTTTTATTATAAAAATAAATTTAATGTAGTTTAAAAACCAAACCTAGGCAAAAAGAAAAATGCTTTCTCTAGAAAGATGTTGCTTATCATACATACAACTTTAGCGCATAAACAAAAACTGAACAATCAAATATGTTATCGAGTTGGTAAATTATATATGAATTTTTTTTTCTAATATAGAATAAAGCAGCATTTTTTTATGCATTTAATATCATCAGAATCTTTCTCATATTCGCTTAACATATCTAAAGTACGTCATAAAGGGTAAACAGTTTCATTTTAGATATTGTAATTCTACTTCAAATGATTCCTCGCTTTCAGTGCTGTACAACTTGATTCAGATATATCAGATTGAAAGGAATGATTCATTTTATTTATGGAAAATTCCCCTTCTTCGTCTCTGAATCCTATAAAAATGTATCGGAATTACCCTTATAAAATAAAGTCCAAATGGCAATGAAAAAGGAAAGAAATAAAATTTACGACTTCTTTTCAAATTCGCTGTTGCATTTCACCAGATTTGTCTGAAAACGTGTTCGATCAGAAATGAAAGCTTGTTTCAAAGTGAATGGATCTGTTGCCATCCTGAAAAATGCAACTTTTTCATTTTGTCAAAAGTTATTGAAATCGTTTGATGTTTAGAATTGGTATTCTTGTTGTAGTCTGGTATTTGGCTGATGGGAATTTGTCCAGAAATACTTTTTCTAATATGATTCACATATTGATTTGATTATGCAATAATAAGTGATTATTCAAAAAAATAATTTATTCTAATATTTTTATTTCAGTATTTCAACTTAAAATATTGTTACTTATTAATTTCTACTAATTAGTGGTCTGAATATATATATATATATAACTGAATTCAAGTCATTATGAAAACTTTATAATAATTATATTATTTGAGAAAGAGAGAGACGGTTAAAAAGACTCAATTTTTATTTGTCTAATTACCTATAGGAAATCAAATTTATAGAAGTATCTGATTAATATCTATGTCACATTTAATATATATAGTTGGTTAATATATACATATTGGCAACTTACACATGTAGCTCATGGGCTGGTCACTCCTTGCAAAAGTACATTATTGTAATTGAAGTTATTGATTATATTCTGATATATCCATCGTCTGTAAGGCCAGTATTAGATTTGGTGGCAGAATTTGCTATAAACACAATTTGCTTAAAAACGTTGGGGTATTTCAAATCAACAATGCAGTTAATTAACCACGATTTGCATTTCTCCAATCAAAATATTTTTATTTTATGCGTAAGAAATTGGTTATAAAATAAAAATATAAAAGAAAAAATAAAATAACTAAACGGGAAAGAAAGATGCTTGAAAATAAGTTCGAAAAATAGAGATTATTCAATATTTTCTTTCGCAAATAGGAATTAAAATTATCGTTGCTTTTTTAAGTATCATATTAAATATCAAACCTGAATTTTGTATACTAGAGTTTCATAAAAGCGAGAATCGATTGCATTTTACAAAGAAAGGTTTAAATAAAACGATCATTTTACCTTTATATTTAATCATTCATGTGTTCATAAATTTATGTTACACAAGAATAATGTAAAATCATTTATCTTATTCTTGTAATTCACAATAAATTCATTTACCTAAAAGAGAACCTTTTTTAATTTAGAAGTTAAGAAAAAAATATAAAAAAATGTAACTAAGATTCAACATTCGGAATTTCAGAAATAAATAAACTTTGTTTGCAGTGAATTTGTATCGCATTTTCAAATCTTATTCTACGAATTTCAAAATATTTAATTTTCATGAACATTTCAAACATTAAAAAAGCAATAGATCAAAGATCTCAAAAGCGTTGTTTTTCTTTCCGTGTATGTTTGCATTTTCTTGTAATAGTTGTTGCTCGTTTCCTTTGCTTGAATACAGGTCCAGAACTGCGCAACAGCAGTCTGGAATTTGAGGTGAAAGAAGTCACGAAATTCGGGAAACGCAAACAGGAAGTTCGCATTCTTTAGAACAAAATTCGGCTGTAAAAGAAAGTAAAAAGCAAAAGGACAACTGCATCCCATAGCAGTCTTGTCTGCCCGCCATTTATGCACAGAATAAGAATATCTCATTAGCATACATCGTTTGCAAGATGTCTTTTCGAAGGCTTTTATCCCTTGAATGTCAACAGCTGCTGGAACCTGCTGTTTTCCTGCAACTATTGTTTTAAATTTTGTGGAAATTTTCGGTTGAGAGAAATATTTTTCCCGTTTTAGCGAAATAAAAGTAGGAAAATATTTTTTACTTGTTTTGTGTTTTCACTGCAGGGTATTCTTTTTACTAAATATTTTATATTATATTATCTTTCTATTTACATAAAATATATGTAGAAAATATATACATATTGTAATTATAATAATAAATTTATCCATACTAATTCTTCCTTTAACAAATAAATGCATCATTAAGTTTTATGGTAGTTATAAAAGTTACTTAAAAATCACATGATTAAAAAAAAGAGCGTCTAATTTTATTTCAATAACTCAATAGATAAAAATGAGCCATTTAGAAGAATAGAAAAATTATGAGGCACAGATGCAATATAATTCAGGATGCTTAATTCTGAATTTTTTTGGCGATGAAGAAATGTTACCAACATGACGTACTGTGACGTTCGTGATGACGTAAATACTAGGCTTAGAGCCCCTTAATTACCTTTTACAGGACACTTAACTAGACTTGCCAAAATAGAATTTTCCGCAAAATGCTTCTAGGTCTCCAAATTTTTGACGTAATAAAAACCGGTTGCCACATAATTATGAAACTCCGCCAAAATGTAACTTAACTAAGAACTTGGCATCCTAGTTTATACAGCATCTGTGCCAAATTTTGCATATTTACAAATAACAATAGAATCGATTATTACTAGTAGTATTTTTTCACGTTTTAATTTCACTTGGTAAAAGAAATTAGTAAAGGATAAAAAAAAATAATAAAAAATAAATAATAATAAAAAAAAACATTCTTCGAAAAAGAGAATCAGAGAAATTTATTGCTAGAATTTCTTGATATTTTTCATATACAGGAAACTAAAACGAAATAAATTTGTGAATATTTAATTTGATTAATACTCATCTAATGTGACACTCAATTGCTTAGGTCATGAGCAGTTTTTATTAGACAGTGGAAGATGTGGTTGGATTGCTTATTCCGTAAAAGTGTATTTATTTTCCATACGAACGTTATTTAGTTCAAGACCACCTGTTCAAAGTTAATTCCGCACCATTACAAACATCCACACCCGAGGAAGGAATCAAAACCACTAATTATTAAACTAAAAGCCAGACTATTATCAAATCGCCTGCCAATTTGTTTAAAAAACGGAAGTAGGAATCAAGATAGTACTCATTCTTTTTTAGTAATACATTATTCTACCTGTTTTTTATTTTTTTATTTTATTATTTTTTTTAGTATTACATCATAAACTAGCTTTTCTATCTTGGTCAGTCATATGGGTTTTTATTATGTACTATATTCAATGAATATTCTGAAGTTTAATTATCATATTATGACACATAAAAGTTTCCCTATGCACATTTTATTAATAAGATTTCCATGTATTTAATATATCTTTTAATTTACGACAAATAATGCAATGATAATAACTCATCAATTTTTATTGATTTAATAATAATTTGTTTTGGGGAAAATAAATAATTACTTTATTTCACAATTTGATTCTAAATTAAGAAATGTTATCAGACTATGTGTTGATATTAAAGTTTGCTTTTTATCACTACTGGTTTGAAATTTAAGATAATACATATAACAAAATAAAAAATCATTTTATTTAAATTTTAATAGTGTAACAGGCAATTAACTTTGAGTTCTATAAAAATAATAAGTTAAAAAAATTTTTAATTAGTTAAAATAAATTTATTTTAATGACACACGCACACATTATCTTTCATATCATACATTATTGTTCTGTAGCAATTAGATAGAGATAGAATAAATTTAAAGTTACAGATAAACTTAGTCGCGTATATTTATTATAAAAAATTAAGTTATTAAATTTCCACATTCTATATAGTCAATTTTCAGTACAATACTAACTTATTACTAACAACGGCAAATATTTTTTAACTGAATGAATTTTAATTGAAGAAAATCTTTAGCTTCAATTCTGAATTGAATATTTTTTTAGGAACGCTGTCAGTTCATTCAATTTTATTGAAATTACTTGATGAATTATTGAAATTACATGATAAATCTAATGTGATTAAATTTTTTTATATTCAATTTTAATATAATAAATTTTTTGTCGGCAACAGTAAAGATATCTTTAGAACCTGCGTGTGAGCATTTCATGAAGTTGATTGATTTAAGCTTATATTTTTATGTGACATACTCAAAATAAATTGAAAAAATTTGCTGACCACACAAAATCTCACAATACTTGATGAATAATATAAAAATGTTTATTAGTATTGAACTTGTGTAACTTTTGCAAAATATGCTAGCTCAACACTTAAGATATTTCCTGATCTCTTTCAGTTTTTACATATAATAAAAATAACATTAATCTATTGTACAATTTTGACCCAAAGTGAAAAAACGACTTCTTAAAATGTTTTATATCCCTTACTTGATGCTCCCTTCTCTTTCATTTCTTTACATCAAGTTTTAATACTTGCTCGGTCAATTTTATTCTTCATTCGTACTGATTTAATATTTAATGTTCATAAATATAAAAAATGTTACTTTCTCTCAACAAAATTTAGTCCATTTTAATTCTATTTGCAGCAGTTAGCCGATGTTGTTTCTCTATTCATTTTATATGTCAACGCAGTAAAAGATCACGAATAACAATTTATGATTTCAGTCCAAAAGAAACATCAATTTAAAATGACTCCAACTGGCCCTCATAAAGATTGCAACGAAAAAATATTCGTGTATCTTGATCACTTCCGATTTTATAATAAAATTCTCTCATGAATACAAAATCTCTGCACTTACCATTCACTTTTAGGCCGTGCTGATACCCAAAAAGAGGAGAAAGCGAGGCAGGAAGTTTTAAATAAAAAAAAGTACCTTTACTTAAGGATTGTATTCTTATATCTAGCTCATAAATACGTTTTCCGCTTGAAATACTTATTGATGTTTCAGAATGTATACTTCAAATCTATTCTTGCTGCTACAAATTCCTTAAAAAGTGTTTTAGGTTGTAACCTGTTCATTCTCCAGATAATTCAGAAATCAGAACTCTTAAACTAGTCTATTTTATTTATTTTAGTTTCACAAAAATTATATTACACAGTATTTATAATTTTCTAGATTTACTTTTAAAATGCTTCTCAGAGACTATTATTATCAATAATAAAAATAAATATGTAACCTATTTTGATAAGTAAGTATTCATTTAAGTTTTATATTTAGATTCATCGTGCCATTTTTTTGTTTACTCTACAATAATACCACAATGTATTTTACGCATTTATTATCTGCGTAAAATGTATGTAATTATATTGATTCCCATGTCGGATTGAGTGGTAACGAAATTGCAGATAGTTGGGTAACTCTGCTCTGCTGACCCCTTGCAGGCCACGCTAATCTAACGTTTTCGGAAATCATCACTATTAAAAAGATGGAATTAAACGCAATTTGAAGAGATCCGCCTGCCCACTATTGGTACTTTGGGAAAAAACCTCGTTAGTGGCACCAGCTCAGTATTCCTAGGAAACAGCAGACTGCTCTTTCACTTTTTTTGAGTGGCCACATTTAGGTCCCTTACTTTTCAGCAGAGCCCGAAAGCCTTGCTGTACTATCACTGGTGCAAGGCGGATCAGGCCTCCACGAGACATATTCTCGACTGCCTGAATTTTACTGTGAACGAGATTTTGGAGAATCCTATTTCATTTTTAAATTTTTTAAGAATTTTTGGTTTTATGGAGATAGTTTAGTTTAGCTACACCATATGGGATAGGAAACAACAAAAACAACAACTTATATTGATAAGATATGTAGAATATTCAAAGATAAAGATAACTATCTCCCTCGGCAATACAAGCAAACATTCTGTTAAATGTTTTAATTAATATATAAATAGTATCCTGTGAAATGAAAGTTCTTGCCTTTTAACCATTCTCCACTGTTTTTCCTCTAATGGTGACAAATTCATAACATACAAATCACATCTCATATAAGCTTCATCGATGATAAATTAAGAAACAACAGAGGTCAAAGAAGGAACTGTATATTTCGAAAAAGCTGAATAGGCTTTTTTATGTACAGCTGTTCTTGAAAATATTATTTTGCAACTGCTGAATATGAAGCTTGTTGTAGCGCCTCATCAACGTTTCAGTGCGCTGTCAATGTTTTTCTGATGCATAGTATGTACTGTCTGATTGACACTAGACTACTGTCACATATCGGTGAGCAATATGGCATTCAATAATATAGGGTTGGGTAAGGTTGGGGCCAGCAGTTTTGGAGCTCTTTGCTGAAGTTGCTTATAGCTCACATTGAGGAGAGAAGACACACAAATAGTTGATTGATTGGTATCGTATTGTTGGATTGATTCTTACTTTTGTTTGTATAGATGTAACTGAGACAAAGTTGCCAGATCTAGATTAGCACTCAGAAGACAGGTTTCCTGGGATTGCACCGTGGCTCCTCTTATATCAGTAGAGTCAAAAGTTCTCCAATGATAGATAAGCACTAGATGATGTTTGTATGACGTATTATCATTAAGTTAAAATCTGGAAGTTTTTTTCATGAATTCGCATAAAGTTTGAGTAATTCAATAATATAGAGATTGAATTGGTTCTACCTTTCAGATGGTTTCCGACTCTCATCAGTTGAAAGTCGTAACTAAAAAAATTCAAAATTCGTGGCTGAATATTACATTATGCTTTTGAATTGTTAAAATCTTTTTTTGACGAAACTGTCATGAGCGCTTCTGTGATTCGGCATTGATACTAATTTTTACAAAGTGCTTTCTTCAAACCACTTTAAACCAACCGGTATGAAACTGTTCTCGCTGATATTGTAGCATCAAAAGCTTATCATCCATTGCGAAGACATGTCAGCAAAAATTGATTCTAAGAATATGACAGATAACAGAGGATGCATCGATCTCTGTGTACCGTTGTTAATTTATCTATAAAGATCTGATCTTGTGTGCATCCTTCTTATGCATTCCTTTAGCTCAAGTTTTATACGTCATTAACGATTTTGTAGTAGCCATCATCCATACGCAAGTTTAAGATCCAACTTCTCAGAAAAACGATCGTTGGAGGAAATTGCCTTCAATATCGTCAAACAGGCATCTTTTTTCCCTCAAATATCAATTGACCCTGTACTGAGATTTCGAACTTTTGAAATGTGAATAAATATTGGAGGATGTGTAAATATATTTATGTGTGTATGAATATTTATATTTTACGAATATTTGGTATTCATGTAATTGCCAAGTACCAAAATTTATGCATGTTTCACATGGATAAAAATTGCATAATCTAAAATTAGCATGCCACTAGACAATTAGGATCGAGATTGAAAAACAGTTGCTTACCTAGGATAAAAAAATATCTTGCATATCTAAATCTTAGCATCTAATCTGTGATTACATACTTTAAATAGACTATATATGGAATGGTTTGTTTAAATTTTCATTTATACCCAGAGCACAAATTAATTTTATATGAATAAATAAAATTTGCATATTTTGTTCTGTCATATACTAAAACTTAAATTACACAATAATATTGTAATATTCCATTATTTTTCCACATATATGTATGATAACTGTTCATGCAATTAAATTACACAATAATATTGTAATATTCCATTATTTTTCCACATATATGTATGATAACTGTTCATGCAATTAAATTACACAATAATATTGTAATATTCCATTATTTTTCCACATATATGTATGATAACTGTTCATGCAATTACGATTTTGACATTATTTCTTGATAAACTTTTAACAAACAGAATTTATAATATATTACTCATAGGACTTTGTATAATATGCGTTTCAAATATTTTCAAGCGTATTTGCTGCATAATGATTGTCATTTAGTACTTTGTTTTATAGTTTATTTATAATTTTTTAAGCAAATTAAATACTTTCAGTACATATCCTGCATACCTAATTCCATTTAATATAATGTAATAACTACTTTAATTTCGTTATCTAGCATTAGATATCTATAAAGGCCTTTTGGGCAAGATAATATCTTTAGATTTAAAGTACTAAGCACTAGAAATTAATTGTGTAAATAATTTGCAGAAATGTAAAAGAGATCAATATTCATATTTGTCTATTAACTTCAAACATATTAGAATCTAAGTTCAAAATATAATAGTTAAATATATCAAATTTACTGTGTTCAATAGGTTGTGAATTTAAGACTTATATCGGAGTTATATCTATATATGCGCAACACATATACACTACTAGCCATTAAAATTGCTACATCAAGAAGGCGACATGCTACAGACGTGAAATTTATACGAAAGGAAGAAGGTGCTGTGATATGCAAATGATTAACTTTTCAGCACATTCAGACAAAGCAGGCGCCAGTACTGACATTTACATTGTGTTTAAATGAGGAAATAGTTCAGCCGGTTCCTTATACACAAATTACATTTGAACGTTGTTACCTGGTGAAAAGTTGTTGTGATGCTTCGAGTAAGAAAGAGAAATGCGTACCAGCCATTTCTCATTTTGATAAAGATCGAATTGTAGCGTACCGGGATTGCGGTTTATCTTATGACAGTATTGCTGCTCGCGTCAGTCGAGACCCAATGACTGTTAGCAGAATATGGAATCGATGTGTTCAGGACGGTAATACGGAACGCCATGCGGAATCTCAACGCCCAACTATCACTAGCAGCTGAGAAGACAGGCATATTATCCGCATGGCCGTAATGGATCGTGCAATAATGTCACGAGTCGTGAGTCGAGAAACGGGGTCGTTTGAAAGACAACAAGTGTCTGCACGAACAGTTTGACGACGTTTGCAGCAGCATGGACTCTCAGCTCGGAGACCATAGCTGCGGCTTCCCTTGACGCTGCGTCATAGACAAGAGCGTCTTCAATGGTGTGATCAACGACGAACCTGGGCGCACGAATGGCGAGACGTCATCTTTTCAGATGAATCCAGGTTCTGTGTACAGCATCATGATGGTCGCATCCGTGTTTGGCGGCATCGTGGTGAACGCACACTGGCAGCGTGCATTCGTTATCGTCATACTGGCCCATCGCCTGGCGTGATGGTATGGGGTGCCATTGGATACACGTCTCGGTCTCCTCTTCTGCGCATTGACGGTGCTTTGAACAGTGCACGTTACATTTCTGGTGTGTTACGACCCGTGGTTCTACCCTTTATTCGAGCCCTGCGAAACCCTACATTTCAGCAATATAATGCCCGACCGCATGTTGCCGGTATTGTACGGACCTTCCTTGATACGGAACATGTTTGACTGTTGCCCTGGCTAGCACGTTCTCCAGATCTTTCACCAATAGAAAACGTCTGGTCAATGGTTGCCGAGCGACTAGCTCGTCACCAAACGCCAGTCACTACGGTTGATGAACTGTGGCATCGTGTTGAAGCTGCATGGGCATCTGTAACTGTACATGCAATCCAAGCTCTGTTTGACTCAATGCCCAGGCGTATAACTGCTGTTATTACTGCCAGAAGTGGTTGTTCTGGGTACTGATTTCTCAGGATCTATATCCAGCCTAATTTTTTGAAAATTTAATCACTTGTTATTTCTAGTATAATATATTTGCCCAATAAATATCATTTTGTTATCTGCATTTCTTCCTGGTGTAGCAATTTTAATGGCCAGTAGTGTGTATATTACATAAATATCTCAATAAACACAGTAAAAGTTTGCTTAAAATACCGTGTGCTAGATTGTAGTAATATCTTTCTGCACTCTATCAGCTAACGATTTAACGATATATTGATAAAACTACAAATAAAACCATAATTAAATGGATAAACAAATCAACTTTTGTTCTCAAACTATACTACATTGTTGACTAGTTTGGACCAGAAAAATATTACTCCAATCAAAGTACGCGTAATTTTTAGCGAACGTTTACTAAGTATATTGAAATAGATGTGTAATATTATTTATATTGATGTATTATACTTAAAATTGCATATTAAATTTGAAAAAATAAACTTTCGTTCTCAAACTCTTAGTAATATGTAATTTAATATTAAATAACTGATTTATCATTGTATTACTCATTGTAAATACCTTTATACTTTCGTTTTTTGCATTTACCTATTTCTAACTAATTTAATGTTTAACTGTAAATATAATTAAAGCCACTATTTTTCAATGAGTGCATATTATTACATTTAAATAATTTAATATATTATATTCTTCAAGTGCTTTTTCATGTATTTTACATCAGAGTTTTTATCAAAACTTTCTTTAGGAAAATGTCTTTGTGATTGACTTAATAACTAAAGATAATGTAATTCCAAGAATGAAAAATTTTTTACAACTAACTGTGTGTATTTACCCTTATACATAGTTTTAATGAAATTAATCCTTGGGTGCAAAATTGTTTTTGTAGTTTTAAAGTAAATCGAATAATATTGGAGTATACCTAATTATTGAGATCAAGATAATTTTTTAATCTTAAGAAAATATCAAATTATTTATTATTTTGAATTAAAAATTATTTTTTAATTTCTGACCTTATACAGTTTAAAAATTCTATGAATTTCAGAAATTGTTAAAATTGTGACATACACATGTACTTTCTATTTACATTTACAAAAGAAATCGTGAAAAAAGAAAATTCCATAAAGTCATTAGCTTAAGATTTTGGAATACTAAAAATTAAAGATTAAATGGATGAAAATTTATAGTGTCATAAAAATATTTTTACCTATTGTGTAAATTATTTTCCTTTCGACAAATTCATTGAAAAATATATTTTAGAATAATATAGTAAAATTTTGTCCGGGCGATGGAATCGTGAAATATGTTTTCACCCACCTAATTAAGTAGCTTGTTATTATAATCTCGTTAGATCATATAAAAAAATATTTATATTTTGATTAACTAAATATTTCTTATTTTACTGTAGGAATTGTGATTTCTTGGTTATAGAAACTTAGAATATTGGATAAAATGTCATTAAGACAAGAGTAAAAGTCAACGATTTTTTAAATTTATTTATTTATATTTTGTAGTTTTTATTATAACGTTAGCCAAATTTATTTAATTTATGACTTCGCTATATTGAGATTTATTTAGTCATTAATTTTTTCCTCTCTCCTCGCTACTGTAATAATTACTTTTATTCGAAGGAATGACAAATTTTTTCTTCTTTGTAGGAATCAATCAATTCAAGGGATTCAGTAAAAATTGCGTAATAACTTCAAAATTGTATTCATAATTTGTATCTATTAAAATTTTTTTGTTAAATAAAATGCCATGGAGGAATGATATTAGTCCCTTTTCAGGATTACCTCAGACAATTGCCTTTCTTTCAGGCAGCAAGATTATAATATATTTGTTTCATTTGTTCACATCTAATAGTAAATTTGAAGATAAGTTACGTTAGAAGAGAGTATATATATATATATATATATATATATATATATATATATATATATATATATATATATATATATATATATATATATATATATATATATATATATATATATATATATATATATATATATATATATATATATATATATATATATATATATATATATATATATGTATGTATATGTATATATATACATTCATTTAACATATGACTTAGTATAAAATAACCACGAAAAATAACTCTTAAAAGTTTTTGAACCATACATTAACATTCAAACCGGAAAAGAAAATGTAATGTACGAATCTGATACTCCAGTACCGAAATGATGGTCAGACTGCGTGGTGTTTAGAGTCCCTAAATACGAGGGACTCTACCCCTAGCCCTCGGGGAATGGCAACATGCAACACAGCTGATTCTCTTCCTCCCCTCAGTCAGGCAATTTGCTGGGTCCCCGGGGCCCCTTCGCCTCAAATGATGCGCCTCTTGGGGGTCACTGTCCCCTACTTGTATCCTTGCCTTCTGGGCCAGGAGCGATTTTATGTTCTGCAGACCCTGGTGTTCCGGAAACAAGAGCATCAGGAGTAGGAACTGGGAAAGGAACGTGCCATGGATGAATGGTATTAGTTTTAGGACAATCAGAATTCTTTGTCCTCTGCGCTGATCTCGATGTTAAATTATCTGTGAAATGAAGGCTAATAATGCACTTCGTTTTCTTACCTGATTTAAAGCTCCTGGAAGATATATGTCCTACTATATTTATTCATGAATCATTATTTCACAGACCAAAACATAATATTTATCATCAATCAATTCTGACCACGTTCACATTTTTTATCGTATTAACTTTAATCATTTCATTACAGCTTAAAATTCCGAAGTTACTAGAATGTATAGATAGATTGACTTATGTGATAAATGTAAAATGATTTGAAATTTAATAAAGAAATGAAAACTCAAATTTCTTTCTTTAATTAATTAATAAAATCCAGTAGGTATTTAATTGTAAAGTTTAATTTGTTAATAATTTACTTTTCATTTAATGTTTCATTTCAGAAAAACTTAATAATAAAATCCATCAATTCTTATTTCGCAAAAAATAGTCTCTAATGTGATTTGATTTTCTGTATTTTCTGAACACTGCGGATATCTAATACAATTCTCTCTCTCTCTCTCTCTCTCTCTCTCTCTATCTTTCATATATTCACCATAATACATACTTTGATTTTTGTACCTAACTTATCTTGACTGACCAGGGCAGATTAACAAGTCCTAGTTTCTCTTAAAATACTAACCACGATATCGGTGCTTTCACTTACCAGGCAACCGGGTATCTCATTAATATATTTGAAAATGTCTTCCGACTCACTATCGCATACATTATACAATATTTAGTATAAATATAAATTATTTATATTTTCTTAGTAAAGAAAAGGTGCAAGGGGAGTAACATAATCAATTATAAATAAAATTTACAAACCGAGAAGAACTCTATAGTTATCAAATATGTTATCTTCATACCCACACATTGACAGCATTTTATAAATCAATCTTCAAAAATAAATTTAAAGTTTGCTTAAAATGAAGAGCTTTTATATTTTATTTCATTTCTGTGATTACAAAATCTAAATATTATCAGTAGTCTATTTATTCAGAGAAGCAAATATATATATATATATATATATATATATATATATATATATATATATATATATATATATATATATATAATTCTTTATTCTTAGAAAAAAATTGAACCGATTTGGATAAAAAATAGGTTTTTAGTTAAAAAGTTATATGTGACTTGTTTAACAAACTTTGTTCTTCTCTTGCAATAAAAATGTAACTTTAATAGATTAGTAAAAGATTTGGATGAACTAAGCCTAGAGACAAATTCAGCTTACTGTTAAGTTTTTCCACAAATATTTTAATATTACTTTATTTCGCAATTAGTAATCTAAATTATTTTTAATCAACACGATATTTAGCCACCAAAATGTTTTCAATTCCTTTTATTCACAATCGCTTTCTCTGATGATTATTTCCAAGTTAAAAATTGCTATATTTTGTTTTCAAATATATAAGACATACACCTACAATATGAACGTTAAGTTTTAGTGCATATTATGATGCTATATTTCTTTTACTATTATAAAATCAACTTAATTCTTTGTTTTATCTGAATTGACTATTAGTAAATTGTTCTACTTTTAATTTTATTTTAAATTTAAATATTAATAATTTAATTTCAATTTCTAAGTCTCAAATATTTACCAATAAGAAGCACCTTTTCATTTAAAACATTTTTAATAATGTTTATTTTTTGGTAAAAACAGTACATTTCTAAATTAAAAAAATTGCACCAATTTCGTTACATCACTTAACGTGATGACATTCGTACTGTGCCCATGTCAGTAATGGATCTCTCAGCCACATCGCGAACCACGCACAGCTGATTCAGTCTGTTCTGTATCATTATGTGTCCACGCGTACCATTCGGCGTAGTTTGAAGCTGAGTTAAAAGTCCGCAAAGCGCTTATACCTAAAAAATCCAGATGGTTGTGTACCCTTGATTCAAAACCACTAGCATTTCCGTTGCTAATAGTGCAATAAGAACATAATGGAATGACTTGTTTTTTACTGATAAATCCCACTTTTACCTAAAACATCCAGATGGTCATATTGGAATCTGGTGACCCTAAGGTGAAAGACTTTTCTCTGTTGCGATATGCACCGCCACATTGATTAGACAGCCATTATCATAATTTCTACGTCTCATTTATTTACCAACATTAAGTATTTTTTCATTAAAAAGTTTTTGGTGAAAACAGTATATTAAATGAGTTACACGAACTCATTGAAATAAAGGACCACGTTGCTCTTCAATGGATCCCGAGCCACTGCGATGTTTTTGGAAATGAGCAAGCAGACAGACTTTTTTTAGATAAATTTGTTTCTCTGATGAATTTGGAATAGAAATATTTTAAACATTTGTAACCTTAAAAATGCAATTATTAAAATTGTTTAATGACAAAAGATTAAAAACGGACATTTTTTGGAAAGATCAAACTTTTATGGATAATAATTCTATTGTCAAATTTTGAAAATATCTCAAATTAAACAATCTGCTTTACTTTTCATTTTCAGAAAGATTTATGTAACACTTGTGAAACTAATTCACACTATGAAGAAACAAAGATATCTTTGTTTTCCCAAATGCTTGATATCTGTATAGAAAAAATTGTTTGAAATCAATGTACGTAAATTCGAAGAAATATACAAGGTTATTTAAAAATGTAAATAATTTTCAAAAGTTTTCAAACAACGGAATTATAAAAGCTGGTCAAGTTTTACACTAGCAAAGTTCAGATCCAATTTACCGACCACGGTGGATTGGTTGGTTAGGGCGTTGTTCTCATTATCGGAAAGTAGTGAGTTCGAATCCCGGATTAATCCGAGATCCATCGTGATCGTTAATGGTATGCTTGCCATTAGCGAACAAGACGGAACTGTGTGTGGTTGCAATGTCCTCCAAGTGAAATTATACCACTGAGTGTGTCAGGCCAACTATTCGGAGTCTTATGTTTAATCACTGCTTCAAAATCACGAAGACTCCACCCGACTGCTTCTATCTAATTGGTAGAACCCAACTTAGGGTTGGGTACCGAGAAGCATGCTGGTGCAACAACAACTTCCAACTAACGATTAGCTTGCTGTATATATTTTTGTATTGACATACAAAAATATATACAGCAAGCTGATAACGACTTAGGACACATATATGATAAAGTCTTCTTTTCTAAGACTAATACAAAAGCTTTCCTCTCTGCCTCTAAAGATTTTTTTTCTTGCAAAAAAACCCAAATCTTGATAAAATGACATACAAATTAGCGTAACAGACATGTTTGTATGTTTGACATGTTTATCAGTAAAAAATGTTAGCATATGCCAAATTCAAAAACAAAGTATCTAGAAGAAAGTTACAGGAAATCGATTATTAAATTAATCACATATCGTCATTGATTAATAGATGTCTACTAGACGATTATTAGATGTCACAAAATATATCCAAAAGTTAGAAGCTTATTTTTTTGATGAAAATGCATACCGTGTAGGTATATATTATTACCGTGTATAAAATACACAGAAATATTGAAATTGTAGTTGTAGATTTGAAAGTATATTATATAAAAGAGGATTACAATTCATTTCTTTACAAGAATTAATTCACGTGAACTCATTTTTATACATTCTTCCTACATATTATTTTTGATATAAAATATTGTCACAATTTGAATAATTTATTTTTGGCATGCAATATACCGAGAAGTCTATTGTTTTTCAAGAAATAAAACAAACAAAGACTATAACTAATATTTAAAAAACTGTGAAGGCAATAATTCAAAAACTGTGAAGGCAATAATTATCAAAAACTGTGAAGGCAATAATTATCAAAAACTGTGAAGGCAATAATTATCAAAAACTGTGAAGGCAATAATTATCAAAAACTGTGAAGGCAATAATTATCAAAAACTGTGAAGGCAATAATTATCTTAAAACTTCTCTAAAGAGAATTGCAAGTGATTTGACTGAATTTACTTATTTCTTACCAATCAGGAATTTCACTAAAAAAATTTTCAAATTATATTTCTCAGGTGCTGACTTATTGTAAAACATAAATCGATGTAATTTTCCTAACCATGATTAAACCAATAATAAAATATGATTGTAGGTTTTGCACGCATTTAAATCTGCATGAAATTTTCTCCAAGCGCAACATGCCACATGTATATCCGACAATCTTCTGCGAAGCACCCCCTACATTAGTGAATCATCCCCAACAGTTCTTTAGTATTCGTGCATCGTTCAACGTTCCCCTCCTCCGCACCCACTGAGGTGCTCCACAAGTCTCTCACCATCCGATCCATCCATCTATTCTAACACCCACTTCAGACGACAAACATTTTTGGGAGTAAGTCGACACCCCCTGCTCGATTCTTGTGACGGGACGTGATGTGGAACGGGACTTCGGACTCCATTTTCCATCCTCCATATTTTTGATATTTACTTCATTCCTTTCCGATTTTTTTTATTCGCCATAGTTTGCAACGCTCACCCCCCACCCCTGCTGCGCTTGCTTTCGGTTTCCGATTGCCGTAAGAAACTGGATTGTTGCTGGCTAAATGCACTGGTTGTCGTGTGTCTGCCACGTATTGGGAAGGATTTCATGTTTCAGCACTTTATATATATTTTTCCCCCATCCATCGTTATTGCTGAGAACATGGGATAGGGTGACGAAAAAAAGAAGGCGATTCTGTTGCTGTAGTGCTTGTGTGGCAAGATGATCCTACACTTATACCAAATTAGATTTTGATAGTTTCTTTATTTTTTCCTGCTTGTTTCCTCTTCCCATTCAAGGGTTAGGAGTTAAATTTCAAAAAGCGCATCTACTGGTCAGTGCTTTGAATATAGATTCTGATTTTACAGTTGAGATAATAGATAAGTATGCTTTCTGAAACATTAAGCATGCATACTGAATTTATAGTAATCTCTCTATTCTAACATTTTTCTGAAGAAAAAATATAATAAATTCTTTTTTTTTTTTTCTTTTTTTTAAATGACTCTTTTAGGTTGCGTATTTTGCTTTCTAATATTTACATCGCATTCAAGTTTCACAAATGGGTGAAAGGTGGAAATATAAAGAGGAATTTCACTGATAGATCTTCCAATTTAGAGCCACTTAAATTAAATAAGTCACCAACTGAGCTGGAATTCATCTTTCAAAAATCCTTCACATTAAGAGAAGTTACGGTGTATGCGTTAAGACAATTTTAGTATCTCGTGGTCCATTGTCTAATAGTCTAGTGATTCTATGCATTTTTTGCAAATTCCACTTGCTTTCATAGAGGACGTTTCATGGATAGAGAATCACATTCACGTGTCCCAAGGGAGAAAACACGGAAAATTCCTAAACACCCATCCGAGAGACGAGAATGCAGAAAGCTGAAATGCAACATTCATCTCCTGATAACCAACACAAGCTGGAATTGAACCTGTGACCATTTGTTCTTAAGAATGGTATCCTGCTACGCATATATTGTGGTTGTTATATTATTTACGCATATATTGTGGTTGTTATATTATTAGGTTATGAATATTTTGTGGTAGTTGTTGTCGTGTGCCAGCTAGGCTGGCATTATCGCGTGCGTTGCTCTATAATTCCAACTGAGCCATATTTAGGTGTGGAGTCCGACTTCTTCAGTACTCACATGCCATAGGTTCTCTTTTATAGGGTAGGCAACCATTCACCAAGAAAATTACAAAGCCAGGATAGATAGAGAGAGAAAGTACGTCCATGTCAGAATCGGGATTCAAGTCCATGACCTCCGTATCCGCAGTCAGGCACGCTGACAACTAGACAAGTTGTGGCGGCTACTCTTCTGCTTTATAAGTTTCATCAGACTTACATGAATCAATAGTTAAGAAAAAGTTCCTTATTTGGATTCAAAGTTTATATATCTTTATAGACTCATAATATTTTTAATAATTTTACAAACTAAGGAATATCACAAATTCCTTTTATTTTCTAAAATGATATCATTTAAAAATGCAACAGAAGATGTATTTAAATTGTTACATTAAATAATTATTCATATCTATTGTGAGAAACACACTTGAGTTATAAAAAGAAGGTGTGTAAGATTCAACAAAGAATATTTGCAGAATAAAATCTAGATTAGTTACAAATGCATTCGAGAGTAATAAAATAATTGCATAAAATCCACTAGCTCAAAACACAAATTTTAGAGAAATTATTAACGATTTTATAATTTCGAACCATATATGAATCAAACCAATAATTCTGCATATTTTTATGAGTAAATTATATTTTCAAAGAATATTTCTAATTTCTTTGAAAGATTTTTTTTTTTAAAAAATAAAGAAAACATTCTTGAAAAATAAGAATAAATTTTAGTTTTTCAGGAATTTGTGTGCTAAAATATAATACCTAAAAAAATCTTGCAGCAACAAAATTATTGTAACAAACTACTTTTAAATCTCAATTGACTTTTTATCATTTCTCGCTATATTTAAGGCTTTTTTATATATACAATTAACTTTTAAGAAATATAATTTTAAGAATTTTTTTAAAAAAATCCATAGTATATCTAATACGGAAATAATCATTAAATTTTTAAAAATAAAGATAGAAAATAATCATTAAAGAGAAAGATAGAAAATAATCATTAAATTTTAAAAATTAAAATAAAGATAATAATGGTATAGTGCGGTGCAGGCGAGCCCCGGACTGTACCATTAGCTTAATCGTCTTAGAATACTCATCTATCACCAAGCGCTTCGTAATTTTGGGCTACGGTCAGGTAACGAGGTCACATCTGATCTGGTATCCTCCTCTCCACATCCACGCCACCTAAGTGGAAGAACTTTGGACGGCACATATGAACGTGGACACCTACCCAACCCAATAAGCTTCAGCAACCCAGTGAAGGAGTATACGTGGTCGCTCTCCCAATCACTGCCCAAACTATGCTTCACTTTGCTACTTACGGAAGTATCGTGTAGATACTGAGCCACTGGATCTCTAAAAATAAAGGTATAAAAAGAAGAAAAAAAGAGCATACATTACCTGAACTGATCAAAGATCACCAAATTTAGATGTTATGATGAATAATATTAGGGTTCACTCGAATTCGAATCATGTGATATGGAAGCTCAAAAGAAAATATGAGCTCAGAACCGTCTTTTAGTTCTATTTGGTCGCTTATAAACAACATTAATCGTTCACTAAAATCCTTTTCACCCACATTTATGCAATTATCTGAATATTTAATTAGCATAACATATTTAAGCAAACATTTCTTTCGAAATATAACCAAACGAATAATAACTTAGCCTTAATTCTCATAAAAAAAAAAGGAATGAAACGTTGTGAAACAATAGGCATCAAAATAATATTACTATTAAAAAAGAGCATTAAATTATTTCAGATAACGATATTAATTCCTTTTCCTCATAAATATTTATGCCCCTCTCCCATCACCAGATGTATTCTTAAATTTGATTCTTGGAGGAGAATAATATTGAAAAGCTTCAGGGTTGAAATTCAATAAGTAAGTGTGTGGTAGATCTATATTAATTATTAATTTTCTTTATATAAAGGACGTATTCCTGTGAAGAAAGTGAATTCTATCCTCACGCTATCAGCATTGAATCATTATCATCTCAGCAAATAAAGGCTTGGCTGTCCCATTAGAATGAAGATAGCGGCGAGCAGGTCGTTGAAAAATTCAGCGTTTTATCTATTAATATTGAGAATCAAAGTTTTGGTTCGATGATAAAGGAGAAAGCAATATCTTTTGTGAAACAATATTGCCTTGACACGTAATTAATATTTTACTTCAGAAGGTGCTGGCGAATGAAAAAGTTGATAATGGACAAAATACTGTGTATCGTTTGTTAGTTGGTAAAATTAAATTGATGGCTCTTGGCCAGAAAGTTAATGAATACGTAATGCAATATTTAACGTGATTGAATTAATAACTGGTGCCCACTTCTTCTTTATATAGAAAGACGCCGAGTTTAGAAATGGCAGTCTCTTTTAATTAAAATGAAGCATTGCATTCAATAATCTAAATACTTCATTCAAAATGATACTAAATTATGCATATCAGTATCCTTTAATTTGAGCATAAATTATGAAAGTGATTTTACATTTTTCTGTGTCAGCTATTTTTATAATCTATAAACACTAAATTACTGAAAACTAACTCGTAGATTTGATAAAGGTTGATACTGAAGTTGTTATTGATACATAAAATTATCAACTGAATAGTGAATAATCTAACCTTCAACTTAAGAGTTTGTGAGATCAATTTTCATCTTGAAAATCGATGCTTGGGTAAAAATTTATAATCAAGTAATCTTTGATTTTATTTTGGCGATTTTTGACTCCAAGATGTGATTATCAAGATGGCAGCAACACAAAAACTAAACTAAGTACTAGGTTACCAGAAATTAAACTTCTATCATCAAAATGTATCGCCAATTTTTCACCAAACCTAGAAGTATTCTATTCTACATCAAATCTGATGTTTGTTAATGTTCAGAATCTAATTAAAATTCTAGTATCCGACCGAATTAACCTTGATGGACAAAAATTTATTATAAAGTGAAATCATTATATATTAAATAAAGCTCTTCCCTCACTATATCACAGCAGCAGAGGAGCTTAGGAAATTCAGGAGAGAGAAACGCGCAGAGAGCATTTCACCATGATAGTCATGGTTAGATCAGGTACTGAAGTCAGTACTTTTTAACCAGTTACAATGACATCTAGATTCAAGAGCTATATTATAGAAAAAATATGAATAATTTTATAAGATTCATTTAATTTAGTGATAAGATAACTTTCATCGTGTACGATTCATAGTTTACGAGAAAAATTCGAAAAACAAAGTAAGACGTCACTGCCGGTTCAAAAAAAAACACTTAATTGAACATATCAACAGCAGTATATGCACAATTTAAAGTAGATGTTCAAAGTGACCGCCGTGCATATCGAGGCAAGCATGAGGCACACCATGGAATGGCTGTCATCACACGTTGCAGCATCGCGGGGTCCACCGAAGTATAAGCAGCTTGCAGACGAGAAACGAAGTCCGTTGGTGCTATCAGTAACTACTCATAAATGGCACGCGCGCATGCATGACGTGATATGCACTGCGAATGTTTTAAACATTATCGTCTGAAAAGATATGTAAATACTATTGTTGATATGTCCAATAAAGTGTTTTTTTCTTGTACCGCCAGTGGACCGCCATTTTGTTTTCGTATTTTTCTCGTATTATATTATTTCTTATACTATTATTACTATTATTCATATTATTTCTTATACTGTTTGAATAACAAGATATTTATATTGAGAACGTACATTTTTTTCTTCATTAATAAGTTGTCGGAAGAAAATTATATTTGACTTAAATTCTCATTCTTATTTCGCAGTAAACTACAGGATGTCGCATATTGAATGGGACAAAAAGAATGCATGATTATGAACGTTGTAATAAATGTATTCAGAAAATTTAAATTTATCTCAAAACTACAATTATTCAAATTTCTACATGTGTTCAATATGTGCCCCTCTGGTGACACGACAAATGTGTATACAGTAATCAAGCTCCTGCGACACTCTTGATAGCAGATTCTTTGAGATAGAGTTCAACACAGCAGTTATCCGCTGCTTCAGTTCATCTAAGTCCTGATGAAGAGGAGGAACAAACACCTTGTCTTTGACAAAACCCCACAGAAAAAAAATCACAGGGCATTAGATCTGGAAATCTCGTTGGCTAATGAAGCAATGTCAAATCCTATGGCCCAGCCAACCCAATCCAGCAATGGGGTAGATGTTCATTTAGGAACTCCCGTATGTTGTTATTACAATATGGGGGAGCACAATCTTCCTGCAATATAAAAGCAGAAACAGTTCGTCTAACTGGGGAAGAAAACTCTCAAAGACTATGTCTTAGTAAATGTCCCCATTAATCGATTGTCCCGCAAAAATGGACCAAAAGCCCAACGGTTTGCTGAACCACGTAAAACGTTCACCTTAGGAGAATAAAGCTGATGTTCTAATGTTATATGAGCATTTTCCATGCCCTAAAATCGCAAATTATGGCGATTAACTTTGCCACATAAATGGAACGTGGCTTCATCGGTAAACACCAGTCTGTTCTCGAATCCATTTATGTCGAGCTTTACTTGAAATTTCTCACAAAAGTCCTTACGCAATGGTTTATTAGGTTTTAAAGCCTGGACCATCTGATATCTATATAGTTTGAATTGGAGACGCTTCCGTAAAACACTCCACACCATTGTGGGAGGGACATCTAGTTCTGCACCTGCATGTCGTGTTCATTTTGAGGGACTCGGTAAAAACGATTCACGAATTCTTTCAACCACTTTGGGGTCTGTTGCTTTTCGTCCTGAGCTTTTTTTTTTCTTGCATAAGCAGCCCGTATCCTAAAATTGTCTTTACCCACCTGTTGATGTCGTCTTAAATTATCTTTGCACGACGGTGAAGGAAGAGATTTTGGCATATTCGAAAACACAGTATGCTTTCTCCTGCATGGACGCCATTTTGCTTAACAGTGCCCCTAACGACGAGTTCGTCATTCGATGTTTTTTCCTGTTGCCAAATAAAGCTTGTATAATTGTAAATGCAGAATAATTTTGTTTCGGCGTAATAAATCCATTACGGCAATCACACAGCGCTATTCTTTTTGTCCCATTCAATATGAAACACCCTGTATATAAAATCAAAACAAAAAATATCATTACAAATAATCAATAAACCTTAAAAAATATAGCCTTATATGTAAGTGAAGAGTGACATTCAAAAAGATTTATTGGTTTTAGAAGTAAGCATATTGAAAAGTATGTAACAAATTTTTGTTTTGAAAAATAAAAGCAACAATTAATTTTCAAAGAGTCCATTATCAAATGTAAAATTAAATATTCATTTTAAAATAATTTATGTTTGCACCAATAAAAAATCAAGCTGCAAATACATTTAAAACATAATTTTATATAAGATGATATTTTTTAATGGAAGCTTATATTTAATCAAAATAAGTGAGATGAGCGATTTATTTTGTTTATCTAAAATACTAAATTTATTCTATAATGTGAAAATAATTATTCTGTACCTATAAAAATTATAAATTTTCTATGTATATAAAAATAGTTAATGAAGAATTATATACGTATTTTCATTTTTTGCTAATAAAATAAAATGTGATAATTCAAAAGAGCTTAGAAAATTTACATAATCTCTTTGAAGCAACTTATTGTAAACCTACATTTGATTTTATAGAAAATTATCTGTTTTCAATGCGTAATCTTACAATTAATTTACTTGCAAATTTCTTTTAAGATTAGATATATTTAAGCGAATACTGTATAATTACGGAACACTGTATAATTACATGTGACTGCAGTTACCATGAGCATTAGAACGGTAGCATTAGTTTCAGACTTATTGAGTCTTAAATGCTATCTTCTCTGTCACGATGCAGAAAAATAATTCTTCTCTCTTTTCAGAATTCTAGACATTATTTAATACATTATCTTGTTCCCGATTCTTCAGAAAACATTTTCTTCCACCACGAACATTTACAAGGTTTCTTCTCCCCCACCCTCTTCTTCGATCACGTGGTGGAAATTTGTGACGTGATGTAACTCGGCATTCCCGACCGCAAGTTCCGGAATTTCATTATGCCTTGTTAACAAGGACCTGCAGAAAACGATCGCCAACGGAACCATTAGGGTAATTGCGGACGGTTGTCTGTCTCTCAGTCCGTCATACATCCCCACCCCTCAACACCATCACCCTCCCGAGCCATCGATGTTTTAATGCTCTTGCCTCCCTCCTCCCGTCTTCGAAACTTTCAGATATCGCCTACACTTAGTAGGATGAAAGCAAAGGGTATCGGTTATACGGAATGATGTTGCTGAATTATTCTATTAGTACCATGAAAATTGATAATTTGTATTCGCATCACAATTTTATTTTCACCGCTAAAAATATGACAGCGAAATCTTCTTGATTAGACGTCAAAGTTAAATATCTGCGTCAAAAATTATTTTATATTTGATTATTCTTTAATTGTAATTTCATTTTAATTAAAGTGAGTGCAATCTTTAATAATATGTTTCTGTGAAATATAAAATTTAATAAATAATTGTAAAATAAAAGGAATAGGAGTTTGAAAATAGAGGTCACGTTTCACGCATTAAAATCTCAGAATTTCTATTAAATCCATATTTATTAGCATTCAAACAAATGTTTACTAGCACAGCACAGCAATAATGTGTCCACAAATTTACACTTTGCAACCTAGTAAGAGCATTGTAAGTGTACACTGTGGCACAATTGGAGGAAAGCAGGAATTATTGGCGAATAGCATCCTTTCACTCTGCCAATAGAAAAAAAAAATAGCCTACTGGAGTACTCTCGAGGTTTTGAGTATCATCAAATCATAAAAGTCCACTGGTGTCATGTTCAATGAGCAAATTGGCTATTTATTTTTACAGTAACGGTTGGTTAGTCATATCTCATCCAATATGTTTAACAAGTACTGTTCAACTGGAGATACAATATAGGGTGATGCCCAACCCGTGCTATTAAGATTCCCGCCTTTGGCTACAAAGTTGAGATGTCAGAAACTTGCGTCATTGATGGCAAAAAAAATATGACAAACTTGTTTTTTATGTCTCTTAGAAGAAGCTAAGCGGTTTAAAACGTTAATAATAAATAAATAATAAAATAAAGTGTCAAATACATTATTTTAAATGAATTATTTAATGGCGTAAAATTTGTCCTCTTGTGATTTTTTTTTTTTTTGTGCCAGCTTAGGCTGACAATTTGAGGTGCGCTGCTCTACTTTTCCAACTAAACGATATTGGGTGTGGAGTCCGACTACCTCAAAATAAACAAATGTCATAGGGTCCCGTTTATAAGGTAGGCAACCATTCACACAAGGAAAGGACAAAGACAGGATATATTCAGAAAGAAAGTACATCCATGCCCGAACAAACCCAGGACCTCCCTATCAGCAGTCAGGCACGCTGACCACTAGACAAGTTGGCTGGCTTTGGTCTCTTGCGAAATTTAAATATGCATCTCAGGATTTGATAAAGGTGTTGCACCGCTGTGAGGGAAATGACACAAAATTTCTGTTTCTTCAAAGTATCATACTAGGAAGAGCAGTTGGGTAGGAGAGTTTACCATTCTTTATTCATTCACTTCTACTTTTCATGGCGTATACCTTTTTTCATTCTTTACTATGAGCGAAACATTTGTTGTATATTCTTGACGTGGTTATTCGTGGCTGAAAGAAAAATACTTCATCATAAGTGTTTTATCCCCCAATGACAAGAACACAGTGCAAGATTTTCTTATGAGGCAGAAATGCAGTGTGTGGAATAAGAATTATCACCACATACAGTTTGCATATTTTTGAATTTAGATTAGCATTTCACTATAATTTCAATGTCTGAAGCGCCCTTTATTGAAACATTTTCTTATTTTCTCTAATAAAAAATTTCCTTTTCGTTTGATTAAATTTATCACAAGCTATAATGACATATAACAATTTCTTCATTATTATGATTTTTTAGTCTCTATGAAGTTGTATGTATGTATGTTTGTATGTATGTATGTATATATATATACACTACTGGCCATTAAAATTGCTACACAGATAAGAAATGCAGATAACAAAATGATATTTATTGGACAAATATATTATACTATAAATAACAAGTGATTAAATTTTCAAAACATTTGGCTGGATAGATCCTGAGACATCAGTACCCAGAACAACCACCTCTGGAAGTAATAACAGCAGTTATGCGCCTGGGCATTGAGTCAAACAGAGATTGAATTGCATGTACAAGTACAGATGCCCATGCAGCTTCAACACTATGCCACAGTTCATCAACCGTAGTGAATGGCGTTTGGTGACGAGCTAGTCGCTCGGCAACCATTGACCAGACGTTTTCTATTGGTGAAAGATCTGGAGAACGTGCTGGCCAGGGTAACAGCCGAACATGTTTCGTATCAAGGAAGGTCTGTACAATACCGGCAACATGCGGTCGGGCATTATCCTGCTGAAACGTAGGGTTTCGCAGGGCTCGAATAAAGGGTAGAACCACGGGTCGTAACACACCAGAAATGTAACGTGCACTGCTCAAAGCACCATCAATGCGAGCAAGACTTGACCGAGACGTGTATCCAATGGCACCCCATAAAATCACGCCAGGTGATGGGTCAGTATGACGATGACGAATGCATGCTGCCAGTGTGCGTTCACCACGATGCCGCCAAACACGGATGCGACCATCATGATGATGTACACAGAATCTGGATTCATCTGAAAAGATGAGGTCTCGCCATTCGTGCGCCCAGGTTCGTCGTTGATCACACCATTGAAGACATTATTATTCATTGTCTTTGACGCAGCGTCAAGGGAAGACGCAGCCATGGTCTCCGAGCTGAGAGTCCATGCTGCTGCAAACGTCGTCAAACTGTTCGTGCAGACACTTGTTGTCTTCCAAACGACCCCGTTTCTTGACTCACGGCTCGTGACGTGGTTGCACGTTCCATTACGGCCATGCGGATAATATGCCTGTCTTCTCGGCTGCTAGTGATAGGTGGGCGTTGAGATTCCGCATGGCGTTCCGTATTACCGTCCCGAACACCTCGAATCCATATTCTGCTAACAGTCATTGGATCTCGACCGACGCAAGCAGCAATACTGCGATAAGATAAACCGCAATCCCGGTACGCTACAATGCGACCGTTATCAAAGTCAGAAACGTGCTGGTACGCATTTCTCTTTATTACACGAGGCATCACAACAACTTTTCACCAGGCAACAACGTTCAAATGCAATTTGTGTATGAGGAACCGGCTGAACAATTTCCTCATTTAAAAACAATGTAGGTGTCGCTACTGGCGCCTGCTTTGTCTGAATGCGCTGAAAAGCTAATCATTTGCGTATCACAGCACCTTCTTCCTTTCGTATAAATTTCACGTCTGTAGCATGTCGCCTTCTTGGTGTAGCAATTTTAATGGCCAGTAGTGTATATATAGATATATAAATAAACATACATATATATATACATATGTATATATATATATGTGTGTGTGTGTGTATACATACATATATATATATATATATATATATATATATATATATATACGCAGCTGAAAACAAGTAAAGAATATTGCGGTTTTAGTTTGGTTTTGTGGTTGGGAAACTTTTTAGCTGATTGATACGTGGTCGACAGATGTAGTAGGTTATATGAGAATAAATTACGCATGTTTGGCAGAAAAATATGCATTTCATTGCTCATTTGTGTACAAAAGGAAAGAAACACAATATGTGCATATGAGATAAAAAGAAAAAGAAAAGGTGTTGTCTTCAAAGGAAGTCATTTTCAGTAGGGAGTATGGTTTCCACGGACGGCCAACAACGTTGAACACACACAATGAGGCTATTAATCATGAGTTAGGGTATTCTATCCTACTCTTCAAGAAGAGTTCTTTCCAGATCTTGGAGAGTTTGTGGGGGTGATTGGTGGTCAGCAACTCGTCTTCCTAGAGCGTTTCAAACGTGCTCTATTTGATTCATGTCTAAAGAACGCTCTGGCCATTTCATTCGTACGATTCCTTCCTTGAAAAGGAAATTTTCCACCAGGTTAGCACGATGTGGCCTGCAGTTACCGTTCATTAAAATGAAGTCATCTCCGATTGCTGCAGCGTAAGGTACTACAACATGTCTGAGGATCTCATTCCTATATCAGCGACCATCAGAAGTCCATCTCGAATGATATAGAGGTCTGTGCGTCCGTCAACGGAGATACCACCATATGCCAACACTCCTCCACCGCCAAATCTGACTCTTTCGTGCACGAACGCTGGATTATTCCTACTGCCACGGTCCCTCCAGATAAAAATACGCCTATTATCAGGATAAACAGAAAAACGGGACTCGTAAGAAAAAAGAACATTGCTCCCTTCATTTGTCCTCCAGCTCACATGCTCTATTGCCCACTCCCTGCGGTCGTGACGATGCTTTGATGTTAGTTTAACACATATCATCGGATGGCGAGCATACAGACCTACACCATGGAGCCGGTTTCGGACAGTCTGAGTTGAAACCGTGGTGTCAGTAGACAAGCGAAGATGTTGGAGAAGAGTAGCGTTCATATTTCAGTGTCTCCGAGTCGTTAACACTAAATAACGATCTTCATTGGGCGTTGTTGCCCATCTACGACTTTGCCCTGGTCTTCGGCCTGCACTTTCAGTCTCCAAAAAAAGGTTCCAGATCCTAGAAATCACACTTTGTGACACTCCAATGGCAAGCGCTACTCAGGCTTGAGTTTGGCCCTTTTCTAACGTACCAACAACTCTCCAAGCTTCTGAATCGGTTAAATGACTTCGCTGAGGCATCGTACTCATCGAAACAAAGCAGTCACTGAATACCAATCACCCCTGTATTCATTGTCTTTTATTCAGTTGAAAGTCAAATTTCATTCACTGCCGCTGAAGTGACATTTTTGACGTCGAACTCAAAATTAGCATACACCACAGTTTGAAAATCAGAAATTTTTTTCCTTTGTGATTCTCTTCTTCCATTTTCAGCAAAAAAAATATTTCGTTTATATCTTTATTTTTCATGGTCGCAGTTTGCTCAAGATTGAGGTCATTATTCATAAATACTCAATTGTTAATATGCATGTGTCTCATGAAAAAATATGACATATTAATGTTTATTTCATACTTTTAATGTTGCTCAATTGATTCAAAAATGTGATTATTACGAAATCATTTTTTAACGATGTATCATTTATTTTTTCCACATGATCGGTTTTAGTTTTAAATTCTTAAAAGCAGATTAAACTTTAATTTTAAATACGCCAGATCGACAAAATAAAATGCAACAAATATCTGTAAAATCAAAATTTTCTTTGATGATTTATTTTAGTTAACATTTTTCAACGAATTTGTAAAAGATTATTCTAATCATAAGTGCATTAATAATTTATTTTTCATATTATTTTAAATTAAATTCAAAAAAAAATTTTTCTTCATAATTTTCACCAGAAATTTCTAAATGAAATTTATATGATTTTCGGTGAGATTTCAACACAACATAATAATAGTATCATTTTCATTAATAAGACGGTGTATTCATTAATTTTGGGGTGCAACATGAAACATATAAAACAAATATAAACACATAAAAATATAAAAATAATTAATACAAAAAAAATTATTTTTCAGAAATAACATTTGCATTGTTTTTTTTAAATTATGATTCATGCTTTTTGTTTTTAGAATTTAATTTATAGAATCTTTAGCAAAGCTTTATAAAATTAAAATACTAAATTATGAGTAAAATTTAATCAAGCTTTAATTAAAATATAGCTAATTCAATCAGCTATAATTAACAATAAAGGTTTTATATAAAAAATATTCATTACCTTAATCATTTTGTTTCATTTTTCTTTTTTTTAACTTTTTTAATAGACACATATGTGTGTGCGTGTATGTATGTAATATGTATGTATGTAATTTTAGTTTCAGTATGCTGTAAAATTTAAATTGAAATTTCCTTCTAGTTATTAAATTCTGAGAAACACGGAGTAAAATTATGAATAAAGTAATTTAATATATGATCCTGTAATATACGTCATGAATTTTATTGTTTTTATAGCATATAATTTATTTTTACATTTAATATTTATGAATGTTTGTAAAAGTATTAGTAATAACAATATAGAAAATGCCAATAATATGGTAGCAATGCAATAAATTGTTGCTATCATATTACTGGCATTATATTATCAAATCTAGATTATTATTACTTATATTACCAAATCTAGATTTAGTTGTCAATTTGCAATAAATTGACAACTAAATCTAGATTTGGTAATATAAGTAATCTAATACAAACAATTCATAAGATAATGCAATAGTATCAGATAAACATTATTTTTCAGCACACTCTTATGTTGGATGTTAAGATTTTAATGGATGATCATTAGTCTCCTCATATAGACATACACAGTCAGAAAGCAGTGTTCGAAACAGTTCGATTTCCAGAGTAATCGACTGCTTGGAATCGATTTTCGAACTTCCACTGGTGGCACTTTACCCTTCTCCAAGAATGATCCATCAAGCGGTGGGACGTCTTTATATCCTGTACCAAGCGACATCATCCGCAACTCTCATTGTCAATTCCTCCTGGGGATGGGGTGGGGGGTGGACGCAGGAGAGCAACAGAATGTGGATCCACTGTGGGACGCTGGGACAAGTTTCCGGAATGACTGATGAACGGTAGGCAGTCCGGCAACAAGCTCCCGGACCACCCTTCTCCTGTTAGGGCGGGGGGTGGCGATTTCGCTGACCGCAGTGGATACCAAGGGGGGTAACCTATGGCTGCTTCCTATGGAACAGGTGCCATCGCACGTGTATCAGAAGATTGTTCGCTTTCCTTTGATTGTTCATCTCTTCTTTTTTTATCCCTATTCTCTTTGATCCAAGAGGGAAAATACCCAGCAGAAGATGACGGGGTAGGGATTTAACGAGAAATCATTCCCTGAATACATGCTGACAAGTTTCCAGTTTCGATTCAAAGCAGTCATTTGTTGAGGTTGTGCTTGTCGTTGATAACCGAGTCGAATAAATGCTGTTGATTGTTGTGTTTCACCTTCTAATTCTTCAGATAAACTATTTTGTTACAAACGTGGGAGTAGGTGCGTGTTTCTAGTTCATAAAAATCCCAAAAGAAAAAATAAAATAAAAAAATTAAATTAAATTTCACATGTAATCAACCAAACTTTTTTGCAAATATTTTACAGTTTTATATAAAAGGTTGAAGTTTTTTTTTTTTTATTCTAATTTGCAAACCTATAAACAGTATTCCTATTTATGTTCAATTAATGAAATAAAAAATTTGTAGCAACTGTTGCTAATTGAAACAATACTGAAATTGTCATTAAAATACTGAAATGGTCACTAAAAATTATTTATAATAACCATTTACTCAAATTGTTACTAGAACTAAGTGCAAAAAGTATATTTATTCATAATTCAGGTTATTGTTTAAATTTTTAAGATTTTTATAACCTTTAACAGATTAGAAATACAATAATTTCTTTACAGAGTGAAAAAAATAGTTAATTTTACTTGCATAAAGGATAAATATTATTTATGGGGAAAAAACAGACTGATAAATGGAGAAATTTAATTAAAATTAGCATCCTCTTTCAAACAGAAAATGATTTCCTAAGATCTCATTTTTATACCAATGTATTGAAGCTTTGAAGTATCAATAACTCATTGATTCGAAAAAAGTAATAGTTGATAAAAATTTTGGCTTAATAAAGGAAAATATACTACGTAAAAAAATATTTTTCGGTGTTAATTGATACATCGAGTTTAATAAGCTCGGCATCACCATATACTGTTTATAAATACAAAAATGTTTTAGGAGAGATCTCAGATTCGATCCTCGTTCTGTTAAATGGGTTCGTGAGAATTTTTAAGCTTTTTATTTTGAGAAATGGGAATACGATACATATGATTGAAAATTCTTATGAGTTAGGAAGTAATGTTTGTCGAAAGAAAAGAGAAACAGCGTTGTGTAGAAACGAAATATATATATTTTTTAGTTAATCATTAATATATTTAAATTATTCATTGACAAATTATCTCAGTGGGCTAAGAAAACAACAAATGTTGAGGTAAAATAAATTTATTATTTTAGCTTAATAGATTTCTATTTTTAATTATAAGAAATCAATTTCATCAAAAATATTTAACAAATTAAAGAGCTTTAAAAATTCAATTATTTTTTTCTCAAAACTGCGTAATATATACCATAATATGGAGCAAAAATTTTGTTTTTCTCTCTAGTGTATAATTATTGAAAAATATATTAAAAGTATAAAATATTAAAGAAAAGAAATTTAACAATATATTAAAGAAAAGTAGATGTATGATTGTATGAGCGAAACTTAAAATATCCATATTTTCTAAAATACTTTGAAACATTTATAAATATTAGTAAACTTGCAATAAAAAGGTTAAATTTTTCCTTAAATTATATATGAATAAAGTTCTAATTTTTATTCTTTCATAGCAAACGTATAGAAATTGTAAGTACAATAGAATGACTATGATATCATTATCAGCATGCTTTAAAACTTATTATTAAATTAAACAAAATCCCCATTTTGATTTACAAAAGAGTTGCATTCATTTTCTATAAATAATATAAAAATTTACTTTAAAACTCAGAAAGAATTTCAAATTTTGGGGAAAAAAATTTTAATATGTTATGTTACTGATTGAAATGTTTCCATCCCTTAAAAAATTACCTCTGAATTACTTACAAAAGTTGTCAAAATAATGATAATTTCAGTAAGTTGTCCACGTTTCTTTTCAGTTGTTAATGGTCCCTTTTATTTGTGATTTAAAGTCATCAGCCAAAGTCTACAGAAGAATCTTAAAATGAATTTTTTAATGACAAAAAAACTCTATTTAATGTTCTTTATATAGAAATACAAAATTTAAATTCTCTCTCTTATTTAGAAATTCAAAAATTAATAATAAAAGTTTCAGCACTTTAATTATTGACAGGACACTTATGATCAAAGTAAATACTTCTAGCTTCAAATTCCAGACACATTTAAATAATGAGTGATAGATTTTTGATTTTTGAAATATGAATACATAGCTGTCAAGATGGTTGTCTAATTATTTTTACATCTTATTTAAAGTGCAAATTATATATATATATATATATATATATATATATATATATATATATATATATATATATATATATATATATATTATATATATATATATATATATATATATATATATATATATATATATATATATATATATATATATATATATATATATATATATATATATATATATATATATATGTGTGTGTGTGTGTGTGTGGTTGATGTAGTATATATGGATTTATATGGATATATAGATTATATATATATGGATTTATATATATATGGATTTAAGAAAATTACAATCTTGCACAAAACTTCTATTTACAGCTATATACAATATAAGAAATAACATTACAAAAGTAAACATTAAACCGAACAAAATCATGAAAACTATGCAGCATTCCAGCTACCATGGGGATGCAGTAGTATCATTGAATCCGACGTGAGAGTGAGTGCTAAGGAGTTAATAGAGCTAGCGAGTAATGTTTAGTTATTCCGTTCCTGGTGAACCGGAATATATATATATGTACATATATATACATATACATATATATATATGTACATATATATATATATATATATATACATATATATATATATATATATATATATATATATATATATATATATATATATATATTTATATATATATACATATATATATATATATATACATATATATATATATACATATATATATATATGTATATATATATACATATATATATATATTATTAAAGTGACAATTGTAAATAAAATTTATTGTCTTTTGTATGAGTACACGGGCAAGATTTAACTATCAAACCTTGCACGACAGGCAGTAATCAGTAGGGAAAGTTTAATAAATTGTTCATTACCTGCATTTTTTTCAAATAGAATTCAAATCCATTGTCCATTTAGATCTTTTAATAATAAACAACATTTATGATTCACAAACACTGTTTCCGATTCAATTTATAAAAAGCACTTTGATATGGAAATTATTCGTTTTAGGTACAATACCCACTTTCAGTATATATAAAAAATATCTAAAAGGTTTATAAATGTCAATAAGCACATTTATGTACTGAAAGTATTATTTTCCTGACTTCCAGTTTCTCAATCCTAACGTTTAACTATTTGTCAAGCCATATCAACTTTCAGTTTTATGTTTATTAAAAGATTCAAAATTCTTGAATGATTAATCAAAGTTTTAAAAAATGATATTCTGTATTATCTATGGACATGGACATGATTTCGGACATGGATTTCGAAAAGATGTGAATCTTGTAAAACTGGCTTCAGTCCAAACAGACAAATAGGTGTTTGAAGTCCTGGTTGAACATTTTTTAGTACATTTTTATATCCGCTTCCCTCTGGCTATTTTAAAATGGAAATGAATTGGCCATTCTCTTAATCATAAACCTGATGAGTCCTTTTTGGGACGATATTAGAAACAAGACTTCAGCAAATAACCACAACAAAAACTGTAGCTGAGTTTAAAACTGTCATTCAGAACATTTTGAACAATTTTGCTATTTATTTTTATCATAGCCGATTATAGCAAAAATATGCTACAGGATTTAAATCGAAAGTTGAATAACTATTGTTATGTTTTAAACTCTCTCTCCCTCTGTGTGTGTATATATATATATATATATATATATATAGTGCTTTTGTAACTAAATTTCAAAATTTGAGAGTTAATTATTCTTATGTTTTTTTCTAAAAAATTATGTGATTATGTGTTGATGAAAATTACTACTTAATCAGTTATTTAAAAAAAAATTTTTTGGTTTTTTACAAAACATATATTTTATTGCTTTCTGCATATTATTAAAATCAAAAATTAATTGATAGTAAAAATTTTGAAAATTAATAACCTCTAAGTGAATTATGATCTTAATGATTAAATTGTGTATGTGAGCTCATATAAAATAGGATTTTTACTCTTAATAGGATTTGATATTTATATTTTATTTTATTAGATAATGAAAGGATATAAGTCATATTTTCTAAGATATAAATTAATTCAGTTAGAATATAAATTAATTTAAAATTAAAATTTTAAATTTAATTTATAGAAAGAAAAAAAAACATGAGAAATAGATTTTTTAAATTTATTTTCTCTTAAAAAAATTTTATATGAAAAATTTTGCATGTATATTTTGGCGATATGTGGCTCAAATCTTAGACTGGCAATTCAATCTAAAACAAAAGTTGAAAACCTGCTGAAAAAGAAACTAGCCATCGCTACATCACTGTCAGACCTATCAGAAGTTTGTGCTGTTGCATCTTTGTTTTTAAATGTTGGAATTCCGGAAATGGGAGGAGTCAGTGGGCGGTCCATTAAGACAATGTGATTTAGTGATACACAGAAAAACATAGTAGCTTTTGTCATCACTTTTATCTTTTGCCGGAAGGGGGAGGGTTTTATTCCATTCTTTTGCAACAGTATGAAGAATTTGTAACCGGAAGAAAAGTATTGTTTTTAATTCTTTTAAGTAAGATCGAATAAATGATGTCATTTTTTGTTTTAAACTTTCACACTTCTACAACCAATCAGTTGACATCCAAGAATCAATATCAAATTAATTCACACTTCTTTAAAATAAGTTATGTGTATATTAAAAATATTTCCTTTTTTGTGCATTACTTTAAACATTTTTTCTGTTTTATTTTTAACATAATTTCTGCATGTGATTAAAAAACAATAAAATGAAATGACAATAACATTCTCACTTTATGGAACTTAAATTTCAATATAAGTAACATTCGGTTAAAAAAAATTAACGTACTTGAACAAATAATGAAGTGTTGCGATATAAAGAGAAATAATAAATTAATAGTAATAATAATACAATTCTGTTGTTTAATTGTTAATAACATAAATAATTTAACTTTTTAAAAATCTTCTGCAAAATATCTTAAAAATCTTCTTTATAACTGCATTTTTATTACTTTTTTCTACATTTTTGTAAGTTTCTATGTTAATAATTATACATTAAAGTTCATTTGTAATTTTAAAATTCCATGAAGTTAATATTTTTTAAAATATATACTTTAATCACGTGTTCACTGAAAAATATTTTATTAGAAGAAAATTAATAAATGTATTCTGTTATATAATATAGTAGTAAGAAAGGTTATTGTATTTATAAATGCATTGTTATGCATTCATTACTATTTAAGATCTTGTACCAATTAGGAAGATAATATTTATTGTAGATACTTTCATGAATTAATTCATCTTTATTTTGTAATTTGTAATTTTTTTAAAATTAACAACAGGAAAAAGAATTAAAGTAAACATCATCATGATCCTGCTCCTTCTGGAAAGGTGTCTCCAGTTGTGCAATCTTCTTGTGGTAACATTTGGGGTTTGTGACACAAAGAAATTCGTGGCGCAAATCTACTTCATTGGTGAAGGATTTCCTGCGAAGATGAAGTATACTTGCGCAGAGCTGAACAGTAAACAATAGTGACAACCACAATGTTTGGAAAGCTTGGGTTGTCATACAGGACTTATTTTTCATTGTCCTAGGAATGAAAGAGGTGTTAATCTGATGGTGCAAGATCAGGTGAGTAAGAAAGATGGAAAAAATTCTCGCAAAACAAGTCACTATATGGTATTTCTGGGTTAAACCAGTGCTGGCTTCTTCTATAGCAATGCCTGTGGCACACGTTCCGATTGCTGTGAGTACAGGTTCGCTGTGACCGTTTTCACCCTTTGTAGCAGTTCATAGTGAACCACTTGACTACTTGTCCACCAGACACAAAGCATAACTTACATGATGTATTACAAATGTATGAGTGCATAGGTGTTCTTGCGCAGAGCTGAACAGTAACCAATAGTGACAACAACAATGTTTGGAAAGCTTAGGTTGTCATACAGGACTTATTTTTCATCACTGATCAGCACGCAATTGAATATGGGTAATCTACGATGGCAAAAAAGCATTGATAAGCAGAGTTACTCTCGTTCTTAACTAAACACTACAGATGAAGTCTAACCATTTCACCGGAAACGTTAAATTGTCTGGATTGTTCACCACACGTTTGACTACTGTTCTCCTCAATGGCTACCTGCAGGACTTGGTCATCTCCTGCGAGCTTTATCCAGAGGGACTAATCTCCAGATCGGAATTTGTGAATCCAATACCTTGCCATATGTTAATTCGCAGAACTATCCCCAAATGCTTGACGCAACAGCAGATAAGACCACTTTGAATTTGTGAAGTAAACAACACCTAAAAAGCTCCATTGACACGCCATTTTCTCTTCTTACAGTACGAGTTAGTATTGATTAACGTGCTTAGTGGACCTTCTTTTATAACGACTAATATTCCTACTCTCGACTGACTGGTGTCTTAATCAAGTTATGCACTAATTTGTTCACTTATTCTCACTTCATTCAATGGCAACGCGAAAACGTTGAGGACTTTTTTGTTTATTTTGTAGACATTGGAGTCAAACCTGTCTTTTATGCGGTAAATGAATAACCCCAATGCAAGAGATGATATAATTTTGATTCAATGGCAACGCGAAAACGTTGAGGACTTTTTTGTTTATTTTGTAGACATTGGAGTCAAACCTGTCTTTTATGCGGTAAATGAATAACTAAAAGATGATTTAATTTTGATTCAATGGCAACGCGAAAACGTCGAGGACTTTTTTGTTTATTTTGTAGACATTGGAGTCAAACCTGTCTTTTATGTACATTTTAATTATGAATCAGATTTTATAATTTTAAAAATATTTTACTATTATATTATTATTAGTTAATAGTTTGCTAGTTAATTAAGCTAATTATTTATTATGTTTCGTATTTTTACATTATAAATACACTTGTAGCTCAAAAGTTGAGGGTAAGATTTTTTAGTTGAAAACCTTTTTAAGGTAAAGCACATTTTTTATTTATAGATTTAATGTAATATTATTTTCAAAAAATATATAAAAGAGGTAACAAAAATATTTATCTTTTCAAATGGCAGACTGTTTTGTAAACATCAGCCCCTCTAAATTTAGCATTTAAAAATATATCAAATAAGAAATTATTTTTTACAATATGTATCTTTTAAATGTTAATATATCTGATGCGAAACAACTTACTTTTCGTGAAAAATAAAATAAATATCAATATTTCTTGCAAGAAACTAGATTTGACCACACAGATTTTAATTCAAAAACAGACACCTGAAAAATTAATTACATCTTAAAACACTTTGCATATCATTATTAAAAATTATAGGTTTCGAAGGGAAATAAGGAGGTAACTTTTGTTAAGAAATTTACGCTTTTTAATACACAGCTTTTACGCAGGTATGTTAGTGGAATTATTTTATTTATTGAGAAAAGTAAATTTGAAATTAAAGTCATTTCATTTATTTCGTACTAAATAGAAAGTTGACTTTAAATATCTATTGCAATTTAATTAAAACATTTTCCGTATTTTAATTATACAGAAACTCTGTCAAATCAACTTTTCTAAATGAAAAACTTAAAGTGAGAAACTTTTTTTTTTGTAATCATTCTAATCAAATCATCATAGTCTTACAAATCATCAAGTTTCTTATGTCTCCTTGAAACTTCTTACTCGTTAATTGGTGCTGAAAAACTTAAATTATATACAAGTGATTTGGTGAACCAATCAAAATAAAGTTCAATATGACGTCACATATAAATCAACAATTTTTTCACTATATATAAAAGACTCTGTGATTTGTTGAAAAGGATACGACTAAAAATTTGCTGACTTCAGAATAGAAGAAAAAATACCGTATAAGCTTTAATGATCCATTTTTTTATTTTCTAAATGAATCAACTGTATTGATAGCATATATGAAAAACATCCCTATAAAAATTACGTAAAGGAAGGAAATCATTTTCCAGATCTAGCAGCAATTCTTCTTGTTTCTGCTCTTAAAATATGCAAGGATGTAGCAAAAGTTGCCATTTATTTTTTGCTATGATTTTAAGCTAAAAAAAAGATAACAACTTTTGAAGCTTTTCAGAAAAATGAAAGAAAAATTGTAACTTAGCAGTTTTGGCACTCGTCCCTGAAGTTTAAGAGAGGGATTTCCTTGCTTTTTTTCTTAAAACTCTTTTTAATTTTTCCCTTTCAAAGGGATTATTCTTGTTGGTCGTCCATCAAACAGTGCTCTAGCCGTTATTTGTAAAAATATCTTATATATAAGCAACAATGTAAGTTTTCTAATTCCATTTAAAATTAAGGAGACCTTCAGAATTTCTTTCCCGTTAAAAATTTTACTTTTAAATGAAGTGCGCAGATTTATTTTTCTTCTGTAAATTTTAACTGACTTTTTTCTTAGATTCTTATTCAGTTCAATCATATTTACAATTTCAAGAAACTAATAATTCTCAAATATTAATGTAATGATCTAAAAAGTAACTGATGCAAAATTCATTAAAAAAGAGCAAATATTATTTAAATAAATTTTAATACAATTCTCTTAATTTAAGTCTGAAAAATATGTTTGTCTTTAATTTATTTATTTTGATATCCATTATTTATTTTTATATATAAATAAAGGTTATAAAATTTTATAAAATACTTTGAGCAATTATTTATATAATATATTTATATTGTATAGTAAACTTGTTAACATAACTATGTTTACTAAATCTAAAAAAAAAAAATCTGGATTCGAATCAATAGTAATACAGATAGAAAAAACGATTGCAATGAAACTGGGCTTGTCTTTAGAAAGAAATTATTTTTTATAAAACTCTCTGCTTTTATTATTATATAAAATAAACATCAGTTGTTTAAATATTTTTTCACGGTTTGTTTTTGAACAAAAAAATCTCTTTACTAAATTTTAAAATTGTTGTAACATTCTACTGTTTAAATGATACAGCCCTCTAAATTTTAAAAGCAACATATTACTTTTTTCATACCTATAATTTACTGCTGACTGAATGATCACTGAATATTCAAAGCTATATTTATATGCGAATAATAATATTATTTATTTACATTATTACAGGGACCAAAACAGGACACAAAAAGGGCGATTATAATTTTCTTCTTCAGTAGCCTGTTCCACAACCTTTTGAAGACCAAAATTGCCTGTAAAGTCATCGTCATGGGGAACTAGCCGATATCATATTTCTAAAATGGGTGACTCCGATTTCTTGTTGCGTTTTCTCAACCCTATCTATCTATTGTCTACATCTTTTCTTTTTTCGATCAACTTTTTGAAATATGACTTTTTCGGTTGGATTTCAATCATTGTATCCATAAACGTAGACCGGCCACCAAAATGATAATTCTATTTAGTTTTCATAATATTTGCCTCTCCTAGTTTGGAATAATGCTCATTAATATAAAGATACTCAATATATTAGAGGGGTGGCCAAACTCCTTGATATTCCGAGCCATTTTTAAAAAACTTGTAATTTTTCGCGAACCACAATTAAATATGTATTTAAAATGTATATTAAATCTTATTTTAAAGAAACTATATTTATTGAAAACATAAACAAAATTACAAATTATGTGTATTGAATTTAAATATTAAGAATTAAACACATATATTTCTCTAGATAATTCTTTGAAATTTCGTCAATGATTGGTGATATCACTTCTTCGTAATTCTTTGAGATGCTGGTTAGTTAATATCGATCGGTGTTTGGATTTCACGAATTTTAAAGTGGAATAAAAGGAATTACATATGTACATTGTTCCCCCCAAATATTGAAATAATTCGACAAGCAGCTTTCTTAAATTCAGCTTATTTCTTTTCAGTAATAAGTTAATGATTTGTGTTCTGTAGAAAATGTCAAGTATAAACGAAGAAATAATTTGCTTTCTTAAAAGTGTACATTATGGCTTAACTATTTAGAATGCTGCCATTACTTGGCTACAATGAAAAAAAAACAATAATATAAATCAAATATAATATATTAGAAGTGCTAAAATAGAAAACCAAGCCTATATGTTAATAGTAAAACTGAAGTAATAAAATGTTAATAGTAAAACTATATGTTAATAGTAAAACTGAAGTAATAAGTGGAAAAATCTCAATAAATTGCCACACAGTTAAATTATGAGTTCATTTCCTCATTAACTTATTTACAAGGCAGAATAATCTTAAACAGATATGAATAAATTATGGTTAATTGTTCAGTTATGTTTGACCATATAATATGATTATACAAATACCGAATTGAAAGATTTATATTAGAGCAAAGAAAAGAAATAACAAAACTCAAAAAGTAATTCTGATAAAATAGGTACTGACCACAGTTGGATACTGTTTATGTGATTAGCATCTAGAACTCTTTGTGAGGGAGAGCTAGGTACATTTTTATGTAAAGAGCGTATGGCAAAGTGAAGTAACAGGATGGACAGAAACCGGTTTTGGCTCCAACAAGGGAGAGAAGAGTGTCGAGGGTTGGAGGAGGCCAGTACCAGAAGCGTCGAGTTGCCAGTAAGGAGAACTCAGACAGGGAACTGTACGAAAGGAATTCATCGGTTGAACAGGGAGTAGACATGGTTCGAATGTGAACCAGAATGCATGATATTTTCCATTGAAATTGTGACAGTACTACTATTTTCTAGAAACTGAGCGCGAGACGGTACAGTTTATCCGAATCCCATGGACCAAAGAGGATCCAGTTGAACGAGTCACCATAGGGATCCTGGTGGTCGTGTCTAACATGAAGTCTGAATGCACCCCACATGGGCTATGTACACGTGTCTCCAAATATCCTCGTAACTATTGTGGAAGTCTCATTTGATTGTAAGCACTTTTAATTCCATTTTAAGAATACAATTTCTTGTTTTAAGAATAAGTGCGTCAAAAATGTTGATCATCATAATGAGGTCGACCCTGCATTAAACTTGGCCATGTTATTTATTTGATTCTAAACTAACCTTTGTAATGAACTTTATTAATCAATGTGAATCTGGGATTTCATTACGTGTCTGTTGCTAATATTATTTAATTAACAAACTTTAGCATAAGTTAAAATTGAAAAATATAATAACACATTTATACAAAAACATGGCAATTTTACTTCAATAACGAAATTCTAAAAACAGTAGTTCTTTAAAAACAGTAATTTAATCAAGAAAATAAAAATAATTATGGATCGGAATTTTTTTTTTATTTGGATGCAATAATCTCGTTACATTCATTAAGCAGACATCGTTTAGCAGCTTTAATGTTTCTGAAGATAATTAAACACACAGTGTAGACCGCGTTGACTTCTATTCCAAGAAAAATGTACATTGAGCAATCATCCAAATAGATTGGTATCCACACGAATTTGTCAGGAGAATAAGATCCCTATATACTGCGTAAACAGGAATTAAAAATCAAGCAATTCTATATTCAATTGCATGCCTCAGCATGTTAAAGAATAACGTAACTCTCGTACCTGGAAGAGGATGAATTCGATACTTGTTGTATTATTTTGTAAAGAAAAAAAGTTTAGGAACCTTTAATGTTTCACTGTCTCGCCACTTCTGTAAAGGATGGGAAAGGGAATAACTACTATTCTGTCAATCTTGTCACTTGAGGTCTTCAAATTTATAAGGTGCTTAGCATCTAGCGGTATCGGAAGACAGGAACAGCTACTTGGAAATTAATTGTAAAAAGTATTAACTCCAAACACTAGAGTTTAGATGGATAAAAGAACTTCATGCTTTTGTCAGAAATTTTTATATGAGAAATAAAAAAGAACGAACACTATCATTTGCGAGGGACTCCATTATAAGTAAAGCAAATGTCTGATGTGATTACACGACTAAATTTTGAACTGACTGATCATGTCATCTCGCGCCACTATTCTCTAAGAAAGAGTGACCAGTATGTTGCACCTTTCTGAGGATTTAATTTTTTTTTCAGAGCATTTTTTGAGTGAGACCTCCACCTATACAGACGTGCTACAGATGTCATGGTTGATCTTCACATCTTTTAAATATAATAAAATTGCTCCTGTAATAAAGCATTTATTATTGAAAAACTGGTCTCCTTAATAATACCTCTTAATAACAATTTCACGAATACAAGGAAGTAACTACATAATACATGGCATTATATATATATATATATACTTATGTATGTAATCCCCCAAATGAAAAATTAATTTATCATCTTATTGTAGTTAAAACAGACGGATGTGAAGAACCTACATGCAAAAATAATTAACTGAAATTAAAATGTAAAGAAGATATTTGTTTTAGAAGGTGGCCACTTTGCTATGGACATAAGTCATATATGAGGTAGTTTTTCTCTGACCTGGATTCAAAAGGTCAGTCGTTGTAAGATACATTGCTAGTTCCTTAAGGATAGATTGCTAGTTGCTTAAGGAAACTGCTACCTTACGATGAAAGACGTAAGGAATGTTTTGCTTTACTTCAAATGTTGGGTTATATCATTACAATTCTGGGATGGTTACTTCGCTCTGCAGTCTTGTTCCAGTTGAAATCTATAGGAAAAGGTCTATGTAACTTAGTTGACGAAAGACGTATTAAGCAAATTAAAAGAAAATTCTTATCAGTACATATGTGTAAGAAAATGAAATTGTAAAAAAAATTAATTAATTGAGGTAACACAATCTTAGTTGTGCCTGAAATGGTAATCAGTGAAGTTCAGCAATACAAGGAGGAACATTAAACATTAAAATGGTCTAAAATAAGCATGTATGCCTTACAATAATAATGCAAATAAATATTCCTTTGCTGTCTAATATATCTCAAGACACGTCTGCAGCTGTCATTGCACTGCACGTGCTAACTGAATATTTTATTAAAAACTCATCCCCTTTCAGTGCAGTTTAAAATTAATCAAGCTTAGTATCGATGTCATTATTACTGAAAATGATCAAAAGTGAAAAATATTCATCATATGAGTATGAATTTTTACTTTCGCAATCTCCAGTGCTCAAATGGGACACATGTGTGTTTAGTTACACATGTTTCCATCATCTCTTTGCAGTTGTATTGGTTTATTGATAGCGACGAATCAAGCACCAGAATTTTTATGACAATTGTTCTGCTAATCCATTCTATATTGCTTTTAAATTGCAGGTTACTATTAACACTTGATATTGTTCATCCACTTTTACCTGAATATTTTAATAGCTAAAAATGAAATAGAAAGTGATGGTTTTGTTTTCTCAACCATCTTCTTTCATTCCCAGTCCCAGTAAGGCTACTTCGTACCTATTTTCATACGTTTGGACAGTTGCTTTAAACTGTTCCAAGGTTTCTTCTTCCAAACTATTTGTATTCTTCTTTTCTATGGGATCAATGATTCTTAGAATATCTAATTCCCACATCTTTGGAAGCTGGAAGATCTGCAAACAAACGGAGACCATGGTAATTTTAGAAGCTTCCTTAGCACATCCTAGAATGCTCCAACCGAAAATTGTTTCAATAGCGGATATACTAGACCTAAGAACTTCTACTCTTCCTGTAAGAATTTTTCAAAATGCATCAGTCCTAATAACATCTTAATAGGAGGAGTGTTTCACCAATATTTGTTAAGAAAATGCCATTATTTTCAAGTTCATTCCCAAAGTAAGATCTCTTTCAATTTTTAAATTCAATTTATAAAATTTTGTCACATGCTTTTAGACAACAAGACCTTTTTTAGTACAAGTACAGATACAGTCTATGAAATCCGCAGTCAAAAGCAGCGGAAGAATTTACATCAGATTAAAAAACACTTAATATACACATGCTTAATGTGTTTTCCGCTAAACTGAAGTACTGATTATTCAATCATGAAATACTAGATTTTAATCTATAATATGTTTGATCAAAGCTCCTTTGCATAGGAAACTTCACAACAATTTTAAATTTCTTTTGTCGATTTTTTTAATGGTATGTTTAGATACGAATGATTATGCATTTTAATGATGTATTTTTATTTTATAAAATATATCTTACATTATTTTGTGGAAGACACTGAACAAAAATTTCAATGTCAAAACGATTTATTTCTAAATATCATATAAATATGATTTCTAAAGCAGAAAAAATATATTTTGATACAAAGCATCATATATTTCTTCGAAAATGCTTTATTTCTTAGTTACTAACATTAAAGCGACATTACTTCTTCAGACATACATTTAGAAAAGAAAATAACAATACGTACAGCCATCACTTAGCGAGTTAAAGATTTCTTACCAATCAGGCGAAAAATATTTTAACTGGTGACTCTTTTTTTTTCACGCCAAAAGAAAAATTTCCAAGTTTGTGCTTCCACTTGTCACTCTATCAACCTCACCCTACAATCTTTTATTTCTTCTTAAGAAGTGCCATGAAAATCTTTTTGTTCAAGTCGGAAAAATATCAGCTACCCATCTGTCTAGAGAAGGAACAAAATAGATGCGTCTCAGAAATTTTTCCAGAAAATTTTTGCGATCATTGAAGCAGATGGCGTAAAAAAAAAAAGTCTTAAAATGCAACTTTGTAACTGGGACCATGCTTCAATTGAAATTTATCGTTGTTTGAAGTAGAGATTCATTATGAACTAAAAATTAATTTTGATAATAAACTAACCTAAGACTATAGTCGTTCATAAAATACGAGTATAAAAACAGCTTTATAAATTTATGATACTTTATAATATTATGATAAAGGCTAAAAAAAATTTTTTAAATGGAATTATGGAATCTGAAAATTTATGCGTCATATTTTAAATGAAGCCAGATGATTGTAAAAGGATAAGAATATTTAAATTTACTTGATGAAAAATACAATGATTTTTGTTTTGTTAATTCCTCGCTGTTTAAATTCTGAATTGATTTTAATTGGATATAAGCAATATTGTCCCAGAAACGATTGATACTTATGATTTCTTAAGCATAAGCGACTGATTATTGCAAGTACATCATAATCAATATTTCAGGGATTCTTCTATTGAACAATAATTGTGTATATTTATGTTTTCTTAAAATTTATATTATCCTTTATTTCTAAATCTTTGTGATATATATGATTTTAAAACTTATTAATAGGTGTTCTTACATTTTTATATTTCTATATTAACATTCATAAAGTAGTGAAAGGATATGTTTTTAGTTTTTAATTTATCTGTTAGAGTAACTGAAAATTGCATTAAAACACATCATTTTGAACAGAATCCTGAGTCTATATTGTAATTAAATTCTTGCATTACATTTACAGCTGATTATTATGATTATCTAACTTATTAAACAAGATCATCTAGCTAGTAATTTTTATCGAAAATTAATTGATACACACACTTTAGTATTGCCAGTCTCCTTTTTAAATTTCTTCGCTAAAGAGAAGCATTGGAATCTGTAAATTTCCTTCTTCTATTTCTAAATAGTAATCTGTTTGTAGATCAATTCGAGTCGGTTTCGGAGGATTAATCACAAACAATATTGCAGATGCTAATTTCAATTTATTTTTCCAGAATATAGCTAATATGGCTTGAGTAACGAATACATATATTTATAAGAGACTGGCGCCTTAAATGTCCATAATCTACATATAAAGCTGGCTAAAAATTAAAACGTTTTGCATTCTAAAATTAAACAGCGCCAGAACCATTTCAACTATAATAGCCAGACTTAGAACAAAACACTTGAAAAGCATGAGAATGTCTTCAGACGGACAAAGGAGTTATACCAGGCTTTGTCCTCACTGCCCGGATAATGCTCAACTGTCTCCACAACACATCTTCAGCTCTCCAGCAATGCTGGCCAAGCTTTTTAACACCTAGAGAAGCTAACCAAAGGAAGCTCCACAGGACCATCTATGCTTTTTAACGCATAGAGGGTCCTATGGAGTTTCTTTTTACAGATAAAGCTGTAGAGATCGCCAGAGCTGTCTTCGACAGCTTCAGGGACATTTAGGGTTTTTTGTACGTACTACAAGGACATGAAATCATCATCAAAGCTGGCTGAAGAAGCCTAAACATTTAACCAATCATTAATTGTCAATCCTTGCTATTGGAAACTGGTGTCTCCAATAACAAAATACTTATTCATAAGACAGTCTAAATTATTAAGAAGCCTAAATAATTTGTAACTAATTCATAATGAGACTAACGTCTCATAAATCATAATAATCTTTTAAAATTGGGCTGAGAAAGATAAAACAAAATTTGAAGTTACAGAGTAATATCCTCTCCGTAACGCATACGCCATAAACACCTGCCATATATATATGCTATCCTTTTTCTTTTCCAAACATGAAGAGTAGTGAAGGAAGGAATGACCTGATATTATATCAAAATGCTGTTAATTTTTACCGATTCCATCAATATATTTAAAATGCATGAGATATTCTAGTGAAACAGTGTCGAATATCAAACGTACTATCTTCCGCATACAAGTATACCGCCTACCATGATTAATTAACTGTATTCTTCAAAATATTGTCACTTAAAGCAATTCATTTACGAAGTAAACAATTGTCAAATTTAGTTAAAATTAAATAAAAGCATGAAAACTATTAATTTTTCTCAACTTATCTCTCTCAATAAATATTTATAGAGATATTTTTGATATACAGGGTACAGATTTGCCTTCCTTGCATATATATTAACAATTATTTTTCAATTTGTTTAACAGAGCTTTTTTCCTAAATACTAATTGATTAGTCAACAAATTAGTATTCAATTTCAATTTCAATACGTATTATTCTGTCGACATTTTTTAACATAGAAATATGTCATTGAATTTTAAAACTTTTAATAAATTATTTTTCAAAATATGGAGGAAAAGTATCTTTAATGCAACAAATGGGTACAAACATTATTTGTAATGTATTTGATGTTATCGCATCATTAAACGACATTTTTTCGCAGATATGGTGGACGAGATTATACATATATATAAGTACCAGATTTCAGTACTCATAGGTTAAACTCCTATCTAGTGATTGTTGCTTAGAATACACTTTAATAATGCATATTGAAATCAAATTTGTCATGAAAGGTTAACAGGAAAAAATGCAGTCTTTTTTTTTACACTGATTAAATTATTAAATTATTTATATTAATTTAAATATTAATTTAAATTATTAAAATATTAATTTAATTTATATTAATTTAAATTATTTTTTACACTGAAGCCATAAATAAGTTAAATGTTTTCTAAAATACAAGTTAAATGTTTTCTAGTATACAACTAATTTAATTTTCTATGGCGTAATATTTAAATTAATGAAAAGAGCTTTTTCTGATCTGATGTCAACTATAGAATGGAGTTATGTATTGAAGTATGTTGTCAGAGACACAGACGTTGGGACACAGAAAATATTTGGAATAACATTTTTTCATTCAAATAAATTTTTATTAACTATATGAAAACAAAATCCTCAAACTGCTTTAAAAAATGCATAAAGTTCAACATAACTATTAAGCAATAAAATATGCGTTGAATTTTAGCTTATTTTAAAAATAAATTTTTGTCGAATATATAAAATAATCTTTAATTCCTTATGGAAGCATAAAACATTGGCTTAATTATGACGTGCGTACCCCTTCCATTCATCATTTCAGTCAAAAACTTTCAGTCTGGATTTTCGTTTCCTGCTTGTTTAGACAACTTGACTTTGAAAGTATAATTTATGATTTAGGAAAGAATTTGTTAAAAGCGGATTTTTATTTTTGAAAACTAATGCAATCGCTAACCAACAAAATGCGAAAGTTCTTATTTGTGATATCAGCATTTTAACAAAACAATTTTTATAATAGTTAAGTATTTAGATGATTATTTTATTAAAATAGATACACTTATGGCTGAATACTTAATTAAGGTAAATACTTAGGTAAGATAATGTAATGTTTATAGAATATCTCAATATTGTTAATTCAATATGTATTTCACACCTATGCCGAGGCCCTGGTGGCCCGATTGGTTTGGGCGTTGTTATCATTATCAGGAAGTTGTAAGTTAGAATCCCGGCTTAATAGAAGATTCATCGTGTTCATTAAAGACTGGCACACGTTAAATGTGTTGTGGTCGCAATATCCTCCAAGTGAAGCGATACCCTATTGGGTGGTATGTCATGCATACCTATACCAAAGTAGATCCTCTGTTTGATCTCTGCTTCTAATTTTAGAGGACTCCCACCTGGTTATTTACATTTAACTGAAGGAACCCAAGACAGGGCTAAGTACTGAGAAGATTACTGGTGCAACAACAACATACCAATACCAAAGTAGAACTAAAACATTACTTTTTTATTCATTGAACTTTTTGCAAATTATGGTAATATGGTTATTAATTAATCGATACAGAATTAGGTAAAACTGAAGACAAAACCATTTTTTAATGGTTGTCATACTTATTTTTATACCACGCGGTATACTTCTGATGTATCTCAATATTGTTAATTCAATATATGTATTTTATACGAAATACATATTGAAGGAACCCAAGACAGGGCTAAGTACTGAGAAGATTACTGGTGCAACAACAACATACCAATACCAAAGTAGAACTAAAACATTACTTTTTTATTCATTGAACTTTTTGCAAATTATGGTAATATGGTTATTAATTAATCGATACAGAATTAGGTAAAACTGAAGACAAAACCATTTTTTAATGGTTGTCATACTTATTTTTATACCACGCGGTATACTTCTGATGTATCTCAATATTGTTAATTCAATATATGTATTTTATACGAAATACATATTGAAGGAACCCAAGACAGGGCTAAGTACTGAGAAGATTACTGGTGCAACAACAACATACCAATACCAAAGTAGAACTAAAACATTACTTTTTTATTCATTGAACTTTTTGCAAATTATGGTAATATGATTATTATTTAATCGATACAGAATTAGGTAAAACTGAAGACAAAACCATTTTTTAATGGTTGTCATACTTATTTTTATACCACGCGGTATACTTTTTATGACACTTTATACCATTTTATGCAAAACATTATTTGATATTGCACTATTAAAAATGGTGTAGGGAAATAAGCTTTGAATAAATATTTCGATTTTTTCATTTATATTAAAATTTTTAAAATTGTTTATTTTTATGTGGATACCAGTGAATTTCTTTGTACACAACTCTAATTAAATTGCACCAGTTAGTTATATTTTTATGTTAACAAGCATAGTTAAGTGATTTATAATTAAAAATTTAACAAACATTTGAGGCAATTTAAGTTTTATTCTTATCATTGATAAGCTATGCAAACAGATATTTCTGTTCATGTTTTGAAGGCATAACTGCTGCAATGGATGCTTGAGGTTTCTCAGATATTTATACTTTTTACAATTTTTTGTATTCAATGAGAATTTTGATATGATAATTTATCATTTAAATTTTAAACAAATATATATTGCATACATTGGATGTGTTATAAATTTTGTAATCAAAATATCCTTTGTTAAAGTTCTAAAAATTTTTTTTCTACAAGGTAAACAAATAGCTCTGGAATTCATAATGACATATAAGCGCATATATGAAGAAATCTAAGGAATTAAATTCTGGAAGAATATCTAAGTAAATTATTAATAAGCCAAAAAAATAAAAATGGTTTCCACATCCCTCTGTTAAAATAATGTTCGATAGTAAGGAGAATATTTTTCATTTTTCTTTCAGCCAGTCTCATTTCTCATTGTATCCACTTCAGTGCCCATAACAATTGCCCATGAAAAGAGGAACTCGTTTGGAACATAAAATATGGTTTAAAACCAGAGCTAACTTGCTGTTTCATTGAATAAAACTTACTCTCCTAAGCACAAAAACGACGCAGGGCTACCAAAATCTCCACATATGAACCGCCCCCCATCTCCTCGAGGATATTCCGCAGTGAACTCCATCATCCCTCATCTACTGTCAGCCCGCCCTTTCAATGCAAGCCCCGGCCGCCCTTCGGACTTGTCAGCTTGCTTTTATTGTATCAACTCGACGAAAAGTGTAAAAATTTAAAAATTACCTATCTAACAAGATCTCCTCCACGCACTCGCCTGGAAGCAACGGAGTAACCCTCGATTCTGACGGCATTCTTTTCAGCTGGTTCAACCCCCTCCCCTTGTTTCTCGTATCCTGAACGATTATTTTTATTTCAAAACGTCCTTTCCATTCATTCTGCTTCCTTTTGAATTCTTTTCTAAGATGGAGAGGGGGGGGGGGAAAGTGTCTTTGCTGTTGGAGGAGTATTTCCCACCCTCGCACTTGGCACCGGAAAGTTGGATTATATGTATTATGGTTAGAACATATAATGGAAAACAGTTTCTGCTGACTTTTAGGTCTATTTAGTTTCCCGATGCAAAGTTTTTAATTTAAAGCTCAAAGTGATTATTAAAATTTTTTTTTAAAAAATACTCTTTATGGTGATATTTTAAGCGTTTTATAAATATTTTTGAAAATATGGTTGCATAAAAGCATTATTGTTTTCATGGTTAAATATAAGGAATTGAAAACTATGATATACAAGTTTTGAATTAAAATTTTAATTATTTAAAGTATTCAATTTTATTATTAGCATTTACCGCTTATTGATTTATTACTTTTGAGATAGTAAAAAATTCATCAAGATATGCATCGAAAAAATGTAGCATATTTATAATATTGATTACAGAAAGTTTTCTTTCATTATAAGTTTAAAGATGAGTAAAAACATAAGGCAAATTTTACTGTGAAAGAGTTACCTCGGGAGGATAATTAATTCCATTATATATGAATCCAAGATAACTCGGGATAATCAGGGAAGTGGTTAATCAAATCTTTGTTTCATAATATAAGCTTCTTTATAGTAAAAATTAGGTACGATTAAAATATAACTACAATTATAATAGTACTTAATAATTAGTAAAATACATATATATATAAATAGTAGATTTCATTATTAATTTTTTCTAAAAAGTAAAAATAGTGAATAAAATGAAATAATATTAAACATAATGATAGCTCAAGAATAAATTTGATTGAATATTTCATAAATATTTGCATAATTCGCCCTTCCTTCATGGATAGATAAATTGAGAATATTTTGATAAGAATCTGAGAAAAATTAAGTACATTTTCCTTTATCACATTTAATCACGAAAATTACTAAATCAATTATAAAATACTAGGGTCACTCTGAAATTTTTGAGACACAACTAGGTTTTTAAAGTTATACTTACAAAATTTTAGGTGTGTTCAAAGTAGTCTCCTCCAACATCAATGCACTTTGTAGACGAATTTTCCAGATTAAATTCCTCAAGCCATTCATTTCTTGGAATAGATGAAAAAATGCATTTATAGCCACATCAATCTCTTCTTCTGAATGAAAACGAGCTCCACGTAAGTTCTTTTTTAGATTAAATAATAACCAAATGTCGCACATAGCTAGCACATCAGGTGAATACGGCGGATGTTCGATCACTTTAATTTCTTTTTGTTTAAGAAACTCAACTGTTAATCCGGCTGTATGTGAAGATGCATTGTCATTGTGAAGCATTAGTCTCCTAACATTCAGTTCTTGTAGAATTTCTGGAAGACATTTAGTGGTATACCAGTTTGTTGTTACTTACTTCTGTCCTTCCAACTTGATGTCTTTGACCAATTTCGTACTTCTGAAGAAAACGGTATACATCACTTTTTTCAGTGCGCGTTGTTTTCTCACCATTGTCGGCGTGGGATCATCTTCAAAGACCCATACTTTGCTTTCTTGACGTGTTGGAACGTCAAAAAACGGTATGTACGTTCCATCACCTGTTACAATTTTAGAAATGATACGATGGCCACCCTCATTTAGCACAATTTAAAAGTTTATTTTCTGATCCTAACAAGCTCCTCTTTTTAGTGCTCAGTTAGATTATGGGGAACCCAACGGCAAACTACTTTTTTCAAATGTAATTCTTCATGAATGATTTTGTGTATGACTGCAGATCCAATGTTAAGTTCCTTCTGTCATGTATCATTTGATAGGTACAGCGATTATCATTCGCTAACATTTTTCGTATGGCTGGCACATTATCCGAGATTACTGACGACGGCGGCCTTCCTGTGTGTTCTTCATCCTGAAGAAAATTGCGACCTCTTCTAAATTCTCTAAACTATCTGAATACAGTAGCACGAGCTAGAGATTTATCACCAAATGCTAATTGCAACCGTTGAACGCATTCTTCTTGATTTAATCCTGTTTTAAAATCGTAGAAAATCATAGCGCGAAAATGTCCTCGAACCAACTCCATTTTCTCTTCTGTTTAAAATTTATTCTACGCTAAACAAGTTGAAGTAAGTCAGTAAAAATCGTCTTCTGTGTTAAAGTACTTTGCATTTTAAAATTAAACCGTTATTTTTATTTTGTAAATTCGCGCCTGTGCGTATCTAAAAATTTTAGAGTAGCCCTTGTATATGCGTGTGTGTTTGTGTGTGTGTGTGAGAGAGAGAGAGAGACTTTAAAGTGATGTTTTTGTTTTTCTTCAAATGCGTGTTATTTATAAATTTCGAGGAATCTTCTTAATTGGTTTTTCTACAAACACCAATATGTTAAAATGTGTTGCCAAATTGAACAAATTGGTATTTACTCACTATTAGGAAAATAATTACATACATACATAATTGTATACATACAGGCTCATTATATAATTATTTATCATCAATTCATGTTTTACTCTGAGAATAAAAAAATATTTATATAAAAAATTTATAGAATTTTATTTGATATTTCTTTGTTCAACTAAACAGCTAAGATTTGAAAATACACACTCAGTTGTGTATTTTCAAATCTTAGCTGTTTAGTTGATGGATCCTCTCGATGACTTATTTCGTTTGTTAAATAACTGGGGCATCCTTTGAAGACACAAGGTACAGATTTAGGATGTAATTTTGGATTTTGTAGGTTTACGATGATTTTTTACCATTTTTCTCATCAAAAGTTTCACTAGTTCTTAATATATCAGTTGGTTTAAAATGCAGTTCACACACTTAGAAGTAAAATTTAAATATAAGAAAGCTGATATACATAAAACAAAGAAGTAAGTCTTTCTTTACTAATTTCTATTTGATATGATCATTATGATACATTTAGAAAATATTTCCAAAGAGCTATGAGTTTAACAATTAATATATTACTCATTCTTTTTTAATCCCAAACATTCTTTTATTATTGATAAATGGAAAAACAGATGAATGTTTTTCTATAAAAATTTTAATTTGAATGATAGGATTTTATGCATAGCAAATTAAACAAAATTCTACAGGAAGTTACCTTATTTGAAGTTTTTTATTATTATTAATATTATCAAAATATTCAAAAATAAAAATACGAAATTAAAATACAAATTATTCTTATGAAACAATAAATAAATAAAACTAATAAGAAAACTGACGTACATTCAACAAAGAAATCTCAGTCTTTTCTTTTTTAATAATAGATTATCGAAACAACATTAAGATCATTCTGAAATTAATTTCGAAATAGCTTAGAGTTTAGTATTATTATAGTTCTCTTTTACTCCTACGCATTTTAATGACATTAATAAATCGAAAAATTAATAATTATTTTACTTTTCTATGAAAATTTGTATTTGAACGATATGAATTTAATGCCTAATAAATTTTTAAAAAAATTCCATAGGAATTTACTTTTGATTTCATTTGAAATTTTCTATTACTGTTAATGTTATTAAAAAAATCAAAATTAAAATAGCTAGCCAAACATGATGCAAATGAAACAATAAAATTAATTTTCTTACCCTGGAATGTTAGGTCACTTCCATGTTTTCTCTCGGAATTGCCCGAATCCATTTGTGTTTTAAATCTTCTTCACGTGGAAATCGAAACAGAGAAACTTTGGGTCCATTATCATAGTTGCCTTTACAGGCAGTTACGCAACATTTATAAGGCATGTTCTTGATTATTGTACAGAATAAAAATATATTTTGAAAAATAAGCCGAAAATGAGTGATTTGTTTATGGTAAACAACACAGTAATAAGCCTCTGTTCAAGCGTCATTTAGAAGAAAGCGACAGCCTTCGGATGCAACGTCACAGCCATTTGGCCACGTGGAAGTCAGGCTTTCTGCTATTAGAAGGTACTGCCCCAACCCAGAATGGGCCAATGCCTTCTGAACAAGTTTCTTCCAGCCACCTCTAATGGCAGCCAAACTCTTCCAATTTTTGTTCCAAGGACCCTACAGTATTCTTCGACTGCATTCACCCATCTCAACTTTGGTCTTCCTTTTCTTCTTACGCTGATGTGTTTTGCAAAAAAAAAAAAAAAAAAAAAAAAAAATCCCTTAGAGTTTTATTGTCCTTTATTCTAATATCACGTCCAACATAATTAAGCCGGTTTACTTTAATGTGATGTACAACGTCTGGCTTCTACATACGGTAGATTTCTGTATTATATCTTCTGTGCTAGACAACGTTTTCCTTCATACCTCCAAAGATAATATATTCAGTAGATGATATAAATTATTTAATAAACTATCTAGCCTTAAGGCGCATGATATTATTTTTATTTTTAATGTTCATTACACCATGTAAATTTAAATCGTAATATATTGAATAAAAAATTTCCATTGTAACATTTATATAAAAAGTGCTAGTATGTAAATAATTTATGTCCTTAAATTATATATAAGTAATTCATACCCTTAAAAGTATAAAATGATTTATCAAATTTTGTGACACGATTTCATATTTAATTAGTACCTTCAAAACTGTCTCTTGTGTTTTAGATCACATTAAATAAGATTTTTTTATAAAATAAAAAATCTGTTATAATATTCTATAAAAACAGAAGTAATTCATCTTTATTTGAAACTATAAATCTTTATTTGAAACTTTAATAAAATTTTCAAATAAAGATTTATAGAATTCTTAAAAAAGTCCAAAAAGATCAAGAATTCTGAAACACTGAAAATGAAAATGCGCTCTGAATGCCATTAATTTTCTTACTATATATAATTTCACTGTTTTTATCAATAATTTTAGTGACTCTTAGTATTATTTTAAATTACGAGACGTTAACGCAAATTCTCATATCAATAATTTATTTAAAATGATAGATTAGAAAATAATTATTTTTATTACCTTCATTACCACCACTAATGAGATTTAAACTTCTAAGTAATTAATAGAGTTATTTTTCCCAATTTCTTTCTTTAATCTAAAATTTAAGATAAATTTCATAATCTAATAATATTGATGAGAGGAAATTTATTACTATACGTACTGTTCTGTTTAAAATTTCTGTGAATATTTTTTATCAAATGTTTTTTTACGTTAATATTTATATTTAACGTTAACTGTGGAAAACAAAACCAATGCTTTATCATCAAAAATACTTTCTTGTATTTTGGTATCAGTAATTTAATATTTTAGTAAAAAATTATACAAAAATCTTCAAATATCAGAAAAGTCATGGAATTTCGAAATATTATAAAAATAAAATGGAATATCAAATAACCAAGTAATCAATTCAATTAAAAACTAAAAATGTCTTAAGCCCAGAAATTCTGTTTTCAAAAAGAGGACTGAAATATTAAATTTTTAAAGAGAAACGTTTCCTAACGCTAACAAAATTTGTATAGACTATTAATAAATTAAAATATTAGTCAAAATGCCAGAAAATTTTACCATGTAATATAAATAACCAAATACCTTTAAAATGATTCAAATAAAAATTTTAAATTGATAATAGATTCAAACGATTATCACTTAAATGCAAAACGTATCGATAAAAAATGGAAAGCTTGTTGGATGTGGATTTTCTCCAGTTTGTTTCGAAATGAACGCTTCAAATGCTCATTTTTCTTTCGAAAGAAAAGAAATATATTTTATCTGAAAATCTTTTGGGTCCAATGAATAACATTTTAGACAATGTGCATTCTAGAATTTCAGTTATTTTTTTCTCTGTCGCCATGCAAACGATAAAACTTTGAAATCGTTTTGTCGTTATGCGTATACCAAACGATATTTTTCATGCTTCGAAAGCTAAAACTTCTTCAGCGATAACAAAATGAGAAGTAAAAGTTTTGTGCCCTAAGCACTCTGGAATGACGAGACTGATTTGAGGCGTAGGAGGGTCTTCGGATTGCTGATCAAAATATCATTGCCGCATTTTACTTTAATGAATTTGAAAAGAAAAGTGATAAATGCAATTCTCAGTCAGTATAGTTATAGTTAAAATTTTTGATATAAGTTGTGTTATATCATTATGACTTCTAATAAAATTTTTAAACGAAATAAAATAACATTTTTAATTATAGGAAAGTGAATCAACGTAAAAGATGTTATTCCACTAAATCCTGCTTAAAATACTTCCATAAATTTTATAATTATACAAAGAAATGGACCAGCTACTAGCTTAATTGATGTATTTAACAAATTCTGTTGGCAGAAGTGAATAGTAAAAAAATGCTGTAAATAATTTTTTCAAATGTTTGGAACACAATTTTTGTAAACTGAATGATTTTACCCTTTGAAGTTTCATATTATTAATTTGAATATGATGTATTTTGCAATTACATTACTTGTGCATAAATCATTCTTTCAATAAATGCTTATAAATTTTCCTAACAAGGATTTATTTATTGATACAATTCAGTTGCCTATATCGATCAAGACTTAAACAAGGTATAAGTGACAATCTAAAATATGTTCGATTATTATCCAATTTTTTAAGGCACAGATGCCGTATAATCCAAATTGTGAGTTTGGTGAATTTTTGGCAGATATTCTTATGCATGTGGCAACCTGGTTTTTATTACGTCATAGATATGGAAACCTGTAAAAATTATGCAGAAAATTCTATTTTGTCAACTTAAGTCATCGTGCACGTCACAATACGTCATCCTGGTAATATTTCTTCATCGCCAAAAAAATTCAGAATTTGGTATCCTAGATTATACGGCATCTATATGCCAACTTAACTTCATTTGTAAAACTAAAGCCTCTTATTAAGTCCATTTTAAAAATCAAGATTCTCTCGATTCGGTATTCTTATTAATACATTAAATATACCACCACATCGTAATTCAAAGTCCTGGCCAAGTAATATGCTTGTGTCTTGAACTAGTGTCTTCTTAAAATTTCCAAACAAAACTTTCGAAAAGTATTAGATTGCCTGATCTAGTTACGAAAGGTTAACTAGATCAGGAACTTTCAAGTTTTCAATGAATTCATTTCTTGAAACTGTGTCCAAGTTTATGAATACGAAAAAGGATATTTTTAACACAAATTGTAGCTACAAAAATGATGTATTTCTTATTAAAAATTTGTAAATAATGTTTAGTTTCTGTTGTCAAGCATAACATTTAAATTCAGTACATAAATCATGGACTTTAAAAAATTGAAAATGAAAATCTTTACATAAATTTTATTATATACAAAAATTTGCAACATTTAAAGTGTAATAAAAAGTTAATTTTGATTTTAATATATTATTGAAGTAGAATCTTCAAGTCCGATAATAGCAGAATTATAAATATGGATTTTAAAAAAGATGTCAAATGAAGTATGTCATATGCATTATAAATGTATAATTGTAATTAATATACCTTATTTTCATGTCAACTAAGTTCCCGGCGATTTTTAAATTGGAAAAATCAGTATGGCATTAAATATTTGAGGCATGATGTTGTACATCATTCAAAAAAGGATATATCGTTCTACTCTAATATACGTTTCATTATTACTAAGATACATTTTCTCATCATTTACAGATTATTAACATGGAATATCAATTTAAGAAGAATGAGCATTTTCGTTATCTCCTTCTTTTTGCTTTTAATCAAGGTTTTAAGGAAGAAGAAGCTGTTGGCCAAATTTGTGCTGTGTTTGGATTGGGTTTTATAGATGATAAAACCACCATTGATTGGTTTGCAAAGTTTAAAAACAGGAAATTTTGCCCTCAAAGACCGTTCTGGACGTAGATTTGAGTTTGATGAAGGACGATTGAGCCACATTTATCATGAAAATTTGCATCAAACAACGAGAGAGCTGGCAGAGACATTGGATTGCCCCCACACTATTGCAGAGAAGCATCTTCAATCGATGGACAAAGTTCAGAAGAGATGAGAAATGTTGCCTTGATTAAAGGCAAAAAGAAAATGTCGAAAGTGCTAATTCTTTTCAACTTGACATTCCATATTAATGATTTTTAAATAACAAGAAAATGTATGTAACAATGAAACATATATTTAGATATAACAATATATTCTCTTTCGAATGAAGTATAATTTCGTGCCAAAAGTATTTAATATCATATAGCTTTTTCCAATTAAAAAATGGCGGGAATTTAGTTGTCAACCCAATAAAAGACTGACTCATGGATGGATGCACGAATGGAATTGTTAAAATAAAGAAAAGAAATCCCGACTTCAGTTCGGTTTTCAAGAATGAGCTTATAGCCATCGAAGATCGGCAAAGCGTTGTTTTATCCTTTACAGATCTTAGGGATGGTTGATTTTTGACTGACAGTCGTAGCGCCATCCAATATCTTTAAAACTGGCGAAGAGTAAGGCTGGAATTGCAATTCTTAGCAAACTTAAGCAGGTCTCGTCACTTTGTGAAATGCACCTTCAGTGGATTATTTCGTTTGCTGATATATGAGGGAATGAGATGGAAGACGTTCTGGGGAAGGAGAGTTTTGAAAATCATTACCAGCTACCAATTCACTGACATATCTTGAACTGTATTCCATTAGAAGACACGCTGACAGGCAAATTTGGCTCGTTCCCTTGAGTCATCCCTGGTATCAAGCAGATTGTCCTGGAAGATCCCTTGCTTTTGATTGCGATAGATATGTTCACACAACTGTTTACCAATTCTTCAGTGGACACCTGAAAAGACATACATTCGAGAGAGGTCTCAAGGTGCACCCGATATGTCCTAAATGTCAAAATGAATCAACATCACTATCACATATTCTTTAGTGCCTGGGGTTTTCTCTTGAGGAACTAGGTTTCCTATGCCTGTTTTCGACTTTATGAAAGTAAACGGATTCGTGGACCTCGTCTAGTACATTCCTCGGCATGGATATTAGAAAAAAGAAGAAAAAAGATTAAAAGACTGAAATAATGCTGTCCTCAGCAATGTTAATTTTGAACATTGAAAAAAAAACTAGAAGACTTGTTTTAAATGTTGTAGTCATTAAATTGTAAACATTTATATTTTCAATACAGAGTACCAAGACCTCCAGAGACCTTTGAAAAGACAATATTTTCATTTAGTGAAACCCCTGATTAAAAGATGATACGCCTTGAAGATGAAGCAGAAAGCATTACTTGACTCTTTTAGTAAGCCATGTATCTCGCTGCTTCAGGATACACAGTCCATCCCTGATTTCTCTGAAAGCTCTCAGCTGTGGCTCTCTTCCACCTGACTTCAGGCCATGACTGCTTGCCCACATATTTATATAGGTTTGAACTTTGTGACTATTCCATATGTACTCTGTGCAGACAACATCAAATTTTTGATGCTACTCATTTGGACTCATGCTCTGCACTTGAGTTTTCAAACTGTAGAGTTCAGAGTTATTGGAAGGCTAGAGGAATAATGGCGTAGCTAAATTTCTGAGTATTTGTAATATATAAATATTTTCAATACAATTATACATTGTTTATATTTTCAATATATTCATGTATTAATTTTAGAATAATTTAATGATACATTTCATCCTAGTGTAACATGAGTTTTGAAACTTAGATTTCAGTTTTCAGAATTCAGTAACCTTAATAAATTTCCTGTGCAAGCTATTTATAAATTTCAAATATTTAAAAAAATTATACACATTTCAAGTAAACCTTAAAAATATTTTATAAGAACTTAAAACTACAATAATATAAAGATATTGAAAAATTAAAAGAACAAGATAATCTTGCATTATCGATCTGATATCTACAATAAATAATTTCAGCGTAACTCTTTAATTTTCTCGTGCCCGCTCTTCTGCATGTGCATTACCTTTATTATCTTTTACATGCTTCAGGTAATTCCGCAACAAAGAAATCCTACAAAAAGAAAATTGCAGATGCTCCTATTTCCCATTGTCACAGAGCTACACGATAATGTCTTCGTCGTTGAAGGGAAATTTTTCCAATAAGCAAACCGTAAGAATTCAAAGAAACTTTCTGTATCGAAATGATAATAACTAAGCCGAGAAGAAAAGGAAGACATTCCTTATTCGACATTCCTTACCGAGAAATTATACAATGAAAACAGATATCTAACTTTTAGACGTTTAAACTCGAAGTGTATTCGAACGGAACTAAGAAACAAATCACGACTAAACATAATTTCCCGATTGAATCTTTTCTTCTTTCTCAGTCTTTGTCGTTGATTTATATGTACTGCATTGAGAACGCTCCTTCGTTTCATTTTCTTTCGAAAATTCCCTTATTTGTGTTGAATTTTTCATATCCGAGGGAATGATCCGTGACGCATCAAAGCATAAGACATTCCAAAACCCTAGTTTTTTTTTTTTCGTAAAAAAAAATTGTAATAAATAAAACGTACCAGTTTATGAATCCGTTTGAAAAATGTTTATTTTTCTTTGATTTTTTAAATGAATTCATTCCTCAAAAAAGAATTTATAAGAAACTATTTGCAACAATTACTTTATAATCATTACATCGCCATAAGATTTAAAGAATGATGATATAAAATTGCTTCATTTATATATTAATCATAAATATTTTGTAGAAAAAGATAATGGTATTTTTATGTTAAAAATATTTTTTTATTATACATATTTTATTTTTTATTTTTACCACAATGATAAATGGTTTTCGATGGAAGATAGCAGTAAAAAATATTCATTTTCATTTCAAGTTCTTTAAAATATGAAAATTAACAAAAGAAAACATTTCATGCTTTAAAAATAGTAAATATAAAGAATATTATTTAAAAAAAGTTAAAAACGTAAAAAAATAAACAGTATAGTTTTATTGTATACATATTTTAAAATACTATATATTTTACATTTTATTTTTAATATCATTATAAACATTAAAATATGTGTATTTGGGTGTTTAATATAAAAAACTAGAAAGATTTTTCTTTAGTAAGTATTCAAATTTCCAACAATATAAAATTTAATGAAAAAAATTCAAAACCGTAAAAAATATATAATATTGATTATTTCAACTAAAGTTATATTTCAGTGCTTGTATCAATCCCATTTCAGACAGTAGTAAAATTACAATAATTTTAACAAAATTTATAACTGAAAGAAAAAATCGGGGAGTTTTATCATACAAACACGTAAAAATAAGCATAATAAAGGTTTAAAATTTTGTGAAAGCTTGGATTTTTTTATTGATTATAGGTTCAATACCTATAGGAAGCGAAAGTAGAGGCGTCTATCGAAGAACACTGTTCTAAATAGCTGGGATCATGACAGAAAATGTGTGCTAAATTACTATTCTAAACGCTTCAACTGTCGATTCTCCATCCCCAGTGGAGTGGCTTAAAAGCACTTTACGGTCACTCCAGAATGTTTGATCAGTCCTGGTCAACAAGTAACGTTATCGTCTGTAGGAGAGGATTCAATGTGTATTTATGCGACACAGCGGCTGCAGTTGGAATTAAAGGCTACCTACTTTGGAATCCGGAAATGCTTGAAATAGCACTCAATTCGCTTTATCTAATCCTAAGGCCTATATTAAGAATCCGCAATTTGGAGTGATTAAAAGTGCAAAACCAGGTGTCACTTGTAAGTATATATATGCTTACAAAATCTTAGATGGGGTTTGACAAAAATAATTTACAAATTAAAATTAAAATTATATTAGAACATTTAGGAAGTAATCAGAATTACATTATTTAACTTATGCATCAGAACTCGAAATTTTGTTCAGCAAATATTTTAATAAAGGCGATTTTATGACCAATTTTTAAACGAAGGATTTTTCTAATCAATTTTAGACTTTTTATAGACCTTTCTTATTTATGCTCCCTTTTGTATAAGTTTATTGTATTCATCTTGAAAATTATTATTCTTCAGCAGTTGTTTATGTCAGCAATTGTATATAGTTGTATATATTATAAAGTCTCTGATTAAAGTATTTCCTCATTTAATGATAATAATATTTATGTATATGTAATCCGATAAAAGCTAAAATTTATTGATTATACTTTTTACAATGTAAATGTCTATATTAACCTTTAGAATTACAATTTATTGGCAGAAAAGTATATTTCCTTAAAAAAACAAGCTGCAGTACTAATGTGTGCACTTTCTCTCTAATATAATTTCGATTTATTATAAATTGTCTTAGTAATAAATTCAATTTTACAATTTTAATAATTAAAAATGTATAAGATATTGCAAAATAGTTTGATCTCCGTAGAGTGAATTTTAACAATTAAAAGAGTTGTACCAAAAATAAATATCGTTCATTTTTAAAAGCCTCAGAAACAAATGTTTTTGATTCAGAAGTAGACTTATCAAATTTAAAGAATAAAATATGGCTTCCGTTTTTGCTTACAATCTTTTGATAACTGCAATACCTTTAATTTTATTCTTCAAATTACTTCAATTGGAATTCTATTATGTCTCAAAAATAATTTTTGCTAATTTTATTACTGCTTAGAATTTAAGATTCCATAGTATTAATTCTAATGTTAATGCCTTTCCTAAATAATTTCAAATTAACTAAAGATTTTTATTTATTAACTTTTTACTAAACTTTAAATAATTAAAATTTTTTAGTGTACTTAATTAAATCATAATTATCTTAAGCAACTCTCTGAAAGACAGCGTATTTTTATATTTTGAGATTCTAAAGTTTCATAGAAATTAAAATATATGTTGCTTAATTTATACTTTCTTTTGATTTTGCTTAAACTCAGTATTCAACACATAAAAATGAAAATTTTCGATACTTTACTTTAAATTCAAAATTAATTTTTATTAAATTTACCCACTTCATTTACTGGCAAATTTAATTATAAGACATTTAATTTTATTAATGCAAGATTTTTTAAAATGCTTTGTAATTTTTTCAATTCATAATTGTTTTACTAACTGAAAACATTGTAAGTTTCTCAACAACATAGATTCTTATGCTTATTACAAATGAACTAAAACGCACAAGATTATATTTGAATGAAGGAAATGTTTCTTGATTAATATTTTACGTATATGAGAGTCTAAATTTAATTTATTTAGGATTTTTTCTATTCATCATTTCTAAATTTTTATTTATTTATATTTTAATATAGAATAATTCAAATAATAATTTACATCCAGTCTCACAGCATTTATTTCACGTACTATACATATAAAACCCTCTTTAACATCTTGAATTTTAATGAAAATGTATATATAAACATTCTGAAAGGCTAATTCTAATTTACAAAAATATGCATGATTCAATCAATAAAATATATAGGAAAGTTTAATATTACAGAACAGAGCTGTAAAATTTAACATTATGCGATCTTACATGAAATTAAACTACTTACTAAGTACAAAATAAGTTGTTTTAGGAAGTAATTAATGGAAATTATCTGATTTAGAAAAATAACCAAACTTGAATAGATTAAAATACTAATACATAGCTCAGAAAATGAAAAAGACGCTTAAAAAATTAATGCATATTATATTGGTATATTCGCAAAATTCCCTACAAACCGAAACAAGTTTTTGTAAATTATTTTATACGTCAAATATTTACAAGAAATACACATGCTCAAAAATAGAAAACCAGGCAGTAACTTTCAATATTCAAAATTCAAAATTAACAACGATTTTCCGTATTTTTTTACTAAATCTTAATTTAAAATAACCTTTTCAATGCATTACTGAAATAATTGAAATAAATTTTAAGGAAATGCTAAATTATCTGTTCAAATATCTTAATTTTGAATCATGCTTAGAAATAAAACAATAGCATTTACCTTAGCTAAAATTTATAATGGAATCCCTTTATTTGAGATACATTAAAGATGTATTTCGGATGGGGATTATCAATTTAAAAATAGAAGGTTCATTAAGAACCATTTAGACAACGTATATCACATAGCAAAGTATATGATACAAATATATATATTACACAACATATATCAGTATACATTTTAAACATATATTGCACAATTTTATTCAGCATCACGAAATATAATACTTTAAATACATACTAAGCGGATCAAGTTTGTCTTCAGAAAGAATGATAATTTTAGGACCAAAAACATTTTTCATTGTTAGACCGAAATCTACCGAAAACTGAAGTAGGTTGAATTGCGCTGTTCTTGTCAATCAAAAAAAATTATCAAAATGTAGCCAAAATATAAATTTAGAAAAACTTCCATCATGGAGAAAACAGAGAACCATGAAGATACCGGCCCCTTTTAATTAATCACATCATAAAAATATTTTTGATGCATAAAATGTTCACACACACACAAAAATATAAAACAAAGCAGTTGACAAAATGCTAATCTAAATAAAAGCCATCAATTTTCGAATTTTTATTAAAAAATTAAATAAATTTTTTAATGATGCATATGAAAAATTCAATTTTCATTAAATTTTTATTCATATGATGTGTGATTTCCTTTGGAAATTTTCTTTCCATTTGATTTTATAAACATTTTCTACTTAAATAACTTTGGTTTACCGTAAATAAATGTTAGGTATTTTTTTCAGGTATCACAATTTTATACACAGAAAGCACTTTATTTGAAAAATTGTACTTCTAAAAAAGAAATTAAATAAAAAAATTAAATGTGAAATTTTAAAAGCAAATATGCAATGAATTTTTTAAAAACTATATATGATGATAATAATATAATTAGATTACACTTAAAATACATATTTATACAAATACACTTTAATTAATTTGTAACTAGTCAAAGTAGTATTAAAATTATAATTGTCATTTATTATTGATAAATAAATAATAAACTCACAATAAACCCATGTCTTCAGGTCAGCCATTTCTGAGTTCAGTTAATAACTTGAATGGTAATATTTAAAATGCTCAGGCATATTTTCGAACTTATAAATTACATTTGATTAATTCCTTTTGAACAAAATGTAACCATTGCATAATAAATTAAATAGAGCTCAAAATTTATTCAACATTTGAAGGATAATTGAATCAAATTTCATCTCAATATGTTAAAAATAATACCATCACTTCTGACACTGTTTTTAACTACTGACACTGTTGATCACTACTGACACTTTTTATGATATTGATCACTGTTTTTCATCAACCAAAAATACTGTATTATTTTCGATTCATGAAAAACAGTGTTTTACATCTAATGCGCTCTAATTGCATTTTTTTTAAAAAATTAACATTTTGTATTTTTTGATTGAATGAAGAATAAAAGGCTTGTATCTTAAGACCTATTATTGCCATCATAATACAATAAATTTTGCAGTATACCGAAATAATCCGAAAAAACTAAAAGCATAATGCTCAAAATATTTTCAAATATTTGAACACATTTTAACATAGTAACTTTGATTCAAAAAATCCCTTAAATAGCACATCATGCATGGATTAAATAAACATATAAAATTGATGGAACAAAATAAAAACAAAACATTGACGCAAAATAAAATTCACCTTACTGAAACTGCTCAAAACTGAAGAAGAATAAATGAGACTTTTCTTTTATCTCTAAGCAACAGAATTTCAATTTTAGCTCAATTTCCAGTAGCTTACAATAATTGCTTTCCAATGGAAAACTTTCATCAAATGATACTTTACGTCAGGCGGTGATCCTTCAATCGATATATCGTAAACCATCTTTTCGATAGAAAAACGAAAGATAAAAAAGAACCGCTCAGTTTAGAATCGTTTGATTCTAATTCAGACACGTGGTTTTCAAAATCACGTGACTGATTTAGAATAGAAGCTTTTATTTTTACTTTAAGCCTAACGCGATTCTAGTGAAGGATTCTTTCCCTCATATTTTAGAATAAAAAAAATCGAACGGTTTTCGAAGAATAGTACAGATTCATCATCTCAGACATTCTAATTTGTCTTCTTTATTTCAATCTTTAATTTCGATTGTCATCATTCTTCACGCCATTCGCTATCGCACTTTGGCGAGGAAGAGAGCAAAAAAAAAATTCGAATGTCATCATCATTTATTCTGATCATCGTTACATTTCTCCTAGAAATTCGCAATCCTTGCTTGCGTTGCATGGATGTGACAAAGGAAATCAAGATTTTCCATTGAATAGCACATAAGATATTTCACTCGAGTTTTATTTAAAAATCATTCGATCTTTCCCGCATTTGATAATAAGAACGTGAGAGTGAATTTGAATGAAGTCTCATTTTAGCTTTGCAAAATAAATTCTGAAATATAATTACGTACCTGCTTTATTAATCAAAAGGAAATAAAAGTATGCAGGTTGTTAAGAAGATGAAATATTATATACTTTTGTTTTTACTTTTTATCTTTATGATGGTTATAAATAAAGATTAAATTTAGCTCATAAATATGTTTCCTGTTAGATTTAAATTAATTATATTAAAATTTAAATATCCTAGAACTATGATACGGATAGTTTCTTTTATAAAATAAATCAGTTTAAATAAAGATATTGCTAATTATATACATTATCTTACTTTGTACCAATTATAAGCATTTATGTTAAAACTAAGCCTTTTATCTTTAAAGAAAATTTCACATTTTCTTTGATAAAATAACCATTAACTATCCTTGTATATAGATAATTGCAATTCAATTTTTGTTCATAGAGGGCGCTTTACTAATTTTGATAATGGAATTTCGTCTTTAAGTTTACATTTATTTGGTTTCAGTCAAATGCTGAGAAGCATATCATAGCAGCAATTGTTCTATATTTCCACCAGAATACAGTTTCCATTTTACTGCCTATTGAGAGCAATGTTAACTCCAACATGTGTCATGCTCTACTAGATGTTGAAGATTTTGTGATAAATGATGTGTATAACCGCTAAAAAGATGGCTTATTGTGGTACACACACTAATTGTAGAGTTTTACGTAATCCCACAGCAAAATTCAACTGGTTTCAGGGGTCTGGTGAGTCAGGGGTATTTATTTTTACAATAACGAGAGATTAATCATTCATTCTCAAATGTACATCTCTCAATAATTATTTCACGGGAGATGCAATGTAACTCAATATACCATTTTGCATGAATGTTACTAGATAGAGGAGATAACGCTTCAATCGGCATGGTATCATTTTCATTTGTAATATTTTTGTATAATGTTTTTCATAAACAGAACTTATCTGCCATCCTGCTTTCCCATTCACATCTAGGCACACTGAACTGCCTTACTTGGAAAAAATGTAGCGTAGTTATACGCGTCTTCAGTGGCATACCAATTCTGCTTTGCCCAGATGCAACACTTACGGTTGCTGACTGACCCATGCAATATGAATAATAAGCCATATCATTCAGAATATTCTGCTGAGTCATTGTAAGATAATGGCGATTTTTGTAAAAGCCCACCTAGCGAATTCCATTCTCTTAGCAGTGTCGCTTGGTAAGAGTTAATGTTGTAATTACTCCTCGTAGGGGTACAAGTGTTACACGTCATGCACACGGATTACCAATGCCTTTGGAATGTCAATTATTCGCATTCATATTGATCAATACACCCTTAAAGTGCCCATTTTTGAACCCAAATTGAGATCCAGACCTCTGATTAACATGTTGCACAGCTGCGAGAACAATCGCACAAACATCTGGTCTCTTTAAATGATGTATGAGTTATATTAGTAAAGCAATATTGATTGTTTTCTTATAGTTCTCGTTTTTATATCTGTTTACCCAACTTTTGTTAGAGATTCACCAGGCTTAACTGAAAGCAAATCAGCAGTAGAGATGCATCTACTAGCATAAATATCATGATGCAAAATTTGCAGATTGGTCAGTAACAGGATTCTTAAAATATAAGCTGTAAGTCACATCCAGCTCTTTACTGAACTCTGATTTTCTTATTCAGAGGAATTTCTCTTTATCATCAAAAAGTTTAACTAAACACATTTTATAAAAACAATACCTATGTATGAATTAGTTTATCATAAATAGCATTCACATGTTACAATTACTTCCTCTTAAAATAATTTTGTTTCAATTTATCATTATCTCTTACAATTTATTTCTTATTACAAGTTTGCAGTTTTTGTTAATGTTTTTAACAAACATAGTAATTATAATAATAAAATAATAAATTTTGTTAATCTCAAGTTTAAATTTTACATGTACTGATAAATAAAAATTTTATTTGTAGTTAAATGTTCAAAATCAAATTTGAGAACATCTATCAAAATTATTTTTCATGAATAGAAAATTATACAGTAAGTGAAAGGGATCATAATTAGGTAGTAAATTATGCATATATGACCTATTAATAAATTATCATATAGGTATAGAGTCTATAAAGTCATAAATACACTACTGGCCATTAAAATTGCTACACCAGGAAGAAATGCAGATAACAAAATGAAATTTATTGTACAAATATATTATACTAGAAATAACAAATGATTAAATTTTCAAAACATTTGGCAGGATAGATCCTGAGAAATCAGTACCCAGAACAACCACCTCTGGCAATAATAACAGTAGTTATACGCCTGGGCATTGAGTCAAACAGAGATTGGATTGCATGTACAGGTACAGATGCCCATGCAGCTTCACGATGCCACAGTTCATCAACCGTAGTGACTGGCGTTTGGTGACGAGCCAGTCGCTCGGCAACCATTGACCAGACGTTTCCTATTGGTGAAAGATCTGGAGAACGTGCTGGCCAGGGCAACAGCCAAACATGTTCCGTATGAAGGAAGGTCCGTACAATACCGGCAACATGCGGTCGGGCATTATCCTGCTGAAACGTAGGGTTTCGCAGGGCTCGAATAAAGGGTAGAGCCACGAGTCGTAACACACCAGAAATGTAACGTGCACTGTTCAAAGCACCGTCAATGCGAACAAGAGGTGACCGAGACGTGTATCCAATGCCACCCCATACCATCAAGCCAGGTGATGGGCCAGTATGATGATGACGAATGCACGCTGCCAGTGTGCGTTCACCACGATGCCGCCAAACATGGATGCGACCATCATGATGGCTGTACACAGAATCTGGATTCATCTGAAAAGATGACGTCTCGCCATTCGTGCGCCCAGGTTCCTCGTTGATTACACCATTGTAGGTGCTCTTGTCTATGACGCAGCGTCAAGGGTAGCCACAGCCATGGTCTCCGAGCTGAGCGTCCATGCTGCTGCAAGCGTCGTCGAACTGTTCGTGCAGACCCTTGTTGTCTTCCAAACGACCCCGTTTCTTGACACACGGCTGGTGACGTGGTTGCAGGATCCATTACGGCCATGCGGATAATATGCCTGTCTTTTCGGCTGCTAGTGATAGGTGGGCGTTGAGATTCCGCATGGCGTTCCGTATTACCGTCCCGAAACCCTCGAATCCATATTCTGCTAACAGTCATTGGATCTCGACCGACGCGAGCAGCAATACTGCGATAAGATAAACCGCAATCCCGGTACGCTACAATTGGACCGTTATCAAAGTCAGAAACTTGCTGGTACGCATTTCTCTTAATTACACGAGGCATCACAACAACTTTTCACCAGGCAACCACGTTCAAATGCAATTTGTGTATGAGGAACCGGCTGAACAATTTCCTCATTTAAACACAATGTAGGTGTCGCTACTGGCGCCTGCTTCGTCTGAATGCGCTGAAAAGGTAATCATTTGCGTATTACAGCACCTTCTTCCTTTCGTATCAATTTCACGTGTAGCATATCGCCTTCTTGGTGTAGCAATTTTAATGGCCAGTAGTGTATTCAATGAGATTTTAAAACATATTTTCTATAAAATTAAAATATTAAATTTATTTAAAAAAATAATTTTTGAGCAGTAAAAGTAGAAAGATTTATTAACAAGAACATATTCTAAATATACATAATGGAACGGAATACTTGAATAAAATAGTATAATATTTCTTATTATTTTTCGATTAAAGGCATCTTCAAAATGTCATTAAAATCTTTATTGTTTATTTTGCTGTTTCATTTTGCTTACTGCCCCCAACTTTTTTGTACTTTTCATTATAATCTCACTTTAGATAATCGATATAACGGTAAAGGAAAAAATATCGTTAAATTACTATCATAAATATTACATTTGCAGCATATATTGTGTAAAAACGTTTGAGCTTTTAAAAATTACTAAAAATTAATGCAAACATTTTATTTTCATTTTATTAGCAAAACAATTATCACTTATGGGTAAAACTTATTTAAACGTCAAATTTTATTTCTTGCGGAAACTCTTTAGCAATTGCTTAGGTGATTGATTATGTAAGTGTTATGTAATAGGACCTTTTTATTAATAAATTGAAGTTATATAAATTTTGCGGTGTTTTGTCATTATTACCCTTATTGATTTGTGACTGTAATGCTTCTTTCAATCAACAAAATTATTACCAAGCAATCTTTTGCACCAACTAGCTTTAGCTTTGCTTATCACTTTTTAGTCAATTTTTGCACGAAAGATTTCTTTTGTGTATATTGAATTTAAAATAAAATTTTGAGCTAATAAAATCACTCTCCGTGTCTATGTTATATTATTTTCGCTTCTCAGTAAAAAGCATGCTATTTCTTCAGAATCAAAAGCGATGAAAATGTAATATACTGAAAGAGTACCAAATGTTTTGAGACAACAAACAGTAACTCTCTAATGGGTTCTCCAAAATTATTTTATTGCTAAAATAAACATCAATTTTTAAATTTTAAGATTTTTGTACTATTTATTTAAATAAAAGTATGACCTAGAACACAAAAAAACCTAAGGATGTTTGTTTTATTCTTCAATTCATAAACGAGGAGTTTTCAAAATTTGCTTTTGTTTTTTGCAAACTCAAAGGTTTTTAATAATGCTTATAGATTAAATTATTTAATTCGAATTTAACACATTTCTTCTCATAATATTTTTACATCAATTTATCAACTATTTAGACATAACAATACCCACAAATGAAGATGACGATAATCAAGTACAATCAAACTAACATATTGCTAAGCATTTTTATTCATAAGATTGCTGTACTGAACAACGAAAATTCTTAAAAACAGAAAATATAGGATAAAGAAAAAAACAAAGTAAGAAGTATTTTGTGGATGAATTCGGAATATAAATATGGATTTAGAAATCAAAATTTGTGGAATTTTCGGCTGGATATGATCATTACCAATTTCTGAAAAAATAAATTTAGTATAAAACCTTATGGTACCCGTACACGTTGAAAACGTCGATTTCGACCATAAATGATGAATTTATTTTATTCTTTCGTTAAATAAGGAATTTAAATACCTTTCTAAAACAGGTTTGTTTTTGTCTCTACGTTCATTAGATTCCGAGATATAAAGGATTTCGTAAAGATTAGAAAACCAAAAGTGGACATATTTAAAGGACCGGAAGGGACAGAATGATGTTAAAAATTACTTTAAAGTGTTTAATTTTCAAATATAAATTTAGTAAGCTTTTAAAAGATACATAAAATAATTACTGTTCCGGAAATCAATCAGAAAATCAAATAAAAAATTAATCAGCAAATATGAGAATTTCTTATAAAGACACAACACTTTAATCTTTAAATGCGATTTTCTCAGAACTGGCTTTTACCTATAATTTGCACGCTTCAAAAACGATAACTCAAAATATTTTTATATCACTATGGAATTTCATGAGAGTGATCTGTATATTGTTTTATAAGGAATGTACCAAAAGAGTTTTAATCACTAAAATATTTCCCAAATTATGGCCTGTTATTCGAATAATGGTAGAGAAATTTTGGCTAAAATTTCAGTATAAATATTCAGCTGGCCGTAATTTTTTTTATATTTTTTAACAAAAACTTAATATTTTAGTACATGCTCTAGATAACAACATATAGATTATTTGGTATTATTTTTTTTCAAATATGTTTAATAGTGTTTGATGTAGCATTTTTTAAAGATTTTAAAAAAATGCTTAAAATTGTATACATATTTAACATTTCTGAAGAATAATATTGGAATATATCAAATTTTAGTAGCTCAATATTAATGTTTTCTAAAGTGAAATAAGAAAAATCATTACAATGTATATATGCAGTATATTTTAAAAAAAAGTGCTCTGAGCGTGTTCGGGTACCTTAAATCATAATTTGGAGATTTAATTTCCCCCACGATTTTTCATTTAACAACAATTATAATCATAATAAGTAGTAGATACTAATGACTTACAGTTGCTCTTATGAAGAAAAAAATATTTCTATTTTATTTAGAGAATATATTTTATAATCAGAAAGGAAAGGTAAGTTTTGTAACTTTCGCCAAATAAAGATTAATTTTCTAGTATTTCATTGTAATTGTTTTATATTCGCAAACAAAAGAAAATACTTCCAAATTATATAACTCGTAAAATAATATTTTTCTCTTTAACGCTCGAATAATTAAGAAAGTAATTAAATATTAAATAAAGGAAACCTATTCTAAATATTTAATTTGAATCGTAGAATGAGATAATTAAGAAATATGTTTTTCTAATGGGTTTATGTGTGTCTATATAGAGCTTACAAAACCATATGCATGGAATTTTTTTATATTATTATTAAATCAGACAATCTATTTCCTTATTTAAATTTTGCAATTGCTACCTACTCAATCTAGTGGTCTGAGTGCGGAAAGGGAGGTCCTGGGTTCAAATCCGAGTACGGTAAATGTGGTGTAACTACTTATACGGCTTGAAATTGAGAATGATAAAAAAAAACAATTTATTTATTAGTAAATTCAGTAGTTAATAGAATTCTTACTGCAATTTAGTAGTTTTACAAAAATAGCCGTAACATTTTGCGCAATAATTGATTGTTTTCCGGTTTTAAAAGAAACAAATGTTTTATTAAAATTTCGAATTTATTTATTAGATGTAGATTTTTTAGGGAATATATATCGTGAATTTTTAAAAATACTTATTTTGAAATATTATGATATATAAATAGAAAATCATTTAAAAAGGATTAATTACGATTTCTCATTTCTTTTAAAAAAAAACTGAAATTATAGATTTATTAATCTAAAATAAAATGAATAACAAATAACATTGAAATTTAGCCAGTTGAACATAATTTGAATAAATATTTTTCAAAATTGCAAATTGCTAAAAATAATTTTATTTCGTAATTTTTGTTTAAAATAAAAACTAAAGTTTATTAATTTCGATGCTATAAATCTTGCTTATACGTTATTCTGAATTATGCAACATAAATCAATAACAGTTATTTTATGATATGCGTTATTTCTAAGCACATATATAAATGCTGTAGAAATAGTACTCCTCTGTTTAATTAGTTTGAGGTTTAAACATTAAAAAAATTAATAAATTATCACTTAATTTTTTTTTCTTTCCTTAAAGTTAAGAATGAAATTAATTTCGGGCATTTTACTTTAATTACATTTATTTTGAAAAAAGTTCTTTATTTTGGAATTGTTTCAAAACTAAGTAACGAAAAATGGCGAACAACAAGTTTTATATCATCTGCTTTTCAAATGAGAAACTTTATACAATTTGTTCTACAATTTTCTCCTTAGATGAGATGATTGTTCCTTTTTTAATTTTCCGTTGTGCATATCATTCCGAAGATTATTTGTTACATTTCCGATTCAAAACGATTCCAAACTTATTGATTAAACGTCAAGTTCCTTTTTCTCCTTTAAATTAATGAGTTTGGGACTGCGATTTTTTCAGGAGTTTTCCTCTTTTGTTTTAAAATAAAGCTGCTGAGTCGGCTGCCAATAATGTACGTGTTGCTTTTCCTTATATTTCCGGTAACGCGAGGAAATATCCTTTGCATTTAATATAATATAATAAATCGGGATTAAACACATAAAATTTGAATTTGAAATAAAGTAAATAATTATAAATGTAGATTATCATTTTTATATTTATAGTATATTTAGCAATATGTTGATCCTAAAGTTCGTGTAACGTAATTTCTGTTCGTACACTTTTTAGTGTATTAAAACGACAGAAAAGAATTATTTGCAAGAATATTTTTTCTGACTGATATTCATTATTCATATTTTATTTTCTACTTACATATTTTAGTAATGCATTCAAGCTATCATATTCAATTACCACAATTTATTATTTATTTTCAGAAACAGAATTCACTTTGTTATAAACATGAAATTTCAACAATTTCTTAAGGTACTTTGAAAAGTGGATGTTCGACCACATCTGTTATTTTTTATTACGTTACACGTAGAAATTACGTTACACGAACTTTAAAATACGTCTTCGTTTGAAAAACGAAACAGGAAGTTGCGTTTTTCAAATCGGAAGTGGTAAAGAAAAATGTTATTTTGCATTTTTTTAAACCTTTATTTTAAGTTGTTTTTCTATAATATGTTGATTGAATCACGAGTACTTGATTTATAGATTCTGAAAGAAATATCAACAAAGTGAAAAAATAGCACAAGCGAAACTATCACTATAAAGGCGATTTTCTCAAAACTATTTCACAAAATCTCCAATCAGTTAACACAATGTCTCAAATAATAATAACAGTAGTATGAAACTTGGTCAACACATGTTTAAGTACTATTATCTATGAAATGAAACAAAAATTTGCATATGTATGAAAACATTTTTCATTTACAGATATTTTTAAATAGAATGCTCAGTAAAATTTCGTGAAATATGCACATTCCTTTATATTTTTAACTATGTTTTCTTTATCGTTGACTATTTTTCTTAGATTTTCTTTCAACTCAAAGAACATTGTCGCATAAACCTTGTGATCATATTAAATTATGATTGATCCATGTATACGCCCACTTAAATGTATTAACCAATAATATGCCAGTCAATAACAGTTACAACTCATCTCTCCCGCAACATGGGCACAGTACCTCGGAAGCAGTCTATGGCAATGTAAGTATGAATGCTTGGGTTGCCATGCATGCATATTTAATATATGATTTCAAGAAATATTTTATTGGAATTAAAATGTGACGAGAGAAAATTATTATTGGTATTGATAATAAAAATATAATAATTGGTATAATCAATTGCATGCTATATGGTATTATCGATATTGGTATTGATAATACCATATAGCATGTAAAGCCACTGCTCTGATTATATTTGAAAATAATTCTGATTGCATGAAAATGTCAAAAACTACTTATAATTTTCTGCAAAATTATCCAGATAAAACCTCTTCCCACCTCTCGACCCATTTTTTGATGCTGTTCCGCCAAAAATTGCCTGGTCTGGTGTCAAAGAAATTGCTGAGCCAATTTTTAAGGACCTCTTGGTGCACTGGTAAATGCTGGAAAAGAATGCCACATTTAACAAGGAGCTCTACATTGCCCAGCTAAACCGCGTGAATGATGATATTCGAAGGAAAGACCTGATTTACATAGTCAAACCATTTTCTTCACGACAACGCCATGCTCCATGTTGCACAAGTCGTCAAAGCTGCACTCCAAGAGCTAGATTGGGAGGTCCTTCAGTATCCACCGTATTCTCTGGACCTTGCAACGACCGATTACCCTCTTTTCCGCTCCTTGTCAAACCATATGAAGGGCGTTACCTTCGATAACAAAGAGGTCCTTAAAAATTGGCTCAACAACCTCTTTGACACCAGGCCAGGCGATTTTTAGCGGAATGGCATCAACAAATGGGTCGAGAGATGGGAAGAGGTTTTAATCAGCAACGGCGAATATGTAATTGATTAACTTATTTATATAATAATTGTTTTTTTTTTTTTTTTTTTTTTTTTGTTAAATAAAAGTTTTTGGTAAAAACGCTACTAACTTATTCCCCAATCTAATACGTGTTCTTGTGAAGTTTGTATATATTGCTGAATACAGGTACACCAAAAGCGTGTTCAGTTGTTATGAACTTTATTGAAAAATTCATTTCAATTTACATCTGATCTATTTTGAATTTTATTTTTAATGCATCAAAATTATTTTAACTGTGATGCATGTGTCCCAACTATGGATGATTTGGCAGATGTCTTTCTAATACTCATTTTTAGGACGAACATTTACTTGGTGATTTGTTCTCATAAACTAAAAATATAATGCATGTGTCAATTACTCCTAATTGAATTATTGCTTTCTTTAAATATTCTTTATATAAATTGATTCCACTTTCTTTTCTCCAATAATTTCACCAACACTTCCACCAAAGAGTAAAATTTTAGCATTTAAGGTGAAATTACTGCTTCATTTTTATCTATTAAGGTCTGAGACGTCATTATTTACAAATGTTTTTGAAGCACTCTGTGTACAAATCTATTTTAAAAATAAATGTATGAAAACCAGTTATAACAAAAACTACATTCCGTCGATTGTTATGAAAAAAAATGCTTATAATTTCAATGAAAATAAATTTTATTTATGGATATTATAAAGCAAACAATTAAGGCTAAGTATTATTAATAAATAAAAGTATTTTTAAATTATACTTTTATTTATTAATAATACTTTTATTTTACTTGCTTATATTAATTTTGTAAAATCATATATACATGTATTGTGCATTTAATTTTTTTTAATTATTTTATTCAAAAAATTAATCTTACTTCTTTACTGTTATGTTCAAAACAAATTAAACAAGAAAGAAAATTATCTTCGGGGAATGAAATTAGATTAAAGAAATGAATGAATAGAATTTAAATATAAAAGAGCAACCGGGGAAATCTCTGGTATATATAGTTCTAGTTTATTTCCCAATTTTTCAAAATTTTGCGTGAATTCACGTTATGTTCTTCATTAAGATTCCTTATCATTCATCTTGAGCAAAAATTTTCCAGACCTCTTATGATGAAAGATCATGGTAATTGGTACTTGTCCTACCAATTACCCGAGACTGCTTGGTGAAGCTCAATAGGCATCTCCCAGAGCAACAAGGCGTCGTGTTAACAGTTGGGTCTTTCAAATTAACTTCTGCAATTCCAAGTCTATATTTCACTAACGGTTGAGGTCTCTAGACTGCAGGAAAAAAGATTGATATGGTCCGAATTACAAATGACGTTACATGGAGGCAATTCCCGTTCATTGTCTTTTTTAAGAAATTGTACCTAAATTGGGAAAAATACGTTTCATTTATTATGAGCGAGGGTTTATTTATATCCAGTTTCATTTTCTTTCTCGATCTCAAAGTGTACAAATTGGGAAAAATACTTGGAATGCAACTGGAAAATGACATTCTGTACTTCAGCTCAGTACAAAAATCTACAATTGCTTATATAAGCAATTAAGAAAATTTATTCAATTTTATGGGGAAAAAATTAAGTTAAATATAAAAAAATCCACTTCATTTACACCCATATATATAAATATATATGCACGTATTCAAGTTTAAATAGCAATATAAATAATGTACAGTAAATTTCATCATGAAAAAAAAAATTTTATATATATATATTTTATAAATAGTATTATCAGAGAAAATATTTAACAGTTCTATTCATCTAAAAAGAAAATTTTATTCACTAATGAATTCTTACAATTTTTTTTTTAATTTCATTAATATAACATTAGAAATCCCTATATTTTTAGATAAATATTTACGGTTCTTTGGAAAAATATTATTAACATTAAATTTAGTATTTAACTTAGAATTTGATATAAAATTATTTGCTTATATGCTTTCAAGTGACTTTTAATTAATTTAAATAATTTTAGTTATTAGAAACTTATTTAATTAATTACAAATAACTTGAAAGTACTTAAAATTTACTAATAATAATTTATCTCATGGATATTAAAATGGCACACATATATAGTATCAACTTATATTTCCATACTTATTTAACATAACCTAATCTCATACTTAACAGTAACGAGTTAATAAATCAAAATGATGATAATTTATTAATATATTAATGGATGATAGAGAGTATACTTAATGTATTATAACATATTAGGCAATTATATATTTATTTTAAATATGTTTAGTTATTCTTTAATGACCAAAGTGATTTCAAAATCACTCCGTTGGGTTATCAAAAATTTAAAATAACCAAATCATAGTAAATAAAGATAACGTCTGGAAATAATTCATAAGGACGGCATTTTAAATATAAAAATATGCATTTGAATTGTAATCATTAGATTATTGAAAGCACTTGGTTTCAAAATTGCTGATCCTTAATAGTACTGAATGACATTTTTTAACATCTTTTCTTTAAATTTGGAGCAAAATTGTTTCATATATATATATATATATTTCAAACAGCACACAACTGCTTGTCGATGAGTGTCACCATTAAGTAGGAGGTAGAAAAGAGTGAAAATCTTATGGTTGTTTGTTTTTTCTATACATTATAATTTCATCGAAATCTCCGGCGACCAATTCATACGTTTTAACCCCAACGCCCAACATGGTTTTGCAGTCTTTGGCAATTCCAGCTTCAGCGCCTTCTAGATGATGACAAATCGAAAAGATCCTCTCACAGGGTCTCCCTCTCAATTTTATAAAATAAGAGCTAAAGAGTGCTCTTTACGACGAACACGCCGGAATTCTTTTCTTTTTTTTTTTACTTCGATCCCTGTTGTGAATTCTCAGGACTCGAAATTTTCGCCGGGAGTGAAGTGGCCGGACAGTAGCCTGCCGGATTATTCTCCAGATTCCCCCAGTGTCAGATAGATCATGGTTAAAAACTTGGGACTCGGACTCTGGTAGCTTTCGTATCCCCAAGGGAAAAGCAGGAACTCCCATGTCCGAAGGTCCAGTCCAATCCATCAATTAAAGGATTTTCCGATGTCGAAGAGGAAATTTAAAAGGTCGGGAGTTCATTTCTACTCCCTGGGGAAAATCTGTTGAGATCATTTTTTAACAGTGAACCACCCCATCCCACGATTCTCGGCCAACCCTCTTTTCGTGCGGTGTAAAAGCGGTAAGTACGTTTTGTCGTCTTCTGAAAAGAAGGAAATCGGACTTTCTGGGGAGTATATCCAGTGGATATCACCGTAACAACAGCTTTTCACAGAAGAATGAAATAGAAAAATAAAATGAGGATCATTGGCTTGATTTATTTGGCGGCTAATGGAAGGATCTCGCCTAAGTTTTGTGCTGAATTTGTTCGTTTTTCTTTTGTAGAAATTCTTGTATGTGGTTGAGAATCTATCTCTATACTTCTGTTCTTTAATGAATTTCTGTTTCACGCTCGTAAAGAAGACTCCCAACACATATCTTAGTGGAATATAATGATATCCCAAGTTTATAACATTCGGTTAGAATAAATGCCAAATGGTACAAACTATAATTAGAAATTGGCTGTACGAAACAATAACTATTCGAAATAATTATTGTTTCAGTTACAAGTAACTGTTTGTTTACTTCTTATCAATTAATTTTTCATAATAGGCAAAGGAACATGTAATAAGGTATGTATATCTGATTATATGTAATACTTAGATATAATCAGATATACATACCTTTTTTTTATCAAAAAGTAAAAGTAAGCCATTCTTAGAAGGGTATATACAGTTAAATACAGTAATATCATTGAATATTAGATAAAAATTTAAATTATAGTTAATTAAAACAGGATTATTTACATTTACCTTTACACTTATATTTACATAATAAATATTACTATACAAAGTAAAGAACAAAAATATTTTTTAATTATTATTAAAATATTAATTGTTAAATCTGTGAATGTGGCTAATTGAACACACACAACCATGCTTACCATGATTAATTAGTAAAATCATTGGTATTGAAAACTTATAATTTAATTATTAAGTAAGTATTAAGTAATATTGTATTGAATATGGTATGCATAGTTCTTGAACATCGATAATTCAAAGATTAAACTATATATTGCTAATAAACTTTGGAGTTTATGTTAGAATTAGCAATTAAGAATAAATATATATGTATGTGTATTCCTATACAAACATATATATATATATATATATATATATATATATATATATTAACCATTTAACAGCATTAGTCTCATGAAATTTACCATAATTCACACATTTCCGTAAAAACAAAATATTTGATTAAATATTTTATTCCAAACTTTTACAATTAGTATATTGAGTAGAGATTTAACTAATATGTAACTATTTATAATTCAAATATTTCATAAAAGTATACAGATATTTCCGTAGACTCTAATTTTCTTAATTCAAGTATTTAATAGGAATAAATTCCCATATTAATTCCATATGTAAATATAAAATTATGTAACAAATTGGAAATTATTTACAAATTCGAATATTAATAACAATTTAAACATGTAACATATCAAAATTAACTTATACTTTTTCTTTTTTTTTATCGAGTTTATTTTTCAAATCTCTCATTCATATAAAATTTTTATATTTTGAAAATTGACGTGAACCTGAATATACCTAAATGTTATCCAGAGTCTGATTAAAAGCAGTGGCATTCTGACAAGTTGCCCCAGCCCCCACATCAGAGGGGCCCCCAAATTGAAGAAAAATTTTATTCTAGCTTGCCAATCAAATAGAATCGTTTCCCAAATCGAATGAAAAGTTTGTTGCCGTGAAGCAGAAGGCTCCCCAAAAAAGTTTCTGCCCGGTCCCAGTTAGTCTAAATTGGGTCCTGGTGTAAAATAAAACTGAATTCGAAAAGGATTTTTTAAAAAGAACTTGTTTTTTACTGGAACTTCGGTTATTAAATGTTTGATATAATTTCCAATCCTCTCCAATACACAAGTATCATATTTAAAAAAATATAATCTTTTATATATATATATATATATATATATATATATATATATATATATATATATAATTATAAAGAAAAAATATAAATATTTATAATAAATACAATACAATATAATAGGAAATCTAGCCAGCGCAAAAGCAGTTAAAGAAAGATTTGCCAATATAAATAAGATAAAACATGAAAAATATGAAATTGGAAAAGCATTGAAATATATGAAACAAATGAAAATAAGAAGAAAGCATAGGGGCCACGTCTTCATCAGGAGGGAGAACACTCTTTTCTGACAAGCTCAAAGGACAAATGTCTAAAGATCTTCGAGCAATTACCCCAAAGAGTGTTCGTATTCAAAGAACTTAGGTTAAAACATTTGAATAAATATAAATGCAGAAAATTATAAATACCAATAAATGAAACATAAATGCAAAAATTAGAGATACTCATATAAATGAAACTAACATACATACATACAGTAAAAAAGTAAATACATAAAGCCAAAGTCAGCAAATCAGACGGAATTTATATATGAAAATAGTATGAGGGTTGCCAAAAGTAATTTTAAAATTAGAGTACAGAAGTGTTGCCAGTTGTAATTAGATTTAAAATTTAAAGTGGTTTAGAAAAAGTATAAATGTAGGTGTTTTCAGGATTCTTGTAAGAACTTCAATGCTTGGGTGGCCCTTCTGTAGTTATAAAAACTACGCATTACTTCAATCTTACAAGCGATTCCCTACTTCAAATTAAACGACTGATAGATCACTTAAAAAATAATAATATTCCAATCAATTTTATTTTAAAATACGTAGGAAGTAGGGAATACTTTTTCTAAACCACTTTAAATTTTAAATCTAATTACAATTGGCAACACTTCTTTATATAATTTTAAAATTACTTTTGGTAACTCTCATACTATTTTCATATATAAATTCCATCTGATTTGCTGACTTTGGCTTTATGTATTTACTTTTTTACTGTATGTATGTATGTTAGTTTCATTTATATGAGTATCTCTAATTTTTGCATTTATGTTTCATTTATTGGTATTTATAATTTTCTGCATTTATATTTATTCAAATGTTTTAACCTAAGTTCTTTGAATACGAACACTCTTTGGGGGAATTGCTCGAAGATCTTTAGACATTTGTCCTTTGAGCTTGTCAGAAAATAGTGTTCTTTCTGTTTGCATAGCTGGCCATCTCCCTCCTGAGGAAGACGTGGCCCCTATGCTTTCTTCTTTTCATTAGTTTCATATATTTCAATGCTTTTCCAATTTCATATTTTTCATGTTTTATCTTACACACACACAAACACACACACACATATATATATATATATTCTATTGATTTACATGCTAAAGATAAATATCTACATAAAAGATTACTTGAGTAAAATAAAAAAAATTTTGGAAAGTTGTTTTCCAACATTGCCGTTAAAACAGCTTCACAACCTGCTTTGTACATCAAAATGTAAAAGCCTTCTTTATCCCAAAACTAAAATAAATTTTCTGCACATCATTTCATCTTGCTTACTATGTCGAAAAATGAGAATATTAGTATTCGATATAGTTTTTTTTTTTTTTAGTTGACATCCAAAATATCATGAATGAAATCAAAACAGCATTAAGTGAAAAAAGATTTTTGATTTCAGTTCAAGGCAGGAAATGTACTGAAAATTTATGAAAGAGATAAAACTAGTTGCCTTCTGTTTTATCAATATTCAAAAATAATCAATTTTGCAATTTAAAGAGACGTATGAATTGCAGCTAATTCAATTTCAAAAGTGAATAATGCCGTTTAACACCCGCGGCTGATCCCAAGGCTACAAAGGGAATTAAGATTCTTGATTGATTAATTTTTATAAGATTATCAGAGTAATGATGATAGTATAGGTATATTAATCATAACTTCAAATACTTTATTAATACATCAAAGATTCATGTTATTACGTTTAGAATTTTCAATAAGTTTTATCGATTAAAAAGTTATACGTTGATTTCAGTATGATTTGTAAAAGAGTTTAAATTGCCTTTTTAACTATAAGTCTAGAAAGCTTACAAAAGTTAAGCTTGGTTTGCATTTAACATTTAAAAAGATTGTAACATTACTACTTATTTTCTACCATTCGCTTTACATGATTAAGGGAGGGTGATCAGAATCAATTTTAATTTCGGTTTTCAAGAACATTCAGATATTAAGTTTGAGTTCCTTGCGTCAGGAGGTGTTGTATGTGGCTAATTTTAACTAGCGTTTATTTCTTAAAAAGTGAGTATGTAATTAAAACAATGTTAAAATTTTCTTTTAGTTATATTTTGTAAGTGAATACATGTATGATAATTTGAAAAAAATTCCTAAACTGTACCAAGTGGTCTACTAGATAAAATATTCTAACTTCGGACAAATAATAATTATAGATACAAAGGATGGAATGAGCTTGAAACCTTTCCTTAACACATTAAAATAGCAGGAAATACTCAATATGACAAATGAATATTAAACATCACAAATTTAAATTTTGATTTGCCATTGAAAAAAGTCTTTGAAAATGTCATCTTGATGGTTACAAAATATCAAAATAAATAAATTTGTCTATAAACTGGAATTCTGTGATCTAAACTCAGTGGAATTCTATTCATAAATTAAAAATAAACAGAAACATTTACAAATATTAACTTCTGTAATTATTACTTTATTCTGGTTTGGCAACCAAGAATTGGAGTCATGGTTATTAAAATTGTTTCGTTTAATATGCTGCATTCATTCTATCACAACAAAAAATTCCATTTTTTTTAATTAATACAATTAAAATGAATACATTTCCTTTTTTCAACGACAAATGCAAATTTCCTTTGGATTTTAAAGAGGCCACTATTGCAGGAATGCTGGGCAATATTCATTTTAAATTTTAAATAGCAAAACATGCCTTCGTCAGATGGAAGGTTCTTACAAACTATAACGTTCTATGGCAAAACCAAAACCACCTCTTTTTCTGAGTTCTTTTATCTTCGACTTTATAAAAATCCATATAGATTTGAAAAATAATTTTTTTATCATATTAAGCAACAATTTCTTATTGTTACTTGTGTCGTTTCTAAAAGAAAAAAACAACATTTTCTAATCTGTGAAAGAAGTTTTTTTTTTTTTTTTTTTTTTAAATTTTATTATTAAAAGTAATTTTAAATTTTCCTCATCATCCATGTACACGACAATTGATGAAAAAATATCATAGTTTATATACGAAAAAAAAAGTTAAAAAGTACTTTTTTATTCTTTGTTTTTAATTAGAAAATACGTAGTAGAATAGATAAAATACACAGCTTTTTGAAGATTTATAACTTACTTCAAACTTCTTTATCGCTTACATCTCATCTTCAAAAACATTTGGTGGAGTTAAGTTCTCGAAAGTCGCTTGATGATTGTTTGAAACTTCCTAACCGCCACGGGATCACTCGAAAAATCCTTTGGTAATAAAGTTCTCAGTAAACGATAGGACATGAGGGGTGTTCTTCATTTCTTTTTAGTAATCATGGAACGACTAAAACCAAAACACCCTGTGGCGACCAAACGATTTATTTCTGCTTGATTGACGGAAAGGTTTCGGATTAACCGAAAGAAATTTAATATTCGTCAAGAAATCTGGTCCCATTCCCCTCACTCACCCGACTTGTTCTCCATTCTGTTCGGAATTAAGTGACAAATACTTGATGTCTCCCCATCGCCATTTTTGCCCACTACTATTCAATAGACAGCAAAGGCCATATCATTGCACGAATTTTTACTCTGGTGATATATTTTCATTTTTAATTTCATTTGTCTCTTTGTTTTAAATTTAAAATAATGTTCATTCAAATAACGTAAATACATGTTTTTAACAGTTTGTTTCAGCCCACTAAAACTGCTTATGGGAATCAATAGTTTCTAATTTTTCAAAAGACAAATTTGAAAATTATGTCGCATTATTCTTTTCTTTTCATACAAATAAAGGGATATTAAAACTTTCAATTAATTGAACATTACTCTCTCAGTATCTTGATCTTTTTCTTAGCTAGATATCAAAACAAATATCTTCCTAACTTGATATCAAGACTATCATGAATTTTAAAACACAGGTTTTTTTATATTTAATCCATATATGTTACCTACTTAGCATAAATATTAAATTGGTTTATATATATATATATATATATATATATATATATATATATATATATATATATATATAATTTAACATCATTATAGCTTAAATATGAATAATAAGCCTACAAACATTGTTTTCAAAGTAAACGATGAAAATTAAAAATGTTTAAACAAAAGTGATTTCAACCTTTCTCCTGTGTTTACATGTAAATTAATTGTTTAACACTTATAATTCAAGTTCTTAATGATGGTGAAATAAATAATCAGAAACACTGACACTACAATGTTGATGATATTTATTTCAAACGTGATCGAAACTTAAACCTAATTCTTAATAATTTAAATTCCTTAAAAAATGGTAACAATTGTTGCTGAGATTTATCATACTAATTATTTATCGGCAGTCGAAAATACGTTGATATGAAATAAAAGATTAGGATGATTAATTTAAATTTTTAATATTTTAATCCCATTTATAAAATGCTTAGTTTTTCTTCATATAAAATTTTTTATCTGAGTACAAAAAACATTTTCTAAAAATTATTTACTAGTAAATTTAAATTTCATTGACTTTATAAAATATACAACAAAATGCATTTTGTTTGAATAGCTTTTATTATTATTTCCTATGCTTACAAAATGTTAAAGTATTATTAAATGCTTATAACCTTATAAAAATATTTTTTACATTCTACACAAAATCTTGATTGTTTCTAATAAGTATATTTTTACTAGCCATTTGATAGTAACAAATTACACTTAGTGAATGTGCACTTAACTGGTTATAAATTCTTACAATGCGAACAGTATTAAATGATACATTGTAAAATAAATTATTGAATAATGATGTATAATTTATTTTATTTCAATGTGACCTTATATAGAAGTGAAATCGTTAAATAAAAAAAGGAATAAATTTGAAGTCGGTGATTTTATAATAATGTGACTCTACTCACTTTCACAACAACCAAAATCTTCAATGTTTGAGAACTCAAGTTAGAAACTAAACACTGTTTAAAGTCTGAATGTTGAGTTTCTGCAAGCTATTCTGCTATTATGGATGAATATAAGTGCTTGTTTTATTTATTTCATTTTTGTTTTCTTCATCTAATTCGTAAGTACCGCTTCTTATCTATTAAAAGTTCACACATTGGCAATAAGGAATGAATTCTTAACGATTCAATTAAGAAGTAATCAATTTCATTTTCTCAATATAAATTTTTATACAATTTCTTCTGTTAAGAATATCGGAATCAAATTATCAATATATAAGTTAACCAAAAACACGTAAATTTTACTTGTTTACTTTATCTTTTTACTGCTAAGATTGTATAAATCTAATTATTAAAATTTAAGGATATCAAAACTTCGTAAATTTTACTTTATTAATTTATTATCTGCCTATCAGATGCGTGTGGAAGTTCTTTTAATTATTTGTAAATAAATAAATATGCTATCTTCAAATCTCTCAGTATTCATCATTTTGCATGCAACTATAACATTCATAGAATTATTAATAACTGGAAAAAATTTAAAAACCAAAACAATACAATTAACAACCTTGATATTATTATTTACTTAGTCAAATTTGATGAACAAGGTCATTTATGGCTTTTTAAAATAAAAAAGCACCGGCAAAATATATTGCCTGAAAAAATAGTATCACAGTGGCAGTAACTTAAACATGCTTAAAAGCAACAACATATGCTTGGGCATATAAATATTTGGTATTTTTGGCAGATTTGATCATCAGTATCAAGAAAGAAGAGATCCACTCAAATGCTAGAAAACTGAAGTACTGTACATAGTCTAGTGAAAACTAAATAAAAATGAATTACACGATATACTGATGTTTTTATCTATACTTTAATTTTTATTGATTTTTCTTAAAAGGTATAGAATTTTGAATATTTTTATATTTTATAGATTTTAATTTTACATAAAATTAATAAATATAACAATTTTTTAAAAATTCGTATTATTAAATTATGATTTGACTATTTTTCATCCCTTTTACTGTGGAGCTTTTTCTATGATGAATTTTACATGAAAGGCGAGAGAATTCTTTCACATAATTTTAAAATGATGCATAAAGAAATTGATCAAATTTATAAATATTATCAATTTTTATATGTATAGTTATATTAAAGGTTGTTAAGTTTCATACATTTATGATTACTTATTCTCATAAAAATTTTAAAAGTGAATTCCTTTAATAACTATAGAGAGACTGCATTAGTTTATGCTAGATTAAATAATTTTAGCATATTGGACAATAACAGCAAATAAATAAACATCGCTATTGTATAATAAGTAGATATTGCATATTATCAAAAAATTCTAGACATTTCAATTAATCTTCTTCTGTCCACGATTGCAAGTATTATAGTAGATTCCATCTTAAGTAAAAAAAAATTTGTAAATATAATTATATTCAAAGGTATATAACATATGTAAAGTTGTTATCAAACTATGAGAAAAAGAATTTTCATCATCGTAAAATTAAAAATTCGTATTATTAAATTAAGATTCGACTATTTTTCATCCCTTTTACTATGGAGCTTTTTCTATGAGGAATTTTACAGGAAAGGCGAGTGAATTCTTTCACATAATTTTAAAATGATGCATAAAGAAATTGATCAAATTTATAAATATTATCAATTTTTATATGTATAGTTATATTAAAGGTTGTTAAGTTTCATACATTTATAATTACTTATTTTCATAAAAAATTTTAAAAGTGAATTCATTTAATAACTATAGAGAGACTGCATTAGTTTATGCTAGATTAAATAATTTTAGCATATTGGACAATAACAGTAAATAAACATCGCTATTGTATAATAAGTAGATATTGCATATTATCAAAAAATTCTAGACATTTCAATTAATCTTCTTCTGTCCAAGATTGCAAGTATTATAGTAGATTCCCTGTTAAGTAAAAAAATTTTGTAAATATAATTATATTCAAAGGTATATAACATATGTAAAGTTGTTCTCAAACTATGAGAAAAAGAATTTTCATCATCGTAAAATTAACACACAGCTATAAATTTCATCTTCATTTGGAATGTTCCATGTGTGTTTTCATTAAACCACAGCGTACTCAATATCAGAAGCAGCCCTAATTTTCATTACTAAATATCATTGTTGATAATTTAATTTAGGATTATCAGTATCTTTGTTTAATTTACTTAGCATTTACTTAATTCTTTTATCGCAATATACATAAATCATTCTATTATGTTTTACATTTTACAGATAAATGTGTAACTTATGTCATTTCAGATGAAATTTTGAATTGATTGTTGCTCTTTGGTCAAAATTGAATTGAATATGCCTTACAATTAATAGATAATTCTGAACCATCTAAGACACGAATAAAAATTTCGAAGTATTGACCTAAAACCCATAATACTGACTATTTAGCTGGCAATTTAACTTTATGAAACATATATAATTGCATAAATTTCTTCCTAAGAATTATTCAATTTTTTAGAAGTGAAATGAAATTAAATATAAATAAAAATTATACAAACATTTGATAAAAGCCTTAAGAAAAAATGTTTTACAAATTGCGAAAGAATTCCCTGATATTTTTCTGATTTTCATACTAAAAATGTGGACAGAAATGAAGTAAAGTATAGACTAGAATCGGCGGCTAAGCCCTGAAGCTGAATTTTGCTTCTGCTTCCCTTGTTTAATGCTCGTTTAATGACGTATGTTTGAAATTACTGCCAGACTGAGAAATCTTCATTCTTCCTTGCAATCCAAAGTACTGCGTCAGAAGACACTGTTGAAGTCAATCAATGAAAAAAGACTGCGTGCAAAGTCACCCTTTCTTACCAACACTGGGATTTAAAATAAAACTAGAATTCGTTAAATAGTTTAAATAATTTGTTTTCATTATTATTGTACCCAAAATTCACTTGAAAAAAATTTCTTAACTGAAAGTACATAAAATTTATTTTCTGCAAAAAATTTTTAGTAAATGAAAAATTGTTTGTCTTGAAAAAAAAATTTGCTTGGTTAAAAGTAAGATAAGTAATATTTTTCTTTTAAAAGAGACATTGTACTTGATGTGAGTTAAGGGGATGGCATCATGAAGCCCTGTGTGTTCTCCATTTTAAAATTCAGTTGGCATGATTTCAATTTAATGGACGACGTAATCAATTTAATGGATGACCTCTTCAATTTAATGGGCGACAGTGTCGTGTTGTTGCGAGGTTGAGGTCTATGTTATCTTTGATTTTCTGGAAATTGGAGACATCTCCTTCATGAATTTGTCATCTAGATTTTGAAATTTCAACTTGATGGAACATACAGGAAAACCTCAGGAGACGACATTTACTATTTGAAAAATATTTAAGGCCCAAGAAAGAGTTACTAAACTGGAGGAAGCATCATTCTCAAAATGAAATCTTCATCTAAAGCTGGTATATTTGTAAGAAAGAATCCTGAAAATTCATACATTTGCTTCATTCTTTAATCCTTATTTAATACGTTTCAATCGCTATGTCTATTGTTCACGAATACGAATATGTATTTTAAATGTTAGTTACTTTCTGTATTATACCTGTCTACGTTCTAGTTAAATTTCATCAAAATACTTTCATTAATTTTAGAATCAATAGACAAATGGGAAATTTCTTTTAATTTCCAACACAAAAGTATAGTTCAAAAATTTATTATAGTTTTTTCTTCATGAATGTAGGTTATTTCTTTAGAAAATGAATGATCCGGAGACTTTGTAAATACAAAAAAGAAGAACTTTTGATAGTAAATTATTGTTCTTATTATTTTTTGCCATCCATAAATAAAGCTTATCAATTTTCTTATCATCAATATATTTAAAAATATCAATAATTTCTGTTCTGGTAAGACAGATCAATCCTACAAATTACATATCTACACATTAATTTTATTTTAAATTAAATATTTGCCTCCTGCTTTAATCATAATGGCTCATTTTGAATTCTATGTTTTTGTATTTTTCATATATAATTTATAATTTATGTATAATTTATAACATGTTATTTATAATATTGACTTGATGAATCCAACTGGATTGAATTAAGTGAGATTAATCTAATTTTAGAAATTAAATTATATTTGGATTATTTTCAATTTTTCTTTTAATCACGCAATTAATTTTCTAATTTTTAAATAGTATTAATATGATTTAAATATTAATATTTATATATATTTAAAAATTAAATTTAATTTAAATAGAAAAAAGAAAAAATATTAAAAAAATTCATATTACTGAATTGCTTTGTATATGAATATAAAAAATAATCATTGATATTAGCACTGATTATATATAATATATAATCATATAGATTATATAGTTATCGCAAAAACCAAAAGAAAAATTAATAAATTTTATATGACATTATGACATACTTATATATATATATATATATATATATATATATATATATATATATATATATATATATATATATATATATATATCATTGGCATGGCAAAGTCATGAGTTTTTTTATATATCTACTGTTACGTCCTTATACTATGAAATTGGAACTCACTTGTTACTTTCTTTGTACTGGTATTTTATATCTCATTTCTTAAACCTAGTTTAAATACAGTTAAAACTTCAAAGATATTATCCACATTATATAATTTTTAATCAGATTACATTTTCTTCAATTAAGTGCAATTTTATCTACTGTTAATTTCCAGCCATTCAAATCCAAATCTCTCTCCGTAGCTTATTTTGATTATATATAGTACAAATACTGGAAAGTTAGCTTAAAATTGCAATTGTAGTCATTTTGGATTACTTTTCATTAAATGCATTCCAAGTACTGCAAATTTTTAATTAAATACAAGCCCAAGTACAAACATGCGAAAAGTTCAATTTGCAGTGAACTGTAGATTGTTTATTAAAGCTCAATGCGATATAGAACATAAATTGGGTTGCTTATAAACAAGAGCAACGAAAATGAGGTTGCCATATTCAAAAACCTTTAAGAGAAACTAGAACAAATTATATGGACTTATCAAAGCGCCATCTACGTGCAATTAAACATAAACAACTGTTAGAAGAAAAAAATATTTTTTTGTGAATATTATTGTTTATATTCGACTGCCAGAAATACAATTTATCTTTTAAAATTTAAGAAATGAGCAAGCAATTAAAAAATATTTTAAAAATCTAGGAAAGAAATCACCATTTTTGAGAGTTATTGATAAGAAATGAGTTGAAAAAGAGAGAGGGTGTTAATTTTACTTTATGATTTTTTCATTTTCACTTATATTTTATCTAATATATATATTTTTAGTATTTGATGCAATTATCATTGAATTTTTCGCAACTAGCAAAAACTGGTGTATGTTTTTTGAAATATATGTTCTTTTTAATATAATTCTTTAAAATTTTAAAATATGGTTATATTTTACCAATATTTGCTGTCTTTGATAAAATATTTAAAATTATAAGCATTATTTGCTTTATGAAAGTGTATGCACTGAATTTTAAAACAATTTTTTATATTTTTGCGTAAGAGGAATCTCAAAGAAACATGAAAGCAATTTGTATACAACCCACCTCTTGAATGCAACAAATTTAAAGAATGGAAGCGGTAGCAAATCTGGAGGATCAAGGGAAGATACTTTAATCCTAGGAGCATCAAGTGTATGATTTAGAGCCATTAGTCCATCCGTCCAAGCTGTGGCATTAAGTATCTTCCTTCTACTTTAATGCAGAATCGAATTATGCAAATTTTGGCATTGAATGTAAGATGGCGGAGTATTTTTGCTTGAAAATCGGAGTGTCGTATCTCAAGCACTCATCCCCGATACACTTCAATATCTGATGATTATGTCTCAAAGAATAGGACATATTTATATTTATATAGCATAAAAAATGGTTTTGAAAGCTTATAATCTTATCCAATTTCCAAGAAGTTATTAAGTTCTTCCTTTGATATACGTATTTAAAATAAATTAGGAAAAAAATGAGCTGATTTGATAGAAAAAATTGGATTGGAAAGTAAAGGGTTTCTGCATACAATAATTTAAATCAACATGGAAAATAATTCGTAGCAGTAGCTGGTTTTTACATTTTTTACATTTTTATTCAATACAATACTTATATCATTTAATCATATAAAAGCAATCATCCAATTTTTGATTTCGGAAATATATTTCTTGTATTATCTTTAAAATTTGATTGTATTATTTGTAAATTTGAACATCCTTGAATGAATTAAATTTAGAAAATGCATATGATCTTGATTGATTTCTCCTAAGGCCAGTTATTATATTCATCTCATTATTATATAAATTGACGTCAAACTTCAACGGATTTATAAGAATAAAAAATACAAAACTTTAAATACTTTATTGAAAATACAACAATATTATTTTATCTTGTCTTGATTTATTTACATTTATTCTATTTTATTAATAATACATTTAAGAGATTTAATATTTCATTGGTCTCTTTTGTTAATTAACTCAGATGTTATTCGTTACAGATTTCAAATAAACATATAAAGAAATTATGAACATGTTAAAAATTTTAGAAAAATTGTAACTAAGCAAAAAAATGTGGTCTAGAGGGCTATTGTTGTAATTGTAGAAGGAAAAAACAATACACAGTTAGAAGGAAATTTTTCTAGGAAGTAATACTCTTGCATAATTATTCGCATTTATCGTTGATATTTCTTTCCACAAAAAACACTTTTTATTATTATGAATCAGTTTAATTATTTGGTAATTAAAGATTTGAATAATAATTCATATTAATTTTTAATAATCAGAATTTAGTTAACTGATTTTTAATTTGTAAATTTTTGCAATCAATTTACTAAAAAAATTCTTATTCATAATTTGAATGATTCTACTTGATAAATAAAAAAACAAATTTTATAATTATTCTCTCTTTATTGTATTTTAACACAGTTTGTATTCATAAATTATTTTTTAGCTAATAAATATGCTTTACTGAAATTTAACAAACAATTTGCGCTATATGAACTAATAAATATGTGAAATAAAGATGAATTTAATTGCAAACTTTTTAAAATGTAAACTGGAAGGCGCTCAATTTACATCTAGATATTCATTTGTATAAATTCCTCATAGAAATTTACTTTCATGGATTATAGCTTTTTTATTTTTTATTTCGTAATAAACTAGTGGGTATCTGCTATTTAATGGATGGCCTTACTGAGTAAGCTGGTGTAAGATTTTATCAACATAATTAAAAAATTGCTTTTCGAGAGAATTTTTTCAGTTATTCTTAAATATTTCTATTTCAAAAGTAGGTAAAAAAGCATAGTAAAAAATTTTCATAAGCCCTATATTTGGCACGTAGAAAGTAGAATCGCTATGGCTAACTATGTTTTGGTAGTAGACAAAACATTCTTAAGAAGTAAAAATCTCAGGTTTAAATCCAGCTATTAGTGTAAAATAAGAGGTGGCGATTTCGTTTTTGGTTTTGACATGCACGTTTGTTTTGGGGCTGCGGTTGTCTGGTTGGATAGGGTGTCATTCATTATTAGGTATTGAATTCGAATCGCGGATTAATTAAAGAGCCATCGTGTTCGCTAAGTGTGATTAAGGCATGTTAAATATATCGTGGTCGCAATGTCCTCTAAGTGAAATGATATCTTTGTGTGAAACAAAGCAGGCTAAGTTTATGATTCCTGCTTACAAATTACTAAGATTCCACCAGAATACTTCCATCTAACTGGTAAAACCCCACTCCTGGCTACGTTCAGGTAAACATGCTGGTGCAACAACAACATACTCGTTATTTTAATGTTTACTATCATGAAACGAATGGAAGCATATGGATTTACAATAAATTCAATTGGAATAGCAAAGTTCTGAAGTAGGTAAATTCCTTCCAATTGCTTAGTTATATAGTACAAGCTATGAAATGCATAAAATTTTCTTCAAACCAGGAATTTAGAAAGTTAATTAAACCGTAATTGAATTAAATGGATCAAACTCGGATGTTAAACATTTCTAAGATATCGATCTCAACACTTAAGGGAGTTTGGTCATGAAAGCATTGTTAAAAATTTTCATTTTTAAGCATTGCTATTTTTAATAAGTGAACTCTGTTGATAGATATATGTTTTGATGATTGAAAGGCAAAGTACTCGATTTCATCATAATCAAAAATAGCAATGCTGATTTGGCACGTATACTTCAACCGATAGGGGCTTAATGTACATTTTCATAAATTTATATAAAAATGTATGAAACTTTGTCCAGGCTCAAGTATTCATATTATTCATATCATTAAAATTTTTATGCGAGACTTTTCTGAAGTCTGATACTTTGAAAACTTCATATTTAATCAAAATTATAAGCACTATTCGAACCTGAACGAATTTAATGATATGCTTTCCTATTTTGATAGAATTTATGCTTATAATTTTCTGAATAGACAGTAGTAGAATTAATAAATTGTTAACATAGTTTTTCAGAATGTTTTATTTTATTTATAGAACTGAAATTGTTTTTACGCTGTCATCAAATATAATATCTAAATTTATTTTTAAAAAATGCGAATGAAATATAAATATAATTATGTCTAAAGAAGAAACTTACACCACTTTAAATGAAAATACTGTTAATTTTATAGTTTTTACTTGATATTATTAAAAAAAAATCAAGGTCGTTAGGAGTTTTTGACTAGAAAGTCAAGAAAACCTGAGCAACATCTTTAAAGAATTTCCATAAATACTTCTAATAATCTAAAGAATAATAAGAACTTTCTTTTTTTTTTTTTAATGTTTTTTTTATGAAAATTTATGACTATCCATCTATATATTATATGTTACAGTGAATACCTCCTGACAAAAAATTCCTAACTTATAATCCTAATTTTGGAAAATCTAATTAGTTTAAATTAGTAATCTATTTCTGATAAATTAATAATCACTACCACTAATTCTTGATTGCATAACATGTTATCTTTAATAAACTAGTTCTGATTATTTTATTGATTTATTCTTAATATATAATGTTTGAAAATTCAGATAGATAAAAAAGTATTCATTCCCGATTTATCTTCAAATTAATTAAGCATATAAAGTTGCCATTTTATATGAAATATATATTGATAGAGGAATAGCAATAAAATCAAATAATACTGAATATCGGAAAGTCAATGTTTCACTTCTTTTTTCAAGCAAATCTGTTTAAAAGTATACATTTTCCGGAATTTTTTTTCTGTCTTATACCTAAATACAATTGTAAAGACGAAATATACCACTATTTATGTTGTTGTTGTTATTAGTGACATTTGGACAAGACAAGATTGCTATGCATTGGCTATGCGAATTTAAGTCAATAGGGAGCGTCTTTCGTTTAATCAGAGCACCATGAAGCTGAAAGTACGACTTTTGCTCTCCAAATAGTGCGATAGATGGCAGCACCAGAGGATCTACTCCCTCAATCTTGGCATTGACCTGAAGGGGGAGTAAATTTCTCCAGACCATTGCACTCATAGTAATTGCTCAACTACCGACCACAGGACTTTCGATTCCACAGATTTTAACGAGCACGTATATCGCATGTACTCGGTGGGTCTTTGGCGACATTGGGAATCGAAACCCATCCTTCCGGATGGAAGGCCCATACCCTAACCTCTCGGCTACCACGGCCCTCAACTAAGCCTCTGTAGCGCAGTAGGCAGCGCGTCATTCTCATAATCACGGCCCTCAATTATTTATGTGAAAGTACTGCTGATATTGTAAAAGTAATCAGTACAACGTGTCTCTTTGATGCGTACTTAAATGCTTTAAGACATCCTTTGCCTTTTAACTATCGAATACCAAAGGAGTAAAATTTATGGACAATAACGAACAAAGTATTAATATTTTATTAAACTATTGCTATATTATTGTAATTTAATAAATTTCAAATATAGAGTTTTCCTTTGAGTGTATGTGTGTGTATATATATGTGTGTGGTTTGTTGGTTGGGTATGGGTGTGTGGTATACTACCTAATAGCTGATGTCACTATTTCAAGTGCCCTCTCTGGAAGGGGCTTGAGAGGCGTGACTACTTGCCCAGCGAGCGACAGCAAGCGGAAGAAGACGTTGTGTTTGATAGCAGCAAGACGGCTGCTTCTTTTACCCCTCAAAACTTTGAATTTCATTTCATGTTATTATCATTACGAAGATTAATTGTAAATATCCCAAAATTGTATATAGTTATATTTGTAAATATGTGCCAATTAAACATTAGTCTAGTTAAGAATTGTTAATTAAAATTACGCCTTGGCCACTACTCAACCCATATATATATATATATATATATATATATATATATATATATATATATATATATATATATATATATATAGATGGATAGATATAACAGATTTCTGACGTTTCTCCTATCCTATACCTTACCACGAAAATACTGTGATGAAGTGAGCAGAAATGCTGAAAGAGTTAAATGGACCATTTCGCGGAAGCGACTCGTCAACTTAACAACTGCAATCACGGGGGTTATTTGAACTTAAATCATTCCTCCATTTCCTTCTTCACCCCTCCATTTCACTCAATCACTGGCGATTAAAAATGAGACGAGGACATCTCAATTCTACTCTTTCTTTTAAGGAGAGGATCGCGGAAGCACTGGTAGTTTCTCTGTAGATGAGATTAACTTTGGTACACTTTCTGTGGCAGGGGGCCTTCTCTGAGTTTCTTTCAAATGTTTAATTATATTTCAACATACCAGAAAAACAGTTCTAAGAATTTTCAAAAAACATTTTATAACTATAAATTCGGTCATTTATTACATATATCGATGTTTCTCAATTTTTAGTTAAAAAGTAAATAAATTTAAATCTTTGAATTTCTGTAGTATTAATTACTTCATTAAGCTAGTTTATATGATTTTTGTATAAAAGACGGAAAATCATTTAACTTAGCCAACTTAAAGGAATAAAATAATGTGTTGTTCGGAAAGTAATTTCTTTTTTAATGAAAATGAAAAACGTATAGCGAGTAAATATTTTATTGAGTTGTTTATTGTCAATTCTGATAGAAGCATGATTCTACATTCATAAACTGGTTGGTTTTTACTGGGTAAAGACTGATTCAGTGACTAAAACGAAATTACTTTCCGAACAACTCAATATTTGCTTTGACTTTTCTTTCTTGACCAGATCTCGGTGAGGAATTCTAAAAAACTTATTACTAAATTAAACTATTACTCAATGGCGTTATTTTTGCAATCAAAAACAACAGGTTTGACAGTAAAGTCTAAAACATAGTCTGGACGCAAAATTTTCATATTAAAAATTTGCCGACTTTATTTTCTCCTGTAGCATATATAATTGTGAAGAATAAGTTCTATATCTGTAATTTAAATGCTAAAATTATTTTACTCGGTTATTGTGATTTTTATTGCATTTGTGGCTACCAATAAAAGAAGATGACATTGCTATATCAGCTTATAAGATGTTTGATAAGATGACATTGATATACTCGTCATAGCTTTGATACTAACAGTCATAGCTTGATACATACTCATGACCATTAAATTAAAATTCTCTTGTTGAGAGTGTAATGTCAACCTTTTAGTTAAATAGAAAGACCTTGTTTACAAAAGATAGAAGGCGCTGTTTACAGTAGATAGAAGGCGCTGTTTACAGTAGATAGAAGGCGCTGTTTACAGTAGATAGAAGGCGCTGTTTACAGTAGATAGAAGGCGCTGTTTACAGTAGATAGAAGGCGCTGTTTACAGTAGATAGAAGGCGCTGTTTACAGTAGATAGAAGGCGCTGTTTACAGTAGATAGAAGGCGCTGTTTACAGTAGATAGAAAGCGCTGTTTACAGTAGACAGAAGGCGCTGTTTACAGTAGATAGAAGGCGCTGTTTACAGTAGATAGAAGGCGCTGTTTACAGCAGATAGAAGGCGCTGTTTACAGCAGATAGAAGGCGCTGTTTACAGCAGATAGAAGGCGCTGTTTACAGCAGATAGAAGGCGCTGTTTACAGCAGATAGAAGGCGCTGTTTACAGCAGATAGAAGGCGCTGTTTACAGCAGATAGAAGGCGCTGTTTACAGTAGATAGAAGGCGCTGTTTACAGTAGATAGAAAGCGCTGTTTACAGTAGATAGAAGGCGCTGTTTACAGTAGATAGAAGGCGCTGTTTACAGTAGATAGAAGGCGCTGTTTACAGTAGATAGAAGGCGCTGTTTACAGTAGATAGAAGGCGCTGTTTACAGTAGACAGAAGGCGCTGTTTACAGTAGACAGAAGGCGCTGTTTACAGTAGACAGAAGGCGCTGTTTACAGTAGATAGAAGGCGCTGTTTACAGTAGACAGAAGGCGCTGTTTACAGTAGATAGAAGGCGCTGTTTGCAGTAGATAGAAGGCGCTGTTTACAGTAGATAGAAGGCGCTGTTTACAGTAGATAGAAGGCGCTGTTTACAGTAGATAGAAGGCGCTGTTTACAGTAGATAGAAGGCGCTGTTTACAGTAGACAGAAGGCGCTGTTTACAGTAGATAGAAGGCGCTGTTTACAGTAGACAGAAGGCGCTGTTTACAGTAGATAGAAGGCGCTGTTTACTAAAGATAGAAGACGTTTTTCCAGAGGTGTCAGCGATTCGAAGATGGAGCAGATGGCATCAAATGTGTACATTTGTGTTTCAGTGTTTCTTTCATTGTAACTCATTTTTTCTCTTTCTGCTAGCAAAATTAAAATAGACATAAGAATCAAAATGTGGTTAAGAGTTACGATTTCTCTCGGTCCATACGCTACAATATTTTACACTCTTTGCTTATAAATTCGTTGTTACTATATCAGAGTTTAAATGTTATAAATACAATGATAATCACCTATGCTATAGAAATCGCTTAGGCTTGAAAGAGTATCAGTAATTCAAAAATAGAGACCTCGTAAGAACGGATTTGAAAAATAATAATAGTAATCGTTATGTTTAATCAATCTACATATGATCTTTCTAATATTTTAAACTTTTTCCACAACTAGTTTTATTATTTTACTAACTTTTTCCTTAACTAATTTTAATATTTCATAACTCTTAACATCAAACTGAAACAATTCATTAATGTGCGGATACTGGGTTATGTGTACTTAAAATCTCTCTTCAAACTTATCTTAAATTATGATTAATAAGCTGATTGCACTCCTGAACAAATATCTGTCTTCTAAATTTATGTCTTTCATTTGTATTAAGTTCTCGGAAATGCTTGAGATTTTTTACAATTTTCTTCATCTATTTACCTGTAGTATAAGAAAAATCTTCCTAAATGGTAAGACACAATGGATAAATAACAGCTTTCTCTCAGTGGATTTGCTATCCTCAACATTGGGTCAAATAACAGAAAATGAGATCTTATAACGCTATCGCATTGAGAATATACTCCTAGGAATGGAAAATTTCCAGTTGAACTCGTGTATTATTGAATAAGAGGGATGCAATGTTACCAGTCTGGCTCCTTAGCATACATGTGCTGTGGAGGTACTTTCTTTACTTTTCTCCTTTGCGACATGCAAATATAATTCCTTTCTATGGAATGCCTTATTTAGATTGATAATTTAGAATTGTTAATAGATTTACAAATGTTTCATGTTGTTAAACAAAACACAATTTGGATTCAATTAACAAATTATGGTATAAAAAATTCAGTTTTATAAATTTTCCAATCTTTCTATAAGCTTGCTAGAGTTAATTTGACCTAAATCTATAATTGGTCCCAAATCACTGCAAGCTTGCTGGAAAAGGGTAGAATCAAACTCGAAAACTATTGAGCTGAAGGTCAGAACGCTTAACATTGAAGATACCACAAAACTTAAAAAGACAAATTTTAATTTGTGTCAATGCGGTTTTATAGTGTTTTTGTTTTAAATACTTTATTTATATAATTAACACTTTATTCAACACTTTATTTATTTAAATCTTAAACCAATTTTTTATTGTTTAGGTACAGTTAAAAGCTTATAAATTATGCAAAAGTTAGTGAACACTGTAACAAATAAAAAATATTGCCGATTTCTCAATGGGAACCTACAATAAATCGTAACACTGAATAGAAATGTAATGCAATGAATCAATCAAACAACAATGGCACTACAACCCTGTGTGGGTCCTGGCCTTCTCAATGAGCTTATTCCAACTTGGCCAGTACTCAGCAGCACTTTTCCAATTAGATGTTCCAATAGCATTTAAGTCCCTATCAAAACAATCAATCCATCTGATTTTGGGCCTACCTCTGGAATGCTTTCCCATTTGTCTTGCAAGAAAGATTTTTTTAGAGGTGCGTTCAGTTGGCATACGAAAAACATGACGAACCCATCTCATCCTTTGTATTTTAATATATTTGACAACATCAATGTCTTTAAAACTTTTGTATAATTAATGGTTATACCTTCTATACGCCATACCCCATCTGTCTCCATTCCATCATAGATGCTTCTCAAAATTTTCCTTTCAAAAATAGCCAAACGGCATTTGTGTTTCTGAGTCATGGCCCAAATCTCTGAAGCATAAGTTAAAATGGGTCTAATAATAGTTTTATATAGTAAAATTTTTGGTCTGTGTTTGATATATTTGAATGCAATGAATATTGATATTTAAAAATACACATTTTAATTTATTTTATTCCTATTCCATGGTAATTATTTCCTGCTAAAAATGCTCTAATTGGCTAATAGAATATACATTATATATTTTTTTAAGTACCATTCTTTCAAAACGAGTCTTATTCATTGTAACTTTTTTGTCTTTGTAGTAATTCTTTGTATACACTCAATATTTATAAGAACTTATTTAATAGAAACAGAATGCATTAAACATGTTTACTCAAATTAAAGATTCAGAAGTTTTCAGGATTTGCTATTTTGATATGGAAGTTCTTCCAGAACTTAAGCTTCGATTGAAGTGAATGATAATCAGCATAAGTCCTGGGGGGAGGACATGCCATTTTTGTTGTCGAAAAATACCTGATTTAATACCTAAACTAGACGAAAACAGGCTATTTTGCTCAAGTAAAAAATCCGAAGGCTTCAATGTTCCTTCGATGCTGCGGTGTAGAAAAAGTAACTAAATATTATAAACTTCTGGTTGCAAACTAAAGCTTTAGTCTCATCGCTTGACTATAATTCAAAAATACGAAGCAGTTAGCTGCGATTGGGAATAATCACACGGAAATACATGAAAATAAAGTACCTAACCTTAAATATTTGAAAATTTATTGTTCACTTAATTTAATATATTATATTTCTTTACACAAATTTCAATCTTTTCTTCTGTAAATGTTTTAAAAAAATTTTTAACAAATTTTGTTAAATTCCTAATCTGAATTATAAATAAAACATTTCAATTATTTCATATTTAAGTTGTATTTGCAATTTTTACTGAAAAATCCTTATTTTAACAAAACGTTCAACGAAGCTGTTGTTGTTGTTACAAATCCCATCCAGAATAGCGGAATTACACCAGATCAATAAGCCCATGCATTCTCAAAAAATCAAGAAAAAGGAGGGGTATCCAAGGAGCTCCTCCATCAAGAATTGAGTGCACTCAAGTAAATGTTGAGAATTAGCCTCGTTGGAGTTGCACTTTTTACAGATAGGGAAATGCTTAATGTGATGGTGAAAGGATAGGCAATTGATGTGTCCACTAATAAATCTACTGATCGCTGTCTGGTCAGATATGTTATCCACAAAGTCAATGGCTGCCCCTGGCTGCCTACGGCAGTACCAAACATGACCAGGGGGATGCTACCAAGTATTTGAAATAGCCATTTTAGAAGTATAATTTGGAGTAAGGTTCAGATCTGGAGAAGCAGTAGAGGAAGTCAAAAAGCTGAAAACTTTGTTGACAATTTTCATCTCAACAAAACTGAAAACATTTAAGTTGACATTTTAATAAAATATCAAGTAAGCACATCAATTGAGATATACCGATGTGATTTACTAAATTATGTCATTCAGTATATTTTTAAATATGTGTAAAATATTTTCTTCATAATTTGGAAACGTTGCAATCTCTGACTATTAAATAATGGCTTCTGCATCTGACCCAATTAAGGATCCTCCGTGTACATGAATGAAGATATATGGATGTAAAATCAACTCTGTTTGCATAGTCTCTTCCCTAGTGTAATGTTTCATGGTAAAAGTAAGTGAGCATCTTCAAGGACCCGAAACTCTGGGGCACCGGAGGTTGAGGTATGACTTAACCCCCAAAAGCCAGCTGCTCCTAAAATGGAGAACAAACGCTTTAGAAGCCGGTCACTCTGAGACAGAGGCTGCATGCTAGTTTTGGTTCGCCCGGATACATAAGCTTATGAAAATTCCTCCCAACCCTCCATGGTACTACGCCAAAAGTCCTGGTGAGACCTTCAATCTTAGACCAAGATCTTATCAAACTGCCTTTTCCCGCTATCTGATTGGGCACACGAGAGGAATCATCTTTCAGCAGGAGCAGAGGACATTTCCAAACTCTTCTTGGTGTTCCATCAATATGGCCTCCCCTGGACATATCTTAACCTGCCTAAATTTTCAAAAAGACGATGTCCTTCGAGATCCATAACATTTTTTAGACATTTTAGATATTTTTGGTTTTATGGGGATTGTCTAGCCTAGCTAGAATACCTGAGATAAGAAACAACAACAACTAGTGTAATTTGGTATACCTTGTTAGTCGTATCGACTAACAAGCTATATCAGATGACATTAGTGAAGGGACTGTGTTTTTACACTTTTTAGTGGGCAAAAATATATAACTGGGAGCGTATTGCATCAGAAAAAAATCCATACATATCGGAAATTCAATGAATCCACTTACCCTTCTCGTAAGCATTTTTGGCGTGAACAACATAGCTTAAGTAACAGATTTAATGCATTCATTTAATAATCTTTCTTTAGAACTAACAGCAATGACATTCCTATATTTTATTGAAATTTTTTTCTAATGCTAACATGAATTACTGTCAAAATACATTAATACAAATAAAAATTTTTTTTAGAAAAAAGATATGTTTTAATTTAACATATTCCATTTTCATATAATTTTAATGAAAGTGCTATACAACATATTTTAGGGAATGAAATTTTAATGAGAAGTAAGAAAATGTTCCGTAATTGACACCCTATAATAAAGTGTAAGTATATTTGTCTGTGTGCGGTGGAATTATATATAAATAATGATACCATTGATTAATATTAATCATATTATAACTATTAGTGGTTAATTATTTTGTCGGTATATTTAGCAAGCAAATAATTAAATTTTATTGAAATTTTTTTCTAATGCTAACATGAATTACTGTCAAAATACATTAATACAAATAAAAATTTTTTTAGAAAAAAGATATGTTTTAATTTAACATATTCCATTGTCATATAATTTTAATGAAAGTGCTATATAACATATTTTAGGGAATGAAATTTTAATGAGAAGTAAGAAAATGTTCCGTAATTGACACCCTATAATAAAGTGTAAGTATATTTGTCTGTGTGCGGTGGAATTATATATAAATAATGATACCATTGATTAATATTAATCATATTATAACTATTAGTGGTTAATTATTTTGTCGGTATATTTAGCAAGCAAATAATTAAATATTATTACATCAGTTTTAAAATTTTATAATTTTTGCCCCATTAAGGAGAGAAAACCTAAGTAGATGAAGTAATATTTTACTTATTTCTATGTCAATTAGGCATAAATATGGTAATTTAATAATTAATATATTATTGAGAAAATAGTATCATCATTATATATATATATATATATATATATATATATATATATATATATATATATATATATATATATACATATACATACATACATATATATATATATATATACATACAATATATATATATAAAGGAATATTATGTTTCTAATAAAAAAGAGTATAGGCAGTCAAATGGGTTTATTAATTTACCCTTTATAATAACATTTATTCTTGATGACTTCATATGATATAAAATGCAATGAAATAGTTTTCGAAATATTGTGTATAGTTAATGATTACTGATGTATAAGCAAATGCTATTTAAAAATCACAAAAGTGTATGTTAAATAATGGTGTCGTTGCAAGACGATGTTCGAATTAGCCAATTATTTAATGTTAAATTTTACCTTTTTTTAATTGCGTGTATAATATCTGAACTTTTCATTCAGTATAACAAAAATAATTGTATTTTAACTATTCAATCATTTTTTTGCGACAAATTTTTTCTACAATTTTTTCATTTATAATTTTACAGAACTGATAAACACTCTATTTTAAGGTATATCAACACGTATTAAAAAACAACTAATTTTTCTTTAATTATGTACTTCAATTTATTTTTTAAGAAAATTTCATTTATTCACATCATGCGCTTTGAAAGGATCTTTTCATCTCACGAAACTTTTCCACGCTTGCATTTGAGCGGCTGCTGTCCAGAATGGAGGATGTGTTGTATTTTTGACAAACAGCCTCTGGCCAAGGCAACCATCAGATGTTCCAGTTTCTGAATCCATTAGCAGAGGGGGGCTTTATCCAGCAGAAAATCCTGAAGAAAGTCGTCAATCTGTTGCCAACTGACCCGGAGACAGTGCACCCCCACCTCCCTCTCCTATCATAAGACATCCTCTCAACCCTCCGCCTTCTGGAGAAGAGGAAGACAATAGTCTCAACCCTTTCCTGCCTAAAAAGAATATTTGCCTGGGAGCTGACTTGCTGGCACATATCAAGCAGTAGACCTCTTCAGGCTCAAAGAGTTTAAAATTTATGTTTGGCGAGGTTTTATGAAATGAAGGAAGACATATGTGGGAGAAGAATAATGTTGAGACTTTGGCGTTATTTTTATATAAGTCGGCGACTTCCGCCACTGTGGTCAGAAATAATGCCTCATTAAGGAAGTCTCTTGTAGTAAATTAAAACAATCATTTGTTCCAGTCTTATTATGAAAGGGAACAATCTCCCGAACGAAGCAAAAATATTTTTAACCTTTCTTTGTTTACTTGCTAAGAAAATTCCTGAATAATTTTACTTTATTTTGTTTGGATCATAAAGAATTGTGCAAATTTATAATCTTTCTGTAGGTTTGAATCTGTGACTCATCACACTCAAGGAGATAATAACACAAAGGTACTTACTTTGAAAAAATAAAATTTTGTTATGAGAAATTTTTGTGTCTTCAATTTATTTTACCAGATTCTAAGACAATTTAATTTCTTTAAGTCACATAGATATTCATTAAGGTTTTTATTATCTAATATTGTTTGGAAGAAGTTTATTTAAATATTGGTCGTGGAATATGAACTTTCATTATTAATAACAATTGAAGTTTACAGTAAAATTATTTAAGATTATTAAATGTAATTCGATAAAATTTATGAACTTTAAACTCTTTAAGGATGTCTTTGCTCTCCATAATGTATCTTTTAAAAACAATTTTCAATACATTGCTATGCAGTATAAAGTTAGTTCACTTTGGCACGCTCAAAATTTATCAATTATAAGATTTGAAGTTTAACATCCCTTTCCTCATTTAAAAGGATTTTCTTAGAAAATTCTAAATGGCTGTAAATGGCTTCTAGTTTATATCCTGTTGTCTTGTGTATTATTCAAGACTAGAATAGGAAATAAAATTAAAATGAATAAAATAGCCCGAAAAACGTCAGCACAGTGAATATTTTTGATCAGATATAAATATCTCCTGTTACACACATTTTGACATAAAATTATATAAAAACACCGAAATACCAGGCAACCATTTATATATTATAAATAAAATGTAATTAACTTTTATGGATTTTTCAGTTTCTATATAATATTAGATTTTTCAAGGTTTAAATTTGCTATATTTACTTATATTTAACATATTTTTATGAAAATTGAAGTTTATTATTCAATATAAAAAAAATCAGCCATCAATTGAACAAAAATTTCTGTTATTTTCTCATCGTGGCCTTATGGTAGGACAGATCTCTTCGGTGCAGAAGATCTTTGGTTTGATTCCAGCTATTGTTGAGTAACAGGAGATCGATGTTGCTCTACTACTTTTTGCACATATGTCCATCGGAGTGGGTGTGTTCCGGGCATTCTCTCCAGTGACGCGCGTATACGGCTCACTAAATTTGAAGTCTTACCGGAAGTCAATTTACAAGAGATGCTTATAATGACTTTTAGGTTGTCTACTTTACAGTATCAAAACCATTTCTTTGGAATATCATGTCTATTTTGATTTTCCTTGTTTTGTCATCAAAGATGATCGAATGCACCAAAAGTTCAGTAGAAATCAATCTAAAGTCTCATTCGCTAATTTTAATTATTTTTAAAGTTTTATTCAATGTGATGGACTGTATTCTTCACTATTCTGTGATATTAATTGTCAAATAATGGAATTTTAACTAAATAATTTAGCAAGAAATTCTTATTTGTATATGGTTACATTTTTGCTGTAAGATAATATTTAATTGAAATCGAGAGAAATCCAGTCTCTCTTTGAAACTTAGGTTTGTATCCTTCTGTGAGAAGGACGCAGTGGTCTATTAATTACCATGGCAGAATCTTAACATATGATTGATATTAATTACTATTTATAGTGTATTTATGTAAAACCTAACATTTAAGAAAATTATTGATTATTTAAGAGACATTTAAGGGAAATATAACTTTTTTTATGTTTGAATAATATTACAGGTAATTTTGTGTCATGAGAACTTATTTAAATATTAAGTAAATATATTTTCCATTACATAAAATATTATATATTAGTTCACCGTAGAAATAAATGGATTTTACATATTTATTGTAATTACTAACAATTTTTTTGTAATTTTGTTCATTCCTTTTAAACAAACTTCATCATAAAATAAATGAAAAATTATTCTTGAAGAAAGTGAATTTAATGAGATTTAGGGCTAGACACTGAAAATTGTATCAGAAAACATAATTTAACCATTAATCTTAAAAGATAACCATAACGATCAGAAAAAAGACGTTAAATTTTAATTGTTAGATACGTACTATTTAACTAATCATTAATCTATCATAAGAATTAGTTCAGTAACACTTAAATTAAAGTAACTTTAGTTAAAATGTAGGAAATTTAGTAACGCTATTCATTGAACTAAAAATTTGAACAACCACTTTATATAAATGTCTCTAATTTTGTTTTCCTTGCGTAGACCCACTAAACAAAAACAGATAGTGTCAGATTTTCGTGACGTCTTTGTTGCAAATCTTTGATGGTTGCTGCTTTGTGCTTAAAAGTGAAACAGATGACAGTTTGGTTGTAACATATTAATTAAAAATTATTTGCAATTTAGTTAGTATTAATAATTAACTGTTTAAGCATTTTATTAATTATTTAATATAATTTATAATTAGCTTTTTAAAAATATTTTTCAAATTATTTTCAATAATTATTTTTAAAAAATGCAGGTAAACACACTAAAATTTTATATATTAAGCTTATCTACATATATTTGATGAAGCCCGTTGACTTAGTGACAGCGTTTCACGTTCACAAGGTTTCACGATCCTCGGGCTGGGCAAGGTTGACTCAGCTTTTGATTCCTTCAGTGGGTAGAATACCAAACTCAGTACCAAGCATGCTTGAGAGTTTCACGTTAGGCTGACCGCCTAACTGGGATATATGCTTCGCACCCCAGGGCTTCTGGTTATGAAAACAGTTGTGTGTGTGGGCACTGTAAGGCCTTGGCCCACATTGACTGTCGTGCCATGGAATTTAGTTTAGATTTTTATACTTGAAATTATCATTACATCTGAAATACAAGTAAAAAATTAGAAATATAATAATATAAATAGTTTATCTTTTTTTTTTAAATTTTAAGATTTTAGTATTTTTTCTCTTTAATAACATTAACTTCATTAGCATGATGCAAACGCGCGAGAGAAGTAATGATTCCTTAAAAATAATTTGATTATTCCTTTCTTAAAGTGTAACTGATATTTTTGTAAATTTTTAAATGATACGCACATATTCAGCAGTCTTTAATACACACAGGTATCTTAACAATTTCGTATTATATTTACAAGGAAAAATCTAAGCACTTACTTAATAAAAAAATTAATTTATATAAATTAATTTTTATTTGAAGGATAAAATTTATATAAATTAATATTTTGAAATATTAATGCCCTTTATTGTGAAGAATAGTGGAATACAATCTAGAAATTGTAAAATATTTACTGAGCTTTTCTTTTCAAACCGCAAATAACTATTAAACATAAAGCAGCTTTTTCCATCTTATGAATCTTTAATTAAATTTAACCATGAGGAGATAAAAGTCTGCATTTTCTTATGTTAAAATAAATGTCTTTACTATCTTAGTGATTTTTGTTTTACATATATCTTATACATGATATTTTTCTGTTTCACATATAATATGTCATCTTTATTTGTCACAAACGTAAGAACTCGACATCCAATCCAACAAATATACGTGTAGAAAGCAAAAATGCAACATTCATCTCCCGTTGTTCAAAAGTAACTAGAATCGAGCTCAAAATCCTTCACTGTGAATAGTATATTCCTATCACTAAGCCATGGCAATACAAGAGCAAACAATTCCAAAAATGCATACACTTTCATAATTTTTTTTCTTATATATAAGTAACAAAACAGTTGTAATATATACATATTACAACTGTTTAATGTATATATTTTTTAGAAAAATTACCACTGTAAAAGCATCTTAGTTGACAGAAATCCGTCAGAAATAAAATAAGTGATAAATATATATAAGTATAATCAAGTGCCATATATATATATATATATATATATATATATATATATATATATATATATATATATATATATATATATATACCTTGATAATAAGAGATCAAATGTTTCATGTTTGATCCTAATTCTTAATCAACAAATGACCAACTGAAGATGGATATTAAGTTTCAGATCTCTATGTGGGAGTTTTTAATTGTGAGCGACTGCTTAAGAATTTTCATAATTTTTCCTTATGTTGTATAGGAATGCATCACTGTGAGAAATCTTTCAGGAAATAAAAGTGATAAAAGTCTTTAAATTCTTCTCAATATATTTCGGCATTCAGCTTTTTTTCTCATGGCAGTTTCAAAGATTGAAATGGATTCACTGTGTAAGTATGGACTGGGGACTTTTGAAATGTAGCATTCTTGATCCAGAGTATAAGATTTCATCCATGTTCCTTTGCTGAATAACGGGAGATGGGTATACTTTTCGGTATGTTCATTATCAGGATATTTGATTTGACTTTTTTAAGGATTTCATTATTCCCGAAATTAAACACGTCATGCTATTTATAAGATGTTGATATGATCCAAAGAAAGGCAGGTATTAAAAATAATCTTAAAATTGAATTTGACTATTAGATGATGAATGTATATACGCGGAAATGTGAAATACGCGAAATCATATCTTACCGGCATTTTTTTAATTAAATAACAGCTAGCTTTTCATCTAAATATCACATAGAGTTATGACTAACAAATTTCAAACTCTAAAAATTATTATTATAAATAATAATTTGTTAGTTAAATTATGAAGTGGAATTATAAAAAAATTGAGTTATTCCGCAGCTTTGAAAATAGATTTAAATGATGAATGAAATCATGAAAACGTAATCAAAACTTCTCTCCGAACATGATTCATTTTAAATAAATTAAATAAAATTACTAAATCAGTAAGTTAATTAAAAAATTTATTTTAGGAAATTCTATTCTAAAGGCAAAACTTCAAGCTTTTAAACTGTTTACTACAGAAGTTTTTATTTTTCTAATTATGAAGTTTTAAAGGTGGAGAAATTGTGAAAAAGTAACATCTTATACAACCGGGTTATTCACCGAGACCCCAAAAAACGTGAAGCTTCATTATTCAAAAATACTTCGGCGAAAAGGGTGGAGTAGGAATATCAGGAAAAACTTGTATGTGTTCTTAAATAATCTTTATACTTCTGGTCACATCAACTACTATCCAAACAGACTTATCTTTTTCCTAGTTTGAGCCACTACTGCCTGGGGTAGCTGGCCTGCTGGGGTTTCCGGCAAGCAGAAAAAAAGAAAAGGGTTGATAGCAGCAATGGGAGCAAGATGGTTTTTCCCATCCTTTACAGGATGAGTTGGAAGCTCCGCTTTCAAGATTCTCCTCCAGGCTTTTCCTATGATTCCGCTTTCTTTTTTTGGTTTTTAGGAAGAATCTAATTTGTTTGCCAAAATAAATATCAGACATGTAGCTAATAAAAGAATGTATAATAAAAATTTACGATTTTTTTTAAATCTCTTTATTGATATCTGCAAATATTTGGGTATAAGTGTAAGTTATCAGAAATGAAACTGAGAAAAACATGATATATCAGTTGGTTTTAAAAAACATCTGAAGCATTTTTTATACTAATGTGATAAAAGATCTTTTCGAATCAGTTAAATTATTTAATAATTAAAAATTTAAAAATCTTAGAGAAATTTCTCATATTTCATGTAATTCTAATCCCAGAAACATGGTTCCAGTTTTAAAATTCAATGAGCATTGAAGTTTACAGGGATTCCATTGATTTGTTATCAAAAGCTAAGTGTACATTTTAATATAACACTTATTAAAATTTTAAATTCATATTAACTAGATTTTTGTGTTCAAAATGTTATAAATTTAGTTCGATTTGTTTCAAAGTAGAGTGATGTCATGACTTAAGTGGAAGACAAACTGCTGAATTGAGGATAGACTTCAGCATTAACTCAATTAGACTCTGGAATAATTACCTGCTCAGCATCATAAACTAAAATCCTCTGGTGATAACTTTGTATATTTAAACTTATGTTATACAATGCAATCCTTCTTTGGATAACCTAAAGTCCGTGGCACGACAGTTCACCTGAACCTACACCTACAGTGCCTATAACTGTTTTCATGAACGATGTCCCTAGGGTGGGAAAACAAAGGTCCCAGTTATGTGGTCAGTCTAACTTGAAACCCCCAATTTTTAATTCCCAAGCATGCTTGGTATTCAATTTATCGACACACTGAAGAGATGAAAGCCTGTGTCATTCTCTGGATAAAGTGAGCTCTTATAAAGGCGATAAATAATGTATATTAGTTCATTCAATTAAAACCTTATACATTTTTATTAAAGCTTTAAAAATTATAGTGCATTTGTTTCATTCACTTACACTGGAACACATAAAGTGGAATGTTTTTTTAATACCAGATAAAATTGTTATCTTCACAAGAGATGCTATCAACTTATATTAAATTATATGGTTTCCTTAATTGTGTATGTTCTTGAGTTTTTAATTTTAAGGATGAATCAGTTGAAGCTATTCGTATTTTCCTCATTGAGTGAAATCGATACAAAACCAATAGCTTCTAATAAACTCCAAACCATCAATTGAATATCTAAGTTTCATAAATTTTAATATGCATAGACTTTCTCAGTACTATCTTCTGCCAAGAAAAATATCTAATTCATGTGTGATATATTCCAGAGACAAGGGGGCACTTTCATTTTTTTAGGGCACCTTAATTCCAAACGATTTTATAATTAATGTATCATTGTTTACTCGTTTAAGGACTGAAAGTTTAATTTCAGATGTAATTATTTTTTCTGGGTATAATTTAACAGATTATTTAAGCAAAAAAATGCAAAGTATATTTTTAAAACAACATTTCAATCTTTAAATGCCAAAAATAACAACCTTTAAATATTTTAAGATCCACATAAAATTTTAAAGTTTATTTTAAATCAGTAAGACTCAATTTGATCTACAACAGAAAAACGAATGATTTTAGTTGACAAGAAATTCAAACTTTCATAGCATTTCCTGTCTTCCAATTTTGATAAATGGGATTAATAAAGTCTCCAATTCAACAATCATCATCTGCAATAGAGGCCGAAATGTGTGAAACACTAAAGTAAACCCAAATTATATGAAGAGAAACGTCATCGTTTACTTTTCGCTTAAGTACTCATAGCATAACAAATAATCATAACAACATCTAACACAAATAATTATCACTGTAGTACTCTTTTCTATAGAAAAATGACTGACCATTTCAATAAAACTAATGAATTTGTTTTTCACTGTCATTTAGAGAAAGGAGAACATATTTGTTTACCTATATAATCTGAGACATCTTTTGGCAAACACTTTGTATATTAATTAATATTTTATCCAAATAAAAAAGTAAGCAACGCTATTCTTCTAAGATTCAATAAACATAAAAATATATTTCTCACAAATGGTAGTGACTTAAGAACAATAATTTCCTTTTATAAATAACCAACTACAGATAGACTCAGAAGATATGCAAATTTTTCAATTACCATCCACTAAAAAGGAGTGATCAACAGGAATTGAACTGCATCCCGATTCCCACAATGTCCAACTGAAGTGAAAAGATGGCACAGATGATTAGCAAATGCAACTCGAAGGCGTTGCCACTCGAAGGACTTAAAAGTTTTACTGTTCCTCTTCCGATCTTCGGCATGGAATTATTTCTACTGCAATTAATTTCTTCTCCTCCCCCTCCACCCACTCTCCCTGCAATTTTCCTTCGTGCGCACAGAACCGTGAGCAAAGATCCACTATTAAAGCTTCGATTCTGACTCCTGCAATTAATAAACTTCTATTATCCATTTTGGGATCTTTTTAACTCTTGATAAAAGCTATTGACGAATGAAGCGAGTTTTAAAAGGGGGGAGGAAGAAAGCGGAATCAGACTGAAATTTCCAGAACACTTCTGCCTCTATCCCCTTTTCCTAAATATTTCGAATCGTCAGTCATTTATGAAAAGCGGATATTTCTCGCAAAACGATCGTTTTCCATCTGCTAGGGAGCTAATTACTCTTCTCTCTAAGCCCCCTCCACCTCTCACGGTCGCAGTTAAAGGAAAATCTCTTTGGCTTCTGCCAACTATGCATATCAATACAGTAGGTTCCAATTTACTGCTGGTAGGAGAGATACGAAAATTCATTTTCGCCTCCTTTCTTTTAGTCATTTTTTTCTTACTTTTCCTTTAGACTCTTCTCTTTTAACTGCATTCAAACCAGAGAACCCATTTTCTTTCTATTCTCTAAGCGTATTTCCTCATTTTAATTTTCTCCCCTCTTTCAGTTAATGCGTGTAGGCACTTAAGTTTTAGTGTCCGTCGTCCGATTGACGAATTAATCATATGCTTCCGACTAAAGATTAATGCAGTTCCGAGAAAAGGATGATCATTTTTGATTCTTTCCCAGCTTTCCGATTTTTAAAAGCCCTCTTTTCCGTTAAATGGCTGTTGCGCAGGCTGCTGTGCTGAGTTGTCGATTAGCTTTTGGCGTGGGTGGGGGTCGCCTGCCTGGAGAGAGAGAGATATTCGTTACGGGCATCCTGGAAAATAAAATGTTTAGCCTTTCAGGAGTACACGTGTTTATTGCCTCGTGTCATTAATCAGGGACTCTGAAAAGAGAGCGCCTATTATTTTGATCTTAATGAGAAGACGCGATGACGTCAGCAATGAAAATAATTTTAATGAATGGATTGTCTCTCTTCTCGGTTCAGCATCTTAAAATTCCACTAAGGTTTTCATTTGCAAAGAACGGAGTAGGTATTTTATAAAATGTTATGATAGAACACACATTAAAAAACGGCTATACATACCTACAGTCCACTAATTAAACTGCTTATCAAGCGCATTCTTTTGTATAAAAGAAAGTGTAACCCAATCAAAAACAGATTTTATGAGAATCTTAAATATATGAGTAATATTGAAATGCAAGAAATATAGATAAAGTATAATCACTTTTCAAATATCATTATTAAAAAGACAGATACAGGTCTATTTCAATCTTTGTTACTCTTGCATAAGAGTAAAAATATAGGATAAAATGAATTTTTGTTACAACTTAAATTTTGCTGTATTGGAACTTGTTTTACAAATCATGTTTCATAGCAGATCTTTATCAAGTTGAAGAATTTTCGGTAAACGGCATAATATTGTGAATAGATCTTTATCGAATTTCATTGTAAGAAGTATTTACAGTACTCTGTAAAGAAATAATCAATATTATAATTTGGGCATTTTCTATATATATATATGATAAAATTTCGTAGTTAATAATTTTAAAAATTTTAAACCATTAAAAATGAATTGTATTTATAAATCAAGATTGCATATTATGTGCAAATAAACTTAATATCATCGATATAAAATTGTAATAGAAATCACATTGTTAATTTGAAATTATAAATTAAGTTTACTAGTTTGAATTGGGACAGACTTAAACTGGCCATAAAGCCCCATTAATTTTTTTACCTTAAAAATATTTTATATATATTATATATTGAAATAATTAACTTTACTGTAGGTTCCTGAAAAAATAGAACGATGCAAATCGCAGAAGAATAGAAATCTCGACGATATTAAACTTTGATGATATTTTACAAATGTTTTCCTCATTTTTGTAAAACTAATAAATGAAACAAAATTGTCTATAAATTTTCTAATGTTTTATAAAAATTAAATGCATTATATTTTTTATTCTGTTAAAACTAAATAAGAATAGTAAAATATGGAATTCCAAAAATTGCCATGGCATGAAAAAATGGTTCACATGATATATATATATATATATATATATATATATAGATAGATAGATAGATAGATAGATAGATAGATAGATAGATAAATAGATAGATAGGTAGATAAATAGCTAATTTTTCTTTTATATAAGTCCTTATCTTCAATTCAGTCTTAAATTTTATAAGCAAAAGTTTTCAAACAGTCAAATTCAGGTTGAAATGTTATCAATTTTGCCTACTTTGTAATTGTGTAAAACATCAATAGCGTGACATTTTTTATATGTATATCATAAAAAGTTCAAGAGAAATGATACAGGGATTGAATATTTGAAGTTTTTTTAATAATAATGATTAATTATATCTTAGAAAATCCATAAACTGAAGACTATAATTAATGCGATTTACGGAAATATTAATCATATGCAAAATTTTGAAAAATATTAACCTCGTTTTTGCACAGTCATAATATTTTGATAATCTATAAGTGACTTTTATATAGTAAATTAAAGTTCAGGATTATGAACTGAAGTTTAGATTTGTATTTTAAAGCATCTAATCCTATCAACCTTTAACTAAATACTTTAAACATGATCTATACTGATATCATTAAGAATATTATGAAAAAAAGAACAAGCAAATGTATAACAGCCCTACCATTTTATGAATGAACAACAAATTCAATCAAATAATTTTAGATTTCACTCACCAAAGAAAAATATAAAATTTTTGTCATTTAATATGCATTTAATATAAATTAATTTCTTCTGTATTTTTATAACTATGTCTATCAGATTATGATTTTAAATATATTCTATTGCTTTTGATATTTTAAAAGAATATAAAGATTGCTCTTTCTTTAATTTAATGTTTGTCTCGCTGTTATCTATTACTGACTTCTAAAGATTCGAAAAGTATGCATATTTTTAAAATTCTTAAGATATTTAAAGTTATTTCTTTAAAAAAAATCAGCTCAAATTTTAGAAGAAGACTAAGCCAAATTGCTCTGAGTTTGGTTTTAATTTCAAAATTAATTATTTAATTTACAAAGTCAAATCTTCACATGAACATTGTACTAATAGATTAATAATTGTTATTGTAAATTCAGCAAAAATAATAAATAAAACCGATTAGAATCAGGAATTTACATCAGATTTAATGTATTAACATTAATTTTATCAGCTTATTTCAATATAACCTATTAAATAGATAAAAGCAAATACTTACACTCTTTTTCATTAATTCAAACTCATTTTATTAATTTTTAAAAATAAGAAAAACGGAGAAGATATCAAATAGAGTTTTGCCTTGACTAATTTTCCCAGAAGAACAACACTACTTCATTTGCAGATCTCAGCAGATGGAACAAAGGGCAAACAAATGTACTAAAGTCCACTTTGTAGGCGAAAGAACTATTTAAAAAAGAGATGTGTAATGAGGCCTACAGAGCGGTGGTTGTATACTTGTAATGAGCGCTATGGCCATTGTATTCAGGAAGCAATTTATTTCCTTGCGCCAAATAAATTGCTTCCTTGCCGTTCGCCTCTGCTTTCTTCGTGTTTGTTCCCTTCCTGGAGAAATTCGTACATTTTAAGCCTCTTAAACTACTACTGCAATAGACTAGTTTGACAACCAATACTTTAATTACTCTAGCTAATTATCTTATATATATATATATATATATATATATATATATATATATATATATACACGCATTTATCTTTAACAAATTTGCAAATTAATGGCCTATATGCATCGAACTGCAATATCATATAAAAATCAATATTAGAAGAAGATTAAAACTTAATTTTAATTTTTCTTGTTTTAATTTAAATCTTGCAATAACTATTGAAATTTTGGATCTTTTCCAAGCAATACGAAATTTTATTTTTGTCATTGCTTCTCACCGGATTTTAAAATCAAAATCACTAAATTATAATTAGCATTTCCTTATTTTATTTTCATGATGCTAAACATAATAAATATATGACAATAGCTAAGCAATTCTCCATAATTTCTACGGGAAACACCTATTCTATTATGGAGTTAAAAATGGCATATGATTAATGACGGATTTCATGTACTAATTTTCCGTTTAAAGAATTTATATTTTGAAATTCTACTCTTATCTGAAATGTTTTAGTAAGTTCTTGTGTTCATATTTACTTTTTTAATGAAATTTCAAACTCCGTATTTTAGAAAAATTAATTTATTTTGATAATTGATCGTCATACTAGTATTTGTTACATGATTGCTACTGAAACTTCATTAATACTAATGTTTAAATTGAATTGTATGAAAAACGTAAATATATATTCTTTCTTTTTTATAGAAATATGCTTATGTAGTACAAAACATTTATTTTTTTGCAATATATGATATAGTCAAGTCTTGACATATATATATAGTTGGCATATCCCGAAGTTCTTAAGAAACACTATTAAAAATTTATCTAGGATAGTTCTGAATAATACTATTATAACATAAATTTATTAATGGTGTCATCATAGTTTAGTTAAAACTTATTAATTAACGGAAGTTGAATGTAGATAGAATAGTTAGATTGATTAAGTTACATGTAATCAACAGCTGATACTAACAAGAATTTTTAATAATATTAGAACTGATTTTAATATTATGATTTTAGATATATTTTACAATTTGTATTTGAATTTTTAATTAAAAAAGAATTTTGTTGCTTTCCCACAGTTTTTCCAGTTTTGTTTAAAAATATCTCGGCAGTCTTCAGTATTATGGGAGCAATGCTTAAATTACAAGAATGGTTAATGATGTTGAAACATACGTAAGAGAATAAATCGGGAACAAGACTTATCAGATAAATCTTTAACATTGCCCTATACACTGGAGTCAAAAGTTATTTCTTTAAAGACAATCAATGGCTTATGTATTCAGCCATCAATATAATGTAATAGCTAAGATGATTACCTTGATTTTATTAATGTTAGGAATTTATTTTGAAACAACAAATGCATTTCATTTGTATAATACTGAGGTATATATCAATATATTTGATTTGCTTGTCACTCCGTAGTCACTTTTTGAATGTTAGGACTCATCAAACCAGGATTTATGTTTTAAAAAAATCAAGAATCAGCATTTTTTTATTTGTAATCCAACCACATTTAGCATTATTTATCCATATTTGTTTGATAGTCAAACCCAAAAGGTGCATTCTAAGGATTACGAAGATAATAATTGAACTATCTGTAAGGGATAAAAAGGTTAACCCATATAAATAAAATTAGCCGTCCGATGGCAGAGTGGTTAGCATTCCGGACTTCTGACCTGTGGGTCTCGGTTAGGAATCCCGCTTCGGGCACGTGGATGTTACTTTCTCTCTGTGTTTCTCTATTTCTTCTGAGCTCCAGTGGCTCCTCTGACAGTGGTTGGGAGGGTGACCACGCCGTACACTCCTACACTGGGTTGTGGGAGTTCCGTGGGTTGGGAACATGTCCATGTTAATATGTGACGTCCGAAGTATTACCACTGGTGTGGCATGGATGTGCAGAGGAGGGTACCGGCTCAGGTGTAACTTCATCACCTAATCGTGGTTCAAAATTACGAGGCACTTCATGATGGGCGAGTATTCCAACCTCGTTGACCTTAAGGTAGAGTCCGGGCCTCGCCAGCACTGCTATGCATACATAGGTTCTTCCTTCTGAGATGGTGTATGAATGTGGCCCAAAGTTTAAACGGTTTTGTGATAATATGGGGGGGATAATGCTTCTTGCCTCCGTGATTTGGTTCACGAGTGTCCACTCTGTAACAACAAATGAGTAACAGTTTCCACCCTTGTGGTGAAAGGTTAGTCTTCTAGAGTCCACCGTTGTTAAAAAAATAGATAAAATAAAATTATCATACTTTTGGTTACGATGAAAGAAATTTTCATTTTAAATTTTCTTTTGATATCGATTTCATCTTGAAAATCTTTTAATAAGCTAATTACCTTTAGAATTCTTTCATTAGTCAGTCATCAAATCAATAAAAAAATATTATTTACAGTTATAAGTAATTTGTTGCTTGATATTTTTAAGGATGTATTTTTGAAAATAAAATTTAAATACTATGTGATGCCAAACACATAGTTGTTGAATATTTATAAAATTAATAGTTTTAAAAAAATTTTAAAATAATTTTAAAAATAAATTTTAAAAAAACGACCATAATTCATATTTGAAAACAATGAATTACAGGAATAGTGAATATATCTAACTTTTACGAATTTGACTTCGCATGCAAAATATCCATTATTCAATAATCAGAATCGTACGTTAAATTTGGGAAACACAATAAAACTTTTCTTCAAAGTTTCCGTATCGTTTTACAACGCATATTTTAAAAACGAACTGAAGTGTAATGATGGCAGGCAGACGATTTTTCAAGCTGCTTGCATCATGTTTAAAACTCCTGACCATATTTCGGAAAAGACATGAAGCGAAGTTAAAAGAAAGCATCAAACAATGAGTAAGGGACTATAGGAGGGTAAGGAGGAAGAGCGTGGGAAGATCATGAACGGACAGTTAAACTCGTGATGAAATTTCGAAAGGACACAAGAAGGCAGTTACGAAACGTCATGTGACAAATCTTAGTTCTGAAACTCAAGAACCGTGAACTGGGCCTCATAAATGCTTCGTTGATCGTCCCTCCTGAACTGCCTCTTTCGCTCCCAGGTTAGGAAATTTGGCGTATTTCGTCTTTATTTTTATACTAAAAGATAAAGGGAAATGTCAAATTACAAACAAAACATCAAAATTTACATTTAGATTGATTGAAAGTCAATGAATTTAGTACTGTGCTATTTTTAGTGAAGTATATAATCACGCTTGTATTCATAGAAACTGGTACATCAGTCAGTTAGATAATCAAAAATTTTACATTTTTGGTCAATTACCTTCCGAAATTTAACATTCAAATGGTGAAAAGAATTGCATACCAATGCCTTTTCTGCAATAAATTGATTTTACGGAAGAAAGAATATGTTACACAACTAATATATATTCTTTCTTCCGTGAAATTATTTTATTATTGAAAAAGCGTTGATATACAATTCTTTTCATCATTTGAATGGCAAATTTCAGAAGATAATTGGTCAAAAATTAAAAGTTTTGATTATTTAACTGACTGATGTATTAGTTTTATATTTGGTTATTTAACTTACTGGTGTGCCAGTTTTATATTTGATTATTTAATTTACTGATGTACCAGTACTAGATTTGATTATTTAACTTACTGATATACCAGTTTCATATTTGATTATTTAACTTACTGATGTATCAGTTTCATATTTAATTATTTAACATACTGATGCACCAATTTTTCATTTCATTATTTAACTTACTGATGTACCAGTTTTATATTTGATTATTTAACTTACTGATGTACCAGTACTAGATTTGATTATTTAACTTACTGATACACCAGTTTCATATTTGATTATTTAACTTACTGATGTATCAGTTTCATATTTAATTATTTAACATACTGATGTACCAATTTTTCATTTCATTATTTAACTTACTGATGTACCAGTTTTATATTTGATTATTTAACTTACTGATGTATCAGTTTCATATTTAATTATTTAACATACTGATGTACCAATTTTTCATTTCATTATTTAACTTGCTGATGTACCAGTTTTATATTTGATTATTTAACTTACTGATGTACCAGTACTAGATTTGATTATTTAACTTACTGATATACCAGTTTCATATTTGATTATTTAACTTACGATGTATCAGTTTCATATTTAATTATTTAACATACTGATGTACCAATTTTTCATTTCATTATTTAACTTACTGATGTACCAGTTTTATATTTGATTATTTAACTTACTGACGTACCAGTACTAGATTTGATTATTTAACTTACTGATATACCAGTTTCATATTTGATTATTTAACTTACTGATGTATCAGTTTCATATTTAATTATTTAACTTACTGATGTACCAGCTTTATATTTGATCATTTAACTTACTGTGATGTACCTTTTTAAATTGATTATTTAACCTACTGATGTACCAGTTTCATATTTGGTTATTTAACTTACTGATGTATCAGTTTTATATTTAATTATTTAACATACTGATGCACCAATTTTTTATTTCATTATTTAACTTACTGATGTACCAGTTTTATATTTGATTATTCAACTTACTGATGTACCAGTTTCATATTTGATTATTTAACTTACTGATGTACCAGTTTCATATTTGATTACTTAACTTACTGATGTATCAGTTTTATATTTAATTATTTAACATACTGATGTACCAATTTTTCATTTCATTATTTAACATACTGATGTACCAGTTTTATATTTCATTCTTTAACTTATTGATGTACCAGTTTTTTATTTGATTATTTAACTTACTGATGTACCGGTATCATATTTATTGTGTGTCTTCATTCCTGTATAAAGAATTGTTCAAAAAAATTCTAGCATTTTAAATCAAAAGTAAAGAGAATAACAGGTTCTAAAAACTTAAAAACGTAATAGGTTATAACACAAATAAAATAATAAAAATCCGCGTTTAGATCTATTAAAATAAATTGTTTTGTTATTTCAAATGGAAAACATAAATATTTACTTATATAACACTGATATATATTGAACTGAATTATTAATGCTAATTTTATTAATGACAAATTGACTCCCTTCCAGAAAATGAAACGTTGGTTCACATGTTAGAAATTCTCAGATAGGAATCTATCCCAAGAATCTCATCTGAAGGAACTGAATCAGGGAAACTATTCAATGATAAGTTTTTATTTCTACAGAAATGTGTCTTTAATGAATATGTTTGATATCATGTTTGCATCCATCGCGGTTTCTTGATAGGACTTTGATGATGGTGTGGGAGGTCTTGTATTGGAACTGAATTAATGCTAAGCAATATAAGATGGATGCTGGCTTCCACTTTCTGCGTTCACGCTTGTTTGTGGGAGTACTTGACGATTTACCAAGTACACAGCCTTACGACAAGTGAATGCTGCATATCATAATATATTCCCGACTGTACCTTTTCTTATAACTCCTCAAAATTATGTTATCTACATTTGGTACCAAATGTGAAATCAGCTCTTTGTTTTCATATCAAAGCTAAAAAGCACGTGATAAAAAATTGATAAAAAAAAATTAAAGATGTTTGCTAACATTACAAACAAAACATAAGTAAAATGAATGCAACAAACGAAAAATGTAATTATTTTTATGGTAAATATCTTGGCTGGATATTAATCGCTTAAAACTGAAATTCCCCAAAGATTTATGGGGTTATGTAAAGCTGCGTTATTTTTATCATGGTATTTAACTGATTATTTTCTTTTAAATAATTTTGCAATTCTTAATAATCTTACTGGTGTGTAAGTGTAATCTATGAATTTTTTAATGAGTTAAATATTTTATTAAATCATTTTTTCAGTGAAACTATAGCTAAAAACTAAAATAAACTTAGATTTTGTTAAATTTTTTAAAAATAATAAACTATGGAACAAAATTACAATCCATTGTGATACATTTTTCTGTATATTATTATTTATCTTGATAAGCTTGTGTCTCAACTCTTTTATGTATATTTTTTGCGTACAATAGCGCATTCGATTGGAACAGACTCAAATGAATTCCGTTTCATTACAAACATCGACGCAAAATTTGAAATTGAATCTTTGAGTTTATGAATTTAAGATTATCCTAATCCACCCTCTTAGACGAATTTAACAATTGTTTCGTTTCGAAATTGTATTTGACCTCAATCTCGGGTAACTGTTATTCAATAAAAAAATACTATCAAGAATTTTTAAACTGCTAAGAAATTTCATTTGTTTTGGATGGATTATTTAATATTTAAAGATATTTTAAAAGATTAATCCGATATAAATGTTTCTCTTTTAGCAAGCGAAGTATTTTTAAAACGTGTAACTTTAATTATTGCGCGATGGAATTATTTTGTTCGTTTTATAAAATGCTGATTCATACAATCAATGGAGATTTAATCAAGCCGCAGGGAGAACAATTTGTGATCTCTTGTTCACTTCCCAAACAAGTTCTTACAATTAAATTTTACAGTTAAGCATAAGTCAATTAAATGTCTTTATTTTCACCAGCAAACCATATTACATATTACAAGTTAGTATGATCAGTTTTCATCTGGTCACGGAAAAAGACAACAGAACAAAAAGTTCTCAACGAAAAAACATTTTTAAATTAAGTCAAATATTATGAATTTTTATAATTATCAAGAGAATACTAGTACAGTCTTTCTCAAAATGTCCAGGAAAATTCGCACATTTAGCAATAGCATTTTTCATTTTTTCCCTACTGAAATTAATATTTTTTTCCAACGGCTGGAACTTGGGTGACGAACCTTATGCCACAACAAGGCCAAACACTGCTACTCATTTGCCGTTACCCAGAAGGCACCTGAGAACCAAGTCACGGAGTCCAGTAGCGTTGCCCGCACCACACCACCACAAACCCATTTATAGAGTGGTCCGCATTCATACATCACCACAGAAAAAAATACAGTGAAACACAGAGAGAACAGCGAAAGAAGGTAACATCCATGCCCGAACCGGGGTTCGAACCCGTGACCAACAGCTCAGGAGTGTTAACCACTCAGTCATTAGTAAGCGCTGAAATTATAATCAAAGAAACATTTTAAGAAATCCTTTCAATTTTCAGGTATTTTGCAGACTTAATATTAAACCTTAACATGTATTAACAGTAGACCTTAATATGAAAATCAAGAAAAAAGTACTACAGCAGTATTTTTTCAGATAGATAATACTTTTCATACACTTAAAAATAGCATCTTGTCGTAGATTTATGTAACTGAAATTAACTTGGAGCAATAGCTTTTCCTATCATTTTATTCCTAAGTTTATGTTATTAGAAACTATCTATCTTTACCCTTATTTCCCAAAAAAGTGAAAACAGAACGATAGTATTACTACAGTATTTCTCCGCCTATCCAAAAATTATTGAACATTTAGTAATCACATGATATACATTTTTTACTAATTGAAATTAATATGGAGGAAAATCCTAAAATATTTCTTTGGAATAAAATTAATATGACAGGGCTATTTCTATTGAATACTGATCTATAATTAAGAATTTTAAAACCTATTAAGTATTCATCAAACATTTCATTTCAGTGTAAAATAATGATTAAGAAAGACTTAAAGATATATATAATCTCCTTTTATCTTAGCATTTTACATAAATATTTAATATTTGACTATAAGTTTCCATAAACTGGATTGGAGAAGTGCTCTTCTCTTTTATAATGTTTATTTTATTCTCCATATACTTTATTAAATTTGAAGCATAGTATTCCTATGATATTTCTTACATTGAGAGAGAAATTTATGTTGATGTGTAAAGCTATTTCAACTGGATTTTTATATAAGAAACATTTTGCATTTTTGATATACAAGATCTCTGTAGTTATTTATTAAGAGAAATTAATATTAACGAAAATATTAATATTTATTCATGGCTTATTTCAATAATAAGGAATTTATTTATTCAATGTTTACTTTTAACAAGTATTTCCTTGACATAAAATAAAATTGAGGCAAATATGCTTTGAATTGTATGTTTCTTTTAAATCCCAACATGTCACATTTTATAAAAGACTCATTGTTATATTTATGCACAATTAAAATCCTCATAAAACGAGTCACACCCTTCTTTAGTACTCTCTCTCTCTCTGTTCCTCAATATCTTCTGTTTGTAATGTATTATTGTTGAGAAATTACATTTCTCTATTATAAGCATTTACTATTTTATTTAATTGCGCACACGAATCACAATACAGTTAAAATCTTTCTAATAAAAGTAAAAAGTAAATATCAGCATTAACTAGATATTTTTAATGAATTTAAGTAAATTTTTATTTTTTCCGAATTATTTTATTGACTTTTGATTATATTTATTAAATAACTTTAAATTTTCATAATCTCAAGGTGAAAGAAATTCAAAGGTCCTAGCGAAAATAAAGTCATTCTTTCATCAATTCTCAAATGGAAATAAGGTACTTCATGTATTTTAACTATCGATGTTTTCATCAAAGTTATATATATATCCAATTAAAATATAACTTTATTTCAAATAAATATTTTTTAACTAAACATGTTCACAACTTATGTTAAGGCATCTTTACGTAAAGTGGTTTTTGATTTGTGTTTTAAAAGATACCAAAAGGTGATGTGGTTTATCATCATTTTAGAATGAATAGAACGACAATTTGACATTATAACTAAATATGTGAATTAGCCCAAAGTTACTTACATTAAAATTTATTTCATTATAAAATTTTTTTATAATTTTTAAACTTAGCAAAATATACTTAGGAAAAAATTTTGCTTGTATAATGTAAATATAAAAAAATATTAAATATTTTTTTAAATCCAAATATTAGATTTCCTTATTTTTACTGAGAAATCACGAGTTTTTCAAAATACATATTACATATAAAGGGAATAATATTAAATTAGTCTCTTTTTTTAGTTTTCTTTAAAAAATATTATGAAAATATTATGAAAGCGCCAAATATAACATTTTATTAATTTCAAGCAGAACAAAACACTTTCTTTGTCTCAAGAAATCTGTAAATTTTTCAGAATTTGTATTTAAATTACCACAGGTTGATTAAAAAAAGTAATAAAATTTAAAAAATACATGCACAGAAATGTAAACCTAATTATTTTGTATAACCAATCTCACATACATAAGCACACACACGTACACATACACACACACACACACACACACACACACAACACACACATATATATATATATATATATATATATATATATATATATATATACATAATGTGTGTGCGTTTCACTTAATATGTACAACTATCTGCAACGGAACTATATATATAACCAATTTTTATTATGTTATCGCTACATTTCCCAAATTTTCGATTGAAAGGATGATTTATATTATTAAATATAAATAAAATAAAAATAAAAATAATTAAATTAACTAAAACGAATTTACAATTTATTGATGAACCATTGTTTAATCAAACAATGAAGTTGATTTTAAACTGACAAACCCTGAAGTCAATTTAATCCATTATATCTTTATCATACTTCACAACACACAATCAATTTGAATTCGAAATATCTTATTCTAATGTGAAATTTGAGGGGTAAGATGAAAATTTCATAAATAGGTAGACAACTTCAATTTTAAATAATTTCTTTACAAAAATCCTTTCTGTAAATCAAAATATTTTTCATTATTTTTATTCTGTCACAAGTAACGTTATAATGCCATTTTGTTTAATCTTGCATGTTGGGTGTATAATATAAATGTTATGTGTTGGTGTGTAAAATACCATCTCATCAATATGGTTAATGAAAAATTTTAGGGATTTTGAATTTCATGCATACTTTATGGAACGGGCATCGAAAATTAATAACCGACAGTTGATGAAATTTCCTAAGAAAGAGAAAAGCTTTTATTTCCAGTACGAAACCTGTTGACACCACTTTCGGTTCCAACAAGTGACAGCGTAAAGTGGTATTGCCATGTAACTGGAATCTATGTCGGATAGAAGCGTCGCTTTTCATGTTTCATTTTCAGCTCGTGATCGAAAAGTGTCGGAGAAAAGAATTGAAATTCAAACACGAGTCGAAATAAAGAATCAAAGGAAAAAATCTCCTCGCCGATCTATATGTGAAATATATGATGTGCTCTCCAAGATGAATTGTCTTTCATCTTCAAAATTTGAGTCCTCGCTTCGCGCTATGAATTATGGATGATGGTCTTCTTCAACATGTGACCAAATATAAAGCTTCTCATTGGTCAGACAAAGATTTGAGATGGCCATGGAATGGAATAGGAAAGTGAAAAAGCAACATTTCGATCTCTTCTTCCTCATAACTCATGTTTTTCTTTACTTTTTCATTTTTATGCTTTGTACTTTGTTTTATATTTGAGTCAGAGATTAATACCAGTCACTGTTACAGCGACTGGAAGACTACGCCATCTGGCCTCTTTTTTTGGCGGGACGGACATAACAGCCTCTGTTATTTATAACCGCTGCATCTGTAGTTAGCGTAGAGTTCTGAAAAACGCGGTGGTAATTCGTCATGCACGTCTTTCCTTTCTTCGCTTCACTTCAAGGAGTCAAAAAATTTACTTCACAGAATAAAAAAAAAAGGAATAATACGCCGAATAAGAAAAAAAATGTTATAAAAAGAATAGAATTTTTATTCTTTTCGTTTATTTTGACTTTGAAAAATCATTTCAAGCTTCAAAAGCCCTTTTCTTTCTCTTACTGAAAGAGAATAAATTTAAATTTGAAATTTTCAAAATAGTCTTTATATTGATTACTTTAATATTCAGGAGCATCGATTCCATAAAATTTTGCGCACAAGTAAAGATAACATTTTAAAAATATTTAGAACTTTACTAAAGAGCCCAGGAAGTGACTGAGAGATATAAATTGAATCGCTTAAATATTTCTTTGTCCTGATATGAATTTAAACTCAAAAATATTAAAATTTCATTGCTGAGAGCTAAATTCAAGATAAAATAATTTAATTTTAAAACACCTTTGCAAAAAATTTTACTTTTTTGGAATAAAATACTTCATGTTTTCTCAATTCTTCAAATAATTCTTTTGTTTAAATTGAGATATTATACATTGATTCTGTTAATTTGTGATAAGCAAATAAACACCTAAATTTTAAGTTGCACAAAAACTAAAAATGTTATGTAGTATTTAATTGTATCTACAACTTGTGATAAATTTTCATCATTTTCTCCGGACATTTTTTAAGAAATATGAACTTTAGATTAGAATCTGCTCTCATCAGTTATTCGATATTTATTCCACATTTTTATCAAATTGAATTGATGAAGCCACTGATATATAAAAGCCTTCCCGCACGTATAATATATATAAAAATATAGTTTATGACATAATTCTCTCTCTTTTCATACTTTTTAAATTTTGAAATAATTCTTTTATTTCATAATTTGAAAATGCACATAAATATTTGGAATTTCAATAAAAGTATTCTTATATCCCATTATTTTTATATTTGAAACTGAATAATATAAAAAACATATGTGCTTTGTTTGTAAAATTTCAGTACTACATACTAAAATGCGTCTGAGCAAATATGAATGTTTATACTTGTATGTAGGGGTTTTCTATCTAATCTTCTTAATGGATATATGTAGTGATTATTTTTAACATTACTGTTTTAGAAAAGTTTTTCATTTAGATGGCATAACTGTAATAACTACGCCATTTATGTAATTTGTATTATTAAATGCTTATAAAATAATTACATTCAATTTAGCTGATTTAGTACCATAAAATGTAATGCGTGAAATGTGTAATTCAGTAGCACTCTAAGAAAATATATATATATATATACATATTACCAGACATCTTTTAATAGTTTGTCTTTAATTTTGTTTCTTGGAAATCATTTGCCGAGAAATATAGAGAGGATAAGAAAAAAAAAAAGATGTGTCTAATCACCCTTTGAGACAAAGCTTCTGTCAGCTGAAAGAAAGAAGAAAAGAAATGGCAACAACAAAGAAGGGAAAGAATTCTTTCTTTATTAGAGGACATAAATGATAACGGGCAAAAAGAAATCTGACAAATGGTAAATGCTGGGGATCAACAAGACGGTGTCGGTCATTTGGTAGTAGCCATCAGAGTAGAATATTGGTAATGGGCCGCTAACGGCCCGATGACGAATTTTGACCGGGATTCTTTTAGAGGTGACCCTTAGAGTGAGCTGTGAATTCGAATGCTTCGTTTTATTTGCTTCTTTTTCTGCCCAAAGAAATATCTTATTTGATGTGCATTTTATAAATTGTTCTTTGGAATAATTAATAATCCAAATAGTTTTATTGAAAATTATCTTTCTCTATAATATGCAGTTAAGTCTAACACATATGCAAACAATTAATTAGAGATATTTGAATGATAAAAGTAATATAAATTTGAAAGTCAAACCTTTAAATTTCTAATATGGATCCAAATCTTTCAGCGAAAAAAATGTTTATTTATAAAATAAATACATAAATATTTAAACAACTTTTTCCCACAGAATTTAATGTTCTTAGTTAATATTTCTTAAAATTTTTAATTCAATGCAATTTTGTTAATAGCCTATATGTAATTTAATATTATTTCCCAACAACTATAAAAATAAATTAATCATTTATTATAAATTATGAGTTAATGATTATACAAAAGCATGTGAAAATATATTAAACAATATTATCAAACCTACAGCCCTATCCATTTACAGTAATTTTCATGGAGCTAAAATTAAATAATTTTCTGCACGTTTATCTGAGTCATTATTATGTGTCCCCATTTGAATAACTTTTTGCTGGACAAGAATTTTTTGACCAAGCATTCACTATTTCATAACATTGACTATTATCAGAAGTTTTGACCATTATTAAGAATTGTTAAGCTTAAAGTACAATAACATTTTATTTAGTAAATTGTATCATTTTCCTTAAATCTTCAATAGGGTGTTCGTTGTTCTCCAATATTAATTGTTTCTAAATCAGCCATTATTTGTAAAAAAAAAAAAAAAAATTATTTTAAGTAAATGTTTGCCTAAGGTTAAAATAAATAATATATGTTGTGTTCAATTCAATCAGAATTGTTGAATTGTTGCATACAATTTAGCTTCAAATTTTGTTTCCAATTTGTTTATTTTGTAAATTTGACATAAAAAGAGAAAAATCTTTAAAATAAAATAATAAAAATTTTTATCTCTTCTCTAAATGGAGTAAATAAGATGACATGATTATTTTTAATTTATACTATTCAAAAAATATTCACTCGTCGTCTCTCAAGTAAATGGAGATTATTTCATTAATATAATGAAATTACTTTTAAACAATTAATTTATATCATTAAATATAAAATAACTTGTTTATAGGAGAAAAACCACACATTTAAAATTGTTATTATAATTTCAGTAAATTATGCTCATCTTAATAATGCGTTAAAAAGTTATATTAGCGAAATGAAAATATATAAGGCAATTTTATAACTAAATCTATATAAAAAATATTGCTATAGAAGATTTTAAAGTTATCTACTTTTATGTTAATTTAAATTTAACTGATACCCGAAAGAAAACTGCGATACATTATATTTCAGTATCAACAAGCAAAAATCACAATGGTCAGAAAAATGTGCTATTCTTATAATATTCACTTTAAATATACTTTAATATTTTATAAGTGTTTAAATTAAACATCCTTTTTTTAGAAATGGTATTTTTAATTATTTTCTATTATTGAATAAAAAAATATATTTGTTGATAGTGATACGTAAGGTGAGAATTTTGATAAATGTAGCTAATGATTAAAAAAAAATGATATAGTTATTTATATTAAATCAAAGGTAAATATATTAATAACGACTCGGGAGGTTGGACGCATGTTTGACAAAGTTCTATCAAAGTTTATAACAATTTCACAAAACAGTAGTTCTTCAAATCTTCTTGCCATAACCCACCTATTTATGTTTTCGTGCTGTTCTCTTTGAAGCATTAAAGTAATTTTGTAAGTTATCTTCATTAATTCTGTATGCTATGTTACAAACTATTACTTTACTTAGTTCAACTGGAATCTTTCATTTTCTGTATCATGTGCATCCATTCGCCTATATCTGTGGACCCCTAGGGTGTCCTATAGTCGATTTCCATTATGTCCTAGAGTGTTCAGAGACTGAGAAATACCACCTAAAAAGGAACTCCCAACAGATTAACAAAGATCTCCTGAGATTTTTCATGAAAGATCGTCACCATAGATTACTACTAGCAACATATATATATATATATATATATATATATATATATATATATATATATATATATATATATATATATATATATATATATATATATATATTTGTATATTTGTATATTATAAGATTACCACTTCCATCCGCAAGGGTGGGGTTCGATTCCCAATGCCGTCAAAGACTTTTTGAGTACATGCGGTATACGTGCTTGTTAAATCTGTGGAATTGAAAGTCCTGTGGTCGGTCATTGAGCAGTTAACAGGGTTTCAATGGTCTGGAGAAAATTTCCTCTCCCTTCAGAACAATATCAAAATTGTGGGTCTGGATTCTCTGGTGGTGCCATCTATCGGAGGATTTAAAGAGCAAAGACATATTTTCACCTTCATGGGGCTCTGATTAAAACGAAAGACTCTCCCTATTGACTTAAATTCGCATAGCCAAGGCATAGTGAGCTTGGCATGTCCAAGTGTCATAAATAACAATAACGTTTTTTGATTTCTTGCATCAATAATAATAATAAGAGTTAAAGAAGGGTTCTATTGTGATTATGAATTATTAGTATCTACAAAGAGACAAAAATACTACTACAAATGAGTGCATTTTTGAAAAAAACCCATATTTCGGTAATATTTTAGTGCCAATTTTTTTTAAGTAACTATTTTCTACATTTCATTACTACATTCATTTCATATTTTATATTTATTTACTAAATCTTAATGAAAATTTCAAAACGTAGGTTTTATAAAATTATTTATGTATTACCAAACCTATTAAATATAATGATTTTTGGAGACTTATAAGCTCTTATATCTGAAATTTCTTTCAAGCCATTATTCATTTCATAGAAGGGAAAACAGCAACCTTATTTGTTGAGCATCTAGTGGAGTCATTGCTCAAATCTGTTGATAACCAACGGTAATGCGTCGATATATAATAAATCCCCCAGACGAAAAATAATAAGGCAGAAGAGTTTATGGCAGTGCACCCTGCACCTCCACCCTCCTTCCACACGACACCCTTTTGCTGTCAGAGAGGACCCGCTATCTGATGACGACGACCCCGAGATGATGGTCGTTAGACACCCCCTAATGCGTTTGTTCCTACCGCCTTCCATGACAAATACCCTTGTCTGATCTATTGGCTATCTTGCCAGAGGAGGAAGGATTGGGGAAGGGGACACAAATATCAACACGTGTCGGATGTCACCATATATTTTGGAGTAGAGTAGATCATCAGGGTTGGTGAGTTACGTTCATTTTTCGCTGAGATTCCTTTGAGATTCACTACAGTGCAAGGCAATGGTTTTATAAATGCTCGGAACATATATATATATATATATATATATATATTTATATATATATATTTGTATTATAATTTCATGCTAAATCGAAACTGAAGTTAAATATTTGTAATAATGGATTTTTTTATGAATTTTTTTTATAATTTAATAACTTTTTTCTTGTACCTTACAGAGAAGGTGATTGTATATGAAACAATACGGGGAACAAAAACTTTGTTTTAATGATAATATAATTTTGAAATCCTAGTGGCACTTTTCAGATCGGTAGAATTCATAAATTACATTCGTTCTTCTAATAATTCCGTTTTGGATTGTACTGTATATTAGATTTGAGATTATATAATTTCAGTTGATTTGGAAGATATATTATATTCTTTAATCGTATAGAGTCATTTTAATAAATATTTTTAAAGTGATTTATGCTGAGTGAAAGCAGAGGACTTGAAAAGTAGGAAATTCATTAACTCCTTAAATTATATTGTGATATCCTATAGTATTTTAAAGATGGATTCAATGTGAATTAGCATATTCTTACAATATTTGACTTTCAAGGGTTAAAATGCTTGCTACAAAATAGCAGGATATTTTTGATAACAGATTATATTTCCTTTGTGATCAGAAGTCTTTCTTAAGCATTTAGGAAAAGTCTTTAAAAACAGGACAAACTAATCTTCAAACTTGCTAACAGCATTAATTACAAAATAAATTCAGGCTTAGCGACTGATGGCAAAGTTGATGATCATGCAAGACGGATGACTCAAGAATGCCAGAAAAACATCAAAGACGACATGTTTGTCCCATACTCAGAAGTAATGATGACCATCGTGACCTCACAAAACCATGCCTGAATTGTTTAATCGGTATCATATCGAACTATTTTTGGTCACTATATAAGCCCTGACTTATCAACACAAGACTTCCTTTTATAAACGCTACGTGAGAAGATTTTATACGATTTCTGACTAAAAGACTTACTTAAGCAGATCATAGGGAACTTTGTCTTATTTCGTGGTCTCCTCTGATAACAAACATTTTGAGAAGTTCAGCTTTTAATTTCCTTTTATTTCTCTTGTAAATCTTGAAAATTGGAATTAAAACTATTTTTCAATTAAAAAAACTTAACGTCGTTATGTTCTGAAACACTGGGTATAAAACAAGCAAACAATAATGAAAATTTTTAAAAATGTTGAATTTTCATAGGATAAGATTATATTGTGTAGTTATTGACAAAAAGGGACCTTTAAATCCAAAGCAAATAAAAAAATAAAGCAATAATCCAGTATCTAAGAGTTTACAGCATTTGGCCACTCTTTTAATGTGATGGTCAGCCATCCCTGAGTCAGTTATTCGTTTTTATTTTTATACAGAAGTTTCAAAGTCTATATGATTTGCTAAACTTATGATCATCTCCAGAAAAGCTGTAAGCATGTTAATGATTTTTAGGGAATCAAATGAATATATATTTATCATTCCCCTTTTCCCTTATGTAGCTGTCGATCAGAAAGTTTTATAGTGGCAACCATTATGGTCTATTAAAACAAAATTCTTATCAAAAGCCTTTAAACTGATGTTTTAGTATTTAAGACTTACTTGTACGATATTACAGCCATCCTAGAATGTCCTTTGTAGACATAAGTAGCAGTACAAGATTCTGATGAAGCGTTCTTTAGATTACGCTACTTTCATTATTTTAAGACATGATGTTCTAAGGCAGATTACATATGTCTTATGATCGCTTGTCTCTTAACTTTGTAGATAAAATTTTGAATTTTCAATGAATGTAAATAACCCGCATGGCAGAAACGTTATTTTAATCGTTTCTCTCTGAACAGAATGGACAAATAATCACAAACTTGTAGCATCCAAGGGTGATATATATCTTTATGTAACCACCTGAAAATAATAATGGTGGACATGGACTAATTAATATTTGCAACAACTGTCAATATATCTAGATATATGCTGCTTGCTCACAACAGAAATGCCTAAATCGAGAGCAGATTTTGCAACTCTTTGGAAATCATTTTCTTGGTTTAGAACCACTTCCACGATCGTGAAAGACGGAGCAAGAGCTATAAAGGAGAGAAAAGCTAATTTTATTAATTCAGGTTCTCAAAAGCAAACCAGCACACAGAAATTTCTAATTATTTTCATAAAGCCATAAAATAAATTGAATAATGTCTTAAAAGTTATGCCAAAACTCTAAATACTTTTTTGTATCTTTAAATATTTGCTATACCTGAGATTATGTATAATTCAGATTCCGTTTACAAATACCTTTCTTCCAAATTCCTTCACACAGAACCATATTTGTATTCTTGTCTAATATACTTATTCTACATTTTCAGTAATTTGTTGTCTCTCCAATTATGATTGGTTTATGAAAATCTACATTTTCCTCCGCGTCCAAGCAACTATAAGGTTGGGGAATAAGTTCGCAGCGTTTTTACCAAAGACTTTTATTCAAACAATAAAACAATAATTTTATCAATAAATTAATCAATTATATATACGCCGCTACTGTTTACAGCCTCCTCCCAACTCTCGAACTTTTTATTGGTGCCGTTTAGTCAAAAATCGCTTGTTCTGGTATCAAAGAAGTTGTTGAACCATTTTTTAAGAATTTCTAGTGCAGTGGGAAATGCTCGAAAAGAATGCCACAGTCAACAATGAGCTCTACATTGCCCAGCTACACCACGTGAAAGGGGCTATTCGACTGAAAAAACCTGATAGACAAGGTAAAACCATACTCCGTTATGACAACGCCAGACCCCATGTTGCACAAGTCATTTTTGCTTAAATAAAAGTCTCATGGGTAAAAACACTACGAACTTATTCCCCAACCTAATAGATGTGGGACTATTCACGCTGAGAGCGAACAAATCGAATTCGAAGTGTATAGTAAAATATTAAATTCTCATAGTGATAAAATCACCACGAAAAAGATCTTGCCATTTGTGGTATTATTGTTAAGTGATCTATTTTCAAATGTTATTTACTGACATACTTGGAAGAAATAAAAAATAACTGTCTCTTAAGTAGCTCACTTGGAATTATGTTCATGTGCAATTTACTGCATAATTCGTTATAATTTACCACTAAAAGTAAAAAGGCTTTAACTGCTTTTAATATTCTTAAAATATGGTTATTAATCAATTTTTTCTATTCAAATTACGAATATATTTTATACTCTATTTGTTCTGCAATTACCATACTCTTAAAGAGGATCTTGATCAGAGAGTAGTAGATTTGATTGTAACATATTTGGTAACTGTCGTTTTGATAATCCATACAGCCCAATTTAGATTCTCTGATTGTTTCAAAACTTAAAGAAGAATGGGCTAAATTGAAATCCTCTTAACAAAGTAGCAAAATATCCAGATATTACTCTAGGTTATATTTATAACTTGATGATATAGATAGACCATAATAAAGTTTCCATGAGACCATTTTGATGAACAATTACTTATGAAAATAAATGGTTTCTGATATTTAGGATAACCGTTTAATTTCATTCCTTTTTATGTGCACAGGAATAATATGCAGACTTTCTATTTTGAAAATATATTTGGAAACGTTTGAAAGTTTGTATTTCTTATGTATATACTGATTCTCATATACAGAAAATTCCTTGTGCATAAATGACATATTTATCAATAAAAAAAATTTCTCAGATAAAAATAATTTATAACTGAAAATTTATTAATATATAATGAGGATTCTAATATTATATTATTTAATATTTTAACTGAAATTAAAAATGTAAAGCTTGTTATAACGATATCATGCATATCCAATTCATAGAATGAGGTACACTACTGTATGAATTAATTGACATAAACACATTTTTTAAATAGTTCTTTTCTCTATGATTTCTTGCCTCAAACCAATTCCCCTAATACAGGTTCTTATCCGCGTGACTGTCCTGGACCAGTCTAAGCCAATTTGATCATGTGATCATGACATATCGAAAATTTTTCCCTTTAGTTGCTGCTGTAAAAACTGTTTGATTGAGGGAATTTATACTTCTGAGTGTTATTTAAAAAAAAGCGAATATTACTTAAAGGAAAAAGACCAGAATTTTTAACTTAGTCACATACTACTATGACTAGGATGGATATTTCTGCAGCAATATATTGAATTTTTAATCAGCAAAATAATTTTGGACAAAGTTTCCAAAACTAATAACAAATGCGAGTTATAAATGTAATACTACACCTGGAATAGAAAATTTCTTTTACGAAATAGTACATTACATCCTTACAAAATTAGTAAAGATCTTCAGAGAGAATTACTAACTACTGATGGATTCATCGAAATTTAGACGAAGGTTAAAGATAGGAGGTTTGCAAGAACAAGATTTAAAAAAAGACACTTAATAACATCTGCGATGAAGAGAAAATGTTTGAATTAGGACAAGAAATATCAATCCTGGACTGCACAAGAGTAAGAAAAGTTTGTATTAAAAGATAAAATGCATTTTTTTGTGAAAGAGTTGCAACAAAAATTTGTCAGGTGAAGTGATGAAGAGCACATTTGGAAACAAAACCTTATACAAATAGTTAAGCACCATCAAAAATAGATATTTTGAGGTTATTCTGCAGAATCTTGACAGTTTAGTACTAGTTTAAAGGCTCACGAATTCTACAAAATGCTTTTCTATAGAATGAAAAATTGTGATTGATATATACGTTAGTTAGTGATGTTGGTATCTTTCCACAAGATTTGTTTCCATGCCATACTTCCTTCAAAGAAATAACTTCTTAGCAAAGGAATTTTTTCTAGAAGAGAAATTAACGGTTTAGGAATTTGATAAAAATCACATTAAAGATTTGTGGATCTACGGAGGTTGTTAAGAGACATATGTATGAAATGGAGTGCTCAACAAAGAAAGCGATGATAGAGAAAGTTGCAAAAATTTGTCATGATGATGAGAGATCAAGAATTTATGTTCTAATTTAGTGAAATATCTGCTAAACCGTGTTCATCATCTCATTCAAGCTAGAGAAGGACATATTTCCTATTAGATTGCTATACAGTGCTTGTAACTTAACCTATGCTAATAAAGCAACATTAGTGGAAATTTTTGTGTTTGCATAAATTAATTTGCACACTTGTTATATTATTGTATCTTACTCTCAACATGTCTGACATATATCAGATTAACTCCAAATAGACTGCTGAGCTCCAAAATATTTATAATAATAAGGAGATAGGATGCTAAATTCTTCTTTGAAAGCTGGATGTAATCCTGAATATGATCTGGAGAAAATGAATGCTGATAACAATTTTAAAGGGGGTTATTTTTCTGTCACCATTACAGGAAATATACTTAAGTTGGCTATTCTCTCGTCTATCCAGGGCAGTCCGGGAGCTAAGATCACACTTGATTTCCAGCCTATCTGATATATATATATATATATATACATATATATATATATATATATATATATATATATATATATATATATATATATATATATGTATATATATATATATATATATATATATATATATATATATATATATATATATGTATAAATATATATATATATATATATATATATATATATATATATATATATATATATATATATATATATATATATTATATATATACATATATATATATTATATATATACATATATATATATATATACATATACATACATACATATATATATATATATATACATAATAAAAACAAATGAGTAACAAAGTTGTAAAAATTATACATTTGTTTTTATTGCAAGTAAATTTTAATTTCATATTAAAAATAATTTTTACGATTATTCATTAAGGAATAAATAACTAATGTCAAAAATAACAGAGAAAATTATTACATACTACACATTTGAAAAAAAGCAATCCAGTCTGGCATAGATATTTGGAAACAAAATTCAAAGTTGTAATGTTACTTACAGCATCATAAATAGTTTTACTTGCTGCATAATATTCTTAAGAGCCCAAATAACTTGTAATTTTATTTTTTAAAAAAAGAAGAGACTGAAAAGTAATCAAAAGTAATATTAACTCTCCAAAATATGTATTTCCGTTTTTTGTTCAATCTTAAAGTTCGGATTCTCCTCACAGGAAGATTTTTCCATATAAGGAAGTCCGCGTTTGGAAAAGCGAGCAGCGGAAGTAGTTTAGTACTCATGTCAGCGGTATACATGGGTCGGAGAGTAGAAAGCAAACACGGCTCGAGTTGAGTTGGAGGCCTTCTAATTGTTCCTTCTTTAATTAGGCCTCTCCCTCTCCCTTTCAATTCTTGAGTCCAAGGGGGAGTCAAATACGGCAACTGAATTGTCTATGCGCAGTCATGCCCCCTGTCGTAAATGCCAGAAATTCAGGTGATTCCCCAGGAAATATTCGATATTTTCCTTCGAAGCAAAGATCAAATTGTTGGACGGTTTCGAGGGAACGTTTCCATATGTTTTGCACGGAATTAGACTTTAGACTACAGAGTCCGCAGTATAAAGTTGCAATGAAAGAAAACAAATATTCCCTTTATATACAGTCGAGGATGTAACAGAAAGACATTTACATTTATTCCTTGTATTGAAACTGTTAAAATTATATTAAACCTTTTATTAAAAGAAAAGTAGTTCTAAACATGTTTACTTAATTAATTGCAATACAAGAAAACAAAGTTGTTCACATATAAATTTTTTCATTGCTTTTATTCGAGTAAATTATTTTACAAGAACTTTTTCATGTATAATTTGAAAAAAAATATATGCTTAAAAATATAAATAACGAAAGCATGTAGAGAATAAAATTCACTCTGGTCTCAAAATTTGTAATAAATATATGTAAAATATATAATCTTCAATTCAATTATAATAACAGATAACGGAAAAATTCACCGTATTCACTCAAAAACATTTCTTTAATTTTATTCAAAAATATTTTGTTTTTACATATTTTTAAATTAAGAAAGATAAAAAAAAAATATCCTTACGTTATTAAATCGTAAAAGGAAAACCACATAATCCAAATTTTGACCTAACTTTATAATTTTATGCAAATAAATTAATGTTGTTTCCGCAACCATGGTTAAATTATACAAAGAAATGACATACAATATACATACTAAAAATTTAAAAATAATTTTGTAATGTGTTACCCAAATTCCTAATGAAAGAGCTTAAAATGTAGGGGAAAAACCCATAAGGAAAGATAATTACTGTGTTACCCGAATTTTTATTCGCAGTATCGAAATTCGTAATAATGAATATTTTGATTATAAAACAGGTGTAAAAGGAAACAGGTGTAAAACAGGTTTTAAAAGTACATACATTATAAATCGAAAAATTTTTGAGTCACATAATCAAACTGTGATACAAAATACTGCTTAAGAAGTGGATATCATCTCAATTTATGCATAGAAATATTATGAAAGTTTATTAAAATTTGATAAGAAATGAAAATAATCCTTTGTTTAAGTTTTACTTGTTAAATTCCAAACAATCAAAATCATTGGTTTTATAATAAAATAGATAGTTTCAACATAAAGAATGAATATTATATTTTTATCGTGACTGATATGATGAGAAACTCAGGCTTTAATGATGCAATTAAGTGATTAAAATGGTATACAAAAGCTAGAATTTCTCATTAGATAAATAAGACTAAAGAAATATGACACAGATTATTCAAAGGTAAAATCGTAATTCTTTTAAACTAAATTTTGATGGATGTTTAGACCCTGATTAAAATAATCACAGCATAAAGTTTTGTGGTATTGCTTTTTAAAATAAAGGTAAAAAGTTTGTGGTTATTTCATCTTCTTTTTTTAATCATTTCAAAAAATTAATTCAATTTTAAAATAAAATAATACTTGTTCTTGCTGCACTTATAATATATAACAAATGATAAATGCTTTGTTTAATAAATCTTTTTCTTAATGATAAAGAATTCAAATGTATATGCAGATTTAATTAAAAAATACTATCAACTTTAATTATATGACTGGTATTATTTTTGCGGGATGTGTGATGCAATTTTATTTCTAGTTAGTTGCTCTTGAGGAAAACTAATGTAAGGAAATACATAATCTCATATTATGTGCGCTGATAAAAACAATTTACACAATATATTCCTTAATTTAAATAACAATTTATTTTCATATTATTGTTATCAATATATTGTGCAGCTTAATTAAAATGTAAATTAAAGTGAACTTAGTTATTATCTTAATCATCAAGCTATTAAAATTTTAACTTATATATGCTTAAAGAATAAAAGACAAAATTTTATTTCTTGCATGAACAAAATGTTGAGGAATATATTTTTTAAAAACATTATTTCACTTTTCCAATGTTACAAAAATTTAGATACGTGAAACAAAGCTTTAATCTTAATACATTAATACATTTAATGTTAATATATATATATATATATATATATGAATGAATCCAGATATGAATTAAAAATTTATACTCTTATTAAATTATATAATTTGCAGGAATTTATGTAAGTACTATATATGTCCGAATCAAAACAATGTTTTTAATTGTTTTTTTAGAAAAAATTAAATAAATTATATGTAATCAATTCTTTCCATGTAAATCCAATTTTATGTATTCAATTGACGTTTAATTTTATAACAAAAATCAACAAATTAAAAAGATTAATTTCATTTCTCGTAAAAGAAAATAAAAATATTTTATTTGTAAATGAAAAATATTTATGCTATCCAAAAGCAAAACTAATAAATAGATGAAAACAAAAGGTTCTGATAAAAAATTTGCATTTAAGTATAATTTCAAAATTCCTTTATGTTTTGAAATTTACATTAGAACCTAGCATAATTTTACATTCAATATGAAAGCTATTTGCAAAAATATAAACCGGGAAAGAATAATAATTGCAGCAGTTCAAAATATTTTGCTATTTTAAAGATAAAAGAATTTCGAATATTTTTGGTAAATGTCAATATTGATACCTTTAAAGTATAACATCCATAGCAAATTCTTTATATTCTTAAATGGTTGATTTTCAGAGAATTAAAAAACTTTCAACCAATAGACACTATTTAGTCTTAGCGCATAATGCTACATAACATATTAACATTAAATTTGTATTGTTTTTCTAATATATTTACCATAAATTTTGTGCCACAATAATCATTTGCAAAGAAACAAATTTCTCTCTTTAAATGGCACATGTCTACAAAATATAAAAACCAACATTTCCCTTCAAATGTTCAACTTATTTGAGAATCAAATAAAAGAGTTTTCATTCTGAACGGATCGGTCCAAACAGCAAATCACAGTTATCCGCGAAACTATAATTAATAAACATATTCTTAAAAAATGTAGCCGTGCAATGTATACTTTACTGAAATAGAACACATTTGCTGAAGTCACCCCGATTGTTTTACCTTTTTAAAAATGAAATGCTTATTTTCTGTCAAGATTATTATGCCTTTTCCTCAAAGTTTTATTGAATATATGTTCACCGAATATGTTTTTGTTATAAATTTTAAGGAACCCATTCAGCTTCATTGAGCATCGATATAGCTTCATTGAGCGTGACCAGCTGCATTGAGCATATGTTGAGCTTCATTGAGCATATGTACCGTTTCATCGAGCATATATTCAATAAAATCTAGAGATACCATTCTTCGTTACACAACTAGAATTAAATATACAGACAAACTTAGAGCAATAGCATAAGGTAATATTTTATTTGTCAAAAAATTCTTTAAGAAATTAACTGAAAAGGATGTAAATACCGAGAATTAAATTTATATACTCTTCAATGCCTGAATTTAACATATGTGCACGTAATCGAAGTTACTACTGATTTTC